>OY728121.1:1195400466-1196650466 GCA_963277665.1 Viscum album | reverse complement strand
TGTCCAGTAGGATCACATGGTTGTACGCACAACCTTATGTTTTTTTCATATGATACTCATTTTAATGTCAATTTTCAGCCTATATCCATTTTCTTGTCTTTAATTTACTATCGAAATCATTACCACTTGTTTAATTTTGTTGCCAGGAACAAGTTTCCAATCCCTTGGGATTGAGAACGCCTTTTGGGCCATGATGCAGACCAACTCAGGTGATGTTTTTAGTGTTGAATCGAGCTAGTCCCAGAATAAAAGGTGTAATTTAAGACACTTGATAAATGGGGTTTCTGGTAGATGAATATTAGGAATGTCAGGGCTCAGAAGGATGCTTATGGGTCGGTGCCTGACCACCATCGCACGTTATGAGACCTGAGATACAAAGTGTAGTTCAGGTTTTGGGTATTTTGCATTTTTTACAATAAGGTTGATTCGGTAACATCCCCGGTAAATAAATAATAGTAATTTTTCATATTTATTAATTTTTGAATTAGATATTAATTTTACATTAAAAGAGTTTCTATGTTCCATAGCGTACCCGATATGCAACAATAGGTTTCTTTGAAATCTTACGTTGCATACTAATAACATATTATGCTTTTAAACGGTAGTTAACTCCTAGCCATTGTATTAATGGGAATGAACTAAACTAACAACAATTTGATTATACATGTTTTTTAAATTTATTTACATTTATCCAATAAATGTTAGAGGCTTAAAATGTAAATGAATCTAATTTTAAGCATAATTTACATTAAAAGGATGATTTATCGCCCTTTAATGGAGAAACCTTTTTAAATCTAGTTTTGGTAATTTTAATACATTCAATATGAAAAAATAAAATCCTTCTTTAGAATGGGGACATCAAAATTTTCTTTTTGTAAATTTTTGTAATTTTTACGAAAAAGCTCATTTTGTAATGAATTGTGAAAAGTATTGTATTTTAATTCAAATGTTCCTTTTAATATAATTTATTTACATGGTTAGATAATCTTTTTAATTGGTCTTAAAGTTAAAATAAAATATATTATTACTATTTAATCCAATTTTGGATATTGGAATTAATTTCACTTTGAAATTTGACGTTAACAAATATCAATCTTTTAATGGTTATTGTTTCTTAAAAACAAACTATTTGTTTTGATAACGGGAATTAATTTTAAAAATAATTCATGCCAATTAATTGTTTTGAATTTTTAAAAATAGACAACATTTTTTAATTTGGGATATCAGATATAGCTTTGTCGGAATGTTTGGTATTTACCTGAAAAACATCATTTTTTATGAATTGTGAAACAACTTAGTGGTAGTTAAAAAACTGAATTTTTCATTTAAATGAATTTTTACCACTTATGTGAATTGAATTTGGAAAATACGAAATACATTGTTGTTATCAAGAAGTAAAATTTGGTTTAATAAGAGGAAAATAATTTTTGTTGAATAGTAAATTTTGACTTTTATTTACCGCGGGTAAAGGTAAATAAGGTAATTCAAGGTAAAATGAATATTATAATAATTGAAAATTAACTTAACACTTGTCAAAAAAATATTGGTTGAGTCATTAACGACCATGGACATCTTTTGGTCGATTTTGGGACCCCCGTTGAGCCACTTGGGAGTGATAATGACAATTTGGATTAATTAACTTCAAGTAAAGGAAAAAATGACAAAATCAAATAACTTATAGTAAATTAATTTTTACAAGAGGGTATATAAATTATCGTTTCAACTATAAATATTAATTTGAAAGCTAAAATGATTTCCTACATCATATTATTTTTTTATAATTTTTCAAGATCAAATAAATTAATGTATTTATGACAGAATATTGATGCATTGTTTACCTCATTAATAAATGATTTCAATAAATAACATTTCAAAGTCTGCAATAATATCCAAAAAACTGTCCAATTATTATGTTATGATATTATTTTGAATATTAGTCATCTTATATTCCACATAAATTTGTTTTGGACCTCTTTAAAGTGAAGATATGTTTATAATAAAATATTGTTTTCACACTTTTCTAAATATTTCTTCCTCCCCCTTATAAAAGGAGAACAATTATAAGAAATTACACACCCCTCTCAAGCTATTTGGCTTGTCCAAAATATGTCCAATTAAGCTCTCTACATCCCTATCCTCTTCCTAGAATCATTACCTTAGGCAGAAGGCACTTTAAGAAGTCCATTGGTTCAAACCAAATGGAGTTTCCCAAGTTAAAGGTAACAGTTTCTCTTAATTTGTTTTCTATTATTTTACATCTCCAACCGATAAACTATTTTATTCCATTGTTTTGTAACAACCCAAGTATCCTCAATATACTAATATGTTTTTATGAGAAGTATTCAAACTACACATACAAAAACCTCCATCTAATGGATGAAGAACATAATGTTTCTGTGGATGGAAAACTAATGCCTCACGAATCAATGATTGTTCAAATATCTCCAAACGCCTCTCATGGTGGCCATTATGATGTAATTGTATTTATATATGATATATATTTTGTTTATGTTTTTTTTATTCTTCTGTATTTTTCATTTATAGAACTCCTTTATGGTTTCTATAGTGGGTAAATACGATAATCTCATTTGAGGAAGCACAGACTACCACCCCCTCAAAGTGATCTGACACGTTAATGACATATGTGGAATGTATAAAGGATATATTTAATGATATTATATATGATATTATATTGTAATTATAATATACCTATGTATAAGTATGTTGTAATTCCAATAAAATACGAAATAGAAATGAAAGTAGTGTTCATGCGTACGTACGGCTTACCGTCTCCATGAACAGTGCATTTCATTTCTTACCTCTAAATCTTATTTACTATTATAAATACATTATATACTAGATATATATGATATATATTAAATATAAATCATGAATATCATTCTGGATATAATGAACCATTGACAACATGAACAACATGTAATTATAAGAAGTCCATTTTTTACCCAAGTACAAAATATCAACAAAACGAACATTAATAACGTAAATGATTAAATAATGTTTAAAACATGATACTAAGTGATATAAAAGAAATAAAAAACTTTAAAAAGTTTCTTAATCTAGTATAAATTATCTTTATATTATTATTATGGAAATTAATGAACGATTGAGTCAATTCGGACACGAGGTATGGGATTTTCTAATCTCACTGTTAATTCCGTGAGATTTCTATTATTCGCCACTTAATAATTGCTTGTAGTGAATTGTGTACTGCCGTTTTATATTTATAAAAATTATTCTCATTATATTAATGGTATTATGTGATTAATTTGGGGTTTATTAACTTTTGGTCTTAGGACTCAGTTGATTAAAACGTGGTAAGGGGTTTCATCTCACTTTTTTCCGGTGAGATTCAGGTTATATTTCCCACTATTTCCTTTTGTGTGGTGTTTTTAATGCCCATTATTGTACTATTTGTGTAATATAAATTAATTTATGAGTATTTACATCTTCATTTTATTTTCATTCTTTCATGTTCATATGTTTTGTATGTTACCAAATCGGTAAGGGAACCATTCACCCTCCTCTTTTTAAAAGACTACTTTTTGTTATGTATTTTAATTTACATCTTATTATGATGGGATATGTAATTATATATTATTATTGATTTAAACTATATTTCCATGTGATGAGATACCCTATTTATCTCAGTAATTCATTTTCTTAATTTTAAAGAGACGTTGTTAGGCTGTCGAATTTTTACAAGGTAACTTCTTAACCCAATTTGAATTCTTTGGGTTCAACTTGTACTTCAGGAATATGTCATCCTATGAATATGTGTGAATGACCAATGACTATTTTACACATAAGATCAACTTATATTGGGTGAATTTATATTTTTAACACATAATTATGTGATTTATTTATCCTTAATTTAAGGATATAATCTTTATATGGTATTTCATCTCAATTTACATTTCCACTGAGACTTTATTGTTGTTATGAACCAATTCACTATTAAATGGTCTATATACTGTCCTTTGGCATATTATATCTTGAATACATTCATTATAATGATATTAAAATGTTTTGATTAAATTCTTTTCCTCAATTATTCGTATTCAAGCATCTCTCATTTTGTTAAAAACACTTTAATATTGTTTTAAATGCTTTAATGATTTATTCTTATAAATATTTCTCACTAATGTCAATGTTTTTAAAATGGTTTTCAAGGATTTATTTATATGGACCTTAATTATTTAAATTGATAATTCATTTAAAGGCTTCAAAGTGGCATGGGACACTATGATTCAAAAATATCTTTTAAACTGTATTGAAAATGATTTGTTAAAGCAATGTTTATTTCAATATCTTGATTTGATATATTGAAATACAGAAAAGTTATTGTTCATTTATACATGTGTTATTTGTGATGATTATGATATTGTTATTCGGCATTGATTACTTATACGGTGGTTTCGTGACAAAACTAGTGCTAGTGAGCCCGTGATAGCTCTCTAATGTATTGGGTAACTTGACGGAGGTTGACGTGATGTTTCTCTTAAGAGATTTATGGAATATATAGTGATGGGTATTCCAAGTGTAACTCCATATGTAGCTGTGATAGCAACAATGTAATTTTGATACAGAATCCCTAAGTAACCTTTATGATTTATGATTTGTGTGTGTTATTCATAAATCTTATGATTTCATAAGGTATGTTATGATTTAAATGTATGGTTTCATGGATTTGTATTTATTGTTGGGATAATGTTTTCCTTCCATATTTTACAACACTTACTGTGCTTTTTATGCTCATTCCATGTTTTTTAAATGTTTTCCACAGGACTTAAAGATGAATAGGTTCAATGATGGGATCATGGAAAAGTCAAGCTGTCTAAAACTTGGAACTAGACATGTATCTTTTTAAGAGTTTTTTATTTTATGAAAAAATGGATACTGAGTAGTAGTGTCTACTTGTAATATTAAAATTGTTCTGTAATAGTTATGGCTTAATTATATAAAACACTAAACCTAAAAATATCCCCAATGTGAATTATTCATTTAATTCAAGATTATCAAATGATTAATGTTGGGTCCTTATAGTTGGTATCAGAGGTCAGTTTAGATTACATTAGAGGTTAGGGAATTCTTTAAGCATAAGTGACATTACCATAATGGTTAGGATTTCAGAAAGATTCATAGTTTATTTAGATAAATTTAATGAGTTTAAGGTATCATGAATAAGTATATATTATTTTTTAACCTCCTCATATGATATTATATGATGATTTTACTAATATACTCACACTGATCTTTTTGGTTTTAGTATCTGGTTGGAACTAGCAGGCACCAAAGTAACAGTGGATGTGAAGAAAACCGTGACAGTTTTCTGAATGAGCAATTGAATTATATGGGATCTTCAATGAGGACACTTGTGGTTATTCTTAACCAACTATCTAGAGTCATGATTGACCACCTAAACCTTAGTAACATTTTTGAGGAATCATATATGCATGAAAAAAATCCCTACGGAAGTTCAGGTAATAATCATAAAGGTAAGTGTGTTCAAAAACCTATGTGTCAATGATGTGGAATGAAACACCTTGGAAAATGTTTCAATGGGACATAAATGTGCAATATATGTGGGAATTAAGGTCATAAAACATGAACCTTCCATTGAAAGAGGAAGAATCTAGTTGAATCTAGGAAAGGGAAGGAAGTCCTTTCTGAGGGATTAATTGAATGTTTTAAATTTGGTGCTCATGGTCATTATGCAAACACATGTCCTATGATGATTTTTTGGGAATGGGATCATCAGGATCATAAAAATATTCGTTTACCGATGCTTAATGCCATTCCGATTGAGGATTAAGCAAATGAAAATGACCAACGGATGGTATAGTTTATTTCTTAACATATGATTTCATATTATTGAAATATTAGGATATGATTCCTGATTTTTTTAGGAAAGATGTATTTCAGAATAAGTTCAAATGGAATGGTTAATGGGTCATGAAGAATGTTGAATGAGTAAGAAGTCAACATATAAGGGATTCAAATGATATGGTAGAATTTAGGATGGTGAAATGCTTAAAAGTTCTAATTATCTTCTAATGATGGGATTTCATTAGAAGACTTTTTATAGTATGTGTAACACTGATGTTTGATATATGAGATTTTTATTCAAGGAATAATTATATTCCCTTTTGTGGATATAGTTATAGAGAACCATTTGGGTTTATATGATCTTTGAATTTGAGGCAATTACCGGTTATTACATTTTGGGATTCAAAACAAAAGTTATTAGATAACCTTTGTGGTTAAAATAATTGATGGTTATTATTGATGAATTTATCTCTTTTTGGGAATTTTATAAAATTATGTTGTTTTTGAAATGTGACCACACTCAAAATGTGTGACAACCCACCGCGTCGGACGAAGCTGTGGGAATCGAACCCACAACCAAAGTGTGACAGGTATTTATCGCCTAACACTGGACAACGTGAGGTCCCTGGTTTGTATGACTAATTATTTTTAGTTAGATGATATTATGAATCAAGAATAAGTTTATTTTTTGTTATATATGGAAATGATTAACCTATCATAAAGGATATGTTATTAGGTTAATTACTTTTCAGTATGAGACGTTAAGAGTAACTGATGTTATTTTGAGATAAATGGTATGATTTACCTGGGAAGACTAAGTGATTAAATCCTTCAGTGATTTTGGTTTCAATATTATTTTGGATTACTTTGAAAATATTTAAGAATAAATGTTTATTTAATTGTCTTTCTTGAACCTTGGGTTATTTTTCTTCAATTTTAGAGACTAAGAGTAGTATTTCTTTTTATAAAGGATTATCCTCTTGGTGATTATCTGATCTTGTACTAACAATTTTGGGTTTAGTTGATGTCTAAATACAAGGGAAATAGATATTTCTCCTTTTGTGGATTATGTTATTCTCTAGAAAATGATTCTTGTGCATTTGGTATGACCAAGTTTTTGAATGATCATCGTTTAGATAAACGATTGGATTTCGTAGAAACATATTAAAATATGAAACTCTACTTGAAGGTAAGTATATTTCCTTATGTTTTTATTCTATGTAGAAGATTAATTTCTCAAAATTATTAAAAGCAACGTAAAACCAAAACATTGTTGGTTTACGTTTCCTACTAGGTAATCAATGAACATTTACACACATTATAAGTTTCTGATTGTCATGTGGTTAACTTTCTCTTAATCATGTTTCCTATCACTCCCCATCAGAAATTGATCTTTTGTTTTCTCCTCTATATCCATTTTTTCATGGAATCTTAGTATGGGTTAACACGGGTGACAATTGTACTTCTCTTTACCTGTTTTAATGTTGTTGTTTTACTGACTCTTTTTATCTGATATGGGACATTCAATAAAGTTTCTGAGCCAAAATTTTAAAATTGAGAGGACTCAATTCCCAAAATGGAGGAAGGATGTGACATCCCAGGTAAATAAAAAATATGAATTTATCATATTTATTAATTTTTTAATTAAATATTAATATTGCTTTAAAATGGTTTCTATGTTCGATATCGTTCCTGATACGCAACAATGGGTTTCTTTAAAATCATATGTTGCACAATAATAATATATTATTTTTTTATATGGTAGTTAAATCCTAGATGTTGTATTGGTGGGAAGGAACTAAACTAACAACAATATGATTATACTAATTTTAAGCATAATTTATATTAAAATGGCGATTTATCAACTTTTATGGGAGAAAATCTTTTAAATCTAGTTTGGTCACTATAATAAATTCTATATAACCAAATAAAATCCTTCATTATAATGGGGACATCAAAATTTCCTTTGTGAAAATTTTTGGAATTTTTCCGATAAAGTTCATTTTATAATGAATAATGAAAAATATTGTATTTTAATTCAAAAGTGCCTTTTAATATAATTTATTTATATGGTCAGATTATCTTTTTAGTTTTTTTTAAAGTGAAATTAAAATAGGTTTTTACCATTTAATACAATATTGGTCATTGTAATTTATTTCACTTTGAAAATGGACATAAACATGTATCAATCTTTTGATAGTTATTGTTTCTAAAAAACACGCTATTTGTATTAATAATGAGAATTAATTTTAAAATTAATTAATGCCACTTCTATGTTTTGAATTTGGAAAAATAAACATCATTTTTGAATTCGGAATATCAAATATAGCTTAGGTTTAATGTTTGGTATTTTTCAGAAAAACGTCAGTTTTTGATGAATAGTGAAACCACTTAGTGGTAGTTAAAAAATTGAATTTTTGATTTAAATGAAATTTTACAACATCTGTGAATTGAATTTCGAAAATCCGACATATATGGTTGTTATCCAGAAGTAATATGTTGTTCAATAAGATGAAAATAATTTTGGGTGAATAGTAACTTTTGACATTAATTTACCACGGTTAAGGGTAAATAAGGTAATTCAATTTAAAAAGAATATTATAATAATTCAAAATTACCTTAACACTTGTCCAAACCTTATTGGTTGAGTCATTAACGACCATGGGTAACATTTGGTCGATTTTGGGACCCCCATTGAGCCACATGGGAGTGATAATGACAATTTAGATTAATTAACATAAAGTAAAGGCAAAAATGACAAAAGAAAATATCTTTTAGTGAATTAATTTTTAAAAGGGGATATATAAATTAGTGTTTGGACTATAAATATTCATTGCAATGATAAAAATATTTCCTACATCATTGTATTTATTTTATAATTTTTAGATATCAAATAAATAAAATTATTTTTGACACAAAAATGATGTAGTGTTTACCTCATTAATAAATGATTTAAATAAATATGCTTATAAAGACTAAAATAATTTCCAAAACCTGTCCAATTGCTATTAGATGATTTTATTTGGAATATGAGTCATCTTATATATTATATAAATGTTTTTTGGACCTTTTGAAACTGAAGATAAGTTTATAATAAAATAATGATTTCACACATTCCTAAAGAGCCCTTCCTCCCCATTATAAAAGGAGTCCAGTTATATGCAATTCCACACACCTCCAAAGAATTTTGGCTCATCCAAAATCTACCCAGTTAGGATCTCTACATCTCTCTCCTCTTCCTAGAAGCCAAACCTTAGGCAGATGGCTCTTCACGATGTCCTATGGTTCAAACCAAAGGGTGTTACAGAAATTATAGGTAACTTTTTCTATTAACTTGTTTTTATTTATTTTACTTATCCAACCACCAAACTCATTTATTATTTACTTTTTTATCAACACCAGTATCCTCAATATACTAGGATGTTGTTATGAGAAGGATTAGAACTACACTTACACACACCTCCATCTAATGGATGAAGAACATAATGTTTCTGTGGATGGAAAACTAACGCATCACGAAACGATGATTGGTCAAATATCTCCAACCACCTCCCATGGTGGCCATTATGATGGCACTGTATTTATATATGATATATATGATGTTTATGTTTTCTTTATGCATCTTTATGTTTTGTTTATTGAATGTATTTATAGTTTCCATAGTGGGTAAATATGATAATCTCATTTGAGGAAGCACTTACTACTGGCTCCTCACAGTGATGTGACTCGTTAATGCCTTATGTGGGATGTATAAAGGATAGAGTTAATGATATTATATATGATATTATATTGTAATTATAATAATCTTATGAATCATTATGTTGTAATTATAATAAAATAAAAAATAGAAATGAATGTTGTGGTCATGCGTATGTACGGTTTACCGTCTCCATGAATGGTGCATTTCATTTCTTACATCTAAATGTAATGTACTATTATAAATACATGTATATTATGGATATATATATATATGATATATATGATATCTAAATAATTAATATCATTCCTAATATAATGACCCTTTGACAACATGAACAACATGTTATTATAAGACGTCCATTTTATACTAAAGTATCATATATAGATAAAACGAACATTATTAACCTACATTATTACATAATATTTATAACATGGTAAGTAGTGATATAAAAAGAATAATAAACTAGAAAAAGGTTCTTAAGCATGTAGAAATTAACATTAGTTTATTATTCAGGAGATTAAATAATGATCGAGTCAAGTCGGACACGAGGTAAGGGATTTTCTTATCTAACGTTTAATTCTGTGAGATTTCCATTGTTTTCCATTTATTCATTGCATGTGGTGTATTTTTTACTGAAATTTGATATTTATTAACATGATTGTAATTATATTCATGTTATTCTGTGATTCATTTGAATCTTTTGCAATGTTTTAAACAGAAACCCGTTTTCTTTCTACAACAGGATTAATTTTAATTTAATTTCTAAAACTTATGTGTATTGAATTTGGAAAAATGGATTCCATATTTGGAATAAGTGGGTCCAAATTATATTAATATATTAATTTTTATTTTTGAGCATTATTAATAGTAACTACGGTAAATTTTATTTACCATCGTTAAAGGTAAATCGGGTAATAATAGGTAAATATAATATTATAAAATTACCCTGACATTTTTCATAATACAATTCGATGAATATATTTAGTCCTATGTCATATTTAGGTAGAAATGGAATCAATTATAACCCACTTGGTTGTGATTAAGACCTTTAGTTTATATTATTTTAAGGAAAGTGAAATATGTCTCACTCAAACATTAATAATTAAAATATTTTTTATATATTGTTATATAGAATATAAATTTGGTTATAGATACTCATTTGAAAGATAAAATGTTTCTCTTTATAATAGTAATTTATTTATAATTTTTAAGAGCTATTTCATTACCTTATTAGATTATACATTAATGATGGAGAAGTTATTTATTTAGTAAATAAATCAATAATATTGTTTTTATTGAAATAGTAATACATATTTAATGGCCCAAATACCTGATCCAAACTTATTGGTAATGTATATCGACCCCATAATCATCCAATGACCGATTATATGACCGTTTTGAGTCTTATAAAAGTGATTATGATACTTATATTATTTTCTTTTATATGATGTCAAAGTTGCCACCTCCATAATTTAAAAAATATAACATTTTAAAATTTGGGTGTTTTAGAAGATAAATCTGACTAAATGTATTCTTATAAATGATTTAAAATTTATATTCATACCATTAATTTATTTTTTATTTATATGAAAAAATAAGTATATTTAATAATTATACAAAAATGTTGTAGTAGTTATTTTATTAAGGGAAATATCAAATAAATTGTTTTATAAATAGTAAAATAAATATTATATGAACTATTTAATGTGATCCACTTATTTTATAGATTAATATGACATGTTAGGAACCTGTTAAATATTTTAGTTCGAATCTATCCTCTGTGTGGATTTTATTTAAATTCAAATAAATGAATAGTTTCAAAATTGAAACTATTGTAATTTTATAAGAATAACATATTATTAAATTGTTTAAAAATCACAAAAATATTTAAAAATTATAAATTAATATTTATATATTCTAAAAAGTCATAAATTATCTAATTATGGATAATTCACAGCACATAGGTAATTATTTATAACAATTTAAAATTTAGAATCTTATTAACACAAATAAAATTTAATAGATTAAATAAGCATAAATCATGTTGATAATGTTTAAAATAAATTCCTTACATGAATAAATTTTATTTCATGATTATATTAAAAACCTATCTCATCTAATCTGAAAATATGAGTCATTTTTGGACGTTTTTAAGTGGGGTTAGATTTATTATAAATTAATATTTATAAGATTTCCAAAGGTGTCTCTCTCCTCCCTTATAAAAACGTAACCCCTTCCTACTTCTATTCACACCCATTGAGCCTTCATGCTCAGCCAAACCCAGCCCATTTCACATCTCAACTTCCCTAGGAACATACTAGAGGATGTTTTCTTCTTCAAAGACCAATTTTATTATCCTAAGAGATGGTTTCAAAGAGGTGTGTCCAAGAAAAGGTAATATCCTTTACAGATTCTTTCAAATTCATTTCTTCTTCTATTTCCTCTTCTTTTGTTGTATCATAATAAATTAATAACATAATTATCAATAATATACTGATATATTATTATAAATATGAAAAAACCTTATTTCACCTTCTATCCATCCTACAAGAAAAATGAAATCCCTACGCGTGCGTATGTACGGAATACCGTTTCCATGCCATGGTGTAATCTGTTTTCAACCACCACCTTACTTGGATGGGTATAATGGTGTAACTAAATAACTATATATGTTTATTGTAACTTGATATAGATTCTTAAATATTATACACACACTTAAATACAATTCCACGATCATGGGAATGTTATCATCGCTCGTGCATACGTACGGACTACCGTCTCCATGACGCGATGAGATTCATTCTCCATGTTAACCATTCATGAATGATTATAAATTATATATAATGAATAATAATTAAATATATGACATTATAATGATACTGGATTTATGTATATATATGTGTGTGTATTTCATCTACTTAATTCCATTCAATTCAATAAGGAAACAAAAATAGTGTTCATGTGTACGTACAACCTACTGTATCCATGAACGGTGTATTTCATTCCATTTATCGATCTATTATATATATATATATGTATATTCTGAATATATATTATATATAAATCATTTTTTATATTCTTGAATTAAGTAAATCAGGATCTAAGTATTCATATTAATAATTACAAGTCAAAACACGGATGATAAATGAAACGATTTTACCCAAAACACTACTTTAACAAGAAATTTACAAAAGAACGGGTAATATAAAGTCATAAGTGAATCATATATGATATAATAAAATTATTATGGTTCTTTTACAAGTTAAGAATATGTTTAAACCCACTATACAGGAGTCTCAGACACATACAGATGAAATTGGACATAAGGTAAGGGATAATTATTCTAATCTCGTTCTTATCCGAGATTGTTATTCATAAGTATTTACTGGGGTTATTGTAATCATCCATGCCCATGTTTTCTGAAAATGTATTAATGTATTTCTAAAGTCCTTTTTAAAATTTTTTAAATTTACCACATGTTATGAATGGAATCATACTTTTGATTACCCCACGGGGAACTTTTTGACTATTCTGACAAAAGTACGAGAAAAATGTTAATTTTAACTTATGCGGTGTGAACGGATTTTTTACGGTTTCATAAGGCCTCATTTTCATGAAGATTATTATAAAATATTTTATGACTATTTTCTACAAAATAATTTTCTTTTAAAATTTCAATGAATTTTGTGAAAATAAAATGATTTTGAAGAAGAAATGATATTTTCCTTAAGAATTCATTTCAAGTGTTTTATCAAAACCATTTTCCATCTAAGATGACATTATTTCGTATGTGTATGTTTCAAGTATAATGTCTCTATGATTTACATGGTTTCTCTTTTCTTATGAGGAAATATCCATTTGATTTATATGGATTATGTGATGTTGGGATGATGTTTATGAAACCCATATTATTCTATGGGTTAGGATGAATGTTTTAAGTTTATTTTGTGGAATAATTAAGAATGATTTCATTATGAGATGGGTGGGACCTATATCTACCTCCAATACATTGGGTAACGATTTATATCTGATGAGATAGACATTGCTGAAACAGAATGTAAATCTGATTCAGTAATACAGGGCTGGAACAACAAGTAAACCAGGTTCAGTAAGGGACTTTGTCCACTAAGATGGTCTTGGCGGCAATGCCTTGGCTAAAATGGAAATCATTACATTTCCTTAACGGATTTCACAATTACATGTTTTTTTCCCATTCAATTTTATAATGATTAATGTTCCTTAATGATCTATACCTTATGTACTTCCATGATTTATGTCATTGCTCATGATTTTGATGTTAAGATTTTATGTTCATGTTTTCTCATTCAAATGTTTATGGATTGAATTTTTTTCTCTATGTTTACCCTTAATGAGCATTTCAGATCACCCTTTGTATGTTTTATTTTCCCAAGGATTCAAAGAAATTTTTTAGGCAAGAAAAAATGGAAGATCATTATGGGAGATGTTGAAGATCTTTTTCCATGATTAGAAGATTATATTTTGAGTTTCCAAATACAATAAACTATTACGGTCCTTGTGTGTCTGTTTTTGTTATGTATTAATTATTCTGCAAAAGTAATGTAATCTTCATGTATGTCATTCTTTGGTTCTCTAAAGTGGAGAAGTTATGATATACATATGCATGGGTGATAATTTTACTACCCATTTTGTGAAGAATACAGTGGATACTGGAGATTAAATATTCATAATAAAATTTAATTATATTTAGGATATTGATGTTATTATCTTATTATAAATACCATTTAATATTATGAGATAATGAAGAAGTAAAAAAAGTGATCAGGTGAAGGGGATTATCTATTCATATAATGAACTCCTTTAGACATCCTCTTAATTGTCATAGGGCTTGACTTTGGTGACAAAAAACATCTAGAATGTGACTACATAAGTTCAAACATCAATTTGGTATGGTATGTTCAAGATGGATGGCTCAATGTGTTGTAATGAATGAAATGATGGGTTCAGTTTTATAATTGCAGGGAGGGACATTCTTGCGATTTCATAAAATATTAAAATATAATATTTTCATTTTCAAGTAAAAATCCCCCAAAAGGATATATAATAGAATCTATGATAGTGTGAATGTGAAATAAAATCAACCAATAAAATTTATAAATGATTGTGTGTAATTTTAAACCGTATATTTTTTATTACGTACTTTGTAAACCAATTTTAACAACAACTAGGGTAACATCTTTTTTACTATTAAACGATCATGATTTTACCTATATGTTAAAAATAGGTTCATAAATAGAAAAAGGATAATTTTTTATATGATATATTAATATAGTTTTACTCCATCAATAATTTTATTATTTTTAAATAATTTTAAAATATTATTTTTATTAAATAATTCATTTATTTTAATTCTGAACCTAATCAACTAATTTGAATTAAAAGAAACAAATACAATGTTTTAATTTGAATTTAATCATTTGAAACATAAATATATGTCATATTTATCTTAAAAATTCATGGAACATTATAACTCACAATGAATAATATATTAAAAATCATTTTTTTAGTTTTCTATTAATTGAATAAATATTGTACTAGTGTTACACAACAATTTATGGTAATTATATAATCACAATTAAATATTTATAAACAATCATCATGAATATGATTTTATTATTAAAAAAATCTACATTTTTATTTATACTTAAGAAGCCTTTTTCCCTATGTGAAAACATAATATATATTAAAAATCAAAAGAGTGACATTTTGTAACATTCGTCGCATTAAGTATTATATTGGAAATTTTTAGGAAACAATATCCCTTAAACATATATTTTTAGATCCTAAGATGACAAGTGTTGAATTAAAATCAACAAATGATTGTTATGATGAAAAATTATGGCCTTATATCATAGTTTTTACTTTAATTGACTAGATTTACCTTTTACTGAGGTGATAAAATGTACCAACATTATTGATCATAGAGAAAAAAAATAAAGGGGGCCTATTTAAAAAAATTTAATATAATAATCCAAATTATTTAATCTATATTTAAAAATTAAATTTCTTAAAGTGGATGAATTTTTTTTAAAAAAAGAATACAAAACGTGATAAAACATATTTTTAGAAAAACAAATACATTTTTATGCATAAAACATGGTTTAATATTAATGATAAAACATTTTATTGATTTAATTATATATATATATAAATATTTCATTAAAAAACTATAAAATAACTATTAATTAAAAACATTAAGGTAAAAATAAATCACATAGACAAAAATAGTTTTTTCTTTTGGAAAAAACACCTTTTTTATTCAAATATTTTTTTTATTTATAATTACTCGATAACAAATGATTTCATTTTTTACATATATAACTATATAATTTTCATAATTTAGTTATTTATTTTCATACTCACAAATTTAATGGCTATGTAATAACAATCAAATAATAATAATTTATAGTATATCGCAGTCCATTAAAACTTGTTGATGGATGTAATGAAAGGCACTAAAAAAATAAATTATTTAAAGTGAATGATATTCTCAAATTCTAGGGTGATACATATATGATTCATGAAACATTTTTTTACATTCAAACAATTCCTAAAATTATTGAGTCAAAAATTATGTTATCAGGATTTCAATGATTGGATATTTCAGTCATGCCACCATCTCTAATTTCCCTACTCTATATGTTGAAATCAAGAATATTTAAAAGCATTTCCCTAGTTCCCCAATAATTACACACATATAGACTTTGTATAAATATTATTCCTATGAAACCTAATTTTCAAGAACCACTCTATCACATTCTGACCCACTAGTGCCTTCATGGACGAGTGTAAGTTGATAGTGTCCCCCATGCCTACATCCAATTGGCTAGAGTCTAGGTAATAGCATTGAGTGGGATTGTTACTCACATTTAAGGACGTATATTAAAGTAAATTTTCATACATATTGATTTATATACATCAGTATAATTTGGAATGGAAATAAAATATATCACAAATGCATCCAAAACATCTAATCCCTCATCAATATATGAAAATAAAAATTACTGAAAATGCCCCAAATACATTATAACTTATACTATAAAAGAGATTGAATTACTATGAAAGTTGATATGAATACAAAAAAAGAACTCTAGAAACATTTTATTGTCCTTATTTCACAATTGAGCTCTACCCACTCCTGCACTACATAGAACTCCATCAAAAGGCCTTTTATTTATATAATACATGACATGGATAGTATAAAATCTTATAAGGGTGAGGATAATCATACCCATAATTAAACCAAAAAATTAAAAAAATTACATCAATGAGGGAGTTATCTCTAAATATAAAAACATGGGGAATGACAAGGAAACCATGATTTGATAATTGGAGGCACTCATGTATTTGTGTAAAATCTGTCTTAACCAACCACATGAAAAATACCACCATATATCAGAATTTATATAGTCTCAATAATTCATCATTTTCCCTTACAACAAAAAACTCTGTAAGATCCTTGGGCCTTAAAATTTTATGTAATATTGTAATTCAGGAGTGGATCCCTCCCTTATATGGGCTTTGTATATGAGCCAAATTCTACATTGTAGAGAGAGGATATATTCCATAGTAATGTGGGTAAACTATCAAAATCTCATTAAATAAAACAGGTAGGGAATCCTTATCCTTTTCATAATCATATGAGAAACATTATATTCATTAAAAGGATCATAATCCCATCTGGTGAGATTCTAAACAATATCGAGGAATTTAGAGTGGAAAATCTCTACAAGGAAAAAAATTCTAAATTCGTTGATAGTATTAAAAAACCTTATTGGACACATGGTGTTTTTAAAATTATAAATCTTCCAAAGCCAAACTACCTCCCATTGGATGTTCTTATTAAAATACACATTCTGTTGGTGTCATATACATCATGTAAAGGTCAGTTGGGTACATAGGCATGGGTCTCAACCTATATCTGTGTACATTACCTATATTTGTGTATTATACCCATCTCTTTGTCCATCACTGTATAAACCTTGGGGACTATACTAAGCTTTTTTCCTATGGGGGTATACAATTTGTGGATTTCACACATGATGTGTGATTGTTATCTCCACTGGAAACCCCAGCCACTACACTAATGGACCACACATTGTGTCATCATTTGAAATATGTGTTTTATAATTAGGTTTTATTAACCATGTTCAATGTGTATCATTAAATGTCATCATTTAGACTATATATACATCCATTATCGCTATAAAATCTATCTATGACCACTAAAATCAAAGGAAACACCATTTTTGTCAATCCCCAAATTTTGGTGGCTATAAATTTGGATTATGTCAATCGATATGGAGATTCATCATGCCTCCATCACTTCGAGTAATTACAAAATTTCAGATATATTATCCTTGAAATGTTTGAAATATACATAATCAAAAAAAATCATTAATTAATTTATGAAATTCGTAACCTTTCAATAAATTAGTCCTGATCAAATCTCGAATTTTATTAACAATCAATTATTGAATGAGGAATTAATTTAAGATTAATTTAGTCATCTTCAATGTGATAATAAAGAATTTGGAATAAACCATCAAATTAAATATTCCTATATCAATATTACATCAAATGACAATGAAATAATTTTCCACAACCGTTGTCATTAATTATATTTAAAGCATCTTTCATCCATTCTCTACTGAACATAAATTATTCCTACACTATGTTATTCACAAAAGATATCTCCCACAATGGTTATGTTTCCCTGAAACTATTTATTTATATGGATAATTCTATTATTTGGACATAACCTTTATTAAATAGTGTTAAATTAGGGTTTTTTTAAAATTAAATTATAATAAATTATTTCATTAATATTTTCAACAATAATATTGCCATCAAATTCAATAAAATGAATCATCTTACATGCACAAAAAGTTATTTTATTTCTTGCATACATCCCATTCTCTAGATTTAATGGGTATCACTACTATCTAATTGATGTCACAATTGTGTAGGTATTTCATTTTTGGAGAAAAACTAAGAATTTTGGATATATTATATTTTTTATTTTTCATATATCAATAATGAGGATCCATAGGCCCCAAAATATCATTCATATTCCATGCCTCAGTCCAAAAATATTTTTTAAAATAATCCAAAGTGTTGGCTTTTTGAAATGGATACAATAAATGTAATGAACACCACTGTAATGCCTCAGTTCTGAAAGCCACCCAGAGGCACCCCATACTAGATTGGCCACATGGTCTCATGTGCATTTCTCCAAATGCCAGAGGCTGCCAACTAGCTGCGAGGGCATTGGGTGTGATAGTGGTGAAACATTTCCCTTATTGGCAGAGTACACATTGGAAAAGAGAAACAATAAACACTAACAGAAGCAGTAATCAATCCATACACAAGCGAATAGTGGATGACTAAATATGATAAACAGCAGGAGCACACATATATATAAATCATGATACATATGTCCTTGAAAACTACCAAACAAGTCACAATGCTGAATACAATACTAAACAAAAGTATAAAAGAAAACAAATAAGAAACTCCTCAGCATCATAAGCCATGGCCTGGTCCCATGCTCTCTTGCTCTAATGCAAGTCAAGTACCAGAAGTCAATGAGCGCTTCCCTTTTCTATTCCTACAGAAATATAATCTTTTTGCGCCCAAAAGCTCGACCCAAACAGGGTGTGAGACTAAATCCTAGTATGAAACCACCCGATAATCTGTGCCTAATAGTTAGTGAGTATATGGCAGGTAATAGTTTAGTAAGTAGTAAAGTGTAAATAGTAAACATGATGATACACAACAGTAAACAATCTGCAGATCCACAGGTTGCAGTGAGTAAAATAGGTAACCGCAAAAAAAAAATCCATCTTGGATGTACTCACATCCATACCCTCTTGTCTTATCTAAGAAGTACCAACAACCCTCTGGTTAGTACACTCAACCTCACCCATCTTGTGTGGTCATACGAAAATATAAGACTCTCTGAGGAAGTATGCTCAGTCAATTACCCTTATTGTCAATGCAAGTCAGAGAATCTATAAGAAATATCATGCGGTCAATTCCTCATATAGCCCCAAGGTTTAGAGACACTCTGAGAAATCTCACTTGGTCAATTCATATTATAGCCTCAGGTCGATCATAGACACTCTGAGTATGCTCACTCGGTCAATTTCTCCTATATATTGGAATGGTTTATAGAAATTCAAACAAAACAAAGACTCTCTGAGGAAGATCACTCGCTCTATCCATGTATATTCTACTATACTCAAGACTCTATGATGAAGCTCACTCTTTCTATCCTCCAGTATTATATAATATCAGAGACACTATAGGAAGATCACTCGGTATATCCCCTATAGTCTATAATATTCACGACTCTCGAAGGATGCTCACTCGGTCTATCCCCATATAGTCTATAGCACTATGTTCTTACGACCTCGTTCTAGTTAGTTCACAATAATTATATATGGGAAAAGTTAAACTATAGAGCCACATGGCTAACTAGTCTATAGCAGAACAGGCTTATCGGGGAACAACACTCCATCCTACAGTCACAAGGCATTGAAAATAGGTATAACTGCCAAAGGCTGAACAAGACCAAAAGGTCGTAAACCAGACAAGGAATTGGAAAAAAACATCTTAGTATATCAATTATCCACATACATAAGAAAATTACCTCTACTTTAGAATAAAATCAAGGAAGGAAAACAATAGGGGGAAAACAGTAAACGTGAAATACACCTTTCAAGGGTTTTGGTGGAAATTGCACATAAATTCAATGACATTGAATGAAAGGGCACACACCACCTACCTTGATGCTAGGAGATCGATATACTTGAACTATAGGGCTTGAATCTCCATATAACATCATAGATCTATGAAAATGCACACAACACTAAACCCATGATAACTTGAAAAAGGGGAAGAATTGGAAAACAAAGCTCTTGGAGAAGGAAGAGCTTACTAATACTGTCCCAACACAATCGACGATGGTAGATTTAGAGAACAGACAGAGGCTCAGGGGCTCGGAAGAGATTTGCGGCCGTACGAGATGCTCTCGGTCCAAGAAGCTAGAGAAGAAGCGTATTCTGGTGAATAGACGTGATGCCAGTCCGTTTAATGAAAACAAGTGCAGGGCATGTACTTTTGGAGTACATAGCTTGTACATTTAGAGTACATGACATGTACTAGGCTTTCTTGTACTCCACTTTAAGTGGCCTCCACATCACCCCACATGACTACATGTGTGGCCCGGACATGGCCAGCACACAGCCTCACGTGGCGTCGAAGTACACAGTGTGTACTTATAAAGTACATGGCGCGTACTTCGAAAATTTCCAAAAACTCCTCTTTTCTCAGAAATTCTAGAAAAATGAGAAACATACCTGAAACGAAGGTCTGAGTTCTCACAAACATCCCCTTTAGTGAAATTCCTCCCCGAATTTCCCTAGCAAGGCGTGGAACAAGAAATCATGAATAGCTCTGGCCACTATGATCATACATCGGCCTCCCTCTCCAATATCTAATGCCATACTCACTTGTGCTACCATAGCACCCATACCAGAGGAATAGAACAGCCACTGAGATCCTTCATAATATGATCAACAATCTGAATAGGATGATCGTCAAACAATGTGTCCGCTTTGAGCTCACCCTTCTTATGTTGAAAGACATGAGATGGGTCTGAAAAGTAACGTCATAGCTGATAAACATGGAAGACGTCATGCATAGCCTGATACCTTTGAGGTAACTGCAACTGATATGAAACCAGCCCAACTCTCTCCAACACCTCTAATGGAATGACCTACCATGGTGAAAGCTTACCTCTCTATGAATCCTCTTTTGTCCCAACCCCGGTGCGACATACATGAAGTCCTGATCACCAACCTCGAACTCCAGATTTCATCTTCATTGATCAACATAAAACTTCTGTCGAGACTTTTTCGTAGCCATCCTCATCCGAATCAACTCTATCTACTCTGAGGTATCTTGAACAAGATGAGGTCCCAGTAAAGCTGCATCTCCTACCTCCAGCCTGCATAAAGGTGATCGGCATGGAATAACATATAAAGCCTCCTATGGTTCCATCTGAATAGTCTCTTGAAAACTATTGTTGTAGGTGAACTCCACAAAAGGTAGATGCCTCTCCCAAGAACCTCCAATGTCTAGAATGCAAGCTCGGAGGATATCCTGAATCACTTGGATCATACGCTCAGACTAGCCATCTGTCTGGGGATGGTTGGCTATACTCAAAAGTACCTATGTACCAAATGCCTTCTGAATCGCTTTCCAGAACCGAGAAGTAAAATGTGCATCATTGTCTAAATCAATATAGTGTGGAACTCTAGGCAGAAGTACAATATATTATATGTAAAACTGTCCCAGCTCATCAACACTGATTGTATACTTGATCGGCATGAAATGAGAAACCTTCGTAAGCCTGTCAATGACAACACAAACAACATCATTCCCTCGACGCAACCTTGGAAAACTGGTCACGAAAATCATCACGACGTCATTCCCCTTCCACTCAGCAATGGGTAACTGCTGAAGAAGCCCTTCTAGTCACTGATGTTTTGCCTTCACCAGCTGACAAGTGGAACACCTCATGAAAAAACCAGCAACATCCCTCTTCATAATTTTCCACCTATATAGACGGTGTAAATCATTATGCATCTTGGTGATGCTAGGTTGAAATGCCCAAAATGAGGAATGAAAGTCATGTATCATTTCCTCATGTTTGACTGCTAGCACCCATATGCATCCCTGGAACAACAAGATCTCATCCTCGCCTATGATCTACCCAAGAATAGGGTCCTCTCCTGACATGCTTTCCCATAGGACTGTGCCTTCAGATTCTGATAGCTTCCTCATCTAAACCTGATAGAAATGAGTAGAGGTAACAACTATAGAATATATAAAAATAATCACCTATCTATCGTGAACCTCCAAATGAATCTTAGAGAATAGAGGCATAAGCTGCCACTCACTGGTGGCCTCTTAAACTGGTTGTATCCGAGTCCTCCTACTCGATACGTCAGCCACTACATTGCCATTCCCAGTTGTATAGCAAAGCTCAAGGTCAAAAGACTGAAGATATTTAACCCACCTACGCTGTCTTTTATTCTGATCACACTGAGTGAAGATGTAATTGGGACTTTTTTGGTTGTAAAATTCTACCAAATTCTCACCCAAAAGATAATTTCTCCAACAGTGTAAGGCATGAAAAACTGCTACCAACTCCATATCGTCTGTCTGGTAGTTTCTCTCAGGTGGCCTCAACTGTCGAGGCTCATATGCAATGAATGAATCTCCATGCATAAGCATAGCTCCCAGCCCGATACCTAAAGAATCACAATACATGGTATATCTCTTCCTCAGCTCTGGACAGTCTATTATCGGTGCTGAATTCAACCACCCTTTCAACTCCCGAATTGCTGACTCACATGAATATGACCATAAGAACATTCTCCCTTGCTTGGTCAGACCTGTCAGTGGTGCTGCTAGGCATGAAGAGTCATGTATAAAGAATCTGTAGTATCCAGCCAGCCCTAAGAAACTATGTAACTCAAATAAATTCTTTAGCTGCTCCCTGGAAACTACATCCCACACTTTCAATGGGTCTAGGGATACTCTTGTCTCTGATAAAACATGATCCAAAAAGTGAATCTGATCCATCTAAAAGTGGAATTTTGAGATCTTATCATGTAACTGATGGTCTCTCTGTGTACTCAGAACAATTTCAAGATGGTTAGAATGGTCATGTTGAGTGTGAGAGTACACCAAGATGTCTTCCATTAAAACCAACACGAAGGAGTTTAACTATGGATGGAACACTCAGTTCATCAGTGCCATGAAAACTGCATGCGGGTTAGTGAGACCGAATGGCATAACCATATACTCATATAGACCATACCTGCTCCAGAAAGCTGTAAGATGTATATCAGATGGTCTTATGTGCACTTGATGATAACCAGATCTCAGGTCAATATTCGAGAACACTCGGCCTCCTCGAAGCGGATCAAAGAGATCGTTGATCCACATTGAGGGATATCGGTTCTTGACCATCAACTAGTTTAGCTTCCAATAATCCATAAAAAGCCTAAGGGTATCATCTGCCTTTTTCTCAAATAGGACATGCAAACCCCAAGGAGAAGTACTGGGTCGGATGAAACCCTTTTTCATAAAACTACTCCAACAACTTCTTGAGCTCCTATAAATCAGGTGTAGCCATATTATAAGGAGGAATGGATTATGGTGCATCTCCTAGAATGAGCTCAATTGATAATTCTACCTCACGCTCCGGAGAAAAACCAAAATCTCTTCTGGAAATACATCTCCGAAACGATCCACCACTTGAGGAAAGTCTAACAGTGAAGTTCCCTGGTCATCCAGATAATGACTAGCAATCTGGGTTGTAACTCCTCCCAAACCATGATGCTCTGGACCCACTCTACTCTCATGGACATCCCACTCACCTCTATAGAGACAGTATCCACCCTCTGTTGATACGAAACTCACCCTACAATGATAACATTTGCTGACTTCCAGGAAGTGGACTAACCTGTCCATTCCATGAATGACATCAAAGATCATCATCTCTAGGGACTTGGGGTCCAATAAGAGGAGATACCCTGCAACACCAAGAGAGAACTCTCTACACTGACGTACACTAACTGCTCTAGTCCCCAACAGTGTGTCTAGAGTCAATTTATCGGTAGAGGAAAAGACGAAGAGCTCAACGCTCACCACAATAGAATCATAGATGAAGCTATGCGTAACACCACTATCGAAAAGAGTCGAAGATAAAAATGAGGCTACTAAGATCGTACGTCGAACTACAGAAAGGCCTGGATCCTACTCCTGATGGGTCTACTCCACAATAAAATTATGGCATGTACCGCAGCCGGGCGACCCTAGCTGATAACTCTATCTGGTCCAATTTGTTATCACTGGAAACCTGGAGACTGACCACCACGACCTCAACATCCACCTCCGCCAAAATGGCTGAAAGAACTCTAGATCCAAAGCTGGTGAGAAACTGGTGATGCATCTCCTAAACGTTGGGTCATATACGAACCCCTACCACAATCTATAGGTGAAATGATCGGACAAAAACGCTTAAGATGGCCCATCTTGCCGCAAGATCAGCACTCCATCGGGTATCTCTGGCCCTGAGGTCTATTATGCATGCTCCTCCCACACTGGTAGCATACTACCTGGATGCTCGAAGATACATTCTTCCTACTCTGATCTCCTTAAGAAGACTCCCTACGGCACTTCCTGCTATCAATAGGAGGTACACTGACTCTGGATATCGAACCACCCTTGCTCACTACTCCAGAATCTCTCAGATTGTGCTAAGTGATCAGCGCCTTGTTGAAGATAGATGATATCAAAGTCAACCT
The DNA here is from genome assembly GCA_963277665.1 of Viscum album. Lineage (NCBI taxonomy): Eukaryota > Viridiplantae > Streptophyta > Magnoliopsida > Santalales > Viscaceae > Viscum > Viscum album. Next base: position 1,196,625,494 of record OY728121.1, on the reverse strand, counting down.
GTAGATGTTCACATGCGAGTTGATGTCGTACCATAGACCATACTCAAAATTCTGCACAAGGAACAAATCATCACCTCCTGGAATAGGCATGAAACGCTGCAACTCAGTAAAGCGAGATGAGTACTCCACAACTGAAAGAGTACCATGTTCCAGACTCATAAACACCTGGGGTTGATCATCCTTCAAGGTCTCTGGGTAGAATTAATCATAGAAGATGTGTCGAAACTCATCCCAAGACATTTTCTGCTTGTGTCCATACTGCAAGATCACCTCCCACCACCTCGTGGCGGAGTCTCGGAACATATAGGTTGCGAGCTTCACCCTCTTCTCGGGAGGTATCTCTAGATTCTCAAAAATTGTCAGTGTGGCCTCTAGCCACGAATCTGCAGCTTTAGGTCCTCCATCCCATGAGAATGTAGGATGATTTTCCTACTAGAAAACCCGCATCAACTCTGCCATCGACGGGGTAGGAGGCAGCGCTCCCTGGAAAGTCTGCATCATCCTTAGAAAATCTTCCCTAAACTACCCATCGGCACCTGCAACTTGTATAACTATTGGTCCCATGGATGGAACAACAAGAGGATCTATAAAAGGTCCATTATCAGCCATATATGGTGTCTGATCACCGTTTGGATGCTGATGTACAACTGGAGGACGTCTCGGTGGCATAGCACTGAAAGGTAAAAAGAACACCTTATATCAGAATTATCAAAGACTGAGAACATAAGATTACAATATGGGAAGTGGAGAAAAAAACATTCATGTTTTACAAAACATGACTACATGGAATGTATGAAAACTACATGGTTTTTTATTTTATGCCATTCACACGGGTGTGTACTTCTGCAACAACTTGTCGCGTAACACCACAACCACACTGTGTGTTGTCCCCACACACTGTGTGTAATTGAACTCTATTCCCCTGCCCGAGTCACTCTACAAGCCTAACCCACATGGGCCTTTTAATCCCAGACTACACACCGTGTTCAAGAAGGATACAATGGGTACTAGACAAGGTATCAATGACCCATGTTGATAGTTGCAAGGCTGACTACACGGCTCACTCTACACGGTGTTCTCCCTGAGAACACGAAGTGTAATTGAATGTTTCCCCCAACCCATTTTGTTTGTGACACAGCCGGGTACATAGGTTACATGGCATGATGTGCGATAATAGTGCACAGAGTGTAAAGTAAATGTTTCATCCATCCTTGTCATTAGACACAAAGGTAGACACACTGTCACTACAACACGGCATGTACGTACCATACACGATGTGTTCTGGAAGATTTTTCACAACCCCTTGTTTATGCCCAAATAGTCAGTGATAGATTTTAAAACTTACACTATGTGTATTAATAATGTAAACGTCGTGTATTCAGGATTTTTATAGTGATGAAGCTTAGAAACTTCTCTGAAACCCAGAAAACACAGAAAACAAGAGTTACGGTACCAAATTTTGATCCATGAGGGCCCATACTCCCTAAGAATCAAAGCATGGAATCTTATACAGGTTATAACAAGTAAACCAATCAATGATCCACCAAATTTCGGTCCAGGAGGGCATATAACACCTCAATAACCAATGTTTAGCATCCATCTATGAAAGGTACTATACAAACAAATTATCAATCAAACATCATGGATTCTATCAAAGCATCTATCACAACAGCATGTGTAATCTACACAACATCTCTCACAACCACATGAAATCAATAATGCATCCAAGATGGCATAGAATGAATGTGTGGCATGTGATTTCTAATAAGTGCCTATATGATGCATGAGATGGAATACCCTAATCTCATCAGGTTTCAACAAAAATAGAACCACAATAACAACAATAGTAACAACACAAATCATTTGAATCACCCAACGGTGAAATCAAATGAACTATAAAAGTGAAAACCTGTAAAACTGAAATAAATGAGGTATTATGGATTTTCCCTATACACGGGTTAGCTACTCCCTGGCATAGATTATTACCAAGTACCTATTCTGTCCAATCCCTGGTTATAGGCTTCAAATAGTTAGTCAAGAGAAAAGAGTTCCTTTGATACCACTTTGTAACGCCCCGGTTCCGGAAGCCACCAAGAGGTGCCTCGTACATGGTTGGTCACATGGACACAAGAACATTTTCTCAAATTCCAGAGGCTATCGACTAGCAGTGAGGGCCTTGGGTGTGATAGTGGGGAAACTGTGCCCTTATTGGCAGAGTACACAATGGAAAAGAGAGACAATAAAAACTAACAGAAGCAGTAAACATTCCATACCCAAGTAAAATGCGGAGGAATTAATTTGATAAATAGCAAGAGCACACATATATATGATCCATGATACATATATCTTGGAAAACAGCCAATCAAGACATAATGCTGAATACAATATGAATCCCAAGTAAAAAATAAAACATATAAGAAACTCCTCAGCATTGCAAGTCTCAGCTTGGTCCCATTACCTCATTCTCCAATGCAAGTCATGTACCTGCAGTTGAAGGGTGCTTGACCTTATCTATACCTACAGCAACATAATCTATTTGGGACGAAAATCGTGTCCCAAAAAAGGTGTGAAACTAAATCCCAGTAGGCATCCACCTGATGATCTTTCCCTAATAGTCAGTGAGTATATGGCAGGTAATAGTATAGTAAGCAGTAAACAGTAAGCAGTAAACAGGATGATACACAACAATAATCAATCCGCAGATCACCAAGAAGTAGTGAAGAAAACAACTAACTACAAATAGGAATCCATTTGGGAAGTACACACAGCCATCCCCTCTGGTCCTATCCAAGATGTACCAACAACCCTCTGGGCAATACACTCATCCTAACCACTCTTGTTTGGTCATACAAAAGTATAAGACTCTCTATGGAAGATCACGCGGTCAATTCACCATATAGCCCCAAGGTCTAGAGACTCTCTGAGGAAGCTCAATTTTTCAATTCCTCTTATAGCCTCAGGTCGATCACAGACTCTCTGAGGAAGCACACTTGGTCAATTCCTCCTATAGCCTGGAATGGTTTAAGAAAATTCAATCAAAATAAAGACTCTATGAAGAATCTCACTCAGTCTATCCACATATAGTCTAATAACCTCAAGACTCTATGAGGAAGCTCAATCGATCTATCCTCATGTAGTCTGTAATATCCAAGACTCTATAGGATGCTCACTCAGTCTATCTCCTATAGTTTATAATGTACAAGACTCTATGGGGATGTTCACTCGGTCTGTCCCCATATAGTCTATAGCACCAGGTTTTCATGGCCTCATGCTAGTCAGTGAATAATAATCCTATATGACCAATGTAAACCTACATAGCTACATGGATAACCAGACTACAACATAACAAGCATGTCTGGGAACATCACACCATCCAATGATCACAAGGCATGAAAAAAAGGTATAACGGGCAAAGGCTGAACAAGACCAAAAGGTTCTAAATAGAATAAGGCATGGGAAAAACATCTCAGGGTAGAAATTATCATAATACATAACCGAATTACCTCTACTCAAGCATACGAGAAAGGATAGAAAACAACAGTGGATAAACAGCCAACACGCAATACCCCGTTCAAGGCTATTATTTGAAATTTCACATAAAAATCAAAGACATTGAGTGGAAAGGCACAAACCACCTACCTTGATGCTAGGAGATTGATATAATTGAACCACGAGGCTTGAATATTTTTATAACGTCATAGGTATATGAAAACACACAAAACATTGAACCAACAATAACATGAAAAAGATGAGTAATTGGAAATGGTTTCTGTAGGAGAAGCAAGAGCATACCCATATGGTCCCAATGCAATTGACTGCTGTCAATTCGGAGAATGGATGGGGGATCAGGGGCTCGGAGGAAATTTGTGGCAATACGGGAAGCTCTCGGTCGAAGAAGCTGGAGATGAAGTGTTTTATGGCAATTAGACATGACCCCCAGTCTATTTAATGAAAAAATAAAGTACATGCCCAGTACTTTTGGGGTACATGCCCTGTAGTAAGCTTTTCTAGACTCTACTTTATTTGGCATCCACGTCACCCCACATGACCATGTGTGTGGCCCTAACACAGCCTCGCGCAGAGCCAAAGTACAAAGTATGAAGATAAAAAATTTCTAAAAACTCCTCTTTTATCAAAAACCCTAGAAAAATTAAAAACATACATGAAATGATGTTCTGGGTTCTTACAACCACCCTCTTAGGTTATGTATTCATTTCTATGTTTTTGCCACATGACATGGATTATCATTATTATTAGTTTCCAATTTTTCATTTTCAACATTCATAATCATTTCCATAATTAAAACATGTCATTAATTTACTAAATTTTATTAATCATCCATTATAATAATATTATAAATGGTGACCATTTTTCCATTTACCGACCTTTTCATCCTCCTACTATTCTTTTTAATTATAAAAATTTAATGCATGAATCATATATATAAAAATTAACCCATATTTTTATCAATTGTAATTAATCATTCTCTTAGATGAGAAATATTATATGCATCCATAATTTTATATTGGTTATCCTCACTATCTGGATGAGTAGTGTTTCCAATTTCGGTTTTTTTGTTAAAAATATTTTTTAAAAATATGAATAAATTTATATCCCTTTGGTCATTGTTCCTACTATCCTAAGGTTCGTCAAAACATTCGTAGTAGCTACCATATATAAGAATTGTTTCAAAAATGTTTCCCCAACAACATTATCAATTTAATTTTCCCTGTCTATGTCTATAATTATATTTTCAACAAGATTTTTAGAAACTCCTTAGAATTATATCATGTATATCACCTTTACATCTTGGAAAAGTATATTCGTTTTATTATAAATTTTTTTACATTATTAATGGTAACTAACATATGAAATTTTTTTAATTCAATGATTTTAAAACAAAAAAAACAATAACATTTACTAATTTAATATTCCATATTCATGATCATATGAAAAAAATAAACTGATATTTGATATTTTGTTATTTCAAAATCTTATGGATGAGAATTTTTTGTTTCCTTTTCGGAGTCTCAGGAATAAAAACAACATCTCACTCTTCACTTTTAGTTTGAGTATCTGGTAATCTCAAATTTAACTCAAACTAAACCAATTTTAATATCTCCCTTAACAAAACCTCCACTATTCCATCCATGTGATATATCATATAAAAATTATTCTCATCTTCAACATTATTTTCATACATAACATTATAAGTTTCTTTCCTATATTGGTTTGATTTCTTCATTTTTATGATATAACGACCTATATCATTTCTAAACCCATTACATTCTTCAAAAATTATAAAATATACCATTATTTGTTTCATTGTTTATTCGTATACCCAATGTTTCATTATATTTATAAAAAATTGCATCTTTTTCAACATTATTAGATTGTTTAAAGGTATTGTCACCTATAACCAAAATTATTGTATTAATTAGAAATGAAAGTTTAGTTACTTCATCCAATATACATACCCAATGTACAATACTATATTAAACTATTTATCTATCAATTTTTTTTCACATTCAATGCTAAAAAGATATCTCAAAATATTATAGGGTTATATAAAAACTAAATTTTTCTACTGATCTGTATTTATAATTGGGTGATCAGGATTATATAATTGACTATATCGATCAGTGTATTCTAGAAATGAAATATTAATACAAAACGATTAAGGGTGAAATATTAAAATAATATTAATTTCTATTAATTCCAACCCATGAAAAAGAATATTCCTATTTTAAATTATATGATATTTTAAATTTAAGGTTCTCGTAATTGTTTTTGTGTGAAATTTGGATATTGTTGGAAGGAGATGCTAAAATATATGTTATTTGATATGTTGTTGTGATATTTTATTTTCATGACATTGACACATTTTTCAACACACAATGAGTACATTAATAATATTCAAACATTGATGAGTTCGAATTCATACAATAACGTGATGTAAATTATGATTTCTACAAGTGAATAAATGAATTTTGGTGTTGAAAAATGATGTTTTTGATGAGTTTATATATAGAAGATAAAACCGAACAACAAGGGAAGTCATCATTTTATAATTTACATACACATGATTAAATTATATCATGGATAAAATCAATCATATTTCAATTATAATGATTATTATATGATTTGGTTCACAAATGTGTTGTCACATGAGATGGTTCTTCATAAAATGAAGTTCATGATGAAAATGAAATGAAATGATATTGTATATATAATTTGTTCTGTTATGTGAAAAGGATGTGTTGTAAAGCATTTTTTATTCCATTTAGAACAATTCCAGACAATAATATTCGAATCAATGAAGTATTGGTGCATCGTTTAGTATAGAGATTTTCAGTGATTTGGTATAAATGAATAAGAAGCAACCACAATGGATTTTGTGTCTAGGATTAAATTGTAGCGTTTTGGAAAACAATGGGAATTTTTTATTCCATTAATTTTGTATTGGGAAAGTGAAGTTAATACAATGGAGATGTTCACAGATAATTTGTGAAATAGAATAAAGAGGATCATTAAGAACAAACTATTCCATCAACTATCATATAGGGAGGCCATGATTTTTTTTCTAATGATATTTTCATCCTGAAGAAATTTAGAAAAGGGAGAGGACACATGGTGTGACCCATGTGTGATAGTTTGAAAACCAATAATTTGTAAAGGTAGTGACTTTGGGGTCTTAGTTAGCCAACCCAAAATCATGTAAGCTGAGTGACCCCAATAATAGATGTTTCCTAGCCAAAATACACCACTAAATTATTATTAGTTTATTTTTTTAATTTGACACAATGTCGATTTGTGCTCCTTAGACATAACCTAGTGTTGGTGAACAAAGTAAAATTCTTGTGTCATGTATGCATGATTAACATACCTTTTTATCGATGATAATCAATTTATTTTTGTTGAGAATCCATTTTTATTATTTGAATAATGAAAATATAATTTCATCAATCAATTAGATCATCATTAAACAAGAGAATAAAAAATGGACTCTATTAAAGTGTCTGGTCATGATTATTTTGGTAGGTGAGAGTATCAAGGTTAAATGGGTAAAATGAATGAGTTTCACAACCTAATTTATCCCCCTCCTCAGGGAATATATCTATCAATTTCCTTATGTTTCCAACAATATCAACTAGTTTATTGGTTTATATTATTGACTTTGACATGATATGAATAGATATATTAATTTTTTGAGGTGGGATATATTCTTCCCATACAATTTTGTAATGGGAAATATTTTTTATATGAATAACAAAAACTATAATTGTATTCTATATAATGGAATAATTTTTTAGAAGGGTTTTATTGGGAGAAATGATCTTAATACCTCACAAATACAAGGTATGATTTAATCTAATTGTGTATCAACTTATTCATATGACATTTTTGGATTATCTAAGAAGAATAGAATTCCATGTGATGTTGGAACTGAATAGGATGATGAAATTTAAAAAGGTCAAATTAGGGATGCTTTATACATATAATGGGAGCTTGAAAAGGGGATGAATTATGAAAACAGGAAGCAGGAAAAAAAATATGAGTCTCATGGGATCTATGTATATGTGATGAATATTGAGGTTACAAATATTAAATTCATCGATCAATGTAAAATTCAAGTCTATTGATATACGAGGGAGAAAATTATACCCTATAAAAGGAGTTGGATGAAATATCATTCAATTTTAATTATTGTAAATATTTTTTATACGAGAAATTCCATTAATTTAAATAGGTTTAGAAACCAATGGAAAATAATGATAAATTGGTTTCACACAAGGTGGTGTTGGTTGAGTAGAACCAAATTCAGGAGCAATGGAAAGTGGTTTAGAATGATGAAATTAATAAAATTGGCGACAAAATGAAGGTTAAAAGAGATATACATATAAAAATGAATAATATATTGAATATAAAATTGATATTAATAATGAGTGAAAATAAATCATTATCAACCCCAAAACAGAATTAGGGGAGAAGATAAAATCTAGATATGATGCAAGGTCATGTATGGAAAATATGTTTGACCAACGGAAGGGGATAGGAATACAAAAGATATCAAAGGGATATTGAAACCCTTAAATCAGAGTTAAATTATCCCTCTAATGTGAGAATTAATTAGTGGAGTCCAAAAATGTGTAAATATGGAGTTAGTATGTAAACAGAAGAAAAATTCAAAATATGAAAGTGATAGCTCTTAGAGGAATGTAGCAACTCTTTGCTAATACTATGGAACCATAAAAATTACCTTGATTGTTTTTCTAGAATTATTATGGTTTAATGGAATAAGGATAACTTCATGGATAACAAATAATACAAGGAATGTCTATACAAGATATGGTTTTAATGGGAGATTATTTTTACGTGATAACCACAGTCATATGTCGAGAAATTATAGAATTAAAGGATTTAAATGTATTTGATGGATTTCATAAATTATTATGTTCAAAAAATGAAAAATTTAAATTAATGAATATATATTAGGATACAGAATATATTTATTATTCTAGATGAAACGAGTTGGGATATATTAATGGTTAAATAAGCACCAATATCAGTTAACTCATGTAATCCCTTTGACAAAGAAAAATAAACTAGGTGAAAAAGATGGAAGATTCTCCAGGGATGATAATTATGGATGAACTTATAATGAAATATCAACCAAGAAATAAAATAGATTATATGGATCTACTAAATTCCAAATAGAATATACATGAAGCAAGCATATGTGATTTCAGAAAATATATCATAAGGAATGAGAAGAAGATATATTAATGTTTATAAGAGAATAGTTTGTGAGTAGGGTTATAAGTTGAAGGAAATTTTCATTCCATGTTAGGTGAAGTCCAAATAAAACATCCAAAATGATGTTTTTGTAGGTGTAATCACTCAAAGGATATCTACATGTAAGGCCCCAATGAATCATACCATGATTAATGATTATGAAGTAAAAGATGTCAATGTGGAGATGAAATTCATTTCCACAATTATGAAAAAAAAGGTAAATGTATGTCTGATGGTGAATGCATTTCCACTAAGACCATCGTCTTTCTTCAACATGATGAAGTAAAAAAGACAACTCTCCCCATTTTTTTAAATTATATTATCTACATTGATATTTTTTAGGTTTCTGGGGAGATATGATCTATGGGGACGTTCCTCAATGTACGAAATGTGATGTTGTGGGTTTCTCCAACATTCCAACTGATAATCAAATAATTATAAGATGAAATCATAATGTATCTTGAATTATAGTGAATATGAAAATAAGAAAAAATAGAATTTTAATGAAGAATATCAATATTTATAATTAGGAGTTGACTATTGGTAATAAAATTGATGTTTAGTGGTAACATGTTCTGTGATGAATTGATTTCAATGGTACACAATTTCATTGAAATCAGATATATAATATAGAATAATGGGTAAAGAATAAAAAAATAATCTATCATTATTTATTTGTTTTAATCTAGTATGTTACATCATATGATCTCTCTCTAGATATCATAATATTATATAATTAACCTCGACGATTAAAATAATTTGATGACTGATAAGGAAGATAAGAAATTCATGGGGAGAATTAAAATGATGATATGAAAGATGGTATCACCATAAAAAAATGAAAGAAACCCTATGTATGAGTTAATAAATATGTTTCCATGTACAGTTATGGAAGTGGTCTCAATAGTTGAAAAAGAGTCATAATTTCAATATTTGGTTTCAGGCGTGGTTTCATAAAGGCTATTCAATCAATACTAAAATTAATAATTAATAATTTTTTCAAAAATGTTATCATTCATCATGTTGATATATGAAATATTCCATATCATTCTCAAAAATTGGAATCTATTTGGTTTATTTAGAAATCTATTAATTAATTTTAATTCTAGAATAGATCCATTATATAAATTAATATTATATGGAATCATCAAATTTCTGGAAGTAAGGGTGTGAAATGGATAATAATGATGTTATTTACATAATATATTGTTTCCTACTACAATTATTGAATTATTTGTCTTAAATGTTAGGGTTATGGCTCATTACAATGTGGTATGTTCACAAATAGAAAATCATTTTGGAAGATACTAATTTTGAATGTTGTTTTGAGATAGAGAGGCTACTCATTCCTATAGTCACATACAAAGAAATTGATGTTGGATAGAATTAAATTTTTTGGTCTAACCAGTTGGCCTAACAAGTAGAGGAGTGTGAAAGTTTCATATAAAATGGATAAAATTATCTCTCATTATCCAATATATGTTCAATGTTGGAAAGGAGAGATAATTATAAATACCACTATGTAAACCATTGATAGAGTTTATAGAGTTTGATCACAAAATGTGTTGTCTCGATGGTATCAAAGGATGAAATCATATTTTTTATAACAACATGATGGCATGAGGAAAATGATAAAAATACTAAATATGTTAAACTTTCTTACCTATTTATATGTTTATAGGTATTTCAATATTCAAAAAATATGGTACTATGTATACGTTTAATTTTATGTTAAAATGAGATAAGGATAAGGAATTCTGGTATGCTTCTGACCAACAATATAAATGCGGTTTAAGAGGTGAATAGAGAAAAATATTTATAATGTTAATGATATTCATTAAATAAAGGAAAATCATTAAAGGAGAATTTGATGAAATCTGTTTCTCATGAGGTTAAAGAATGTAGAGCTATTATATGAGACATATTATGCAATATTTTATATCTATCAAAAATATAAATAAATAATTGGTAGTGACATTCAGGGATAGATGAATTCTAAAATGGTTTATCTAGTGGACTCAAGATAGTGGGAATAGATTTATGAATGTTTTTACAACTAATCCAAATGAGGAGATTATTGAACATAAAAGTTAATTTTTGTTTCCATGTATCATATGATGTATTATTTAACATAAAAGATAATTTTTGTTCACAAAGGGTTTGACATTTTCAAAAATGGGAAAATATTATCTTATTTTTTGGCATCCAGACAAAATTAAGAATATGAGGCTCTAAATTCATATCGGTGTTTCAAGGATTTATTTATTATATGATGAATTCATGTAAACAAGAGTTACATGGTGAAAAGACATGTGTATGTTTGACCAAGAATGCTACATTAATGTGTCAACATGAATATCAATTCAACAAAAGTCTTTCTTGCATGGAAAAAATATTTATAACAATTTTTTTGTCAAAAAAGGTACATTTTTTCAATTTAGATGAAATGGTATTCGTGATATATATTCATTTACTCGAATTATGTATGTTTCCAAACAAGGAATGTATATATATGAATGTATAATGTTTTTCTATACAATGAATGATACATGAATTTTGGATGTTAAAAATATTTGAATAATATTCACACAAAGTAAAGACTATCATTAAAGTGTGTGTTAGTCAAATAAACTGAATAGTGTAACATTTGTTTTTATATCATTGAAAACCATTCCAAAGGAAGAAGTTATTACAAAATTACAAGTCTAACAAGGAAAGTAATGGTTCTACAATGGTGATGTTCACAACCAGTTTGTGAAAGTGTAATAGGAAGATCAATGAGAAATAATAACAATATAATGTATAAAACATATAATTCATTCATTATCTTATGTTCCAATATATTTTCCTTCCAATTTAGTTATCATTGGTAGAGGAAAAAGTGAGTGAACTATCGGTGGAAGTGACCCAACCCAAAACATGTAATTCATGTGACCCTTGTGGGATAGTGAAGAGACTATAAATAATTTAAAGGGAGTGACCTATGAATAAGATATAGCTATCCTATATCGACTAGTGAATCATTTTTAGTTTATTCTGGCACAACACAATATCGATGTGTGCTCCTGGAACATTTCTCGGTCCTGATGACTAAAAAAAATATTTTGAATTGTTGGCATAGTTTATATAAATTTTATAGGATGAAAATATATAAATGTGTATTGATTAATAATATATCATATATCTATAATTACTAGACAAAATCACCAATGAATCATATCATCATTAAACATGTTAACACTACAGTGACCCTACAAACATATGAGGTGAATACTGGTTTGGGAATCAGGAGAATCAAGGTTTTGTTGGGAAACCCCAACTAGAATCATACCTGGATTCATCCCTACTAAAATTATATATTAGTAAATTCCCATGTGGGGAAAATAAATAATAACTACATGGCTATATTAATACTTACCTTGTGGAACCATGAAGATCATTAGTGCGCCATAGTTTACAGAGTCACATGGTTATTGGATTTGAACACTTTGTTAAATGGTTATTATGATTTTTCCTTTCGGGTGACTAATAACGTACTCAAACATGATCATTAATGTATCTAAAACATAACATGAGTGACTAGAATATATGGATTGACCTAATGACTTTAAATAAATTATAAACATTTAATATTGAAAATAGATTTGATTTGGAAATCCAAAATTCATATTTCAAGGAAAAAAATTTTCACTATGGAATAATAGTGTAGATAAAACAATTACTTTAGTGAAAAAAGTCCTTGAGAAGGAGAATTAAGATAGAAAAAGAAGATACACATATAGAAAAATATATTCCACTGATTTTTATAGGCCATTAAAGAGTAATAATTGAATTGGGAAGCTCTACGGATTTCATTCATACAGTATTAAAGGAGTTATTTTTTCATGAGTTCCTAAGTAAGGATTTTTTTTATAAAAGTATCAACTATACATTGCGATATCTGAGATGAAGATGGAATAATATGTTAGATGGTATATAAGGGGTTTCAAAAAAGTGAATTTCAAGGTATCATTGATCATAAAGGTTAAGATGTGGAGAAACCATGTTTCTAAAGGATTTAAAGACACCTGTTGACTAAAAAATAATATTTATTAATAGTCATGGAAGAGATATCATAAATTTTATGAGAAAATATTGAATTTTTCGAGATATATTTGTACTCACATGATTTTATGGATATATTATGTTCATTATAATCCATATACTGATTCAGGTAGATCACATGGTGATGCGTAATTCAACATCATTTAAAAATGCAGTTGTTCATTTTTAGTTGTGTGACATTTACATCTCAATGTTAAATAATTTATTTGGGTATGTTTAAATGAAATCATTAATATAAATTTATTTACATCAAAAAAATCATCACATTGAAATTTTTTGGTGAAACCATATTTTTTTCATCATAGTTGGTAATGAAGATTGATATGGGGAAGTGTCATAAATGAATTTTATTTATGGATTAACCCTTTCCAAAATAATTAATACTCACATTAGGAACAAACTAATTTAGTGGTATTTTCCTATAAAATTAATATTAGAGAAATGGATTCCCTTCTATGAGATAAAGGGTGTTTGAAGTAGTCATAATTAGTTATCAATTATTGTTGTTGTTGTTATTTATGAATTTTTGTTTCTCATCGTAATTTAATGAAAATTCAGTAAATATAAAAATATTTTCCAAATATATAGGAATAATTACAATGTCATTAAGGAAATAATGTAACAATAGGTTCTTTTATTAGTCATTTAATTTGTGAAAATTATAATTAATATTATTACTCTAGTTCGAGAAGGTGTAATGATGAATTTATCTAATAAAAATGTGTTTGAAATTAATGGGAATACATGGAATTCTATATTATGCACAATATTAAATTAGGAGATTGTAATTTTAATTGGAAAAAATATTGAAAAATAAATCTATGATAATTTTTTATGTATTCATAAAAGGAATGACATAGTGAAGGAACAAAACAATTTAATCATGTGTGCTCAATTTGAAGAGATCCATATGATTATTGGAGAGTGGATAAATTATTTATTCAAAATATTTAATTTGAAAGATATCTTAGTAATTGGTTTATGACAAAGTCTTTATTATTTAATGAAATCAAAAATTATCTTCATATCCTTCTAGATAAGTTTTATGCCATGGTTTCACCTCTTGAAGATCATGAATCAAAGGAATTTTCACATGATAACATATATAATGTTTTGGTGGTGTTTTAAATAAGGAATGTTATACCATAAATTAATGTTAGTAAATGTGAGAAAGAAATATATTTCAAATCTGTTAAAAATGGGATGATGTATAAGGAGGTCTAAGAATAATGTGAAGAGTATAGGTCTCATGTGTAGTGTATGGGCCAGATGGGGAATACCGAACTATGTTTTTTTACCGTGATAAAGGATTAATTTCATATCTACATCAAAAAATAATGGAATTAGTAATGGAATTATGTAAATTTATAATTGACATGATAATTCCGAAGCCAAAAATAGGATAATAACTTTTTTATTTATAATTAATTTAAAATATTAAATAATTACATTGAGATGAAATCATTATTAAATGATGAATCTAATGTCTCCATATTGTACCATCATTTTTTGGAATAACATGTAGATTAAATCAATTTTTTATCTAAACTAGTTACATATTAATATGAATTCCACCAAAGGAATCTCACGGTTCATGAATGATATATCATAACCATTAAATCATTTGTATTTAATAACTAGGAGAATTTCTTTGAAGAATTATTTTACATGATTTATCTAGAGTCATGAAATGTGGTGGAGTAGGAGTATCAATGACCATTATTCAGAAAAAAATTTTGATGGGTGTTCTATAGGGATTAATATAATTCTCCATGAGTTTTTGGGAAAAACAAAAAAAATGTAAATAGTTTGGGGTTAGAAATAATATGATTGGGATTAAGTAGTGTTAGGGTTAAAAATTAATAATTTCACAGGATCTAGTATTATTTCTATAATCCCTATAGAATAAAATTTTTATAATAAAATAATAATAATAATAATTATTATTTATATTCACAATACCAAAAAAATTGTAAAATATTAATTACTGAAAAGAATTTAATTTATATAATTTATCACAGGACCATTAAAAGTGGTTAACCACTCCTTCACAATATTAATATGGTATTGAATAATGTATATTTATTTAATAAATAAATATAACTTCATTATTCACCATTAAAGAGAAAAATAATATATTCACATAACATCAAATAAATTTTCTTTATATATATTTATCATAAAAATAACGACTCGAGTAACTAGTGATGGAATATATTTTACAAAGTTAACGTGAATAATTTTTAATCCCTATATGATAATATTAATTATTCAACATATAATATAATAAATATTAATATTATTTAATTGTGGTTATTGATATACCAAGTATGTAACCCTACAGGCCTATTTATTATTGGAATTTGGTGGAACCACCTAAAGTTCAAGGAAAACATCTAGAAACATTACAAGGCACCCCTAATTAATGAACTTAATTTAAAAATGATAAATAAACTCATATGAATCCTCATTATGTAATATAATCAGTTAATTGCAATAACCTTAATCAACTAGGTTGTTTGGTATTACTATCAACCTATGTGATAGATGTCGCTTTCTATGACTTTACAAAAATAAACATTCTCATAGAACACAATATTTTTGGATTTTTTTAGTCTATTTTAGTTCTATCAAAGAGATATAGATATTAACATTCAATAAAGGATCAATGTAAAGAATTCTTTCTCACATTATCCGTTCATGAAATTTTTCTTGTGACATGCTCATCGTATCATACTTCACAAAGAACATATGTCAAAAACTTTTTCCTCAATACATCAATGTGTAGGACTCATAATATTCATTGATAATAATATAAATTTATTAGGATAAATATACACATCCAATGAGTTAAACATCCTATGACACTCAAAAAATGTGAATTTCTTTCTAGTGGGTCTCATTCTAATAGTCTCTTACACTGGAAATTACCAAGAGCATACACCATGAAAACAAGACTCAAATTCCTATTTTTTCCATGCATTAATCATTATATAATTACCCCCATAAATGATATCATTCAGTTATAGAAAAAACATTTAAGAATACAATCATGGATCTTCTAGGTTCTCATCATATCGAGGAACTGATCTGACCATTCAATTTGATAGTTAATCTCATCACATTATTAAATAATTTTTCATTCAAAATAAAAATACTCTTGTGTTAAATATTTTTTTATTGTCCAAAAAAATAAATTCATGTAATCATAAAATACTCATATATTGGTTCTATTTCACCAAATCTAATAAATATTCATCTTCACGTGAAGATGTTGATGTGAAGTCTAGAAATTATTGTCACTCATCTCACAAAATAGCTACAAATTAAAAGGTATATATAATGTAAAACTAACTTTTAGGTTGTATTTGATATATGGATATGGATATTTTTCATTGATTTAACCAATGTTTAAGAATATATTAGAATAGATGAAGCGGTGACATCAAGAAGTTTCCCTAGTTATAATATTTTAAAATATAGTGAGGGGAATTTTTTTAATATTTAATAGAAAAAACATTTTTAAAAATAAATAGAGTGAATTATTTTTTAAATATAAAGGATGAGGGTTGTGTTTAATGTGTAGTTTAAGGTGATCCACTAAGTTTCAACCATAGATGGATGTTTTTTTAATTTCTAGTGTGGATAAATATTAGTTCTATGGTGATATAGATAAATATTATATATATATATATATATATATAATTTTAAAAAAAATAAATATAGGAAATACTTGATAAAATTTTTAAATAGAAGAATAAAAACAAAATATCAGATTAATTCTCTCAAATATTAAATGAGGTTGAAAAATCCCAAGGAGAATATAAACCAAAAACGATGAATGAATACATATTTATCACTGTCATACATGCTAAAAATAATAAATTGAATGGATCATTAATGGAAAATATTATATAAAATGAATCATAACTTATTTTTTGTTAATATAAATTTCTGTAGGATGAAGATAAATTTAATAAAACCACGATGGTTGTCGAAAAATATGTTAATGAATAAGTTAATATTTTAAATGGCATTGGGTAAAATTATGAAAGTCCAAAAATGTTGATCCTAATAAAACATATCATTATAAAATGTAGTTTTTATATTCATAATGTCAAAGAGGTATGTAGAATAAGAATATTAGAAATGAAATGGTAAGGTGAAAAAAGAAATTTATCTTATTGAGTGAACCCTGAAATTAATAATAATACAAGTGTGGTGACATAAATCTAAAATATAGTATAATTTTAATTGTGAAAATTATAAATAACAAGCCTATAAGGAATAGAAATATTTTATAACAAAAAATATAGGGTTGGTAAGAGTAAAATAATGTATTAGTCTGAGTGACGGAGAAATAAAATTATAATGATCTGGATAGTGGGTAGCTCTTTATAAAATACTCTAATTTTGTGATTATTATTGGTTTAATGGAATATTGATATTGATTTTTTGTTTCAATGTAATCTGTATCAATTGTTCTATAAGTGATAGTAGAAATTAATCAAAGGGAGATAATCTAATCATGGAATAAATTTTCCTAACGAATTATAATGATAAAATATTCATGTGAAGAGTAAGTTTCAGGTTTTAGATGAATCATGTCGAAGATTGGATAGGTGGAAATCATTAATAAAGAATAAGACACCATTTTATCATTGAAATTGTGGTTGAACGATGATCAATGATTTTAGAAGAATAAATATGATTGGAAATAGTATTCTCTTTTATTGAAAGTCAAATTGATTCCATCTTGAAATAATAAATCAAGGATATTTAATTATGGGTTTTTTTCATATATTAAAGGATAAAATAAATTTATTAAAGTCATTACTATGTTTAAAGAAAAAAAATACACTTTTTAAAATGGTGGAATACATAAAATAACGGATTTTTCATAATTAATATTGGAGAATATGATATAAATTCCAATACTAATCTCTAGATTAATGGTTTAAAAAATATTATAAGTGTATCTTAGCTATGTGATGAATCAAATAATTTTATATTTCATAAAAAAAATAAGGTCAAGCGGTTAAGGATGTGTGTTTTGTTACTCATGGACAATGGATAGAGGGAAACATATTTCTAGTAGGAAATTATGAAAACCCTTTTGTTCAAGAATATATTATAATGGAAATGATGGTGATAATTTTTGAATTAGAGATTATTTATTTATATATTTTTTCAAATAATTATAAAGAAATATATATATATATTTCAATAAAAGAAAGGATCCCAATAATATAATAAGAGAAAATAAAAAACTGGATAACAAATTCAAAATATGATTTCTTATATAAATTCAACCTTCAAAGAGAATTTTTATATTTCTTATGAATATAAGTGTTCATTAAAATATATTAAATGGATTATATCATGTTATGAGTTCCTAGTGTTTTTATATTCTAAAATAATGTCAAAAAATATCATAGTATATTGAATTTTGAAGATCATTATTCCCATAAAGATTATTCCTTTAGTGGGAAAGTTAATTTATGGTTTTTAGAAGATAAATACACATTATGATACTTTTAATTATATTAAAAGGTATATTTAGAAAAATTATATGATATGGAAGTCAAGTATATATGGGTATAATACATCTACAAACAATTAAAATCATGAATAATGTTATTTAAAAGAATAATTTCTAGTTGAAGAATCATTTTTTATGATTGAATTTTTTTTTGAAATTTAAACCAATAAATTCGTGTTGTTGATAAGTTTATAATAGTCTTTATAGATCACAATGGTTAACAATATGAACCATGGTGATTTTATAAATAAGACAGGAAAAGAATTTCATTAGTGGATGATTTCCTCACTAGATGTCAAATGAAGTTAATATGAAACCAATGGAGTTTGTTAACACTAATATAGATGAAAATCTTGTCTATTCAAATATAAGGCTAAAATAATGGTATAAATTAGTTTATATAATATATTATTGGTTTAAATTGATATCAAATAAGGCGTTGTAATTTTAGGGAAATAGTACCAATGTTTTGAAAATGATGGGGATGTGGAATGATAAAGGTAAGTATTCATCATGTAATCATAATAAAGAAAAAGATAATACATGTTTTCTTAACAAAAAATTTGGTATGTGAAATAATTTTATGGTTAAATACTTTTAATAAAAAGAGGGATTATTACCAAGATTTTTAAATTGTGGAAAATAACTCATTTGTCACCATTAAAAGTCTAATTTATGATGTCTCATTCCATCTCATATTATATTTAGATTTTTTGTCAATGTTGGAGATAAAAACATAAATTCATGGATTTTTTTTACTTATGGTATAGAATATATTTTGGGAATATTTTGAAAAATTTATTGTACTATGAATTTCGAATGTGTGTGTTGGTAATGAATTAATTTTTATAATATATTTTTTCAATAATTTTTGCATGAGGTTTATTTGTTACAATTAAATAAATAGTTTTATGAAAATTATTTGTTGTGAGATGTATAGGAAGCATGTTTGAACGGAATGAGAGTTATCCTTATAGAAAACATTAATATCGATATTCTTATTTTTATTTCCAACATAAATTTCACATAGTTATGATTAAAATGATTGAATGATGATTTATTATTATCTTATAATGGTTATTTATAATTGATGGTTGAAACAATTAAAATGGGATATTTTTGTTCCATTAATATGTTTGAGGTTTAATGTTCCCCAAAAATTTTTATATACAAGGGGATATTTTTAAATTGAGAGGTTGAAGTGGATGTGATGTGAGATATTGGTGTTGTCTTATGTTATCAATGCATTAATTGATTTTTCAACACGTTGTTTCTACAAGAATAATATTCTAACATAGATGAATTTTTATTTATAAGATGAGATGAAATCCATTTGAATGTTTTTATGAACATGAATAAATGTTTTTTTAAAATAAATGTTTTGGGCAGTTTTGGTGTGGATGAAAAACCCATGCCCCATGGGAGATGTAATGCCATAATTTAACTATGACTGATTATATTTTTGGTGATACAAATGAAAATTAAATAGTAATTATAATCATCACACTTTAATTTGGATCCCAAATATGAATATTATTGAGCTTGTCCATTGTGAAATGAATATCAAAACACAATCAGGATGCCATTTTATTTTGTGTTTAGTCTATTATAGTTAGTGAGGAGGTCTCACAATAAGGTATGGAAATCCTTTATAAAGACCAATTCCACAGTATAATGTCAGAGGACATTAATAATTGTTTCATCTCTATTTGTATAAGATTTTAGTGTTCACCCTATAATGCATAAGAAACCACTATAATGGATAGTACGTTCTGTATGTAGTTGGGGAGTAATTTCATTTTCAAACCACAGTTCACATTGCTGCACTATAAATATTAATTTTTTCCCATGATTTACATGGTCACAGATTAATTGGGGTTGAAATATATACCTCATGTGTTTTTATGATATGGATTATTGGATGACATATTGGATACTACCACTAGATCACTCATGTATGTAAATCATATCAAGTGTGATTAGAAAATATGCACTGATTCATTAACCTGGTATTGATTAATATGAAGTTGATAATGGAACTTGGTCATTATTTTTTATTTTAAATTTCAAATTTTAATGAAGAGGGTTGATGTGGTACAAAAATAGTGTAATTAAAAAACATATATTTTAGTGTTTCATGAATTAGAGAACAACAAATGAGAGAGAAAAAAAGATACACCTAGACAAAAATCAATTAAAAATTATAATCACACGTCTTTGAAGAGGAATATTTGAATGTTGAAGATCTAAGGCATGATTTCTATTGAATACATACTATATTTGTTTTTTTGATAACTCCAAAGATATATCTTGTTTTTTGATGATTAATGGATCTTATTCATTTCAATATATGTTAGTTATAGAAGTAACAATATGATGGGTGGTCTAGAGGAGGTTCTGTATTTCTGATTATTATATTCATAATGATTTAATTAGTGAAAAAGAAGAGATTATTTGTTGACAAATAATTTATTTACTTATTGTCACTATATAATACTCATTTTTTATTGGATCCTTGAAATATAATTTTTATATTGATAATAATAAAATCCCTTATTTATCATCAATATTTTTTAATATTTATTGTTAATTATAGAATATTATTTTTTTAGACTCTATGAAAGTACTGATTATAAAAATAGTTACAGAATAGCGTAATATATAATTTTTACTAGATTGTTGTAATTTATTCATATAATTATCTAAAAAACTAAAAGTATTGTGCCACATGTTTCAAATGAAATATAAGAATATTTTCAACAATTTCTTATAATATTATGATGTATAAATGTAATACACCAAATATATGCTTCTAATTTTGTACTAAAAACATGATAATTTTCTTTGATAACAAGTAACTGATTAATACATAATACATTATAAAACTAAACATATTTTCTTATGTTGGATTTGGAATTTTACGTATATTAATTGTATTATATTTTAGTGAACAAAAATAATAAAAAATATTATTATATTTACTTTTTATGGTTCCTTTATTGAATCAAAAAAACCATTTATTTTTCTAAGGACCCTATGAAAATAAATTAAAAAATAGAGGGATAGAATATAATTTCCTTGTGAGGGATTTTAGAAAAACTAAAAAATACCTTTATAAATTATTATTAAAATACATTTTAAAATATTTAATATGAAATATAAAATATTAGATATATATAATACTATTGAAAATAAAATTATAGGATTTTCAAAACAGATAAATACTCCCCAAATCATTTAATATAAAAACAAATAATTTTAAATAATATTGGGATATATATTTCAGTTATATTTTTAATATAACAACTATTAAAGATTAATGTTATATTTTGTGAGCCCTACTAAATTAATAAGTCCACTATTTGTATCCCTGTTCATACATTGTCTCATTGAAACCATGGGATCACCCAATTCCTCATCATCTCATTTGTTACAAATGTAACATGTTTTTGGTAAGAATGATTTCTTAAATATTATATGTCTTTCTCACCTAAAATCAGTTATAAGACTTTAAAAACTTTTCAAAAGTGTAGAATATTTATTTTCAATGATGAAAATAGATTTATAAAGTATATTGGTTGAAAATTTATATTTTTTTAAAAAAATATATGGTATAGATAAATCATGGTTTTTATTAATTCAATGTATGAATTTTAACACACCATAGATTTAAATTTTATTTAAATTATTTAATACGTTACATGGAAATTTAATGTTACTAATAAATCATTTCGATTCCAAAAATCATGGGAAAAATCCATAAATTGTAGAAGAAATTTTTACATAAAATAATATTTTTAATATTACAAAACACCATTTAAAATCTATTAAATATCTCTTAAGAGGATAAATTATAGTAGTAATCCTCATTCAAATAATTTAAAAAATATATAATTTTTAAAAACAGAAATTTGAGAAAAATAATAGATTTAAAAATTATTGGTTTTGAAAAAATAATTCCTTTACATTGAACAAAAAATTATAAATGCTTAATTAAATTATTTACTCATACCTTAAACCTTTTAGAATGGAAAATATTAAATTCATGTAAAATTTGATGTTTAACCCATAAGAGTTCTCATAGTATTCTTGATAGAAAATTGAAGACAAATGTAGGAACCCCCCATAAAGAGTACATTAGAAATCCCATGAATGTGCCATAAGGAAAAATATTATTCTTATAGGATGATCAAAGTATATTAAATATGCTAGATATCAAGACATTATAAATGATTTCCCGTAATGTTGAATTTTATCTCACATTTATTATAATTTTTTCTTTGTGTGAAATAATGAATGTGATCGTTGAAAACTATTGTATAAATAATTTTTTCCATTGATATGTGTTAGATAATAAAAAACTAGGAGTGAAAATATCATAAAAATTTATCAATTGTGGCTAAAATAGTTGGGTTTGACATAAACACATTGGGATGAGGTTCCTTTAATAAGTACCAATTATTTTACGAAATACTATATCCATAAATTACACCCACTATCAAATCGAAATACCCACAAAAAATAATTCAATAAAATATTTAATTTAATAGTAAATATTTAAACCCCTCTTAAAATGTATCGTATTCAATAGCTTGTGTATAATTTTTTTGTTGGGTAACTTCCACTAAATGTTAACAAAAATTTTGGCTTACTTATTTTGTAAAAAATATTTTGCAAGGTTAGGTGTTCATGGATGGAATTAAAATTAATAGAAATACCCTCTCCCAGAGTGAAAAAATAATCTGATGAAATAATACTAAACCTCATCACAATTAAAATCATTGAACCACATCATAAATAGATATATGTATGTTAGGAACTTGTTAATAGGGAATATATTTTTTGTAGGTTGTGGTATTATTTATTGTTGAGAATGTAACAAATCACCACTTACCTATTTCGACTATTAAAATTATGATCCATAAATTCAAAACTGTTATGATAGAAATATGTTTTTCATTTTATATTTTTAATTCACATGAAATAAAACAACATTGAGTTTTTACATTAATGGGTGATCAATCATCGTAGTTTGTTTTTTGTGAATTTTTATTAGCATGATATTATATTTATAATTATATATGCACAGGTATTTCTCAATGATACTATGAAAATCATATTGTTGAAGATGAATATGATGAATAGTTCAATATCTGTATTCTTTATATATTTTAAAACAACAATTTCTTTAATATACACCATTTACCTTTTAAATTGTATAATGATAACATGAATTTTTATCATAAAATTTAATTTTTAAAAATATGTTGACATATTCTTATTTTAACAAACAAGATTCAAATTGGACACATAATATTATTTTGATTCCATAAAATGTAGATTTACATATATATATGTATATATCA
This sequence comes from Viscum album, assembly GCA_963277665.1. Classification (NCBI taxonomy): domain Eukaryota; kingdom Viridiplantae; phylum Streptophyta; class Magnoliopsida; order Santalales; family Viscaceae; genus Viscum; species Viscum album. The sequence continues at coordinate 1,196,601,686 of OY728121.1, read as the reverse complement.
CTAAATATGCATATATACATGTTTTCAATTTAGTTATATATATATAAATATTTTTACAATCATTTGGGTATGAAGCACATTCTTCCTTCATTGTTTAATATTTAATGAGATAATATGTGTATTAAAAATATAGAATGTTACATTGTTCCCCCTAAAAGGAATTGTGTCCCCGTAATTCATTTTATCTTTCATAATGATTTTATATTGTCAACTTGTTGAATTTATTGGAACCATGGTCAAGTAATTTTTATATTTTTAAGAGGCACATAGAATCTAATTATCTAGAACATGAAAATAAAGTCTCCAACTCTTAAATTATCCTTAAATGAAGACATCTAAATGTCCAAAGTTATCTAAACCATTCCTCTAATACCACTCTATCACCCCTAATGCACACTTCCATATTCAAAAAATAAAACATGATGTGTTTTTTTATTAAGAACTAAAAAATAAACTGTCATTTATACAACCTAGGGTCTTTTGCATTCTATGTACTGTGAAGATTAAAAAATTCCTTATATAATATCTGGCATTAAAAAATTATAAAATATCTAATTATATTAAATTTCTAAAGTATACTAATTAAATCTGAATTTCATTTAATTATCTAAGGATACTATGAAAGTAATTCTAAATACATAGGGTTATCATAAAATTGTCCGGTAATGGGTTTTAAAACTAGTTGACAATTATTTAATAAACACTTATTTATAGACAAATGTAAACCATTAATATGAAATATATAATATTTTATACTGTAAAAACATTTAAAATAAAATTTTAATGTTTTTTAAACAACTAAATACTGATTATAACTATTTATTTATATTTAAAATACATTTAAATAAAATATGGATTTTTATTTTAAAAATTATTTGAAAATAGTTACCTTTATTGATTAAAATGATATTTAGATTAACATAAGAAATCCTTGTGGCCACTAGTAGTATGCCTATTATGAAATAGTCCTTTTGAAGTTGTGGGATCACCTCATTCTTTATAAACTCATTCGATATAAAAGTATCATGATTCATTTAAGGAAAAAAATTAAATCTGCTCATTCTTTCTCACATAAAATCCCTAAAAAACAATTCATAATCTACATGAATTATTTTCAAAAAAAGAAATAATTTAATATCCTAAACCCTTTTAAAAAATATGATCTTTTGTAATATACTATAGGATTTTCAGAAATCCACTATTTTATAAATTTAATGGTTGAATTTAAAAAAAATTAAATTAAAAAAAATATTTTATAAAAATTCATTAAATTTAAATGATATGTATAATGTTTGGCCATACCTATATGAATATTAAAGATCCATAAATTTTAAAATACAATTTACAGATAAAATGATATATTTAACATTATAGAAAAGATTTTATAAACCTTAAAATATCCCTTTAGATGAATAATAATAATTATCTTCTTGAATATATGTTTAAAAAAAATAATATTTTTTACAAGGATATTAAAGAAAAATAATTTTTTTAAATAAATAAAAATATGAAAAAACAGAATTCTTTTAGATAAATAATAAAATAATAAAATATTTCTAAAATCATTTACCATCACCATAAATCCCAAAAATGATATTTTTCCTTCATGATCAATTTGATATTAAAACTATAAGTGTTCCCCTTAACTTCTTGATAAAAAATTGAAGACAATTGAAGAAACTCCCTATAAAGAGTTCATCATAAATCTTGTGGAAGTACTATAGGGAAATGCCTATTATCATTGTAAAATTATATAATATTAATAAATATAGATATCTATTCATAATAAATTATTTCCCACAATGGTGACTTGTATGTCACATATATTATCACCTATCAATTGCATGAAATAATGAATGTGATCCTAGGGATCTGTTGTATAATTTTTTCAACATTGTTATGAGATTATTTATAAAATATTAGGAGTGAAACTATCATAAAAATGTACTCCATGGTTTATTAAAAAAGTTTTTTTGACAATATAACATTTGGATGAGGATTATTTAATGAGGTTTATTATTTTATCTAATCCATTATCAACATAGTTCCCCGACTTTTGAATCACAAGGACCTTATAAAAATCATTATAGGATAAAATTAATCAATATAATAGTGATAATTTATAAATATCCTATAATTAATCTTATAAAATGGGCTATGTTAAATTTTTATGTTGGTTACACCGCACTAACTGTGAACAACTTTTTTTGGATACTTATTCTATAACTAATATTATATGTCGTTGGACATGTGCTGGTAGACTTCAAAACTATACAATGACACTCCCCCTCGTGGAAAAGTGAAGCCCAAGAAAATCATACTAAATATAATTAGAAATACAAGCTGTGAACTAATTCATAGAAAGATATATATGTGTGTGTGTGTGTGTGTGTGTGTGTGTGGATTATAGGGTATAGATTTCATGGGAGTCGATGACATACATATTATAGAGAAAGTAAAAAATCTAATATGATTCATCTTCACATTTAATATTAAGATATATTTATATGATACTATCAAGAGATATACGTATTCTTTTCTACAACAACATTTCATGAGGAAGAATATGTCCTTCATGTTGTACAACAAAGGGTGATCAATATTTGTTGTAGGGATTCGAAGAATTATTTTTGGTTTTAATATTCTATTTATTAATATATATTAACAGATGAATATTTGAATGATAATCTATAAATCTTACTGCTGATAATGGAGAAAATGAACAATTTAGACTCCCCCTTCTATATATGTATAGGCACAACATATTTTTTATCATACCCAATTTATCTTCTACAATATATAATAATAACATTAAATTTTATAATTTAAATTAGTTTTTTGAAAAAGTAAATAAATATAATTATTACAAATACCCATCATTCAAATTGGCCACATAATATTATTTTATTGTCAATATATATGTATATTCAATTTCGTAATATATATATATATATATATATATTAATATTTTTATAAAAAAATTGTATTAGAAAAATTCCATTTTCATTGTTTAATTTTTATGGGAATGTATGTACACTTGAATCTCATGATGTTACACTAAATCATATGTTTGATATTCACATTTTTTTCCCTAAAGTGACAGCATGTTTAATGTAAAATGTAAGATCTTTAGTATAATGTTTTTCCTTTTATTTCATGGTAAAATGATCCAAAATTATCATAATCATTTCAAACATCATGTGATGAATTGAAAATGAGTTATCTATATTTCTTTAATCTACAAAAGGACAAAATATTCATTTGGGGGTCCTAAATATGACCGCACTCGCTACCAAATTTATGTATTTCAATATTTTTCAGATTATTTATATTATAATTAACCTACATAGATGATTCTCAATTGTGTAGAAGAACACATATAGAGTACTCTTACATGACAATTATATTACATGAGTATTTCATACATTATTATTTTGTTATGTGATGAATTCTTTTAATGGTTCACTTATGTGATGTGAAGCTTCATCTACATGAATTCACACACATCATGTAGAAATCAAAATAGATTTTATTATCCAGATGTTGAAGGAATTTTAGATCACATGATTTATATCTCATTAAAGGATTTGGGTGAAAGATGTGTGAATGATAAACTAATGATTCATCTCTGTGGATGTTACCAGATGATTTAATAATTTAAATATAACAAAAAATTCAAGAGTTATTAAACATAAGGAAGGATATTCTCTTATAGATGACACTTGTCAAAATTAACGAACAAATCCCCTTGGTTGAATATTTCACCACCCAATGAATCATAGATACAACATTACTCAAAGATTAAATGTTACAATAACAATAAATTAAGGATATGAATTCTGTTACTCACAAAACATTAGTTTTCCATCCTTTTAATGACGAACATCGCATTCTGAAACATGACTATAGAGGAAATAAAAAATGCATTCACTATGATATGGAAATGAAGGAATTGTTTTTTGAGATTGCAAGGATTTATTATTGGATATGTGAATTAAAATATATATGATACAAATAAGATTAAATTAATTCAATACATTCATAAATAATTTATTTCCCACCTCATTCCCACGTGATTTCATTTCAGTTAATAATCCAACAATAATGGTTTAAATGGAATGAATATTGTTTACACATTTGATTAAATGAAATTCTACATAGATGGATATATAAGGAGACATGATCCCTCTGATTGTGATTAACTTATTTTTATCTTTCCTCTCTTAACCCTCATTCTTAATATATTCAAGTTTATCACCTTTAGTACGAAAACTCATATCTTTTATAAAAATTAATTCTTGATTTAATAAAAAAAATAAAAAGATTAATAAAATACCAAATGATCATGTTGCCCTATTTATTTTGGTAATTATATACATAGAAAAATATCTTGAGTCATGTGCACAAAAAGTTATCTAAAAATATTAAAACATGCCCCCAAATTCCATCTATCTTCTAATGATACATGTGATAACATGGGAATGTACATAAGAATGGGGTGAGATATAATGAGTAGTAGGGGATTAATTAATGAATGGCTTGATCAAATCGATACATGTGATTAAAGAGGAATATCATGGTTATATAAAAGGTAGAGAATCACAAACATGAACACAAAAGTATGATATAAAATGATAACATAAATGAAATAAATGATTTGGAAATAACATAAAACATGACATCATAATCATAAGGCAAGGTCAACCTATAATGAATAATAATATAGTGATATAATGATAACCACCCATAAACCAAAATTTGGATATCATGATATATAAAAATTTCCTAAATCATTAGTTGTCTATATAATTTTGGGCCCACCTATCACGTTCATATCATATACATGAATTTCGGTGAAATATAGATCATAAAAAATTTGGATTTATTTCATTAATATTAGAACCATGATTTAAGTGTGTGGGTTACATATATTGTATAACAAAATAATTGTATTATTGGAATGTATAGGTTAATAACCATGACTGGAAATTGGTATGGGTTTATACAACATGTATATTAGGCAGTGAACATCACGAGATTATTTTTGATGAAAAACTGGTTTAAATAATGTTTTATAGTAGGTTTTAATGAGATTGAAAGGTGGTATCATATTAAATACCCATCATATAGATAGTAAATGGAGGTTTAATGACATAATCCAATAGGAATAATTTGAATTCAAAAGGAAAAACCAAATGAAAGTGTGTGATTGGAGAGGATGAAGAGTGAATCCCCTTACATTAAGAGGGATTTACTAAATGCTTTTGATGACTTTATTATGTTCATAGAAACACATTGGGATTAATTTAGAGAGGTATTAGGTGAGAATATTCATTCTCAAATAGTTTATAGTGAACGATATTGGGAGGTTAGTGGGTATTTATATAAAAAATAGGGGAATTATTTATTAATTTAAAAACAAATTATGGACCCTATATGTTATAATAATAAAAACCAAATACCTTATCATCGTTTTCCCCGTTTTTTATACCATTGTGTAGTGTTTTTAAATCTTATATATAGACCATAACTAAAAATATATGATTAATATTTTTGGTTATGTTGAATAGAGTCATTTTCATAATGAATTGATTTTAAAACAATAAAATATAATATAGTTTTTTGAAAATTTATTAATGGTTAATAAAATTAATAAAATTATTTAATTAAAAATAATTTTATTTTATACACATATATTTCAACATTGATTCAATTTATAGTATTTATTATATCACTTTTGTGCAACTATGGTGTCATAATAACAACTATATATTTAAAGCAAAAAAATCATCTATCTTAGATAATATTGAAAAACATACCATTTGGAAATTTGGAAGCGATGATTTCAAAAATAATATTTATTTTTTAAATAAAATTGGATAAATGATAATTTAATCATTTAAATAAAAATATTAATTTAAGGGAAAATACATCTTTTTAAAATAATATTAATTTTTTACACATATAAAGAGTATATTGGACTTCCTTAGGTTATATTATCATTTGAATATAAATACATTTTATCTAATAATAATATTACATGAATGTAAAAATTATAACAAAATTATTGCATTTATCAAAATGAGTTTTAAAACCATGTATTTTCCTAAAATACAATTTTGTTTTCATCATATCAAAATATAATTTTCCTAAACTAAAATATTATTGTATATATAATGACATAATGACATTGGATTCACGTAATCATTTTTTTATTAATATTAATACATGAAAATTAGTGCTACTTGGGCCATGACACATTGGCTATTATTACAGAACTGAACACCCAAATTGCAAGGTGTGTGATGGTGTAAAATTATAATGGTGGATTGAAGAATATAATTTGTGTTGTAATCTTAATATGCATGAAATTTTCCTATAAATTATTTCATTAATGATTCATTGGTTAAATTTCTCCCTGGTTTTTGTCCAAGAAAAATCCCAGGGACACAATATCCCCCTGAAAATTTGATAATTAGGATTCTTAGGATACGATCCTACTCGTATATGCTATAACATCTTCAATATGTGTCAATTGGACAATATTATAACCCTTAATATATACTAATCTTAGCAGTCATTGAACAATAGAAAATTTATGAATGGGTTAGATGCTAAATTGAATTTTATATTATATCAGTTATATTTTATAATTTTCCAAAATAAGAAAAGTTGTGAATGTGTTTTCTATAACTAAATTTCAAAAGAAAAATCTTTTTCATTCAAAAAGGTTATTTCATTAATAAAATTTCTGGTCATTACATTATTCCCCATCAAAAAAAATATCCCTCAAAATTTTATTACATACACTTAAAAAGAGTATAGTACTTATATTACATCAGATCATTGAGTTCCCATGTTGCTTCCACAAACATGTGTTTCTACCACAAGACATTAATAAGTGTAGGCCTCATTTTCATAGAAACTTTTCTGTATGATCTATGATATTAAACAGCTACTCCTTGTATGAGAAAGCATTCTAAATGGGTATCTCCATTGGATTTAGTACTTGTGAGGGGTTTAGTATATACTTCCTCAACATAGATACATAGAACACATAATGTACATTAGATAGCTTAGGTGGGAGCTCTATTTGATGGGCCAGAACTCTATTGTGATAAAATATATGAAAGGGTATGGTATATCATGTTATAAGATATCCATTATTTCTAAAACTATGGACTTTCCTCTGTGGAGATATAAGAAGGAATAACTTATCAATAACACCAAACTATATGACTCATTGAAAATTGTATCCATATCATTTATATTTAATTTTTACAAATTCTATTTGATTTTTAATGGTTTAATCATTCTCTATCATCTCTTGGATAAGATCATGTCCCATAATATTCGTCTCTCCAACTTCATCCAATCATGTTGTAGTCTGATACTCCTTCCCATACAAAGACACATAAGGTTAAATCTGAATGTCATAATGGAAATTTTTGGTATATGAAAACTACAATGGCCATAGGTGATGATTAAAAAAAAATAAATTTAAATACATTGATCAATATCATATCATATCATATAGATTTTTAATGGTTTTCTTAGACATATCATCCTTTTGAGGTTTATAACTAGTACTAAAACTCATCTCTGTATCCAATGCTTAATGATGGATTCTCTTGAATCCCAAGTTAAGCCTTAGATATTGATTTCATACAACGAATAGTGTCTCATCAAGTAGTCTTACCTTTTACCTTATGTATATAATGGAGAGTTGGTCAAGACTGAAATATTCTTTGATAGTAATTATATTCATTAACTTTATATGGAGATAAACTACCACACAAAGGGTGTTATTTAATATATAAGTCCACGAGAGTCCAATGAGAAAACCTATATCTATGTTTTCCCATTTTCATACTACTAATCGAAATGGTTGGATAATACCCTTATAATTTAGTTATTCATCCTTGACATGGGCACGTAGCAAGTATCATGATAAAAATTCTATAATATCCCTATTCAGGTTATCCCATAATAAGGTTATCTTCCAATCAATATTATATGCAGTGCTTCATAGATGTTTAAATAATATTGAGCTTTGAAAATTTTAGAATCCCACCATGGAATCCACCCAGTGGTTTCCCATGAAGGTGGGCCACAAAACCTCATGTACACCTTCCAATATGATATAGGCTACTGACTAGCAATGAGGGCCTAGGGTGTGTCCATGTGGAGACTACTTCCCCATAGATTAGAGTGGATCCTCATGGTGAACACTATCTATAAGTACCTGAAACAGAATAAATAGACAACAATATAATAAAAATTAATAGAATTAAGTTGGATAATAAATAGATACAACATGGATATGAAGATCATCTAGCTATATAAATTGAGAAATTGAGGGAAATGGAATAAAATTATATGCCACCTTCTATTCAATGACACAAAAGTAATTAAAAACTCCCACTTCTGGTATCTAGAGAATATGATTGGTTATCTATACAATTTATCCATCCTAGAAGTTGAAATCCTGCATCTATAGATAGTTGATTCCCTTTATCTATACCTACATTCATGAAGTCTTCATGGGTACAAAATGTGGCCAAATAAGTGTGTGAGATATTAGCATTAGGCCACCAGAAATAGTGTCTACATCAATATAGTATGTTCATATAAAATGAGAAGTGTGCTAAAAATAATAAATGAAATACTGAAAAAAATAATATATCAAACCAGGTTCTTTTTGGGATTCTTGAACTACTATACTATATTTACCCTAAGCTAGATATATCGTGAGGAGGTGACATATACTTGTTTGTAACATGGAAATAGATATTAAATATAATGTTTCAAAGTATAGATGATCCTAAAAAATGTGACATGTCATGGACAACACATCCCTTTAATTTTCGTTACACATTCCAAATCATTAATTTAGAAGACATACTTGTAAATTAAAAAGAGACATCTTGCCCATCCAGGGAGATCCAAAATAATCCCATATACCACACTAGGGGAACCATAAATCAACAATTTCATGTTATTACATACATGAAAAAACATAAATGAAATTCCATGAATCACTTCTGTAATCGGGTGATTACAATAACGTCCTCAGATTCTAGCCCTAGCATCTCACATAGGGGTTCAAGTCTCACTCATGGCATGGTGAAACTGTATCCCCAACGAGCCCCTCCCTGGAGTCTCGAATGGGGTACCAATATCAATCATCTAGATTTATAAGAAAACATTATGATCGCATAAAAGTAATACCAAGTATCACCCTTGACATATTTATAGTTCATGGAAAAATTCACACTACAATGAACGATGAACCCATCCAAGGAATCCTTATATTAGGACCCTTGTACTATCCTCAGTATAAATTAAGGGTATGATCTAGCTATCGATATCATACAATTTAAAAAGGAAACATTTATTACACAATTTAATATTTTCTAAATATATTTAATTCTGCCATCTATTTATGGAATGAGGCATATTTCATAATGGCCAAACTCATGGATATCCAATTATTTTTTAATTCGGGTCACTAGTCAATCGATTTATTAGAATAGCATCACAAATCATTAGGTGTTTCAAAAAGATATGGCTATGTGGAAAAACTAACCATGGAAGGGAAGAACCAGTTTAGGATTCTCAATTCATGGTGAACAACCGAAGGGTTGATTCAATACAAGTTTGGGTAAGATTAGGAATGGTAAATCCCACAATTTAATTTATTAAAAAAATAGAGGGTTCAAAAAAAGTTCTGGCATGTGGAAGACAGGTTCAAGATATAAATTGAATTTAATCATAGTGAAATATTCTATTCCATCTAGCTTCGGATTATAGGGATATCCTCATCTAGTGTCAGCCCTAGAATAGATCTATAATGGCTGATAAAGGAAGAATCGTCAAATAACCTTAAAAGGGGGGAAACGTAGTCACAAAAATAAAAAATAATATATTGTTAGAGAAAAATAAAATAGAGGGAAGTGGATTAATATTATCTCCTCAACCTTTCTAATTCATCAGAAAATATATGAAAAAGATAATGGATGAGGGTGATAGAAAAATACCAAAGAGGGGGTAATGAAGGAGCTTCGGTGACTGCTGCTTGAGAAAAATTATGGTTGAAGAAGTACTACATGATTACAAACATAAAGTTGAAAAATTTTCATTACCACTTAATGTATTGGGTAACATGGTATGCTCATATAGTTTCCCAAACTATAGATAAAATGTCTCACCACACAATGTCTTAGGGGACCCCACGAATGACTAGGAAGGTAGTTTGAATAACCACAACCAAGCCATGTGAAACTGATCTATTACCTGTCAGAGACAAATCTCATGGTCATTCAACCATACCTAATTTTTTTGAGGCAAAATTTGTGGCATCATACTACATAGTCAGCCCAGTATGGTTGAATCACATAGTTATCCCTAACTATTCATTATCTATTCAGCTAAGTCTACATTCCCATATTGTAGATCTCCATCCTAGGAATGAGCCATAAAATATCTACAATGATTCTTTATCGATTATATAACCTTATGAGTTTGAAACAAATTGGTTTACATTGTTATAGAAGGATATATAACTCTCTAAAATGCTGGGAGGTTACAACCAACCCTCCTTAATACAACTCATCCTCAATTTTTCCATTCAAGTGTGGTAAGACATAATATGAAAAGAGTTCTAGTCATTTCACACATAGATTGGAATCCCTATTCTAGGTTTCATCCTACACATTGTCATTCTATCAAAGAACCCAGACCATTGGAACTAACATTCCTCAAAGATCATTCATTCATCGATCAATGATACACATCAGATTCTCCTTAAATGACATATACACCTCTTGTTCAATATCATATGGGTCAAAAAAATGAGACATGTCAACATGATATCAGTGAATCAATGACACATGGAAGACATCATTTGTGGAATTGTACCAATGGGGTATTAGAAACGGATAGGATGCTGGAATGTCCCTCTCCACTATCTCTATTGGCCTATAAAAATAGGTCAATAGCTTACCATATCTATAAATTAATCTATGAACCAATTTAAGAGAAACATGAATAAAGACCGGATGTACCATATTGATCTCAAAAGGTCAACCATGAAGATGAGTATAAGACTTCTAAAAACCAATAGCCCTACACATTTGATGTAATGCCCCAAACCCAAAATCATGGAGCCAGTGCATTATTTTATTACATTTTCGTGATTATAAGGAATAAAAACTCAAAGGACAATTCAGTTTAAAATTCTGGGAAAATAGATTAGATACATGAATGTCACAGTACAATTAAAAATATAAAATACAACAAAGATAAATATTTGAAAATTACATTGTTCTCATATATTAACCATACATATTTGTTATAATACACATATTGGTATTGTAGTAAAATAAATCAAATCAATGGAGTAACCTCAAAAGCTCAGTAAGGCAAAACATTATAGTAGAAGCTTTTATAAATAAGAAAATTCTTTTATGGAATGGTATAAATCTAAATCACATGCCTTTTAAAAAAATCTGCATCATCATATGTCAAGGCCAAATCCAATAATTCCTTTTAAACATTCACATGGGTATTCTACTAGTCGAATTATCACATGTAATACCAATAAATAAACTCATAATGAGGGAATGAATAATTCTGGATGGCTACACTATTAAGAGATATCCTTAATATAGCTACTATCAATATCTATATCATGTTGATAGTTTAATTCTATAGATAGAAAGTTGTACGATTTGTTTCATGATATGTCCTCCTGAAAATGTTAAACAGCATCGAAAACAAACATGAATGGTTTTTCACTAACTAATTTTATCTCATGATGCCTACTAATGTATCATGGAGCTATAGTAGGCCCTTCCCATAACATACTATGTCCAATTCATTCATCTTATGAAAATGATAAACATAAAATAAACAATCATAATAAAATAAGTATATGAAATGTCAACACTTTAACCCTAGACCATCAATTGTATAAAAATACCACATAAATATTCTATAATTCAATAAATCCTTCAATAAAAATTGGAATATTATATCATAACAAATAAACCTGAATGAACTATAAAATCCAACAATGTATTTTTACATAGATGAAAATAATCTAATAAAATCATTAAAAACCTTTTAGTGAAATAACCTTTTTTACATTGAGATCACTTAAAAAATGTGAAATTATAATATAAAAAATTTATTTTGAAAAAATCATTTTATTCATGTAAGGTAACCTACAAATTTTATGGAATAATCATAGTACAAAATAGTTTCTTGGATTGTATAAGTAAAAAAATTATTCTTTCCTAAATTTGTAAAAAATGTCATAAAGTACATTTTTGGGAAAATGATTAAAAGATTCATTTCAAAACGATTAATAAAAAATAAGACATAGGTATAAATAAAATTAAATATTTATATAGTAATATTAATAATATTTTTAAACTCATTTTTTAAAAAAATATCCATGTATGATAATGATTTCCCAGTTGATGCGTACAAATAAACAATCTCGAATAATAATAAGATTGTGATGTTAACCCTTAACCCTTACATCCCTTTAGTAAATGGTGGGTCAAAATCATTTAAATTGGTAAAATAATGTTATTAAATTATTCAAGAACCATATCCTATATTTATGTTTTCTTATATGATCCTATTATATCGTTTTCTTAATGATATTTCATTATTATCATTATTTCAGGTGTCAACTGTTTCATTTTCACATGTTTATTTTGTCATGTGATTCGTGTTTCTTATGAATAGGATATAACTTAATCCCATCCATAATGATATTAAGTTGATAAATATATTATTAATTCACTATTTACACATTCATAATCATTCATAAATGGTTGTAGTGGATAATGAATTTGATCACGTCATGAAGACAGTTGGTCATACGTACGCACGAGCAAGAGTATCAATAAGTTAATGGTAAAATGATATGGAAGTGAGTGTTATATTAGTTTTAATGAAAAATAATAATGTTATATTCATTATTTATATCCATTATACTAATCATTACACCCATCAAAATAAGGTATAGATGAAAAATAGTTTACACCATGACATGGAGAGGGTATGACGTGCGTAGGCACGCACGATGATTTTTATTTTTATAGAACCTATAAATGGAGGAATATGGATATCCCATAATCATACAAGAATCATATTATATTATATTCTATTTTAATTAAATTATTATGGAAGAAATGTTGGAAAAGGAGGTAGAAGAATAGAGGAAATTGAATTGAATTGGAAAAAATTACCTCTTCTTTGAGTATCGCCTTTTGATTTGCATAAAATGACTCCTTGGGTTGAATTTATGAAAAAATTATGGCCTCTTATTTAATTGATGTATTTGGGGGGGGGGGAATTGGGGAATTTTTGGACCCTATAAAGGTCTTCAGAAGCGTGAATAAACGGCAAGGAGAGGGTACCATCTATAAAAAGGGGAAGGGCACATTAGGAAACTCAAAAACTATTAATTTATTATGAATGATTTTTGTTATTTCAAATACATAAAAAGTGATTAATTAATATTATAATATGAGTATGATTCAATTTCTTCTCAATAAATTATTTTTATAAAAGTATATGTCACACGGTTGACCTTATCTTTTTGGTTTAGCCCTTAGATAAACAGTTTAACTCTTATCGTGTCCAGATGTCATTTTATCCAATAGGGTTAATATAATTATAATAAAATTCTAAAATAACCCCAATTAGTTCATTTTTGAAATATTTAACACTCTAAAATTTATTTTTAATTACCCTTATATTTTGTTTACTTTAATATATTTTATAAAATAGTATTTTTTTAAAACATCATTTATGTGAATTTTGACACTATTCAATAATTACATTTTCAAAATATCAAAAAAAACATTATAACATCAAAAAAGTACATGAAATATGTCACTAACATTTCTAAGTAATATTTAAAATTATATTATTTCATTAATAAATTCAGAATATATTTATTTAATATTTTAAATATCATTTATTTAATATCCTTATGAATTAAACAATTACTACCACATTATTGTGTCACCATTTAATTTAATTGTATATATACTAAAATTATAAAAAAATTACATGATGTAGATAAACATATTAGATTTATAATTACTATTTATAGTAGACCATATCACTTATATAACCTCATATTAAATATGATGTAGTCATTAAAATTGGAATTTGATAAATTTTACACTTCTTTAAGAAAATATAATAAATGATCTAATGTAACACAAGTGGCATTAAAAGAATCATATTTTTTACCTTCAATTTATTTAAGTAAAAAAACCCATAAAATAAAATTTTGACAAGTGATATGGTAATTTTATAGTATTATTAAATTATTTTTACCTTTAATTACCCTATTTACTATTAATTGTATTAAAAAATATAATTACTAAAGTTACTATTCACAAAGCCCTAATATAAAAGGAACCTATTTACTCAAATTGGACCCAATGATTCATAATATTGAATCCATTTTTCAATATTCGAAACATCAATATTAATTAATTAATTTATATTTAATCATGTTGTTGTCATGAAAACGGTTTTTAAAAGTAAAAACATAGCAAAATATTGAAATGTTTTACATCAAAATTTAGGGAAAAATTAATTACAATGAAAAAAATTATATTAATTGATGAAAATATATTCTATTATTAATTTTATCCAACTCAGTAATATAAATTATCAACAAAAAATATTTATATAAAAAAGATATTTTAAAATTTAAATTTAGAATATTTTTACAATTCATTAAAACATATAACATATAAGAAAAAATAAATATTTCATCCAAAAAAATTTTTAAATCCCAAATTAAAATATAAATTTTATTTCGTTGAATATAATATATGAAAGATTAAAAAACTATATTTAAAATGTGTGTTCCAGCAAAATGATGTAAAAATGTATTTTTTGAAAAATACTTCATTTATCCGAAAAGTAGAATATTTTCATATATAATATCTAAATAATACATAAGATGAATATTAAAATATATGGAAGATATAAAATTTAAAATTTGGTAAATAATACTCTTAACCACTTTTCAAATAGCTATTTTGATATGTCATGGTGTGATTGAAATCAGTGTTTTGTATAATGAAATCTATTTAAAAAGATGAATTTATTTAAGAAGTGACATACTGTAAAATCATGGGGTGTTAAATTAACCCCTCATTCAAAAAATTGTTTCCTCACAATTTTATCTCGAGATCAAAATTTGTGGGTTGGACATTTCAAAATATTTTAATTGAAATCCCACATTGAAACAATTGTCGATAGAATGTATTCTTAATAAAATAAGAAGGAAATTATGAAGGTCACCAGTAAACTTGGGTTTCGAAAAGGAGAACACTGGTGGAAAATAAACAAATTTACATGGAATAAAAACAATTATCAGGTTCAGGGGAAGAGTGATATAAAACATGTCCAGTATAATGTAAACGACCATAAATACGTAAATTTATGATGGTCTAATGGAAATTTTGATTCATTGGAAAAGATGGTAAAAGGAAAGTATTTTCATACCAAAATACTTTTCATAATATTGAGATATTATTTTACTATTCAGATAAGCACGTGATAAAATAAACATACTTTATTTCCATCAATGTCAAAATCATAATCTAATAAAATGATTTTTAGTGGACATATTTTCACATCATAACATAAACATTGGAATAAGTGTTTCAAATGGAATTTTTCCTGCCTGAAGTATTTTTATGAATCATGAGATCCTCAATTAATTCCTTCAGCCTTTAAATGTTATCAAAACCAAAACAGTTCACACTGATTGATATGAAAAATCATACTTTAATCACTAGTAGTAATATCTATTGTTCTAATAAATCCCTTCCAACCGTAAGACTTTTCCAATATACATCTTTTTAGTCCCAAAATTTATATTCAAGGTCACTAAATTTCTATAATCAAATCAGATTTCACCCAAAAAAAATTATGTAGACCCTTTTGTCAAATACCAAATACAAGAATACCATGATAAACAAAATATCATAATGATATCATGGATTCTTCCAAATTAGTAATGAATAAGTACATAAGTACAATTCTTATAGATCTCAAGATTCTTAATAATAAAATATAATAACATAATTCTTGAATCCAAAAACACAAATAAATAAATTTTTCCACTTTGACTATAATAATAACATAACTGTCACCCAAATCCCATTGATTTTTCTACGCTAAATTTCATTGATGCTTTGGATATTTATTTCCACAGTTCCCCATTTCACTATATTTAAAACACTAAATATCATTCTATTATTCCTTCCCATTGCATTATTTTTCCGGGGAACCTCTTTCTCCACACCTATAACAAACTGCCAATCCATTCAAGCACTTCCAATGGTGATTATTTCCATAATAATCTCACATGGGAAAATAAATCACTCCTTTCTTCCCTTTATCCATCTCTTTCTCTGATACCCTATTCATCTCTTTATTTCCATTAAATTCATAGGACATAGAGAATTCATTTTCTGTTTTGAAAGCACATGAGACTATATCTTTATATGATATGAATTTTTTGGAGATCGAAGTCTTTTTGAGAAGGGGATATAACACATCAATGAAACGATCAATCATACTCCTTAGGATATGTGTATATTCTATTGATTTCCATTCTAACCTTGTATATATGGCCTCCTACTTCCCAGCATTCTCATCCTTTATTTCCACAGGCTCAGAAACAACCTCTTCGTATCATGTTTTTGTTAATAGAGGAAAGATATCAAAGAAATGTGTTTTAAAATCCATCAATTCCATGCTTGTTATATCTTTTCCCAACATCATGTTTTCAATCATTTACTTCCATTTATCTACATCTCCAAATAGATGATAAATGCCCATGCCAACCTTCTACATTTTTTTGCATCCCAAATCGTTAACTTTATTCTATAAGGAACGTATAGATTTCATAGAAACAAATGGATTTGTAGTCCCATTTAATGATGGATGATGTTTCATCATGAAGTAGTCTATAATTGATCATATGTATTGTGGATCATCTTGCGACATACGGGAAAGGTTATTGTTCATAACCTGAGTAAGATATCCCAATATGGTTATAATTTGTTCAGAACCTGTTACAGCTCCAGTTAATACAACATATTCCTATATAGGGGATAATTCCTTTATTGATTGTGTTCATCAAAATGTTTTTCTTTCCTTCCACTAGGCCCCATTTATAAAAATATGGAATAAAATTTATTATGTTATAACAATGCGTAATTTCAATTTCTGTAACATATATTGAAACATTATGCATATCAATTCTCAAAATCATAAAAATTGATTCTTTGGGGACATAATTACATAAAATTAATTCATAATGGTTCACAAGGACAATGTGATTTATCCTTTGAATATCCTCTAAGTGTGTCAAATGTGGTGCTTAGTATGGCTAGTTTTTTGGTTCCAGGTAACCCCGAGTCTGACCTAAAACACATTGTCAATGTTATTACTCTTAGGTACATCAGTTCCAGAACCACGTCCACTTATTGAATCTGGACAGTGATAAATTTTATAAGAATACCTACATAATCTCTACATTACAAAGATTCTCGGATTTTCTTATATACATATTCTCAATGTCTGTCAAAAGGTTATTTTCTCAAATAAAAAATTTCTAAATCTATTTTACAAGGACACTGTTAATCTTCCTTTGATACCAATTGTAATACACTTACCCAATAAGACCAGAACCGGTGTATTATTTTAATAAATTAGAATGATTACAAGGAATCAAATCCCAAATCATCGATTAGTTTAGTAGTCTTGGAAATTATATATGACATGTGAAGATTATAATATATATCAAATTAAAAATTACAACATAGATAATAGTTTTAGAACACCATTGTTCTTATAACATATCTCTACCCGGCAATCATAACAAACTTATTGGCATCATGGGAAAATAAATCCTAATAAATGGATGGGATCATATGCATAGTAAGGTTAAACTATAAGGAACATGATTTCACAAATAACTATATACTTTTATGGAATGGTATAAAACTAGAACACATGCCTTTTTAAACACAATATTCCCCATAAAATGTATAGACTAAATCATATAATTATATTAAATCATTCTCAAAGAAATCTTACTATTTTGAATTATCACATGTAATATCAATAAATGATATCATAATGATGGAATGAATAATGATGAAAGACTACACTATTAAGATATATCATCAAGATAACTACTATCAAGATCTATCCTCAGGAAAGTTTTAGGTTGTGGGTAGAAACCTGTTAGATTTGTGTCCAGATGTATCCTCCTGACAATGTTAAACTGCTTTGAAAACAAACATGAAGGGTTTTTCTCCAAGTAATTTCACATTATGAGACATACTGATGCATCGAGGTGTTATAGAGGGGCCAAACAATCACATAGTAAGTCCAATTAATGTATTTTATGAAAGGGGGAAACAAAACATATACTTTTATACTAAAACTATCATCAGAAATGTTATTAAATTAACTATAAACCTTGAATGGTATGAAAATATAACCTCCATCATAAAACATATCAAAAAACCTTCAATAAAATAATTTAGGTTATATCAGAATAAATCATCCTTTATAAACAAAAATATCCAACAAAGTATATTGATATAGATTGAAATAATTGGGTAAAATAATTAAAACTCATTGAGAAAAAATATCCCTTTTTTACGTTGAAATCATTTAAATGTCATATAGTTATAAAATAAAAAATTTCTTTAGAAAATAACCTTGTATGATTGTAAGGGAAGATTAAAATTGTTAATGCATCATAATGGTGTAAAATATATGCTCTCGCAGTATAGGTTAAAAAAACAATGATTCGTTAATTCTATGAAAAAGTTATAATGTACCATGTTAGGAAAAAAAGAATCATCATAAAAAGTTTTATAATAATTCAAAAATGGGTATAAATGAACATAAACAATTTAATTGGAATATTTATAATATTTTGAAATAACTTTTTAATAATCATAGGCATGGATAATGATGACGTGCTAGTAGATACGTACAAACAATCTCAATTGAAAATGAGATTATGATAATAACCCTTACATTGTAAATTTCTTTAGTAGAGGTTGGGTTCACCTCCTTTATAATGGTTAAATCATGTTATCAAATTATACAAGAACCATATCCATTATTTCTGATATCATATATTATCCTCTTATATATATTTTTTAATTATATTTCATTATTATCATTATATGGGGTGTGATGTGCTTCATTTTCTTATGTTCATTTTGTCTTGTGAGTATTATTTCATAGGAATAGGATATACCATATTAACATCATGAATGATATTATGTTCATAAATCATATATTAATTATTCATCAAAATTTTCATAATTACTATTTAACGGTTGTAGTGGTGGATGAATATCATCACATCGTGGAGATAATAGCTCGTACATGTGGAGACGATAAGTCGTGCGTACGCACACATGGTGATAATTCTTCTCATAGGATAGGTAAAAAGAGGAATATGGTCCACCCATAATCTTAAAAATTATTGTTATATATTATATTTTCAATTTATTAATTTAGTATGGAAACCACATAGGATGAAGAAGTAAAAGAAGAAAATAAACTGAATTGAATCGGTGAAACAATTATATATTCTTCAAGTATCATCTTTGGATTTGAAATAATGGACTTCATACGTAGGATTTATGCCCAATTTATGGACTCCATGATGAATTTAGAGATGTTTTGAGGTGGTGTGGGTTGGATTTTTCATAGACAAAGAGCATTAGAGGTGTGAATAAAATTGAAGTAGATGTTCCCTTTTATAAGAAAGGGGAATGCCCCTTCAGGAAACACAGAAACAATTAATTTATTATTAATGGATATTCCATTAACAATAGATTAAAATTGAGTTATTTTATGGATAAAAATAATATGGTTATAAATAATCTCAGTTGATTATTTTTAGACAAGTATAGGTTAGAAAATTAACCCAATCTTTTCGGTTTAACCCTTAGCTAAACTGTTAAACTCTTACTGTGTCTACATGTCTTTTTGAACTATAGGGTTAATATAGTTACTATAAACTTCCAAAAAACCCCAAATGAATAATTAAAAAAATATTTAACAATTTTAACGTTATTTTTACCAACCATATATTTTTTTAATTTTATATCAGTTCATTAAATAGTATTTATTTTAAAATATGATTTATGTGAATTTGGGACTATTAAAATTATTCAATTTTAAAATATCAAACCATCCAGATAACATCAAACCAATACATCAATTATTTCACTACAAAGAATAATTTTTATATAAAATTAGTGTACGTCATTCATTAAGAAAAATATATTCATTTCAGTATATTTTTTTATCAATTATTCGACATCTCCATTAATTAAACAACTGCTACATCATAATTGTGTCACAATTTAAATTAATTATTTATATCATAAAATTATTAATAAATTACCATGATATAGATAAAATATGTATATTTCTAATAAATAATTTTATTCCAACATATCACTTATATAACCACGTATTAAATATGATAGAGTTATTATAATTTGAATAAGAAAATTGTAACTCTTTATTAAATAATATTTAATAAATCTCCAAATCTTACACAGGTTGCTTAAAAAAGATCATATTTTTTTCATATGGTCAATTTTGTTCTAAAATTACTAATCCAATTAAACTATGAAATGTTTTAGGTTAATTTTATGTTGTTACAATATTATTTTTATCTTTAATTACTTTATTTACCTTTAATCGCTGTAATAAATAAAATTACTAAACATACAATTATTAATGAAAAAAATAAATGGAACCTATTTAAATAAAATTTATCAACTAATTAAAAATATGGAATCCATTTTTTAAAATAACAAATAAATAAATTTTAATAATTAGTTTAAAATTAACCTCATTGTCTGAATGAAAAACTGGTTCATTAATGTTAAACGATTGCAAAAGATTGAAATTTTTTTACATCAAAATATATTGTATAATTATTGATAATTACTAAAATTATAATAACTATATTATATTATTAATTTAAAACAATTCAATAATATAGTTTCTTTATATAAATTATTTTAATGAAAAAAGTTGTTTTCAATTAAAAATTATTATATTTTCCCATTCATCAAGACTTAAAACTTATTAGAAAATATCAAAAATTCATCCAAAGTAATTTATTATCTCCCATGTCCAAATAATTCATTTATTTTATTAAATATAATTTATAAAATTTTAAAATAATCTTTTTAAAATGGGTGTTCCATAAAAATTTGACAGAAATGAAATTTTTTAGAAATTATACTTTTATCCAAAAAATGGTAAATTTTCTTATATCATGTCATGAAAATACATAATTAGAATGAAACAATTATATGGAATATTTAAAATTAAAAATATGGTAAATAATATTTGTAACTAGTTTCCAAATAGCTATTTAGATAGGTCAATGTATGCTCGATCTTAGTATTGCGTACAATAGATCCTATTGAAGAAAATGCATTTAATTTAGAAGAGACATACTATAAAATCATGTGGTGTTACATTCTCCCCACATTAAATAAAATTCATCATTACAATTTGAACTCGAGATTGAATGTTATGGGATGGACTTTCAGAATATTTTTTTATATCCCACATCAGAATAAGGGACAATAAATGTATTCTAAATAAAATAGAATAGAATGTATGAATTTCACCAGAAAAATCGGGTTTTGAATATGAGAACACTGATGGAATGTTGAAACATGGGCATGATATAAAAAACATTCATGTTCCTGTGAATAGTTGTTCAAAACAAGGTTAGGAGAATTTTAACCACCATAAATCATTTAATCAATGATGGTCTAATGGTCCATTTTATTCATCAAAAATGATAGTATGAGGATAACATTTTTATTCTAATTTTCATATAATAACATTGAGAGATTCTTTTACAATTCAGATAATCACTTAAGATAATATACATACTTCATTTCATTCCATGACATAATCATAATATAATCCTTTGATTATGGTTCAATATATTTTTAGGTCATCCCACACACCTAGGAATAAGTGTGTAAAAATGAATTTTTCAGGCCTCAAGCATAGTTATGTAACATAATATCGACATGTAATTACTTAAGCCTTTAAATCTTATCCAAACCAAAATTGTTCTCACATGATTAAATGATAAATAATATTTTAATCACGATCAATAAAATCCAATTTTCGACTAAATATATTACATCTATTAGACTCATCCAAAGTACATCTATTTAGTCATAAAATTTATAACTAGGTCACTAAATTTGTTAAATGAAATAATATTTTCCCCAAAAAACATAATACATATCTTTTTCACACATGCCAAATATATTAGTTCCATGATCACCATAATACATTAATGATTACAGACATTGTTCCAAATTCAAAAAGAATATGTATTGTTGTACAATCCGGGTAAATATCATGTTTCTTACAAAATGTATATAAATACCTAATTTTTGAATTCAAAAACAAAATTACATTAATTGTCCCACTTTAACAGTAGTAACAACATAATCATGACATTGATCCCTTTGATTTTTCTAGGCTAAATGTTTTACTCATGTGACATTTATTAGATTAGTGGCCCATTTTACTATAGTTTAAACACTATATATTAGTTTTTTTCCCTTTTCATTCTTTTTCTTAGTGACATTTTTATCCACACATATAACAAAAAATTGTCCTTTCAAGCACTAACTAGGGTGATTATTTACCCAATTAGGATATCTGGGAAAATTATTCTTTCCGTTTTTCCTTTTATCAATATCTTTCCCAACTATCTTCTTTTTCTCTTGCTTTCCATTCAATTCATAAGGCTCAGAGTATTCTTTTTCTATCTTGATATCACATGAGACTATTGATTTTGATGATGTGAATTTTCTGGAGACCAATTCCATTTAATAAAATTTATTTAACCAATCAATGAAATGATCATTCTTACTCCTTGAGAAATTTATATTGTCTATATCATTCATTGATAACATTGAAATGTTTATCTCAAACTTCACTATATTCTCATCCTCCTTTTTTCCTAGACTCAGAAATAGCCTCTCCTTATAATTTCACTCTTCATGAGGGAGATATTTTTCAATGAGAAGATCCTTAAAATCCTTATATACCATGTGTGTTATTTCTTACTCCTCATTAGTTTCTTTAATCAAAGACCACCAATGATATACATCTCCTGAGATATTATAAATGGCCTTGAAACCTTCTCCCATTCATTGCATCAAATATCATGAAATATCTTCTCTAAGGAACTTATACATTTCTCAAAAACAAAAGGATATTTTTACATTGAATTTTTGATGTATTTGTTTCTTCAATTGATATAACATTTATCCTCCACATTGTGGATCATGATTCACCATACAAGTAAGTTTATTTTTCATAACTTGAGTTTGATTTTCCCAACATGGTTATAGTTATTCAGAACTAGTAATAGCTCCAGCTTGAACATGATAATATTTTATTGGGGAACAATCTATATATTTATAGTGGGTATTGATATAGTTTCCATCCCTTCCACTAGGTTCCATTTCTAAAAATATTTCATAAACAAGATTACATTATAAATCACAATGTGTAATGTCAAAACCCATATTATACCAGGAATGTTCAGGAGTTGAGTGTACTCGACCCCTAAAAATTTATTAATGAAAATAAAAGTAAAGACAAACAAACCATGTGACACACCAAATGTCACCCAAAAGAATGTGGAAAAACAAATACCATCCAAAAAACAACATGTAAATAATCATCTCATCATCAACTGCACCAGAACACCTTCCCAATTATCCCCAAAAATCTAGCATAAAGCTCACATTTACCATCTCAAACCCTCTAACCAGCCTATATCCACACAACCGCTCCATCGTGGAGTTGTCCTGTAATAGGAACCCACCCCGAGGTAACCGTAGACCTCCTTATATCACGCCAAAAATCCATACTAATTTCAAGGATGAGGAAAAATGCATCCCAAAGAGATAAAAACAGGCTGTTGCCAGCCTGTCGCGTTGACACAACCAAGTCATCCAGTCATGGCCAAGGTCCAGCCGCGTCACAAGGTACAAAATTGGCCCACACATCCTATGTTAGTTCCGTCTCCTGAGGAAGTTCCTAGCTCACTCCCCATGTCGTCTTCACACCTACTATAGTATGAAACCTTCCCTGCAACCACGCATCCCGCCGGTTCCACAGAGATCCCAACTAGATCAAAATCACCATCTTCAAAAGCCGAAACCCAACCCACGTGCAACCCTGACGCCATCAGAGTCCAGGATCAGGACACCGTAGCAAAGACCAGATGCGCGACTATCATCATCCCACCGAACAACATCTATCATCAGCCAAAAAAACACACTGTTAGTCATCCCAGAAACGCTGTCGTAGTGCGGTTCGATGTCATCACTGGTCATCCCTCCTGTTGTCTTCCAGGCTCATAGTCCGTAACCTGGAACGCAAGTCGACGGCTGCGCCCTACCGGGATCCCAAACGACCCTATGTACAAACCTAGATCCACGACGGTGTGAAACCAGTGCGTCGTCACCGATAGCACCCGCCCTCCCACATCACAGTCCTACATCACCGCTATAAAGTGACCCCAATAATTGATAATCAAGGATCTATCCATGCCAAGTGATCTGCCGCCGAGGTCCCAAGATCTCCTCAAAAAGCCTCCTCCAGATCTCAATTCATCCCAACAGATTCCTCATACTGCAAAAATACACCACCAAAAGGATCCCATACACCGCCATTACAGTGACGCACAAGGTCACAAACTACAAAGATACATCGATCTTTTAACGCCATAACCGCTCTGAAAAATCCACTAAAACCCATAGTTTGATGTTTCCCTGGCCCGCGCTTCAACGTCGTCGGTGTCCATGATCTGCCATCACTGGCCAGAATGGCCTTTAGATCTCCTCCGGGGAGACACTTCTCCAAATCACATCCACATATAGTATCCAGACATGGATGTATTTTCTGGTAATAACTATATAATATCTACTTTGCCATGATTCAAGGATGTTCTTCTATACATATCCTCAATGTCTTTAATAGGGTTATATTCCCTCATCTATGTTTTCTAAATCTAATTTCCTTGGACATTTCTAAACTTCCTTTGATACCAACTGTAACACACCAACCCTAGAATCCCTTAGTTGATGAATTATTTTAATATCTGGGAATGACTATATGGAATCAAATCCAAAAGTATTGATCAGTTCAGCAGTCATGGAAAATTGATTACATATATAAACATTATCCTATAATTCATAATATAAAATACTACATAGATATTTATTTTTGACCACCAATGTTCTCTTAGTGTAACCCTGCATATCATTTATAATACACTTTTTGGAATCCTAGGTAAATAAATCATAAGAAAACGGTGAGCTCAGGTGGTCTGTAATGTTAAAAAATATAGTATAATATTTCAAAAATAAGATTAAACATTTTTTTTCCGGGTATAAAACTGAAACACAATCATTAAAACATAATCTTTAGCATAGTATGTCATGAAATGATCAAATTATTGCAATAAAACAATCACATGTGTAATATAATAGTTGAATTATCATATGTAATATCAACATACCATCTCATAATGATGGAATTAATAATTATCGACATCTTTACTATCAAGATATATCCTCAAGACAGCCACTGTCAAAATCTTCCCGCTTAAGAGTTTAAGTATGTATGTAAAAAACCATCTGATTTGTGTTATGATCTATCTTCCTGATAATGTTATACTGATTGGAAGAAAATCAAAAGAGTTATTCATTAAATAATTTCAACTCCTGTGAGCTACTGATCCTTCTAGGGGCTATAGAGAGCCATGCCCGCCACTTACTTGGTCCAACACATTCCTCTTATGAAAGTAAAAAACGTAACATAACCATTCGTATTAAAACAAGATTATGTTTGTCAATAATTTTTCCGTAAACCATGAATGATATAAAAATATCACATCTATAGTAAAAAATATCATTAAACCTTCAATAAAATATTATAGATTGTATCATAATAAATCATCCTTAATTAAGCATAAAATCCAACAAACTATGTTGACATATATGAAAATAATCTAATTAAATCATTAAAACTCAGTGAGATAAATAGTCCTTTTTAATTTGAAATCATTTAAAAGAAGAAAAATTATAAGAGAAAACGTTTTTTATGAAAATCAATTAGTATTTTTTTAAGGGAAACATCACAATATTAATACATCATTGTAATGTCCCGGTTCCGGGTGCTGCCCAGAGGCGCCCTGTACCTAGTTGGTCACGTGGCCTTAAGCGCATTTTCCCAAAAACTAGAGTTTTTCAACTAGAAATGAGGGCCTTAGGTGTGATAATGGAGAAAATATTCCCTCATTGGTAGAGTAAAACACCAGAAGTAAAAACAGATAACAATAGTGAAAGCAGTAACAACATGTAATAAGTAAACGGTGGAAAACTAGAAGAAATAAACTAAATCACTTACATAATGATGCAAGATATAAGATGTTTGGGAAAAAAAGAATGACCCAAACTGTGTTTGAGACTAATCCCAGTAGGCAACCACCTAGAGATCTATGTGAACAAGTATGTGAATATATATGGAAGGCAATAAGTAAAGAAAACCAGAAAACAAGGAATTACTCAAAAGAAAACAATCCATTAGTTTCAAATGGATTCAATTTCATATATCAAGTATGGGGATAATCACAATAATGTAACCCTCTATGAAGTACTCATAGCCTAACCACACTAGTTCTACCAAACAACACAGGAAACCCACTGGGAAGTACAAATTTTCTTACCCTCTGGTTAAGAATTATCAAAAACACTCTAAGGAAGCACTCACCATCAATCCCCTATATAGTCTCATATCTGTAACTAATTGGCACTATGAGGAATCACTCAACGTCCAATTCCCCCTATAGTAGGCATTAAGGAACTCCAGACACTCTGAGGGAGAACTTATATCAATCCCCCATATGGTCTCTCAACCTAAAAGTAAACAGACACTCTAGAGAAGCCCTCAATGTTCATTCTCTCTATGTTCTACTACACCAGGTTCCCATGGCCCTATGTCATTTAATCGTGAAAAATGATATACAACAACAAATTTAATCCTCGAGAACTGCTTGGTTAAATAGTGTATAGTATATCACAACATGATAGATTAAACACTTCATCCTATGATACTAGTAACAGAAAACAATGAAGCGTAACAGGAAATCTAGAACAAACAGTCAAAACAAGAAAACAATTGAAAGACATCCATAACTTGGAAAAGTGAACCCTATTCACAAATAACTAACCGTTATCCAAAAAAAGTCATATAAGGAAATAACAGGGATAAAACCATAAACATGCAATACCCCAAACAAGGGTATTTAGAACTTCTGCACATATAACTCAACAACTAACTACAGAAAGGCACTATCCACCTACATTGGTGTTGTGAAATAGATATACGGGAATCTCAGGCTTTGAATCACCCTATAATGACATAGATCATCCAAAAATTTTAAAAACATTCAACAGAGGACATATCATGAAAGAGGCGAAATAAAGATGTGATTTATTAGAAGTAAAATCTTACTATTGTGATTCCAACTTAATTGATGATGGTGGAATCAAATAATGGATGATGAGTTAGGGGATTGGAGAAGATCTGGTGGTCTCGTTCGCTCTCGGGTGAGATAGGTAGAGAAGAAGATGGTTTTTTCTATCAGACGTGACCCCTCTCAGTTTATT
This sequence comes from Viscum album, assembly GCA_963277665.1. NCBI lineage: Eukaryota > Viridiplantae > Streptophyta > Magnoliopsida > Santalales > Viscaceae > Viscum > Viscum album. Next base: position 1,196,573,844 of record OY728121.1, on the reverse strand, counting down.
GAAATAAAAAAAATGTACATGGAATGTAATATCCTTTACCGGGCCCCGAATTAGGTGGCCTCTAGGTTACCCCACATGGCCATGTACTGGGCCATTACACGATCAGTACACAGTCACCTGTGCCAACCGAGTACACGACGTGTACTCCAGAAATTTCTAGAAACTCGTCATTTTCTCAAAAATACTAGAAAATAGGATTCATATATGAAAAGTAGATCTGGGATCTTACATAATTCCCCCCTTAATGAAACTCGTCCCATAATTTCCCTAGAATGGTGGTGAAGATGAAGAATTCTAGAACAGCTCTGGCCACTACGATTGTACAACGGACTCTCTCTCCTATGTCTTGTCATGTACTCGCTCATGATACCATAGAACTCATACAAGAGGAACATACCATCCATGGGTAACCTTTTCACTTTGATCAATAAACCAGATAGGTTGCTTCTGAAAGGAGGTTACCACCTCTAACTCAACCTCTTTGGGTTGAAAAATCATAAAATAGGTATGAGAAGTAATGACGAAGATGAGAAACATGGAAGAGATCTTGCATATCCCTATACCACTGAGGTAACTATAACCAATAGTAAACCAACCATGATCACACCAACACCACAAATGACCCAACTTATCTCGATGAAAGCATAACATGTCTCCAAATCCTCATGTGTCCCAACCTCAGTCTGAGAGGTAGTAAAATATGATCTCCAACCTTGAACTCCAGAGGTTGTCTCCATCAATCTGCATAAGACATCTGTCAACACTGTGTAGTAGCTATCCTCTTCTGAATCATCACTATCTGCTCTATGGTCTCCTGGACCAGATGATGCCCCAACATAGCCGCCCCTCCTACCTCCATCAAACATAATGGTGATCTGTATAGCCCACAATACATATCGTCATGAGGTGGCATCTTAAAAGATTCTTGAAAACTATTATTGTAGGAAAACAACACAAGAGTTATGTTTTTCTCCTATGAACCTCCAAAATCCTGGATTCATGCTTGAATCATGTCCTCAATCACCAGAATCGTATGATCAGACAGGCCATCAATCGGGGTATGGTCAGTTGTACTCAAACTTACCTATGTGCCCAAATCCTTCTGTTGCCCCTGGAAGACCCGAGACGAAAAACATGTGTCCCTGTCTGAAACAATGTGGTGTGGAACCCCATGTAGACATACAATCTCTTGGATGTACAGTCTTCCTAGATCATCAATGTTAAAGGTCTATTTAATCAGAATGAAGTGAGAAACCATTTTGATTATATCAATGATAACCCAGACTGCATCATTCCCTCGATGCATCCTTAGAAACCCTATTGTGAAGTCTATCGCAACATCATTCCACATCTAATGGGGAATGGGTAACTTATATAAAAGCCCTTCTAGTTTTTGTTTCTCCACTTTCACCAGCTGATAGATGTAACACCTCATGATGAAACTAGTAACATCTCTCTTAATACCTGACCACCAATACTGATGTTGTAGATCAAGATACATCTTGGTTACACCAGGATGAACTGGCCCTGATGGGGAATGACATTTATGCATCAGTTCCTCACATATGTCTTCTGACACCCTTACGTGACCATGAAAAATAAATATCTCATCCTCGCCTATGGTCCGTCCAGTAAGTGGGTCCTCTCTTGACACACTCTCCCACAAGACAAGAAGTTCAGAATCTGATAGTTGCTACATTCACACTCGATCAAGTAGAGTATAGGTAACAACTATGGAAGAAAGAAACGACTATACCTATCTTACATGCACCTATAAATGCATCTCAGAGAACAGATCTATAAGCTGCCACTCACTAGATGGCACCTGAACTACCTGTATCTGAGTCCTCCTGCTCAGTGCATCAGCCACTACATTGCCTTTCCCTGGGTTTTAGGCATGTTTGAAGTAAAAAGAATAATGGTATTAAACCCACATTCATTTTCTCTATTTCATGTCACAGTGAGTGAATATGTAATTGCGAATCTTGTGGTTAGTGAAAACCATGAAATTCCCTCCTAGAAGATTATGTCTCCAACAGCGAAAACAGGAACCACTATAGTCAACTAAAGATCATGCATCGGGTAATTTCTCTCATGTGGCCTTATCTGTTGAGACCCATAAGCAAGGAATCCTTCTCCATGCATATGCACAACTCCCAACTTGATAACTGATGCATCACAGTAAACAATATAACTGCTGCCTAAATCTGGAAGAACTAGTATTGATACTAAAGTAAACCACCCTTTCAGCTCCGAAAATACTAACTCACAAGAATTTGACCACAGGAACATTGGGCCCTTCTTAGCATGGTCTGCCAGTGGAACTATTAACCGTGAAAAGTCTTGTATGATAAATCTGTAGTAACCAGCCAAAAATAGAAAACATCATACCTCAAAGACGTTATTTGGTTTCTCCAAGGGAACTACCACTCTTGATTTATTTGGGTCTATTGATACTCTTGTCTTTGAGACAACATGTCCTAAGAAGTGAATTTGGTCCATCCAAAAGTGGCATTTTGAGAGAATAACATATAAATGATGCTATCATAGTGTACTCAAAACGATATCAAGAAGTGTGGCATGGCCATGTTGAGTGTGAGAGTACCCCATGATATCATCCAAAAAGACTACCATGATAGAATGCATGAATGGATCGAACACTTGGTTCATCAATGACATGAAAACTATAGGTGTATTCATGAGACTGAACGACATAAATTCATTCTCATATAGACCATACCTTCACTGGAAGGCTGTAATAGGTATATAATGTGGTCTAACATGCAATTGATAGTAACAAGATCTCATGTCAATCATCGAGAAAACTCAGACTCCTCGAAGGTGATGAAAGATATAATCAATCCTCAGAAAGGGAAATCAGTTCTTGAATTTCAACAGGATTAACATCAAATAATACACACAATTTCTGATAGTATTGTCCATCTTCATGGAAAACCGGAAAATTGAACCCCACGAAGAAGTATTGAGTCAGATGAAATAACTTTCTTCCAACTCCTCCAACTACTTCTTGCGCTCCTATAACTCTACTGTAGCAAACCTATAAGGAGGAATAGACCCAGTGCTGCTCCTGGAACAAGCTCAATTGAATAGTCAGCCTCTCGCTCTGGAGGCAAACCTGAAAAGTCCTCTGAGAAGATGACCATGTGATGATCCACCATTAGAGGAATGTCCAACAATGAAGTCCAATGGTCATCTAGATATAGACAAGCAATTTGGGCTATAACTCCTCCCAACCCATGATGTTTGGGTCTTGCTCTGCTCTCCTGGATATCCCAATCGGCCTTATGAAGAAACAATCTTCCTTCTTGTGACTGGAAACTCACCCTACGATGATAGGAACCGATAGCAGCATGGAAGGGACCTAACCAGTCCATTCTGAGAATAAAATCATAGCATGTAATCTCTATGACATTGAGGTCCCATAATAAGTGACACCCACCATCCTCAAGAGGGAACTCCTTTCACTAACTTAAACTAGCCGTTCTGGTCCCCAATGAAGTGTCCATAGTCAAGGCATCAACAGAACAAAATATAAAGAGCTCAAGGCTCTCCACAACAACAATTGTTATTAAACTATGGGATGACCTTGTATCGAAAAGAGGAGAAGATAGAACTGAGTGAACTAGAATATTTCCTCAAACTGTAGAGGGTCCAGGATCCTGTTCCTGATGGGTCTTCTCCACTGGTAAAATTCTTACCTACCCCACATCACTGTGACCCAACCTGAGCACTCTGAGTTGTTCCACCATGCTGTTGCAGAATGACTATTGACTGATAACCACATACGCGACCTCCACCTCTTCCTGAATGGATAGAAGAACTCTAGTCCACTTAATGTTTAGATACTTGTGGTTCTACTCCCAAACGAGGAGTCACAGATGATCCTCTTTCACCACCTACTGGTGAGACGATCTGATAGAAGCGCTGAAGATGGCCCTTCTTACAGCAAGATCGGAACTCCAATGGGACTCTCGAGCAATTTGGACTCATATTCCAACTCATTCCACACTAGTATCACACAACCTGGGTTCCAGAGGATGTGCCTCGCCTCCTTGAATCTCCGCATGAAGAATCCCTGCGGCGCTTCCAACTATTAGTAGAATGGATACCAACCCCGTATGTCAATCCACCATTGGTCTCAACTCCAGAATCCCTAATATTACGCTCCATGATCAGGGCATGGTTGAATATAGAAGTTATGGAAATCAACCTGAATATGTTCAACTGATATCAAATGTCATGCCTGTGACCATCCTTATGTTTCCTTGATAGGAATAAATAATAAACTCCTAGGATGGTCATGAAGCATTGCACCTCTATGAAATGAGAAAAATACTCCCTAACAGAAAAGGCTACCCAGATCTAGACTCATAAACCCTCAGGCTTAATCGGCCCTCAAAGTATCCAGGAAGACGTAATCATAAAGGACATGCTGAAACTCATACCATTACATGACCTGCTGGAATCCACCATAGGACATCACATCCCCCATATCTTGGAGGAGTCCCAAATCAGGTACATATCAGGCTTCACCCATCTTTCTGGAGGTGTCTCTAGATGCTTGAAGATAGATAGTGTGGCTTTTAACCATGGCTCTGCAGACTGAGGTCATCCTTCCACTATGATGGTGGGATGATACTGGTGTTGGAAAACCTGTGTCAGTTCTGCCATAGATGGGGCCAGACGTGGTGCTCCCTGGAAGGTCTGCATTAACCTCATAAATCCCTCTCAGAATTTTGGGTCAGCACTTGTGTTTAGAACAATGGTTGGAGCCAAGACTGACACTATAGGGGGATCTACTGGTGGTCCCAGATCAGCAATGTATAGTGTCTGATCATAGCCCTATAACTAGCATACAACCGGAGGACGCCTCAGTGGCATGACTCTGCATGGTCAGGCACACACCTTAGATCAAGATTACCAAGGACTAGATACTGTATGTGTATGAAGGGAACAGGAGAAAAAAGCATTATTGTTTTTCAAAACAATGATATACAACATGTTTATTCACTACACAGTGTGTTCCCTTAATCCTTCACATGGGAATGTACACCAACCAACACTGGTCATGTTACAACCCATATGCATGGTGTTTTGTCAAAACACATGATGTGTAATTCAATCTTCTTCCCTTTCCCAAGTACCATTACACAGCTAAGACACACGTTTCTCCTTGAACAAGTCTACATGGCGTGTTAGTTCCAGACATGGTGTCTACTAGATAAACTTCACCGACCTGTGTTGTTAGTCACACTACCCGTTACACGGCACACTCTACATGGCATGTTCCAGATAGACACGGCATGTACATGATGGATTTCACCGACCAGTTTTGTTCATTACATTACTGGATACAGGGGTTATACAACACAGTGGGTTCAAGATTTGAGTGGCATGTATAACCAATGTTTTATCCATTTGTGTCATTATTCACACTGTTTAACACATGATCTACACAACACGACCTGTACATTTAGTACACAGCATGTCTCACCAATGATTTACCAACCCCATTTCACTTCTCACATTTATAGTGACACGGTTATAGACTACATGGTGTGTACTTAAGAAAATTGTTCCTTCCTAGACATAAGGATACATGACATGTATTCATCGTTACATGCCATGTATTTTGGATTTTTTAGGATAGAAAGCCTCCGAAACAACTATGGAACCCAAAAAAATAATGAAACGAACAACAAGGTGGGGAATTCAGATTTGTGAGGGCTCATACTCCTCGCGAATCAAAGCTCTTCATGTTATACATGTCATAAACATGGAAAATAGTGTAATGATCCACCAAATTATGGTCCATGAGGGCCCATAACACCTCAAGATCAAAAGTTTGGTGTTCATTCAAACAAACATTACAAAATCCAATACCCTATCACAAAGCAGGTATTCTATCAAGTTATCCGTCACAAAAACATGCATATATATAACTACATCTATCTCAACAACACGAAGTCACTAATGCACCCTAAATGGCATAGAAAAAATTTCTGACATGAGATTTATAGAAATTTCATATATGACGCATGAGATGTCATACCCTTATCTCATTTGGTTGAAACAGAAATATAACCTCAATAACATCAACTATAAAATCAAAATACATGTGAATCACCAAACGATGAAATCATAACAACTGTAAAATTGAAAAACCATAAGCTTCACAATATATGTGGTAGATTGGACTTTCAATATACATGGGTTAGAAACACCCAACCATAGCTTATTACCATGTACCTATTCTATCAAATCCCTGACTATAGGCTCCAAATTGTTAGTCAAGAAGAAAATAATTCCTCTGGAACCACATTCTAACATCCCTGTTCGGGGTGCCATCCTGAAGCGCCCTGTACCCGGTTGGTCACTTTGCCTCAAGCACATTTCCCCGAATTCCAGAGGCTACAAACTAGTAGTGAGGTCCATGGGTGTGATTGTGGGGATACTATTACCTCATTGGCAAAGTAACATAATAGAAGTAAAAGAAATAACAATAGTAGAATCAGTAATGACATGCAATAAGTAAACAACGAAAGACTGGGAAAAATAAACTGGAGCACATATATAATGATGTAGGATAAATATCTAGGAATACAGCGAAACGCATCAGAATTATGAAATATAGTACTAAACCAATTTACATAAGTAAAACAAGAAACAACTCCTCATCATCTCAAGTCTCAGCTTGGTCCCATGTTATCCAGCTCCAAAGTATACATGTACCCAAAATAAAAATGTGCATGCCTTTATCTAGACCTAAAATATATAATATGTTTGGCCCAAAAGCATGACCCAATTACAGTGTGAGACTAATCACAGTAGGCAACTAAAAAATTACCTATGCCTAATAGTTAGTGAATATATATGGCAAGGAAAAAAGCAAAGCGAAGTAGTAAACAAGGAAGTACTCAAAAAAAAACAATCCATTAATTTCAAATGAATTCAATTTTGTATGTCAAGTAATCAGATAATCAAAATCATGTAACCATCTTAGAAGTACACATAGCCTAACCCGTATCGTTCAACCAAACAACACAAGAAACCCTCATGGATGTACACACAATCTAACCACTCTGGTTCAGATTTATCATAGACTCCCTTAGGAAGCACTGACTATCAATTCCTTGTATAGTCTCATATCAGTAAATAATAGTCACTCTGAGGAAGTACTCAACGTATAATTCCACTAGTGGTCGACATCAAGAAACTAAACACACTCCGAGGGAGAACTTATGTCAATCCACCCCTATGGTCTCGCAAAGTAAAAGTAAACAAACACTCTGGAGAAGCCATCAACATCCATTCTCACTATGGTCTAAAACACGGGGTTCCCAGAGCCCTCTATAAGTCTATCGTGCACTACGATATACGACAGCCAAAGTTAACCTCAATAACTACTTGGATAAAATATCTACATCATATCACAACATGTTACATAAAACACTCCATATTACAATACTAGTCATGGAAAACAAAACAACCTAAAAGGAAATCTATGACAAATGGTCAAAACAAGAAATTATGGTAAAATCATCAATAGCATGGAAAAGAGAACCCTATTCAAAATTAATTATCCTCAATCCAAAAAAAACAGGAATTGCAGGCAATAACATGGCTAAATCCATAAACACGCAATACCCCGAATAAGGTTATTTGGCACTTTTTCACATATAAATCAAAGTTTAACTACAAAAGGTCACATACCACCTAATTTGGAATTGTGAGAATGATATACGTGAATCTCATGCCTTGATTCTACCTAAAACCCCATAGATCTACATAGAACATTAAAATCATTCAACTGAGGATATCATGTGAATGAGGAGAAATCAAGAAGTGAGGCTCTAAAAGAAGGAAGAGCTTACCGTTGTGATTCCAATGCAATTTACAGCGGTCAAATTAGAGAATGGATGGTGATTTGGGGGCTTGGCGATGATCAGTCGATCTTGTTCACTCCAGGATGAGATAGGTCTAGAAGAAGATGGTTCTTTCCATCAGATTCTTCCCCGGTCTGTTTAATGAAATAATAAAAATTCATGGCATGTACATCAGATGTACACAGCTTGTACATGCCTTTATCAAGACCAACTATAGGTGGCATCCATGTCACCCCACATGGCCATGTACATGGCCCCTACACAGACAATACACAGTCACCCACGGAAACCATGTACCTGGTATAACCTGATAAGTACATAGCATGTACTTCCAAAATTTCCAGAAACTCCTCTTTTCCTCAAAAAACACCTCAAAAAAATTCATACATGAAAAAAAGATCCGGGTTCGTACAATCATAACATCATAAAATAGTCGCTCATGATGTATAAGCTAAAAATATACGTTCATTAATTTGTCGAAAATGTCATAAATTTCCTTGTTCAAAAAATGAAAAATTACTTTTTTCAGAATGACTTTTCAAAATTAAAACATGGGTATAAATAACATTAAACAATTTTATAGGAATATTTATATTATTTTGTTATACATTTTTAAAAACATAGACATGGATGACAAAGATGTATCAGTAAATTCTTACGAACAAACAACCTTGAATAAAAATGATATTATGAAATTAGAAATTTATATTTCATTTACATTATTATAGGGTGGGTTCACCTCCTGTATAATTTTTAAATCAAATTAATAAATTATTCATGAAAAGGAGCCAAATTTATGATATCATATATGATCTTCATTTATTTTCTACTTATTGAAATTTCATTTTTATCATTATTTTACATGTAAAATCCATTATTTTATTATGTTTATTTTTTGGTGTGAGTGATGTTTATTAGGTATAGAATTTTCTTTATTCACATCTAGAATGATATTAAGTTAATAGATATTATATTAATTCATTATGTACATTTTCATAATCATTCTTGAATCATTGTATTTGAGGATGAATCTCATCGTGTGATGGATACAATAGGTCGTACGTACACATGAGCGAAGGTATCATTACCTTAATGGTGAAATGGTTTTAAAATGAATGATATATTAGTACTAAAGAACCAAATCTAGTTTATATTCGTTTTTTATCCCCTATGTGAATTTTTATACCCATCAAAATAAATTATAGAAGAAAAAAATATTACACCATGACATTGAGACAGTAACCCATACATTCAAATGCATGGTGATATTTCTTTTCGTTGGATGTATAAAAGGAGGAATATGGTTGTCCCATAATCATAAAAAAAATAAAAAAAATATTAGATTCAAGATTTGATACTTTATTATGTAATCAACATAGGAAGATATTGTAATAAAGAGAATAAATTTAATTTAATTGGTAAAACAATTACCCCTTCTTCATGTATCCCATTTTTATTTGCGAAAAAGGACTCCTTTGGATAGATTTATGCCCATCGCATGCACTCTAGTATGAATTTAGGGATGTTGGTAGGATAAGGGTTAGGTTTTGCTCAATAAAAAGGGTTTTAGATATGTGAATAAATGATAATGATAGGTTCTCTTTTATAAGAAACTGGAGGTGAACTTTAGAAAACACCCAAACTATTAATTTATTATAAATGGATTTTAGATTTCAAATAGATAAAATGTGAGTCATTTATTTGATAATATGGTGATGGTTCCAAATAATATCAACCAATTTTTTTTTGAAAAATATCGGTCCCAAAATCATCTTTATATATTTAGATTCACCCTTAGTTAAACAATTTAACTATTACAATTTCTACTAGTCGTTTTATACTATAGGGTTAATACAGTTACTATAAAATACAAACAAACCAAATTGGAGGATTTATGAATTATTTAACACTACAATAGTTTATTGGATGAACCTTGTATTTTTTAAATTTTATAACATTTAATAAAATAGTATTTATTTTTAAATCTCATATATGTCAATTTGGGAACTATTCAATATTTTCATTTTAAATATATCAAAACATCATGAAAACATCAAACCAATACTTCCAATATGTCATTAACATGTCTATGTTATCTATAAAATTATTATATGTCATTAATTAAGTAAATTATATTTATTTTAATATATTAAATATCAATTAATTTATATCTCAATTAATTAAACAATTACAACATCAATATTGTGATAGAATTTATTTTAAAAATATATTTACAAAAATTATAAATAAAATACCATTATATAGATAGACATTTTAGATTTATAATTATTATTTATATTCAACCATATCACTTATATAACCTCATATTAAATATGATATACTTATTAATATTTAAATATTTCATTTTAACTTTTCTTTAAATAAAATATATTAAATGTAAAAATCTAACACAAGTAGATTAAATGGAACATATTTTCTAAAAAAGGATTATTTTTGTCAAAACACTATCATACAATGAAATTAAGACAGGTTTTAAGGTAATTTTTTATTATTATAATATTATTTGTACAATTAATTACTTTTTTACCATTAATAAAGGTAATAAATAAAATTACTCAATTTACTATTCATAATTCCCAATAAAAAGAACTTGTTTACATAATTTGGACCCAATTATTTAAAATATGGAATCAATTTCTCATTATAGAAACTATATATGTCTTAGTAATCAATTTAAATTTTTTCCTCTAGTCATAATGAATAATGGGTTTTTAAAAGATAAGACATTGCTAAAGATTGAAACATTTTTACATCAAAATTTAGGGTAAAATTAATTCTAATGATCAAATTTATATTAACGGATAAAAATATATTCTATTCATACTTTAAAACAATTAAATAATATAATATATCAACATAAATATTTGTTATTCAAAAAATATGATTTCACTAAATTTTTTTGAATTTATATTATTTATCCAAACATTAAACTTATCAGAAAATATAAAAAATCATTCAAATTAAATTTTTATATCCAACATCCACAAAAGAATTTTATTTCATTAAATAAAATATATAAATGTTTCAAAAACATTATTTATAATGGTTGCACCATTAAAAGGTGGTAAAAATGCATTTTTTTAACAATACATATTTTATCTGAAGAATTTAATATTTTCTTATAACATGTGTAGAAAATAGTTAATATTATTTTTAAATGTATATATAATATATTAAATAAAAAATAAGGTTAATATTATTCATAATATCGTTTCAAATGGGTTGTTTTCTTGGTCATGGTGTTCTCGAACTCAATGTTGTGTGCAACACAAGCTATTGAAGAAAATGAATTTATTTAAGAGTATACATTTTGAAAAATCATGTGGTGTTACTTATGAATCATATGTACTTGATTTGAGGTCTCCTAAATGAGGCGATGACATAGAAGTGCGGCCTCACCTACCTCTATACTACATCGATTTGAACAGGATAATATATCATAAAGGGTCTCAAACAGACACATATTAAACGTTTCTTGAAAACTTTTATTTAAAATAAACTAAAATAGTGGTATATTATGTTGCCATGAACCTCCAATATCAAGGAGATATGCTCAAACCATTTTCTCTAATGCATGTATTGTCCGATCAGACATCCCGGTAGTCTGAAGGAGATATGTTATACTCAAGAGAACCTGTGAACCTAGTTCCTTCTACCAACATTTCCAGAAAAGTGATGTAAAGCAGGTATATGATTCCGATACGATATAATGATGAAGACTATAAAGGCTTAAAATATCCAAAATATATATTCTTCTAATATCATCAAATAATAAGGTCTTTTTAACAGGTAGGAAGGGTGAGACATTGGAAAACCTATCAACGAACACATATATTGTATTGATGCCTCATGGGGATATTGGTATGCATGTCACAAAATCCATGGTCACATTGTTCCATTTCTACTAATGAATGGATTGAGGCTATTGATATACAGCATGTCGTTGGTTCTCTTCCTTCCCCTACTAATAAGTGGACCACTATGTTTTGATACTTTTAATCTACCTCTTCATACATGTACAACAATACTAATAATGTACATATCGGTACATCATTGTAATCCCTGGGTGAACAACCCAAATAGAGGCCTGATATTCATTCATCAAAACTTCCTATATATCATAAGGAACACATATATATTAATTGTATAGTAGGATCTCATTTTCATCAAAAACTCAACTAGGAGGTGGGTCCCCAACTGATACACTTTCTCTATGCACAAGCCCCTCGGAGTCCGAGATCACTCTCTAGAGTACATGTTCCAAAATGAAGTATTTCTCTACCAAATCATCTAAAATATGCTACCCATGTGGTTCTAAAACCTCAAAGTGCATCTCAAAAAACATATCCATCAACTAACACTCACTACTAGAATCCCAGATCACATGTGTTTGAATCTTTTATCTCATAGCGTTATCCATGACATTACAATTTCTAGAGGTATAAGAATGCCCAAATCATATGAATACAAGTACTCAAACCACGTATAAATCCTCATATTCATATCTCTATATGTGTTGACGTATTTTGGTCTTTTTTTCATCTGTGTTAAAAAATATCCACTCCCCCAAGAGGTAATTCCCCTAATAATTTAGTGTGTCTATCACAACATCTTGCTTGAGGGCATGAGTTGGGATTTTTCTCAAGAAGTATAATATTCAGGGAACCATTCTATACATCATGATCATCCTTCACAAGAACCACTCCTCTCCTGATTTATAAAGAATCATTTAAAATATTATAGCCTCTTAATGGCTCGGGAAGAATTATAATTGCTGACGAATTCATTCGCCATTTCAACTCTGAAAAATCTATTTCACACGATTTAAACCGTAAATATTAGACACATTTCTTTGTTAGGATCATAATAGGTGCTTTGAGGCATGATAAATCTTAAATGAATCATATAAAATAGCTAGCTTATCGCATGAAATAATGTTTTTCAAACACATTCTTCTAATATTCCTAGGAGACCAAAACACTCAATTTCTATGGTTTAATAGATTCACCCTCTTCTAAGATGATATGACCGAAAAAGTGAAACTTACTAACAAAAAAATGTCATTATACAACTTTGTATAAATTTTGTCCTCTCTCAGTTTATTATTAATGATCTCAAGATATTCGGAAATGTCATGCCTCATGTAATAGTACACCAAGATTTCATCTACTAAGACTATTGTAGATAAATATAGATATGGATGTAAACCATGATTCATCAGATATATAAAGACTTATGGCTTGTTTTTAAGGGCAAGATACATGAATAGATTCTAATACAAGCCTAACTGCTTCAGAACATTGTACAAGGTATGTCTGATTTCTTAACATCCACCTTGTAATTACTGAAACACCAAAAAAACCATGGAGAAAAATGTATCTCCTCAGAGCTAGTTGAAGACGTCTTCTATATGAGGTAGTGAATACTGGTTATTCACCTTCTAATAGCTCAATTGGTAGAAATCCTTGCACAACCTGAGGGTAACTTTATCCTTTATGGTAAAAAAAGGAGCACTTAACCCCATGGTAATGTAATTGGTCATATAAAACCTTTTCCCTCAATATCTTCTAAAAAATTATTGAGTTATAGAGTTTTATGGGAGCCATCTCTTATGGAGGAATTTACAATAATGTTGAACCTAAAACTAGTAAAATGGTCAAATCCACCTCTCTCTCAATATATAATATAGAGAACTTGTTAGGGATGGCATCCCTGAAATTATCCACAATAGTAGGGACCTTCACAAGCTAATTCCCCTAATCACTCTTAAAGAGATTCAATAACCGGCCTTCCACCATTATTTTCCTAGTATGCTCTAGTCTTTATAAACCGACTAGTATATCCCTTTCCCCTTTATGTGTGTACATTCTTCCATTAGTTGTCATGAATGTCTCTATTCAGTGATTGAAATCAACTTGGATTTGATATTGAGCTAGATATTACATCATAAGAATAGTGTTGAAGCTGGTCATCTCAAGGATGATGAAATTCTATATGAAATAGTACACACATGTCTCAAGGGGGAACCCCATACATGGGTGTATAATATCCTATATGAAACCTTGAATAGCATCCAATGTCATCATGCCATCGATGTACTCTATTTCTAAGCCCAAACATCCCATAATTTCATCATATATAAAAGAGTAAAATGAACCTATATCAAATAAATGATAACATTCTATAGATGATAATAGAATAGTACTTGGTATAGTAAAACCCTAGAATTCACTACTTAGGATTAGGATACACTGAATAAATATGACCTGAAACGTTGCCTTAATATGCAACTTGATTAACCTGGGAATGCATTATATGCTGGAAATGAGCCTATGAATCTTGACTACCTCAACAACAACCACTTCCTCAGCCACATTGGTTGGTAGAAGACTGACTCCTAGCATAACATGGAGGTTCTAATACTTTACATAAATGTTTTGTTGAGTTTAATCCCCTTTCACTAGGAAAAAGATGATAATATCGGCCGAAATGATGGAGATGAGAGATCATGCGTATAGCTCAGAACTCAATTGAGTTCCTCGTGCAATGGGGATTCTTAAGGCTTGGCTTTCCACACTGGTGGCACACCAAATAGTTATCAGTTCATGAAACCATGTTGTTAAAACCACCACATGTTCCAATGAAACAACATTTCCTATAACTTGATAAACCAATTTCATTTCTAGATGTTGATCCCCCATCTATCAAATTACTGGATCACTTCAAGTTCTGCTAAGTGATGTTGTCCATGTTCAATATCTCAAAAATAATGGTGAACCGAAAGACATTAACCTATCATCAGAAGGATTACGTAATCCCTTTCACAAAAAATATCATAATAATTATCTTCTCTCCTGTAAAATTCCGTGGAGATCTCTATAATTTGGATAAATGAGCTGGAAAAACCATTACAAACACATATCCTTTCCGTTGGTTCATAATATCATATCCAAAGTCTTTTCTAAATTTCATTAGAAAGAATTAATTGAAAAAAGTCTATCGGTAAGTCTTCCAAGTCCATACCATGATGTCTACTAGGTTGAGTAAGGATATCCCCCCAATGCATGGATGATTCATGAAGTATATAAGTGGTGAGATTTACCCTCCACTTTAGAAGTGTCTCTATATGCATGATGATACAAAACATTCCCTGTAGCTATAAAACAATATCTTACAGACCTACATCCACTGATAAGGTCAGAGGATTCTACAACATGAATTCTCGATTCAAGTCTTTTATAGTATGGGAAGGTCGATCAGAACCCCAAAAAAACTTATTGGAGTAGAAGAAGCTATCTATGAACTAAGAATCAATGCTCAGTGTATGAAAAATAACAGGTTCCTCATGTGAAACAAAATAAGTCAATATTAGTTGCTCAGGCCCACCACCAATAATGCATGGTCATCACCACTCTACAAGAATACAATATGAAGATTTCGAGGTGGAATAAGTCTAAAATTTATATGAACTCAAATAACATAAGATTTATAATAGGTATTTGAACTAAAAGCAGGTATGTAATGTGATAATAAGAGTGGAAAAGTAAAATACCTTCTTATAGCAAAGTCACACCCAGCTACCTACTGCTAAATCCATGTTTAGGTGATAAGAGAGAGTGAAATAAGTATTAACGGAGACATAGCATATGTTCCACTACTAAGGTTTGTCTTGAGTCATGGTCTTATCAATATAGGGAGGTTCTGATATATGGAGTGTTAATTATATTGTATAAAAGAAAAAACGATTTACATTGCAATCGACATCCCATTTAGCGATTAACAATTTATATTAATATTTTAATCTATTAAATTTATTCTTATTTATTTGGATATAAAAATATCTATTTATTTATTTTCATTACAAATTCCAAATTTATAATTTTCCATACTCTTTATAGACTAAAATCGTTAGATCACGTAACTACAACCTAGAATGTATGTCTGGTATCAAGAAGTAATAAGTCATGATTAGTGATTTTATTGAATAAACTACCACTCCCATTTTTTTAAAGTACACAATTCTCAAATTTCCATCATCATACATCAATAAAATCATCAAATTTGGTATAATTGGTTAATTAATTTGTCACCATCATTCAATATGGAAAAGAATCATTTAGATTGGAGTGGGAAATTTTATTAGTCCATCTATGTCACCCCTAAGAGAAATGATATCACACTAAAATTCATCATAATTAAGGTTCCACAACAAGCACATGTAATATAGTTAATTCACAAAGAAAAATAAATAAGGCCTGGAATAGGAAATGAAATTTAAGTCATATAGTTCCTAGTATAATGAAAAAACTTGTGTTCACTAATATTATCAGTCCAAGGTAAATTAACCAATTATAATATTCTCAATGATAATAACATCACAAAACAAGTGAGTCACCCATTGGTGAAGTCCATAAAAACATAACTAGAACTATTAATAATGTAATTTACCCATCCAAGAAAATTTGGATTTCCCATGTACCTGGTTTAGCTACTCCCAAGAATAGGATCATTAAAAATTCTAATTCTATTTATCTCTAGTCTAATACCAAAATAGTATGAAAAATAGTAAATGATGCTTTGATACCACCTTTTAGTGCCCCATGTAATGGCCTGGACCCACCTGGTCCATTACTTTTCCAAAACACGGCTCCACCGAAACGGTGGCACCGGTCACCGCGGCACCCGTCATGGTGGCACCGTAATGCTGGCACCGTGAGGGTGACACCGTGAGAGTGCAACCGTGTGGGTGAAACCGTGACGATGGAACCATGAGTGTGAAACCCAGGCGGTCACACTATGAGGTTGACACCGTGATGGTGGCACAATGTCTTTACCCCTTTTTTTGAGTTCTGACTTTTTCAGCTCCCGCAATGTATCTTTTAACTTAAAGATGATTTAATACCCCTTTAAAATCCATTTAATTCCCACATATAATATCTAAAATCCCCATGAGTCAGGCAATCCTTATGCTCACCAGAACATGTGGTTCTTCCTCGATGTCACACCCTTTCCACGTACCTTCCAGTTCCACTCCCATTGTGTGTTTTTTCACTTTTTAAATGAAACGGTTTAACGCAGAACCGTTATGCCACCACCCCGATGAGAATAATTAAATAAGAATTAATACCATCTTGTGTAACCTCCCAACCTCAAAGAAAACCATGATCCATCTTTAAAGCGGTTAAATATTTTTTATCCCGTAACAATGTAATCTCATCTTTATATCACACCAGAGTTTCTTCCTTACCCATCTTGGTAGGATTTCATCCTCCTCCCTAGTGCGCTTAGGATCCCTTCTTCCTGATGCTTGTGGTGGGCATGTGCTATATTTTTTCATCCATCCTTGGAGTCCCCAAAGTCCCTCCACTACAAGTCGTGCATCCCCCGTTCATGGCGCATGGAGAAGAACATTGATCCTTGATCATCCAAGTAGGGTTTTCCTTCGTCTCTTATTACTTTGTATCATGTTGGGAGGGTATCCTATTGCTTCTGCGGGATGGATGAAACCAAACGTTAATGATGACAACAAACGGAATTTTAAAGAATAAAAGGGTGGGAGTGTGATCAATGTTTCTACTGTTTTGTTCTTAACCGGGATTATTTATTTTGTGAATTATATGGGCTTATTCTCACTTAAAATCACAGTCGTTGGTGGTCTTTCTTTGTGAACTAATGAACCCTTTTCTTCTGTGATAATTTAATGACACCAACATGAGAATTTTTTTAATTACGTAAACACGGCTAATTAAATGAATGTCTAGTGAACAACAATCCTTGTGTGATCACCCCAGTTAACCAAACATAAAGAAGAAAACATAGTAAATTATGTACTCAAGTTTGGAAACATCCATGTTCTGTCTTGGTGGCATGACGGTTTGTTCTGATCAATGCTTATGGGGTGACGTGGGTGAGGAAGGGATCCTCTATTGTGGCATGGTTGTTGGCTGTGAATCTAATGGTTTCTGGGGATACACCTCAAGGCTTGGTTTGGTTCTAGTACTTAGAGGGATCTCACTAATCCCTTTTTTGTTGTGACAATACAAGTGAACCGGGTGTGAATGCTTAAATTGTTGTTTGGGTGTTTCTCTTTCCTGGCATGTGGTTATGCCTGTTAGTTTCCCAGTAGGGTAGAATTAACTTAAATTGGATCACTTGAACCTAAAAACAAGAATTTTTTAAATGGGGAATTGGTTTTTGGAATTAGTTTTGACTTGGTCGTGGGTACTGTGTTGTTATTTTATGAATGAATAGTAATGAGGGTGTTTGTGCTTAGCTTGGAATTGGAAACCCAAGGATGGGATGAGTTCATGTAACCTATACATATATATGTTTTTTTTATGTTTCTTATTTGTGCCCCACCCACGTTAAGCAATTAGTGCCGAACACCCCCATTTCAAGGGGTAGGGTGTTTTTCCCAACACGCCTATGACTGGCTGGTTATTAGCTCTTTTTTATCTCCTTTTCCCGGATAGCCCAAGACCCTTTGGGTAGGCTGTGTCGCCCTGAGGTCCATTATAGCCCATGAATCGTCTGGAAGGGTAGTCGTGGTGGTTTTCCTTGGTGTGTGTGAGTAGGTTGTTTCCCAATAATCTTCAGGATGAGGCCCAGGTGTCATCGGGCATGGCAGTAGTTGTTTTGGCCTAGGTGTTTGCGAACATGGATTCATGTGGTGGTTTCGACCCAGGTGTTTGTGGGGGGATGTGTGTTTGTGGCCCAGGTGTGTGTGGGCAGGGTGTGGTAGTGGGACTGTGATGAGAATGGCAGGATGGGTTCGATGCATAGGATGTCTTCAATAACTAGTAGGATTGTAGCGCGAGGAGCCCAAATGTTGATGTGCTATTACTATACATTACTTGAATTGAATTATTTGGTGAGTGTGCCTTGCTGGGGCTCAGGTGGATAGTTTTCCTTGCTAGAGTCTTTGGTTGTCTCTTTTCACAGAGGGAATTAGAATTCCTCCTCACTTGTGCACGAGAAACATTGGTTTCCCTACTAAATATACTTGTATGCTCCCCATACGTATATAAAACTACTTTCTAGTTTCCATGCGGAATTCAGGGATCATGTGGTGCTATACTAGCTAAGACACTACGATATTTGTAGTTGCTGTTTTTATTTTCCATGGTACTTAACCTTTGTATTCTACTTGTAATTTGTGGTATTTACTTTTGTAACATGCATATGGGAATGGTTTTCTTTGGCATTACTTTTATGCCCATTTTTTGGTGTTGTTGGGTTTTACTATCTTATCCCCCGATCCTAATAAAGAAAAAGGGTAATGCCTTCCATCTTTTGTGTGATTCTATACCCTTGGTGCTAGTCTCCACTCCGGGGCCTATTGAAGGAGGGTCTTGGGGGTCATTATCTCCCATTCAACTTGAAGAAGGAAGGGTCTGGCCATCTGTTGTCCCTTCAATTATCTTGATGAAGGCGGGTAGAGACAGAATGGTATCAAAGTTGATGGTTGAGAGATAGGATGGAGTCTGGAGGTAGGCACACTATGGATTGCATGGCATGGTACGTCAATAGTGGTGGGAGATCTTGGTACGTGAAATAGGCCAGGGAGGACCGACTAGGACATGGGATTTTAGGCCCCCCTATGATACGATGCAAGGACTTTGAGCATACCAAACTACCAAGTGAGGCGACACTGATTTTAGGGTAGAGATCCTAGGTAAGGTACATGCATCATAATGTATTGTGTTCTGGTGTTTTATGGGTATTTTTGGGATTTAAAATGAATGGTAAGTCTAATAAAATTTATGAACAACACTCTACACTACACGGGATGAGGGAATCCGTGTTTACCTTGCAGCTATGTCCCCTGGGAGATGACCCTGAGTAGTTCGGTTGATCGAGGCCAAGGAGGATGTCTTGGGTGATCGATAGAGGGCTGAACGAGAAGAGGAAGATGAACTGTGGTAGAGGATGCTTTATTCCTTTCAGCGATAAACCCTTGGGAAGTACGAGGGTGGCATCTCAAACATGGAGACATAGAGATAGATGGAGGATCTGGTGATGGCTTTCAGCTTGATTTGGGAACCGATAGTGTACTGGGATCCTCTGGCTATAATCCAGATGTGTGGAGCGGCGAATCAGGGGTGGATGATTTATCTTGTGGAGAAGAGGGAGACTGAGGTTATGTGGGCTATCTTCGAGAAGGAGTTCCGAGCGGAATTCCTCTCTTCCACAATGAAGGCTGAGATGTGGCAGGAGCTACAGTCCCTCCTGTAGGGGAGCATGTTAGTGAGAGAATTGGGATCATGTTCAAGGATCACCTCCGCTTTTCTCCAGACCTCTTTCAAATGAGGAGTCTCGGGTGACACATTTGGAGGAGGCACTTATACCTTCTCTACGGTATGTTGTTACTCCCTTCACCCAACTGATGTACTTAGTGGTCCAGAAGAATGATGATGTGGTGTAGAGGATGCACACGCTGGGAGGTGTATCTTGAGAGGAAATCCAAATGGGCTCATCGAAGGGTAAATTCTTCAGCAGTAGGCCTCCAGCATCAGGGCCCTCTAGGTTTTAACAGCAGGGATCAAGCCCCAGCAGTTCCAGTTCCGTTCTCATGGCCCACACCCTTTCTATTCAGGCACAGGGCTGAGATGACTCATTTGTGGAATCCATGGGCACCTTCAGAATCAGTACCCAGACAGAGTACATTACAGAGAGGGTGGGCAGGTTCAGCACCCACCTTAGCAGTAGTAGTTTCTAGCTAGGCCCTTTCACCAGTAGCAGCAAGGGAAGTAATCTTCTTCTCCTCCTAGGGCATGCATTGCAGGAGGAGGATGACCTTAGGACACCCCTTAGGGACCTTGACCAGGGCATGGTTGGGGGGCGGCTGATAGCTGAGAGGTAGGGGAGCTGGGCATGGATAGTTTCATGTCGTAGAGGCAGCGGTTCTAGCAGGGCCAGAATTCGTTCGTGGTACGATCAGCTTGATTAGTACTATTGCCAATGACTTGTTCGATACAGGAGCTTCACTATCCTTTGTTGGACCTAGTCTGGCCCATGCTCTGGGTTTAGACGTTGAGACTCTTCCAATTCCCCTAGTGCTGAGCACACCAGTCGGAGGTCAGACCGACTTGTCTTATGTTTTCTGATGGTGTAAACTGATGATGGGGCCACATCAGTCTATCAGCGATCTTCTACTATTTCAAATACATCCATACGATTTCATCCTAGTCATTGACTGGGTTTTCACTGTATATGCCATCATTTACATCATTTTAGGAAGGGTTGTGTTTTCATATTTGGGTGGACAATGTGTAACTGTCATCGGTGAGCATGGTTTTCAGAAAAACAGTAGGCGAGAGGAGCACCTCCTTGCCTTGTTAGGTGAAATATCAGTGGAGTCAGTGGTGTTGAGACGGTCATTGTCCGAGGGATCGTCAGTGATTTTATGGAAGTCTTCCCTAAGGAGGTGGAAACTATACCACCTCAATATGATGTTGAATTCGGGATAGACTTGCTACCTGGTGGTCGTCTGATTTTGATGGCTCCCTACCGGATGGAACCTTCTAAGTTATGGGAGTTGTGGATTTAGATTTACGACATGATTAAGAAGGGTTTTCTTCGACCAAGTTCATGACCCTAGGTTGTTCCAGTCTTATTCCCAAAGAAGGCAGATGGTGGTCTCAGGTTGTTCATAGACTACTGGAGACTAAATCACGTAACATTCATGAACTGTTACCCTCTCCTAAGGATAGACAACCTTTTCGACCAGATAAAAGGTGTAGGGTGGTTCTCCAAAATTGACCTGCATTCGGATATCACCAGCTAAGGGTGAAGGATGGTGACATCTTGAAGACTGCCTTCAGGTGTAGATATGGGAACTTTGAGTTTGGGGTCAGGTCATTTGGTGTTACAAACTCTCCAGCTGTATTCATGGGGATCATGAACTCCTTATTCAGAGAATACCTAGATCGGTTCATAGTCTTGTTTATTGATGACATCTTGGCCTACTCAAGATCAGAGGAGGATCATGCTGAGCACCTGAGAACAGATTTAGAAGTCCTCTGACGACACCAAATCTCTGGGATGTTGTCCAAGTACTTGTTCTGGAAATGAGAAGTGCACTACCATGGGCAGGTGGTGTATGAGTGGGGAATAATGGTGGACCCATCGAAGGTCGAGGTGGTTGTTTCATGGGTAGGACCCAAGAATGTGGTGGGGGTTCATAGTTTCCTTGGACTGGCAAGTTACTATCGGAGGATCATGCCCAACATCTCACGAGTTGAAGCACCATTGACAACTTTGACCTAGAAGGACTAGGCTTTTGTGTGGAATGGGCAGTGCAAGACATCCTTTAGCTATCTAAAGGAGAAGTTGGTAAGTGCCCTAGTGCTGAGGTTTCTAGAAGAAAGGGTGGTGTATAAGGTATTATGTGATGCTTCAGGACAAGGCCTCGGGTGTGTGTTGATGCAATGACAAGGGGTGATCTTCTATGTGTCTAGGATGTTATGTCCTCATGAGAGAAATTATGCCACCCGCGATCTAGAGCCTTCGGTATTCATGATCAAACTAAAGTTGTGGCGGCACTACCTCATTGGGGAGCGCTTCATGGTCTTCACGGATCACAAAATCTTGAAGTATATGTTCTCCCAGCAGTCCTTGAACTCACGACTGTGAAGGTGTATGGAGTTACTTCAGGACTACGACTTCATGATTTCCTAAACCTCAGGCAAAGGGAATGTGGTGGTTGATTCCTTGAGTTGGAAGTTGCAGAAGGATGTGGTTTGAGAGTCTGCAGCTGTTGGGAATGCGATGGAGGAGTTGGCCACCCTGCACCTGGATGTGAGGGTGGATGGTGGTAGAGGTTTTCTATTACATATGACTATTAAATCCTCTATAATATGGAAGGTGGATGAGTATCTGTGGGGAGACATAGAGAGTAAAGTGATGCGTTACCGGATTAACCAAGGCGATGCTCTGTAAGGGTGGATTGAGGATGGTCAGAATCAGATTCTTTACCTAGGAAAGATGTTTGTACTAGAGGAGATTCATGAAACGGTTCTTGATGTGTTCCACAACTCACCCCTAGCAGTGTACCCTGGAGTTTAAAAAATGTACCGGGGCATGCGGGGTCAATTCTAGTGGCCCGTGGTAAAGCGGGTGGTGGAAGAGTTCGTGGCCAAGATCCTAGAGTGTCAGTAGGTTAAGGCTGAACACCATGTTCCAGGCCTCTTGGTGCAACCTTTAGATGTCCCCATGTGGATGTGGGGTGAGATCTCGGTGTATTGTTTCACAGGGCTATCCAAGGTTCATGGAGGTTGTGACGATATATGGGTAGTGGTGGGCTAGTTGACGAAATCAGCTCACTTTCTGGCAATCAGGGAGTCTGTAATAGTGGATGCCTTAGCACAGAGGTACGTGGAAGAGGTGGTGTAGTTGAATTGAGTTCTGTGGTCCATAGTCTTAGATAGGGATGCTAGATTTACCTCACGAATCTGGATAAGATTTCATCATGATTTTGGTACCCAACTACATCTTAGCACTTCATTAGATCCCCTGAATGATGGATAGATAGAGCACACCATCCAGATGTTGGAGTATATGCTACATGCATTTATTCTAGATTTTGGGGGATCATGGGTGTGAAACTTTCCTCTGGTAGAGTTTTCCTACAATAATATCTATCACACTACCATTTTCATGGATCCGTTCAAAGGCTATGTTGCTCACCCGTGTGTTGGACTGAGGTTTGGGAAACAAGTGTTATTAGACTTGAGGTGGTGTAGAGCACGACGGAGAAGATTCATCTTATAAGGGAGAGGATGAAGGTGTCTCAAGACCGGTAGAATTCGTATGCCAATAATAGGAGATGACCCTTGGAGTTTGAGGTCTGGGACCATGTATTCTTTAAGGTCTCCTCTCAGCGTGTAAAATGGAGGTTCGGCAGGGGGATTAAGCTTTATCCAAGGTTCATCGGACCCTTTGAAGTGTTGTGGTGGGTAAAATAAGTGGATTATCAGCTAGCGTTACCACCACCGCTACTGTAAATACATGACGTCTTCCATGGGTCAAAACATTGATGGTATCTACACGACGATTCACATGTCCTCAACTGGGGAATGCTTGACATCGAGGCTGACGTGATGTTTGTAGAAATGCCTATGAGAATTGAGGATTTTGAGGAGAAGGTGCTCCATGGATGGACCATTCCTTTGTTTCATGTGTTGTGGAGGCATGGTGGGCTAGAGGAAAGTACCTGGGAACAGGAGACGCAGATGTGTGCCCAGTACCTTGAGCTATTTTGAGTTTTGTCCCATTTTTTTTACTTTCTGTGATGGAACACATTAATTTATTAACTACGGAACGTGCGGTTTTCCTTTTTTTGTGTTGAAGAGTCAGGACTATGGGTAGGGGAGGACCTAATCCCAAATCAAGACACATTAAGAAGGATGTGATTGAACCCGTGTAGGTGAGACAATGACACCCAAAGCCGATAGTATCTTGACATGGACGAAGAAACTCCTTGACCCATAAAATTGGACAGTTTGACCTATGAATGTTTCCTAGTTACTCGAGGGAGATGTTCTCCAAGATTTTGATGAAGTTCTCTCTTGATATGTATCTTTTGACTCAATTGTTCAGAACTTCTCTTTTCTTTGGGTCTAGTTTTGATTCTCAAGGGCGAGAATAATTTGAGAGGTATATGATGTAATGGCATGAACCCACCTGGTCCATTACTTTGCCAAAACACAGCTCCACCAAAACGGTGGCACCGTGATTGTGGCACGTGACACCGTGATGGTGGAACTGTGAGGGTGACACTATGACGGTGGCATCGTGTCCTCACCCCTTTCTTCCAGTTTCAAAATTTTTCCACACCTGCAACGTATCTTTTAAGGTAAAGATGATTTAATACCCCTTTCAAAGCAATTTAAAGACCATAAATAAGTTATAATATCCAAAAGAGTCGAGAAAACCTTAATCTCACCAAAACGTGTGGCTTTTTCCCAATATCACACCCTTTCCCTATACCTTCCAGTTCTGCTCCCATTGTGTGTTTTTCCTCCATTTAAAAGAAATGGATTAACGCATAGCCAATATTCCACTACCCCCATGGGAATAATTAAATAAGAATTAATCCCATCATGTGTAAACTCCCAACTGCAAAGGAGAGCACAATCCGACATTAATGCGGTTCAAAATTCCTTATCTCGTAACAATAGAATCTCATCATTATATCACACCAGAGTTTCTTCCTTCCCCTTCTTGACTGGATTTCTTCCTCCTCCCTGGTGCGCTGAGGAGCCCTCCTTCCTAAGGATTGTTTTGCGCCTTTCCTTGAGTTTTTAATCCATCCTTAGAGTCCCTGTAGTCTCTCCCCTACAAGTCGTGCATCCTCAGTTATTGGCTCAGGGAGAAGAACATCGATCCTTGATCATCCATGTATGGTTTTCCTTCGTCTCTCTTTACTGTGTATCTTGCTGGGAGGGTATCCTATTTCGTTAGCGGGATGGATGAAACCAAATGTTAATGAAGATAACAAATGAACTTTTAAATAATGAAAGGGGGAGTGTGATCGATGTTTCTGCTGTTTTTTTCTTACCCTTGATTATTTATGTTGTGAACTGTATCAGCTTATGGCCACTGAAAATAATGGTCGTTGGTGGTCTTTACTTGTTCACTAATGAACCCTTGTCTTCTACGATAATTGAATGACACCAACATGGGAATTAGGTTAATTACATAAACATGGACAATTAAATGAAATTCCAGTGAACATTTATCCTTGTGTGATTGCCCTGGTTATCCAAACAGAAAGAAGAAAACATAGTAAATGATGTACTTGAGTCTGGAATCATCATTGTTTTGTCTTAGTGGCATGACTATTTGTTCTCCTAGATGCTTATGGGGTGACGTGGGTGAGGATGGGATCCTCTGTTGGGGAACGGTTGTTTTCTGTGAATCTGAAGCTGTGTGGGGCTTCATCTTGAGGATTGGTTTGGTTCTAGTACTTTGAAAGATCTCACTGATCCCTTTGTTGTTGTGACTTCACAAGAGAACTGGGTGTGAATGCTTAAATTATTGTTTGGGTGATTCTCTTTCTCTTACTTGTGGTTATGCCTCTTCGTTTCCCAGTAGTGTAGAATTCACCTAAATGGGATCACTTGACCATGAAAACAGGAATGGTTTAAATGGGGAATTGGTTTTGGGAATGAGTTGTGACTTAGCTGTGAGTGATGTGATGTTCTTTTATAAATGAATAGTAACGAGGGTTTTTGTGCATATGTAGGATTTGGAAACCCTCGGTTGGATTGAGTTCCAGAAACCTATACATATATTTGTCATTTTTATGTTTCTTATATGCACCCCACCCATGTTGAGCACATAGTGTCAAACACCCCCATTTCATTGGGTAGGGTGTTTTCCCCAACTCTCCTATGAGTGGCTGGTTATTATCTACTTTTCTTATCTCTTTCCTGAATATCCCAAGACTCATCAGGCAAGAAGTGATGACATGTGGTACATTATAGCCCATGATTCTTCGGGCATTGTAGTTGTGGTGGTTGGACCAAGTGTGTGCAGCAGGTTGTTTCCAAAGAATCTTCAGGATGAGGCCCAAGTGTCTTCGGGCGTTGAAGTAGTTGTTCTGGCCTAGGTGGTTGCGGGCATGGTTTCGTGTGGTGGTTGTCAACTAGGTGTTTGCGAGTGGAATGTGTGGTTATGGCACAGGTGTGTGCAGGTGGGGTTTGGCAGTGGGA
The DNA here is from genome assembly GCA_963277665.1 of Viscum album. Classification (NCBI taxonomy): domain Eukaryota; kingdom Viridiplantae; phylum Streptophyta; class Magnoliopsida; order Santalales; family Viscaceae; genus Viscum; species Viscum album. Next base: position 1,196,547,200 of record OY728121.1, on the reverse strand, counting down.
CTGCAGTGAGAATGGCGGGATTTGTTCGATGTGTAGGATGTCGTCAATAACCAGTGGGAAAGTAGTGCGGGGTACCGAAACGTCGATGTGCTATTAGTATACATTACTTGACTTGCATTATTTTGGGAGTGTGCCTTGGTGAGGCTCGGCTGGATAGTTTTCCTAGCTAGGGGCTTTGGTTTTCTCTTTTATCACAGGGAATTAGAACTCCTCCTCACTTGTGCACGAGAGTCATTGGTGTTCCCTACTGAGTATATTTGTATGCTCACCCTACGTATATAAAACTGATTTCAGGTTTCTAAGAGGACATCAAGGAACGTGCAGTGTCATACTAGCTCAGACGCTGGGACAGTTTTAGTTGTTGTTTTTCTTTTCCTTGGTAAATTACCTGTGTAGTCTAATTTTACTTTGTGTTATTCACTTTTGTAACATGCATATGGGAATATTTTTCTTTGGCTTTACTTTTACCCCCAGTTTTTGGTGTTTTTGGGTTTTAAAATCTTATCTCGTGATCCTAATAAATTCGAAGGGTAATTCCTTCCTTCTTGTTTGTGATTCTATACCGTTTGTGCTATTCTCCACTCTAAGGACAATTGAAGGATGGTCTCAGGGTTCATTATCTCTCCTTCAACTTGAAGAAGGAAGGGTCTGTAAATCTTTTTTCCCTTCCCTCATCTTGATGAAGGCGGTTCGTGACACCCCATCCCATCATGGTCATAGTGATTCCCTAGGGTGTATGCCATAAGTCCACATGTGTTCATCCATGTGTGCTAGAGGATGTTGAAGAATAGTGAGGCACTAGGGTCTGTCTATGAGGAGACTATTCCCTCATAGACTAGGGTGGAGCCCAGCCATGATCAAAATAGATAAGAAGAAAAACTAGAATAAATAAAAAAGTACAGAATATTAATTAGTAAGTTGATACTGAATAATAAATAGTCTCATGATGATGATGATGATCGTGTAAAATTAAAATGTAGTACCTAGTGAAGAGGGTATTGAAAACTATTCCAAAAGCTATCTAAAATGCATAAAAGGGAAAATCCACTATGAAAATATTATGACTATTCATGGTCCTCTAAACCCAAACATCATCCTCAAACATTCAATCAAGCATAAAAAGTTTGAATATTACCATTTTATGTACTTCTAGTCTTGATGTGTATGTGGTTACTAATGGTGTCCCAAATAGTGTGTGAGATATACTTAGTAGGTCACCACCAATGTGGTCTACAACAATCCAATATGTTCCTACCAAATGTTTATTATGCAAATAATAATAAATTCAATGTTGAAAATGATAATTAATCAAACCGAGTTCCTTTTGGGAAACTTTTCCGACTCTAAAAACATTCATCTAATTTGGATATCTCAGGAGGAGGTAACCTATATAAGTTGTGAAACATGATAAGAAATATTAAAAAGAAATTGTCCTAAGATGTACAATCTCGAAGAATGTGATTAGTCATAGAGGGGGAATCCCTATAATTTCAGTTACACATTACTGATTTTAATTTTAAATAAAATCATTCACAATTAAAAACATACCCCTTTAGCCCATCCATGGAGATCTTGAAAGATTCAAAATTATCTCTCTAGTGGATCTACAACTACACAATGTCATTTATATCAATCTATGGTGAACCATAAATGGAATCCCATTTGTCAATTCCATCATGGTACGACAATAAAAAATCCCCCTAATTATTTCCCTGGTATCTTACATTGGTGTCCACGTCTTAGTCATGCAGTGGTACAACCATCTCACAACTAAGCTCATCCATGGGGTATACCATATGGATCATGTATCACTCATTTGGTGGTAGAGTAAATTCATGGTGATCCCATCCATGTAATTCCAAGTATCTACCAGAATTTATTTACATTTCATTGAAAAATTCTAACCATAGGTCACGAGGAGCCCATCCCTGTAATCTATACGTTAGGACCCTTTTTTTTCTCTTGCAATGAAGTAATGGTATGAGTTAGCTATCAAGATCATACCATTTGAAAGGGAGTCATTTATAACAAAATTAACCGTTTGGAAAAATTCATTTTAATTAAAAAATCCATTTATTCAATTAGCCATGAAGTATAATGTCTTAACTCAGGGGTATCAAATTCACTAAATTCAATTTGTTATTCAAGACATTAATTACATGGGAATCCCATAACCAGTGTTGTTTAATAAAGATAAGGAAGTGGTAAAAATATATCAAGGGAACACCCACTTAATCGTCTCAAGCCAAGGTGATCTAAATAAACATTGATTATCAATTATTAAGGGTTTTATTAGGCACGGTAAAGCCTTAAATTTAACTTTTTTTAAAAAGTACTGGTGTTACTGGAATGGTTGGGAGCATATAAAAAATGTGATAGATTAAAAATGAAACCAAAATTATAGAAAGACGCTAGACACCCTAGCGTAGGATTAGAGTGCTTTACATATTCAGTGTCAGCACATGAAGCGAGCTAGAATTGGAGATAACCGAATAATCATCAAATGAATTGAAAATTGTGAAAATTAGTTCCCACAAAGATAGAGAAGCAGAGGATAAGGGATACCTCAGACAGATGGTTCAGGATTAATGTAACACCCCATGGTTTGGAAAATAAATATTGAGTGCATTTTATAATCTAGATGTTAAACTCGCCATTTTCTCTTCTATGTTTTGAATTTTAAAAAACGGCCCTCTAGTGTTGTGAACAGTATGTCATTTAGAGTCTGATAGAAAAAACAAGATTTTTTGGTGAATACAGACATACCATTATGAATAGTAATATGAATATTTATATGGCCCTTATGAATAGTAATATGACCCTTATTAATAGTAAATAATAATATTTTTTTATTATCTTAAGGAAATAAGATAATGATATCTTAACTAATTTTTCAATTTGAAATTAAACTAATTGCACCTTTAAAATTGTTTTTTTTTTGAATTAACTATGAATTTATTTAAATATTAAATTAATAATTATTAGATAATTAATTTTTAAAAATTGAGTTCATTTTTCAATTCTACACATCGAAAAACAGTAATGGTAAATTTTTGGGATTTTTCTGAAATTCTAGTATTTTTTATGAATAGTGAAATACGATAAAATACAGTGTATACAATTTATCAGTTAAATACACTATTTATGACATCATAAGTGATTTAAGGCCACTTTTTTCGAACACACATGCACTTATTACTATTAGGGGTCACATGAAAAAACAATATTGGTTGTCTTGATTGAAATAATAAGATAATGAATTTTAGATTCAAAATTTACCCCTCTCCTCCACTATAAAAACCCATCACCAATCCCTCTTCTCTGCACTTCTATAATCCTTGAATATCATCAATGTTCTTCCATAATAACCTTTCCTAGTCACTCCCCATGACGTGGATGCTCTTGGTCTTTCCAATAGACCTAAAACCCTTCCCTTAAGGAGGTTATCAAGGATGTTATTTCAATAGGTAAAGCACCTTTCTTTTTTTTAGTTTCATTGGAATGTATCTTCTTTTGTTATCCTATCCTAAAATCCTCTTTCCAAATGACCATGATAACTACATTATCATTTATATAATGGATATATATCATCTTAATGGAAGAACCATCATCAATATTCTTACTCCCTCCCTTGTATTTTTATAAACGAAATCAACGCCCATGAGTTTCCAATTTATAACCTTCATAGATGACGTAGTTTCTCTCTTCAAGCATAGCATCATTAATGGTCATTAAACCATATTTATGGTTGCAACAGACTATAATATAAGTATTACAACATAACTAATATTCAGGAACCAATATATATACATATTATTAATTTAAGTGTCAAAACTATATCATAATAATCCAAATACTACCAAATAATCGAAGTGATTGTCATTTAATGATTCATCCTAATTCCATGTTACCAAATGATAGAAATGTCCATTAGCAATTCTATATGTTCATAAATAAAATTTAATTTTAAATCTGGATATTTATCTCAATACCACTTCAATACTTAAGAACAAGTGAACCGATTATGAAAAATATGGAAAACAAATACTCCAGAATGACGCAATTCAATACAATAACTTATCAAAAATGACATAAATGAACTAACCTATATAATGATAAACTAAATTACTCTCTAATAGGTTCTGAAATTAGTTATTAATAAGTATAATTTCATATTCTTGGAGCTTAATTACATTATTGGGACACATTCGGAGTTAAGGTAAGGGTTTTCCAACCGAACATCCATTTTCATTCGGGTTCCATTAATTTTCTAATTACCTCAATTATATTCTTATATATTGTTATGTAATCCAAATTAATTCTATGTGATTATTCTATATATGTACACTGACCAGAATCCTTTCCTATTTTTTGGATTGTTACATTTGGTAAAATAAACATTCAAAACAGTTTCCAAAATACAAGCTCGATTCAATGGAATTTCTAAAATTCATATCTATTTTTCAAGGGCACTCTATAATCTGTTATTGGAAACCATTATCTTTAATAAAACACTCATTTTATTATGAAAATACAATCTTACCTCACTTATGGTTTTATAAAAATATATTCCAAAATAACTCTTCTTTTAACGTTAAAGGAGTATTTATATAAATATTTCTTAATGATTTTTTAAGAGTATTTGCAATTGATACAACACACTTATATATTCTTATGTATTATTGTGTTTAATAATTTATGAAGTAATCTACCATATTTTACTTAATGGTTATTACTAACTCCATTTTGGATGATATATCCTAAAAAACATTCACCATATTACTTGGAATGGTTAGTGTTTTATGTTTAATGATTGGGGAAAGATAGTTACATTTCATATGTTTGTTTCAATATGAATTTATATGTTGCTTATGTTTATCCCCGCTCATATGATAATTGCATTGGACATATTATGTGATGGGTGGTCCCCACTATAGGCCCTTTATACATCACTAGGTCTCAAGAGACAAACAGAAATGGAATTGGATGAGGCCTTTCCCAATGTGTTATATGGATTTTTGGCGAGGCCTTAATTATAAGACGTCTTGGCCGAGGCCTTGAAAAAAGTGTTAAGATTGTCTGGCATATGCACTTCCCTCATCATGAAGCTATTAATTGAATATTCATGTGGTTATTCGACTAGTAGAATACCCATGATTATGTTTCATGATCGCATTATTTACATAGCTCATATTTCTTCCATAACGTGTGCATGATTATTACTAAAGGCATGTGTATTAAACTATGAACCATGTCTTATGTTTATAATATCTTCTACTATAATTATTTCTCTTATTGATAATTTGAGCTCTCTCCTTTCTTATTTTTCATTTTTTTCATAGGACATGAGGAAGTGGATTATAAATGACTTGCAACCATAATCTAGGTGACATAATGTTTATAGTGGAATAAAGTAGTGTCTTATTTCCCTTCAATAAGTAATGTTAACCATATTTATGTATTTTGTTTCCAAAAGATACTAATCTACATAGTCCTTCGGGATTTGTATTCCTTGTTTGTATGAAAACATAGTCAAATAAGGAACCTTCTTTGGCCAACTGGTGTCGGGTCCTTACATCTAGTATCCGATAAAGTTTAGTAGAAAACATGGAAACATATATTAGGGAAGAATCCCTAAGTGAGTATTTGAGGATAATCCTACAAGAACGTCTTAGTGTTTTGTAAGGAATAGATTATTTGGATCATTCAAGAAATACATCCATGTCTGCATACGAGCAGGTAGTGGTGGCTCTGGCACAGATATACATAAGAGTGAAAGATCCGACAAGGAGTTTTGGGCTGGACCTGTGGTATCCTGGTACACAATAATGGGCCTTACTTCACTATTGGTTACGACACTCTTGGGAAATATTCTATGGATAATTCAATTTTTATTTACATTCCATTATGAAGGATTTAAATTAATGTTTTCCTCAAAGATACCATGTTTATGATTAAGAGATTAACTATGTGTAGAAATTAATTTTATACATAATATTTCTCTATATTGAGATTATAAATTATGATTCATAAAAAAATACAGTGAATGAAAATATTTAGAAATGGCTCATAGTGAAAGGAATGGAAACCTCACGAATGCACATTTCCCCTGTAGGGATTTTACTCCGATGCAAGATAATGATGTTGGATCTGGTGTCGTGACTAGTGCTGAGCAACTCATAACTAAACTGGGATAACTTACTCATGTTATGAATAATAAACATACCTGTATGGAGCATCCAGATCCACCGTGTGGAGGAGCTATGGTAGATCGCTTTATGCGACAATAGCCTCCATCATTCAATGGGACTACAAACCCATTTTTAGCTGAGTAGTGGATAAGTTCCCTCGAGAAGATATTTCATGCTTTGGGATGTAATAAAAGAGAGAAGGTTGACAAGGAAGTTTATCAACAATCAGGATATGCATATCAAGGGTGATCATTAATCCAAAACACAAAGGAGGAGGAATAAATTTAATAGAAGTAATGCAGAGGTTTTAAAGAAATAATCCTAGAGAAATACCTTCCTCACGAAAAGAGTGCAGACATGGAGAGACAATTTTTGAATCTGAGGCAGAAAGAAGATAATAATGTTGCCATGTATGAAGCTAACATCCCAAGGATAGAAAGACATGTTGTGGACTGATTACGAAATACAAGGAGAAAAATTGATCAATTGTTTTTTGTCAGAAATCCATTCCTCCTGTGGGCAGTGGTATCCTAATGTTTTTCCTCATATGAGGATGTAGTTTCATGGGCTATCAAGATAGAAATAAAATTCTCATAGTCTTATGAATTTAAGGGAAAGCGAGAAAAGAAGAGGGCTGCTATGAACTCTGGAAAAGGAAATAAAGAAGCACGGAATAAAGGAAGAGTTGAATTTCCACCCTGTGATAATTGTGGAAGGAAACACCATGGTACATTCTTAAAGGAAAAAGGTTTACGCTATAAATTTGGTCAGAAAGACCATCTTATTGGTGATTTCATGGGGAAGAAAGAGGCCACTAATGTTCAATTCTATAATTGTCTGGATATGGGAAACTATGAAAATGATTGTCCAAAGATTCAATGAAATATGAAACAGAAAAGGTCAAGGGAGGCAGGACAAGCTTATTTGATCACAATTGCAGATGTTGAAGTTCTAAATAATGTGGTGGATGGTACATTTATCGTCTCATCAAACATAGCCAATTATTTATTTGATTCTGGATCATCATGTTGTTTCATATCTTCCCATTTTTCTATGAAAATTAGTTATTTTCAATTTGTTTTATCAAGGGAGTTGTCAGTCAAAACATCAAAGGAAAGTATCATTGAAAAAACAATTTGTGAATCAGTTCCCATTGGGGAACAGAAATGTCTTTTATCTGCTGATCACATTTCCAAACCCAAGATTTAATTTGATATAATCCTCGAAATGGATTGGCTTTCGGTCCATGATGTGAAAATTTATGGTAAAAATAAGGGGGTTACAATTTCTAATGATGATAAGGAGTATCTTATCTTTAGAGCATAAATGTCACCACCTAATTCTTATCTAGATCAACCCCCAATAGTTCAATGAAATCCAATTATCAAAGAAGATGATAATGAAATAACTATGGTTGAGAAAAAGAATGATCAAATAGAAGATGTGTCGGTCGTGCAACAATATATTGTTGTATTTCTAGATGATTTACCTGAACATCCTCCCGAGTAGGAAATTGAGTTTTCCATTGCCTTAATTCCTTGTTCAAGGCACATATCAAAGACCCGTTTTTGAATGGCCACTATGGAGTTAGTGGAGAAAAATAAACAACTTGAGGAATGTATTGATAAAAGATTTATTCTCCCAAGTGTTTTTCCAATGGGGATCCCCTATCGTTTTTAATAAGAAGAATGATGGGTCTATGAGGTCGCGCATTGATTATAGGGAAATAAATGCAATTAAAATAAAAAATATGTATCCTATGGCATAAATGGATGATTAATTAGATCAAATTCATGGAGCACAATATTTTTCGATGACTGATCTTTGATCTGGATATCATCAGTTACTTGTGAGGAAAGAAGAAATTCCAAGAATAGCATTCCGGACCAGGTATGGGCTTTATGAGTTTACAGTAATTCCTTTTGGAATAACTAATGAACCATCTAATTTATTGGATTTGATGAATAGAGAATTTATGGAATATATTGATGACATTTTAATGGGGGTTTTTGATGATATCCTAGTTTACTATAAAAGCAACGAGGAAAATGAAATTCACTTGCGCACTGTTCTGAAGACTCTGAGAAGAAATGAATTACATGGGAAGTTTTGAAAGTGTGGTTTCTAGCTCCAATATGTTTCTATTCTAGGAAACATTGTCTCTAAGGATGGAATATCTATATATCCTATAAAGGCAATGGTTATTCAAGAATGGAATACTCCAACGAATGTTACTAAGGTATGTATTTTAATTGGTTTAACAGGTTTTTATCCGCGTTTTGTTCAAAACATTTCTCGTTTTGCCAACTCAATGACCATGCTCACACAAAAAACGGGTTATGTTCGTATGTACAATTGAATGTTATGAATGTTTTGAATAATTTAATTTGAGGTTAGTTAATGCTATGATCCTAATCCTACCATCGGGGAATGATGGATATGTAATCTATAGAGATGCCTCAATGAAAGCATTGGGTTGTGTCTTTATGAAAAATGATCGGCTGATTTCCTAGGCATCTAGGAAGCAAAAAATTAATGAACAAAACTATTGAATTCATAATATTGAGTTACCAGTGGTAATCATTTCTCTGAGATTTGGAGACATTACCTGTGAAGAGAATAATGTGAGATATATATAGATCATAAGAGTTTGAAATATATAATCTCACATAAGGAACTAAACATGAGACAAAGGAGGTGGATTGAGCTACTCAATGACTATGATTGCACAATACGCTACCACCTGGAGAAATAAAATAAGGTAGAAGATGCATTGAGTAGAAAGGACCATATAATTCTGAACTAGATGGGAGTTAAAAGGGATCCATTGTTCATGGATCTAGGAAAGATAGATATGGGAATTGTCAATGAAGGTAACAAATCACTACTTTTTCAAATGGTTTCCCTACCTACTTTATTAGAGAGGATAATAATTTCTCCAGATGATGATGAGGAGTTTCAAAAGAAAATTAAATGTATAAATGATGGGAAGTGGACTAACTTCTCTTATGAAGGTGGCATTTTGAAATTTGAGAAGAGGCTATGTGTTCCCACAATTGCTGAGCTAAAGAGAGAACTATTGGATGATGCCCATAGCTCTAATTTATCTATACATCCTGGTAGGACAACGATGTATTGAGATATCTGAGAAAACATTTGTTGGGACAATATGAAAATGTAGATTTCTAAATATATATCATAGTGCATGGTATGTCACCAAGAAAAGGTTGGGTTGAAAAATTCTATGGGGATGATGCAACCACTACCCATACCATCAGGGAAGATGGAGGACATTAACATGGACTTTGTCACTAGACATCCAAGGAAATCAAGAGGAAACAATGATATACTGGTCGTTGTGGATCATCTTACAATGAAATCTCACATTATTGTTATTCGAGATGACTTCTCCTTTGATCATCATGGATGTATTTACATCAATGAAGTGGTAAGGCTACATGGAGTACCACTCTCTCTTGTATCTGACCGTGATCCTAGATTCACATAAATGTTCTAGAAAAGTCTCCAACATGATTTAATCACTAAACCGAACTTCAGTATGGCATATCATCCTCAAACTGATGGCCAATCTGAGCAGACTATTCAGAAACTGGAGGACATGTTAAGAGCATGTTCTATGGAATTCAATGGATAATGGGACCAATATTTTCCACTGGTTGAATTCTACTACAAAAATACATTCCATTCGAGCATCCGAATGGAGCCATATGAGTCCCTTTATGGGAAATGGTGTTGAACACTGGCATGATGGGATGAAGTCGGGGTGAAAAAGATTCTATGACCTGAATTTGTTGAAGAAATGGTGGACAATGTGTAAACTATTCGGCAGCATATCAAAGCAACCCAAAGTCGACAAAAGAGTTATGTAGAAAACCATCGATGAGACGTTGAGTTCAAAGTTCGAGACCTGGTATTTCTATGAATATCTCTATGGAAGAAGGTCATGAGGTTTGGGAATAAAGGAAAGCTATGTCCTAGTTATATCGGCCCCTTCGAGATCCTTGTTCGAGTTGGAACTGTGGCCTATCGACTGGCACTTCCACCTACTATGTCAAAAGTACATTATTTCATTCATGGGTCCCTCTTATGGAAGTATATTAAAGACCCTTCACATTTACTTATTTCCGAGGTGGTATAGTTGGAGGATGATCTTTCCCATGAGGATAATCCAGTGAAAATCTTTGATAGTAGAGAAAAAGTTCAATTCTAAAAGAATTATCATCTGGTCAAGGTACTATGGTGAAAACATAAGTACGAAGAGGCAACATGGGAACTGGAGGAAGCAATGAATGAAAAGTACCCACAATTGTTTTTGGCCTACATTGTAAAATGTAATTATTAGGGCCGAAATTTTTATGGGGGGAGAATGTAACACCCCAAGGTATTGAAAATAAATATTGAGTGCATTTTATAATCTAGAAGTTAAACTCATCTTTGGGTCTTCTATGTTATTAATTTCAAAAAACAGTCATCTATAGCTATGATCAGTAAGTCATTTAGCATCTGATAGAACAAACTTGATTGTTTGGGGAATAGTAACATACCCTTCTGAATAATAATATGAACAGTAATATGACCCATATGAATAGTAATATGAATATTAATATGACCCTAATAATAGTAAATATTATTATTATTTTATTTTCCTAAGGCAATAAGCTAATGAGATCTTAATTTACATTTCAATGTGAAATAAAATAAATTGCACCTTATAATTGTTATTTTTCAAATTAACTATGACTTTATTTAAAAAATAAATTAACAATATTTAGAAAATTAATTTTGAAATATGGAGTCAATTATTGAATTCTAAACATCAAAAAATGGTAGTTTATATTTTTGGGATTTTTCAGAAATTCAAGAATTTGTAATCAATATTGAAATATGATAAAATATAATATATACAAATTATTAGTTAAATACACAATTTATGACATCATAAGGGATTTAAGGAAACTTGGTTCTAACTCGCATGCACTTTAAACAATTTGGGGTCACATAAAACATCACTATTGGTTGTCTTTGTGGAAATAACCAAATAATGTATTAAATATACAAAATTTTCCCCTCTCCTCCACTATAAAAACCCCTCACAAATCCCTCTTCTCTTCACTCCTCTAAGCCTATAAGTTCATCAATGGTTGGCCCAAATACCCTCCCTAGTAATTCCCCATGACCAGGAGGCTATTGGTCTTTCCAAAAGATCTGAATTCCTTCCCTTAAGGAGGTTCTCGAGGAAGTTGTTTCAAGATGTAAAAAACCGTTCTTTATCTTTAAGTTTCATTTGTATTTATCTTCTTCTGTTATCCTCTCATCACCTCCTTTGTCCAAATGACCATGATAACTCTAGTATATCCTATATACAAGATTTATATCATGTGAATGGATAATCCATCAACATTATTCTTACTCCCTCCCTTTTATTTTTATTAACGAAATCAATGTCCATGAGGTTCTAATTTATAACCTTCGTGGACAACGAAGTTTCGTTCATCAATCATACCATGATTACTGGTCATCAAACAATATTTTTGGTTGAACCAGGCTGTAATTTATTTATTACAACCAAATTAATATTCATAAACCAGTATATGTACATATTATTAATTTATATGACCAAACTAGTTCATAATAATCCAAATACCGCAAAATTATTGAAGTGACTGTCATCTAATGAATCACCCTCATTCCATGTAACCAAATGACAGAAATGGACATTAACAATTCTGTATGTTCATAAATAGTATTTAATTTAAATTCTGGAGGTTTACATCCATACCACTTCATTACATAAAAACAAGTGAACTAACTATGAGGAATAAGGAAAGAAAATACTCTAGAACGACGAAATTCAATAAAATAACTTATCAATAAACACATTAAAGAACTAACCTGAATTTTGAAAAACAAAATACATGTATAATAGGTTATCAAATAAGTTATTAATAAGTATAATTTCATATTCCAGGAGCTTAATTACAAGAGCGGAACATGTTCAGAGTTAAGTTAAGTGTTTTCCACCCGAACATCCATTTTCATTCGGGTTACATTCATTATCTAATTACATAAATGATATTCTTATATATTGTTATATACTCCTCATAAATTAGGTGTGAGTATTATATATATGTTCACCAACTAGAATCCTTCCCTATTTTATGGATTGTTACATGTGTTAAAAGAAACATTCAAATCTGTTTCCAAAATGCATGCCCGATTCAAGGGAATTTCTAAAAGTCCTATCTATATTCAAGGGTACTCTATTATATATTTTTGGAAATCATTATCATTATAAAAACACTAATATTATTATGAAAATACTATCTTACTTTACTTCTGGTTTTGTAAAAACATTTTCCAATGAACTCTTCTTATCATGTTAGAAGAGTATTTATCTTATCATTACATAATGATTTTATAAGAGTATTTGTGATTGATTCAACACACTTGTTGATTCTTATGTATTATTGGATTTGATAATTTTTGAAGTCATCTAAAATATTTTATTTAATGGTTATTACTATCTCTATTTCGGATGATATATCCTAAAACTATTCTCCATATTACTCGGAATTGTTAGTGTTTCATGTTTATTGATTGGGGAAAGATAGTTAAATTTCATATGATAGTTTCAATATGAATGTATATGTTTATGTTTATCCCCTCTCATATGAGGAATTAATTGGACCTATTATGTGATGCATGGGGCCCACTATAGCCCCTTTATGAATTGGTAGTTATCATGACAAAAATAGACGTGGAATTGGATGAGGCCTTTCCCAATGTGTTATTTGGATTCTGGTCAAGGACTTAATCAATAGACATCTAGACCAAGGCTGTGATAAAATGTTTCAGAATTTCCGACATATGCACATCACTCATTATGATGCTAGTGATTGAATGTTCATGTAGTTATTCTAGTGGTTGAATACCCATGATTGTGTTTCAATATGGTATTATTTACTCAGCTCATATTCCTTCCATAACGTGTGCAAGTTTATTATTAATGGCATATAATTCCAATAATGCAAGATGTCTTATGTTCATGCAATCTTCCATGGTATTGCTTACTCGTACTGCGTGTTTGAGCTCACCCCATTATTATGTTTAATTTTTCACAGGACGTGAAGTAGTAAATTATGAAATACTTTCATGCATAATCTGGGAGACATGATGTTGCAAGTGGAATAAATTAGTCTCGTATTTCCATTCAAGATGTAATGTTAAACATGTTTTTGTATCTTGTGTCCGAAGCTACTAAAATACTTGGTCCTTTGGGATTAATATTAATTGTATGTATTCCAACATAATAAAATAAGTCACAAGATCCATGCAACTGGGGTTGTGTCCGTACAATTAAGGAGAGCACCTAAAGCATTCCAACACATCAGATGGTGGCAGAAACTGATAACGATTGCAGGAGATAGAAAAAACCCTAATAGGGGAAGTTGAGAAGAAATTTTGTGGTAGTATCTATAGAAAAATAAATGGGGATAATGAAATGAAATATTAATACATAGTCAGGGAATAATGGTATTTTCCCCTTCATTTTTGGGTTGAACAGGTTGGTGGTACGGTTGGCCAAACTATGTGCCAACAGTGGACCTGGGACTGTGTAAGGGGACTCTAATATGGTTAGGAACATAGTTTTACTAACAATATTAAATCTATATGAAACATATTATTTAAATATCTGAGAAAAAATCACATGTTTATTCACCCTGGCCCACATAGTGAAAAAAACATGGTGGAAACCTATTGCACACTGAGTTCATGCATAGTTGAGTCGCACTATTTTCACTAATTATGTGCTAACCATGTAGCTCAGTATGCCTTCCCATTTTCCATAACTCTATGCTCCAAACGAGTCCTAATATCTCCTGAATGATTTCTTGTCCATTTTATAACCATATGAGACTGAAATTAATGGTTTTAAATGGAATGACAAGGATCTATACCTCTCCAAAAAATTGGGAATATACACACTGAATCAAAAAGATCCCCATTCAATACCAAATTTTAAAGGACACATATCTAGGTTCCAATATTTATAAACCCATATTTTTCAAAGTAAAACTCCAAAATATTTTCAACAATTACTTGTATCTCCTCTATATCTTTTTTTCCCTCATTAATATTATCATGAAAGGATAGTTGAGTAGTTATTTGATAAAGTTATTTAAAATATCCTTCTATTATTCCCATCTCCACACCTAGTATGTCCATTAATATTGGATCCCTGTCAATCCTCATTAGGTATATGGTAGCACGTTCTTCATTGGGCATTTTCTATTTTTTTTCTTCCTAGGATGCAATGTATTGAACAATCATAATCTTTGATCAGCTACAACCACATTTATTGGGGAATATTGAGCCCATTTTGTATGAATATATTAGTGATGCTATTATGATATAAATATATTTCACACATCACCCCACAGTGATAATGTATCCATATATTCAATGTGAAGATCATCATAGCCAATATTAGATCATCAGTTCAGTAGTTCTAGTCATAGTTAATTAATTGATATAAGGCATAAGATATCACTTTTACATCTCGTATGAGTTCACAACCTATTTCCATTTTATTAGAATCACTGTAGATCACAAATACTTCCTCACTAGGGGATATGTGAGAATTGGTGTGGTGATTAGCTTTTTTCTAACTCTTTAATGTTATCCTCACATTCATCAATCTAGAGAAAATTCATTCCATTCCATGTTATATTGTTTAGTGTGATAGAAAACAATGAGAAGTTTCACACAAATCAGTGATTTTACACAACTAATACAAGGAAACTATGGATATCCATCACAAAATATGGTAAGGGACATATTTTAACTACCACTATTATTAAAGGAAGTAATGATTTACCTTTTTAGTGATAAAATGTCCCTTGAATGTTACTTTCTCTATCCAAAAATCACATTTACTCTATATCATGTATAATTATTTATAATATCTTTTGTAAAACATTCAAATAAACATCATTTTTCTCCATTATTTTGTATTATATAGGAATATATTTTATACAAACGTCTATATATTTTCAAGAGAATCCATAAAGATAGTATTTATTATGTCCATGAAAATATATTGACAATTAATAACCCCAAATAGAATCAATATAATATTGTAGATACCATACCTTATATAAAATTATGTTTTGGGGATATCATCAATCTTCATATTCACTTGATAATATCCCTGTCAATGATCCATCATAGAGAATTATTGGGCTCAATGGGTTTAATGGTCTACTCCTTCAGTAATTAGAGGTGTTCGGAGGAGGCTTGGGGAGGATTTATGGAGTTATATTTGGAATAGAACTACAGTATAATTTTTATTCCATATAATATTGATATAGGATGTAAGGAGGTGGTTTACATATTGTACATGGAAAAGGAGTGTCTGTGAAAAAAGCGTTTTATGATATAAGGTAGGGATTTATTGAAAAAGTTAATTTATCATAATTTTCCTTGTTTTTGTATGGGGTTAGTGGTTTTGAGGATTATACAGCTTTAAAGGGGAGTTAACAGTGTAAATCCATAGAAATATGGAATTTATGTTGTAAATGTGGTCTCTACACTATAAATAATGTGACTTATAGCATACATATAATTTCTCACCATCAAATTTTACATTCATTAAAAAATGTATCCTTGGGGTTTAGAACAACCAAAGGCACCCATGGTAGATCTTCCATCACATCCTCACTACCATGATTTATGGGTTCTGTTAATTACTTATTGATGATATGTGGTGAGTTATGTCCTCTTTCTCTTGTTTTTCCTTCCATTATTCTTTCATAAATCATCTTTAGTGGTTCTATTTCATTTAGGGTGTGTTTTGGGTAATTTTTTATGACAACCTTTAATGTGGTGTTGTTTTATGCATGACTTTGTTATGTGGTTTTGGGTTGTAGGTTGTTTCCTCTTCAAACCATTTTTCATAATGAGATCAGAAAATGTCCTTGAGGTAGGGGATCCTCATTCTCACATATTTTGTAGATATGAGTGGGGATTGAATGATTTTGGTTTCTATTTGGTGGAAATTGTGGGTTTCCATAAAAAATATGATTATATGGAATAATTAAAATTGTTGGGTATGAGGAAAATATTGTGTACTTTAATATTATTTTGATATTGTTCATGATATTATGAAAGATTTTATCTACTAACAAAAATAAAGACTATCATGAGACTTATATGAAATATATGACATTTTCTAAGACTCTTTCTATGTTGTTGTGTGATCTCAACCTGAATAAAATAATAATTAATGTATGTTTGGCTAATATATGGGATTACCTTAGGAACCTAGATTGTGTGATAACACCCATGCAATGTAAAAAATTAATGATATATGTTACCTTGCATAATCTTGTAAGATGATACATGTGTTTTTTTCTATGATTGTTCTTATTTTGTTACCCAACATGGTTTTGGAAATTGTGTGGTGATGGAGGTTACTTGTAATACCCCAGGTAAATAAATAATATGACATTTTCACATTTATCCATATTTTTAAATAAAATATTAATATTACATTAAAGGGGATTCTATGCTCGATGGCGTACCCAATACGCAATAATGAGTTTTTGGGAATCTTAGTTTGCACTCTAATAATAAAATAATATTATTTTAAATGGTAGTTAACGCCTAGCCATTGTAATGGTGGGAATGAACAGAAATAAATACAAAATGATTATATATGTTTGTCAAATATTTTTACTTTCTACAATAAATGTTAGAGGATTAAAAATGTGAATGAATCCAATTTTAAGCATATACATTCTAATATTCTTTAAAAGGTCGATTAACGGCCTTTTGATGGAGAACCTCTTTTAAATCCACTTTTTAACAATTTTATGTGTTATATTTGACAAAATAAAATTATTCTTTAGAATTGGGACATTGAAATTTACTTTGTGCAAATTTTTGGTATTATTCAGATAATGTTTATTTTTTACTGAATAGTAAAAATTGTTGTATTTTAATTGAAAACCTCTTTTTAATATAATTTATTTATAGGATTAGATTATCTTTTTAATTGCTTTTAAAGTTATATTAGAATATATTATTACCATTTAATCAAATAGTGGTCATTGGAATTAATTTCACTTTGAAATTGGACTTAAACTAGTGTCAATATTTTAATAGATATTGTTTCTCAAAAACACGCTATTTGTTTTGACAGTGGGAATTAATAATTAAATTAAATAATTCAACTTATATGTTTTGAATTTTTTAAAATAGAAATCATTTTTCAATTCGGAATATCAAATATAGCTTAGGGTGACTTTTTTGTTTTTTTCTGAAAAACTTCAATTTTTGACGAATAGTGAAACCACGAAGTCGTAGTTAAAGAAACTGATTTTTCGTTTAAATGAAACATTTCCACTTCTATGATTTTATTTTCAAAAAATCGACATACATTGTTGTCATTAAGAAGTAAAATGCGATTCAATGAGATCAAAAGAATTTTTGGTGAATAGTAACTTTTATGTTTTATTAATCGTGATTAAAGGTAATTAGTGTAATTTAATGTAAAAATAATGTTTTAATAATATGATATGACCCAGACACATGTCATAACCTCATTGGATGTGACATGGCCGACCCAGACAATCCATGGGTCAACTTGGGGACCCCATGGATCCACTTTGTTTTGAAAATGACATTAATACCTTTTTAATTAAAGTTAAAATTAAAATGTCACAGTCATGTGTTGTTTTAGTAAAACAATTTTAAAATGGAGTTATACAAGTCATATTTTTTACATTAAATATTCATTTTAACTATAAAAATATTTCCTGCATCATGATATCTTTTTTATTATTTTTAGACATTAAATAAATTAAATTATTTATGACACCATGATGATGCGGTGATTACCTCATTATTTAACGATTTAAATAAAATGAAAATATAATGTACCATCTAAGACCTACACATGTAAAAAACCTATTATATGGGTGGATTTCGAAACCTTATCACATTAGCCTCGAAATATATCCTTTTGGGACCTTTAAAATTCGAAAATCATTTTATAATAATGTAATATTTTATAACATTCCATGAGTGCCCCTCCTCTCCTCTTATAAAAGGCCTCCACCTCTAACACCTTACAAACACCTCCCATGCCTTTGTCTTAGCCAAACCCTGCACATTTCATCTCTCCACATCCCTCTCTTCATCATTTAAACCTCACATTGTGCATAATCCTTTCCAAATAAGCGTTTGAGCTGAAATCAAAAAGAGTTACCCGATTTAAAGGTAATGTCTTCCCTTGTGCTCTTTTGTTTTATTTTGCTTCTCCAAACCCCAAAACACTTTTAATTAATATTTTTGTAACAAAAACAGTATATATCATATACTAGGATGTTTTTATAAGATGTATTCGAGCTAAAATTTCACACACCTTCGTCTAATGGTTAAAGAACATACTGTTTCTGTGGATGGTGAAATACTGCCCCACAGAATGATGATTGTTCAATATTCTTTTAGCACCTTCAAAGGTATCCATTAAGATGTCACTATATATATATATATATTACATAATATGTTTATGTTTCCCTTAAGCTTTTTTATTTTTCATTTATGGCATACCTTTATGGTTTCCATTATGGGTAAACGCGATATCTTCATTTTAGGAAGTGCGGACTACCGCCCCCTCAAAGTGATTTGATTCGTTAATGCCATATGTGGGATGTATAAAGGATAGAATTAATGGTATTACATATGATATACCACTGGAATTATAATATACCTTTATATCAATATTATTTCATTCCATTGAATAAAAAAAAGAAATGAAAGTAGCGTTCATGCGTACGTACGGCTTACCGTCTCCATGAACAGTACATTTCATATATTATCTCCAAATGTTATGTAATATTATATGTAAAGATATATAATGGATATATATGTAATATATTACATCTTAATGATGGATATAATTCTCTAATTATAATATATATATATATATCACTTTTCTTAATTCCATTAATATGACAAAAAATTAATGTAGCGTTCATGCGTACGTACGGCCTACCGTCTCCATGAACGGTGCTCTTAATATTGTTATCTCCAAATGATATGTAATAGTATGAAATGAATATATACTGGATATATATTATATTTAAAACATCAATACAATATGGATATGATGTACCTATAACTACTTGGAAAATTCTCTTCCAACAAGTTCAATTTTTACTAATGTACCGAACATCGACAAAAATGTCTGATATGAACTAACATTATTAACCAATTATTATAACATTATAATATGTGATATGAACTGAATAATAATAATTAAATGAGGTACTTATAATTTATAAATTGACCAAATTTTATTATTCTGGAGATTAACGAACGATCGAGTCATGTCAGACACGAGGTAAGGGATCCTACCCCTCTCCTTCTTTTTTAAGTAGACTCTTTTATGTTATTCCTTTTAAGCTCATATTTCTTATGATTGAGATGTTATTTTATATTAATCTTATTGTACCTTTTATGTTCATATAATGAGAGACCCTACATTCTCTCATCAATCAATTTTGGAAGTTTCGAGTGGCGACGTTAGGCTGCCGAATTTTTGTAAGAGATCCAACCTCTCTCTTTCTTTTTAAGTACTCTCCTTTATGTCACTTATTTTAAGATCCTCTTTGTTAAGTTGGGGGATGTTCTTTTATATTCCCCTTGATGTAAATTTTATTTTAATATGATGATAGACCCTATTTGATCTCATAAATCCATTTTTGGATGTTTTAAGTGGTGCCATTAGGCTGCAGAGTTTTCATTAGGGATTTTTCATCTCACTTTTATTCCCGTGAGATTTATGCTACATTTTCCACCATTCCTGTTGAGTGGTATATATACAGCCCATTATTCTACACTTTTTGTAATATAATTTCGTTTATAAGTATTTACACCAATATTGTATTGTTCTTCTTTCATGGGGTGTATGTTTCGAAAGATACCCTAGTCGGTAAGGGAACCTTTCAACCTCCTCTTTTTAAAAGACTTCTTTTGTTGGGTCTTTTAATTGAAATATTTTTGTGTTGGGATATGTTCTTATTGATTTAAATTTTATGTCCAAGTAATGAGATACCATTTTTATCTCTCACCAACTCATTTTCGTAATTTTGAAGTGACGCTGTTAGGCTGTCGAATTTTTGCAAGGGAACTTCTTAACCCAATTTTGATTCTTTGGGATAAACTGGCACTCCTTGAATATGTCGTTCTATGAATATGTGTGAATAACCACTGATTTTTTTACACTTAATATCCACTTATATTAGGTGTATTTGTTTTTCACACATTATTATGTAATTGATTTATCATTAATCTGGGGATATAGTCTTTGTATGGGACTTCGTCTCAATCTCCTTTCATTGAGGCATATTTTTTTTTATACACAACATTCATTTATACGGTGTATAAACCCCTTCAAATTTTATGTTTATCCAGAAGGAATCTTTTTATATGAAGGGTTTTACTAAACTACAAAAGGGAATATTTTTGTCGTACGTATGCGGCGACAACAACTTCTCCACCGCCGTGACCATTATTTGAGTTTCGGCTTCCTCTATAAGCTATACATTTTTTTAAATGAATAATAAATACCATGTTTTAATTTTAATTTATTTTGGTATTGAAAATGGTTTTCATAATGTTTTTATATCATTGTGATGTATTGATATCATGTGATTGAAACGTGGAAATGTTATGTTTCCTTTATTCATGGTTTATGTGATACGATTATGTTATGGTTCTTGGGAATTATTATGAAGACGGGTGGTTCAATGATAAACTAAGGGTGGGTGATCCCAATATAGCTCTCCAATGCATTGGGTAATGTCAAGGGGTTACACATTAATGTTTCTCTGAAGAGATTTAGGGAATATACTATGATGGGTATTCCAAACGTAACCAGGAGGGTTACTCCCTATGTAAGAATGTTATGAATGCCTCAAGTTACCATTATGCCTTATGATTTGTATGATTTATTCATGATTTGATGAGGTATGTAAAAATGCTTATGTTTTACTAGTAAATTGTGATTTCATACATGGACTAATGTTTTCTTTTCGTACTTTTATATCCCTTACTGAGCTTTTTATGCTCATCCTATGTTTTTGAAATGTTTTTCACAGGTCAAGGGAAAGGTGCATGATATGATGATAGTGTCAAGGAAGTGTCAAGAAAGAATCCATGTTTTATTTTAAATATGTTTTTATTAATGGGAAAAAACGAATACTATATTTTATGTGACCACTTTTATTAAATGTTGAATGTAATTCATGATTTATGATCAAATTCTCTAAAACTCTAAACCTGAAAAGATCATCAATGTGAATTATTCATTTAATTCAATATTAAGTAAGGTTTAAGGTTGGGGCCTTATAGTTGGTATCACAGGTCGGTTTAGATAACTTTAAAGGTTAGGGTATTCCCTAAGCATAAATGACATTACAATAATGGTTAGGTTTTCAGAAAGAGTCCTAGTTTTAGATAAAGTGAATGAGTAAGTATATCCTAGTGTTTATCTTCCTCATTAGTACATGATGGTTTTGTAGATATACTCACACTGACATTTCTATTTTTAGTGAATGCATGGATCTAGCAGGCACCAATGTGATAACAGGTTTGAAGGAAACTATGGTGGTTCTCTGATTAAGAGACTAAATGAAATGGGGGATTCCATGAGGAAACTGATGGTTGTTCTAAACCAACTATCAAGGAGTCATGATCAACCACTTGAACCTTGGTATGTTTTGTAATGCATCATGTACGAGATGAACAATCGATGTGGAATTTCAGGTAATAATTATAAAGGTAACCACTACAGTTTATATGATCCTTACTTTTGAGGTAATTATGGGTTATTATATGTTATGATGGAAAATCAAAGGCATGAGATAAACTTGAGGTTAAAATATTTTATGATAATTTTTGGCGATTTTATCTCATTTTGGGGAATTTTTTAATAATTATATAATTTTGGAAAAAAGGTCAACACGCAGACCGTGTGACAACCCGTCGCATCGAACAATGCCGCAGGAGTCGAACCCACAACCAAAGTGCGATTGGTATTTATCACATACCACTAGACTACGTGATGTTCCTGGATAGTTTGACTAATTCTTTTTAGTTAGATGATTTTAGGAATCAAGAGTAAGTTTATTTTGGGTTATCTATGGAAATGATTAACCTATCATGGAGGATATGTGATTAGGTTAATTACTTTTCAATATAAGAATTTAAGAGCATCTGATGTTATTTAGAGATAAAAGTTAATTTGTACCTTGGAAGACTATGTGACTAAATCCTTCAAATATTTGGGTTTCAATATTATTTTGGTTTACTTTGAAGAATTTTATGGACAACTGTTTATCGAATGGTCTTCGTTGAACTTTGGGTTTTTTGTGAAAAAATTTTGGAGATTAAAAATATATTTTCTTTTTATAAAGGATTATACTTTTGTAGACTATCTGATCTCATTCTAACAATTTTGGTTTTTATTTTTTTCTAAATACATGGGAAATATATAGTTCTCTTTTGTGGATTAGGTGATTCTCAATAAGTTGATTATAGTACTCTTAATGAGAACAAGTCTTCCTAAATAATTGTCCTTTGAAAAAAATATGAGTTTGATTAAGGAATCTAGTATTAGTTTAAAGTCTACGTGACAAGTAAGTATGTTTCATTATGATTTAGTTAAGTTCAAAAATAAATTCCTCAAAGAAGAGTAACTTAAATCAATAATGTTGTCTATTAACTTTTCCTACTGGGGAATCGAATACCTTTTAACCCATCACAAGTTTGTGATTTTCTTATGGTTAACTTTCTCCTAGACATGATTACTATCACTCTCCCTCAGAACATGACCCTTTGTTTTTTCCTCCATATCCATGTTTTCCTACATGGAATCACAGTATGGGTTAACTTGGGTGACCTTTGTACTTCTCCTTCTTTATTTTAAAGTGATTGTTTTACTGACTCTTGTTCCGATGAGGGATTTTCAATGAAGTTTCCAAGCCCAATTTTAAAATTGCGAGGATGCAATTCCCAAAAGGGGGGAAGGATGTAACACCCCAGGTAAATAAAGAATATGACATTTTCACATTAATCCATATTTTTGAATAAAATATTAATATCACTTTAAAGTGGACGCTATGCTCGATGGCTTACCCAATACGCAACAACGAGTTTCTTGTGAATCTTACGTTGCACTCTAATAATAAAATAATATTATTTTAAATGGTAGTTAACCCCTAGCCATTTTAATGGTGGAAATGAACAGAAATAAATTCAAAATGATTTTATATGTTTTTCAAATATTTTTACTTTCTACAATAAATGTTTGGGTATTAAAAATGGGAATAAATCCAATATTAAGCACAAACATTCTAATATTCCTTAAAAGGTCGATTAACCGCCTTTTGATGGAGAAACTATTTTAAATCCATTTTTGACAATTTTATGTGTTATATTTGACAAAATAAAATTCTTCTTTAGAATTGGGACATCAAAATTTACTTTGTGTTAATTTTTGGTATTTTTCCTATAAAGTTCATTTTTAATGAATAGTGAAAAATGTTGTATTTTAATTCAAAAACTCTTTTTAATATAATTTATTTATATGATTAGATTATATTTTGAATTGATTTTAAAGTGAAATTAGAATATATTTTTACTATTTCATCCAATAGTGGTCATTTGAATTAATTTCACATTGAAATTGGACTTAAACTAGTGTCAATCTTTTAATAGATATTGTTTCTTAAAAACACGCTATTTGTTTTGACAGTGGGAATTAATTATTAAATTAATTAATGCAAATTATATTTTTTGAATTTTTTAAAATATACATCATTTTTTAATTCGGAATATCAAATATAGCTTAGGGTGAATTTTGGTATTTTTTTGAAAAACTTCAATTTTTGATGAATATTGAAACCAGAAAGTCGTAGTTAAAGAAACTGATTTTTCGTTTAAATGAAACTTTGTCACTTCTGTGATTTGATTTTCAAAAATCTGACATATATGGTTTTCATTAAGATGTAAAATGTGATTCAATTAGATCAAAATAATTTTTGGCGAATAGTAACTTTTAAGTTTTATTAATCGCGAATAAAGGTAATTAGTGTAATTAAAGGTTAAAATAATGTTTTAATAATATGAAATGACCTAGAAACTTGTCCTACCCTCATTGGATGTGTCATGCCCGACCAAGAAAATCCATGGGTCCACTTGGGGACCCCATGGAGACACTTTGGTTGGAAAATGACATTAATACCTTTTTATTTAAGGTTAAAATTAAAATGTCACAAATATGTGTTATTTTACTAAAACAATTTTTAAATAGGGATATACAAGTCATATTTTTGACTATAAATATTAATTAGAAAGATAAAAAGATTTCCTACATCATGTTATTTTTATTATTATTTTTAGAAATTAAATAAATTATATTATTTATGGCACCATGATGATGCAATGATTACCTCATTATTTAACGATTTAAATAAAATGAAAAGATAAGGTAAAATATAAGACCTAAAACTGTACAAAACCTATTTTATGGGAGTATTTAGAAACATTATCACCTTATCCTATAAATATATCGTTTTTGGACCTTTAAAATCTGAGAATAAGTTTATAATAAAGTAATATTTTATAACATTCCAAGAGTGCCCCTCCTCTCCTCTTATAAAAGGCCCCCACCTCTACCACCATACACAAACCTATCAAGACTTTGGCTCGGCCAACCCATTACCATTTCATCTCCCCACATCCCTCTCTTCATCATTGATGCCTCACATTGGGCAGAATCCTTTTCAAGGAAGCCTTTGAGCTAAAATCAAAGAGAGTTACCTGATTTAAAGGTAATGTCTTCCCTTGTGTTCTTTTGTTTTATTTTGCTTCTCCAAACCCCTAAACTCTTTTAATTACTTTTTTTGTAACAAATCTAGTATCTTAAATATACTAGGATTTCTTTATAAGATAGATTCTAGCTACACTTTCACACACCTCCGTCTAATGGTTAAAGATCATACTGTTTCTGGGGATGGTGAATTACTGCCTCACGAAACAATGACTGTTCAATATTATTTTAACACCTTCAAAGGTGGCCATTAAGATGTCACTGTATTTATATATTATATATAATGTGTTTATTTTTTTCTTAGGCTTATTTATTTTTCATTTATTGCATACCTTTATGATTTCCATTATGGGTAAACACGATATCTTCATTTTAGGAAGTGCGGACTACCGCCCCCTCAAAGTGATTTGATTCGTTAATGCCATATGTGGGAGGTATAAATGATGGAATTAATGGAATTAAATATGATATCCTACTGGAATTATAATATACCTTTATATCATTATTATTTCATTCCATTGAATAAAAAAATAAATGAAAGTAGCGTTAATGCGTACGTACGAATTACTGTCTCCATGAACGGTACATTTCATTTCTTATCTCCAAATGTTATGTACTATTATAAGTACATATATATAATGGATATATATGTAATATGTAACAACCTGATCTTCCACGATACGCTTCTCATTCAATAATGCAATAGCTTGTATTGTACGCAACTTCAAGTTCTAAAACACCGCGACTAATCAAAGTAGCCGTTATGAATAGTAATAACAACTTTTTAAAATTATAGAAATATTATATTTCAAAATGGAATTCATTTTTGGATTTGGAATATCGAAATTAGCCTATGTTGAATTTTTGGTATTTTTTTGAGAACTTCTAATTTTTTAGGAATAGTGAAAAATACTTAAAAAAAACTTTTTTAATCAAAATAATTTATAGTGATAAATTATACTATTTAGTGGTTTTAAAGTATAATTAGAATATATTTTTACCATTTTATCCAATGGTGGTCATTATAATTAATTTAACATTGAAATTAGACATAAACAATTGTCAATCTTTTGATATAAATTGTTTCTTAAAAACACGCTATTTGTTGTGACAGCAGGAATTAATTATAAAATTAATTAATGAAACTTATATGTTTGGAATTTTGTAAAATAGACATCATTTTTGAATTCATAATATCAATTATAGCTTAGGGTGAAATTTTGGAATTGTTCTGAAAAACTTCAATTTTTGATGAATAGTGAAACCACTAAGTGGTAGTTAAATAACTGATTTTTCTTTTAAATGAAATATTACCACTTTTGAGATTAGATTTTCAAAAATCCGACATACATGGTTGTCATTAAGAAGTAAAATGTTGTTCAATGAGATTAAAATAATTTTTGGTGAATAGTAACTTTTAAGTTCTTAATCACGATTAGAGGTAATTAGTGTAGTTTATGGTAAAATAATGATTTAATAATATAAGATGAGCTTGAAACATGTCCTACCCTCATTGGATGTGCCAGGGCCGACTAATAAAATACATGGGTCAACTTGGGGACCCCATGGAGCCACTTTAGTTGGAAAATGACATAAATACCTTTTATTTAATGTTAAAGTAAAAAATGACACAAACATGAAATGTTTTACTAAAACAATTTTTACATGGGTCTATACAAGTCATATGTTTGACTATAAATAGTCATTGGAAAGCTAAAAAGATTTACTACATCATAGTATTATTTTTAAAATTTTTAGACATTAAATAAATTAAATTATTTATGACATCATGATGATGCAGCGATGACCTCATTGTTTAACGATTTAAGTAAAATGGAAAGATAATGTAATATCTAAGATCTAAACATGTCCAAAACCTATTGGATGGGTATATTTCGAACCCTTATCACCTTATCCTCGAATTATAGATGTTTGGGACCTTTTTAATCAGAAAATCATTTCAAAATAATGTAACATTTCAATCTTTCCAAAAGAGCCCCTCCTCTCCTCTTATAAAATGTCCCCACCACTACAACCTTATTCACACCTTCCATGCCATTTGGCTCGGACAAACTCTACCATAATACTCTCTCCACTTTCCTCCCTTACTTCTAGAAGCCTCACTTTGGTCAGAACTCTTCCCAAGGAAGCCTTTGGCTCAAATCAAAATAGTTACCCGATTTTAAGGTAATGTCTTCTCTTATGTTATTTTGTTTTATTTTGCTTCTCCAACCCCATAAACTCTTTTTATTCATTTCTTTTGTAACAACACCAGTATCCTCAATATACTATGATGTTGGTATAAGAATTATTAGAGCTACACTTACACAAACCTACATATAATGGTTAAATAACATACTGTTTCTGTGGATGGCGAATTTCTGTCTCACGAAACAATGATTGTTCAACACTCATAAAACACCTTAAAAGGTGGTCATTAATATGTCACTCTATTTATATAGGATATATAATATTTTTATGTTTTCCTTATGCTTCTTTATTTCTCATTTATGGAATACTTTATGATTTCCATTATGGGTAAACATGATATTTTCATTTTAGTAAGTGCAGACTACCGCCCCCTCAAAGTGATTTGAATCGTTAATACCATATGTGGGATGTATAAAGGATGGAGTAAATGGAATTATATGCTATATTATACTGGAATTATATTATACATTTATATCATTATGATTTCATTTCATTAAATATGAAATACAAATGAAAGTAGCGTTCATGCGTACGTACGGCTTACCGTCTCCATGAACGGTGCATTTCATTTCATACCTATAAATGTTACGTAACATTATGAATGAATGTATATACTGGAGATGTAACACCCCAGGTAAATAAAGAATATGAAATTTTCATATTTATCCATTTTTGTGAATAAAATATTAATATGACTTTAAAGGGGACACTATGCTCGATGGCGTACCCAACACGCAACAACGAGTTTCTTGGGAATCTTACGTTGCACTATAATAATAAAATAATATTATTTCAAATGGTAGTTAACATGTAGCCGTTGTATTGGCGGGAATGGATAGAAATAACTACAATATGATTATATATGTTTTTTTAATGTTTTTACATTTATCCAATAAAAGCTAAAGGCTTAAAATACGGAAAGAATTAAATTTTAGGTGTATATGTCCTAGTTTTCACTAAAGGTTCACTTATCACCTTTTAATGGAGAACTGTCATTAAATATAGTTTTGATCACTCTTATACATTCTTTTGGACCAAATAAAACTCTTATTAAGAATCAGGACATCAAATTTTACTTTGTGTAATTTTTTGGTATTTTTCCGATAAAGTTCAATTTTTTAATGAATAGTGTAGAATGTTGTGTTTTAATTCAAAACCTCTTTTTAATCTAATTTATTTATATGATTAGATAATATTTTGAATTGGTTTTAAAGTGAAATTAGAAAATATTTTTACCATTAAATCCAATAGTGGTCGTTGGAATTAATTTCACTTTGAAATCAGACTTAAACTAGTGTCAATCTTTTGATACTTATTGTTTTATAAAAACACGCTATTTGCTCTGACAGCGGGAATTAATTATTAAATTAATTAATGTGACTAATATATTTTTAATTTTTTAAAACGG
The DNA here is from genome assembly GCA_963277665.1 of Viscum album. Lineage (NCBI taxonomy): Eukaryota > Viridiplantae > Streptophyta > Magnoliopsida > Santalales > Viscaceae > Viscum > Viscum album. The sequence goes on along the minus strand of OY728121.1, from coordinate 1,196,518,468 downwards.
ACTTCATTTTTGAATTCGGAATATCAAATATAGCTTAGGGTGAATTTTTGGGATTTTTCTAAAAAACTTCAATTTTTGATGAATAGTGAAACCACTAAGTGGTACTTATAAAAGCTAATTTTTTGTTTAAATGAAATTTTACCACTTATGTGTTTTAAATTTCAAAACTCCGACATACATGGTTGTCATTAAGAAGTAAAATGTGGTTCAATGGGATAAAAATAATTTTTTGGTGTATAGTAACTTATTAAGTTTTTAATCGCGATTAGTGGTAATTAGTGTAGTTTAAGGTAAAAATAATGTTTTAATAAAATGAAATGAACTTGACACATGTCCTAACCTCATTGGATGTGTAATGGACGACCAAGAAAAGCCATGGGTCAACTTGGGGACACCATGGATCCACTTTGGTTGGGAAATGACATAAATAACTTTTTATTTAATGTAAAAGTAAAAATGACACACACATGATATGTTTTACTAAAACAATTTTTAAGTGGGGTTATACAAGTCATATGTTTGATTATAAATAGTCATTAGAAAGCTAAAAAGATTTCCTACATCATAGTATTTTTTGTATAATTTTTAGACATTATATAAATAAAATTATTTATGACATAATAATGATGCAACGATGACATAATTATTTGACGATTTAAATAAAATGGAAAGATAATGTAAAATCTATGAACTACACATGTCCAACACTTATTGAATGGGTGGATTTCGAACTCGTATCACCTTATACACGAATTATATCAATGTGTGACCTTTTAAAACCGAAACACACTTTCAAATAAAGTAATATTTCTTTACTTTCCAAAAGTGCCCCTCCTCTCCTCTTATAAAAGGCCCCCACCTCTACCTCATTTCACACACTCTTTAAGCCTTTGGCTCGGCCAACCCCTGCCCATTTACTCTCTCCACATCCCTCTCCTCATCCTAGAGGATTACCTTTGGGCAGAATCCTTTCAAAGGAAGCCTTTATGCTCAAATCAAAAGGAGTTACACTTTTAAAAGGTAATTCATTCTCTCATGTTCATTTGATTTATTTTGCTTCTCCAACCCCCTAAACTCTTTTTATTTACTTCTTTTGTAACAACACCAGTATCTTCAATATACTAGGATGTTTTTATAAGATTTATTCGAGCTACACTCTCAAAAAACTACATCAAATGGTTAAAGAACATACGGTTTTCGTGGATGGTGAAATTCTGCCTCCCAAAACGATGATTGTTCAATACTCATTTAACACCTTCAAAGGTGGCCATTATGATGTCACTATTTTTATATATGATATATAATATGTTTATGTTTTACTTATACTTCTGTATTTTTCATTTGTGCCTTACCTTTATGGCTTCCATTATGGGTATACGCGATATCTTCATTTTAGGAAGTATGGACTACCGCCCCCTCAAAGTGATGTGATTCGTTAATGCCATACGTGGGACGTATAAGGGATGGATTTAATTTTATTATATATGATGTTATACTGGAATTATTATATACCTCTATATCATTATTATTTCTTTCCATTAAAGTATGAGATAGAAATGAAAATAGCATTCATGCGTACGTACGGCATACCGTCTCCATGAACGGTGCATTTCATTTCATACCTCTAAATGATTATGTAATATTATAAATACATGTATATGATGGATATATATGATATATATGATATCCAAATCAGGAATGTCATTCTGGATATAAATAACCTTTGACCACACAAACAACATGTAATTGTAAGAAGTCCACTTTCGACTTAAGAACCAAATATCGGCAAAACAAATATTATTAACTTAAATGATTAAATAATGTTTATAACATGTCTATAATTGATATAAAAGGAATAATGAACTTTGAAAAGGATCTTAAGAAAGTAGAAATTAACTCAAGTTTATTATTCAGGATGTTAAAGAACGATCGAGTCAAGTCGGACCGGAGGTATGGGATCTTACACCTCTCTTTCTTTTTAAGTACACTCTTTTATGTCATTCCTTTTAGGCTCATATATCTTATGATTGGGATGTTCTTTTATATTAATCCTACTGTACTTATTATGTTCATATGATGAGAGACCCTATTTCCTCTCATCAATCCATTTTGGAAGTTTTATGTGGCGCCGTTAGGCTGCCGAGTTTTCGTAAGGGATTTTTCATCTCACTTTTATTCCCGTGATATTTTTTCTACATTTGCCACAAATTCCATTGAGTGGTGTATGTACTGCACATTATTCTACTCTTTGTGTAATATAATTTCGTTTATGAGTATTTACATCAATGACCTATTGTCTTTCTTTCATGGGGTGTATGTTTTGAATGATACCCAAGTCGGTAAGGGAACCTTTCACCCTCCTCTTTTTTAAAAGACTTATTTTATTGGGTCTTTTAATTTACATATTTTTATGTTGGGATATGTTCTCATACATCCTTATTGATGTAAATTTTATGTCCAAGTGATGAGATACACTTTTTATCTCTCATCAACTCATTTTGATGTGATGCCGTTAGGCTGTCAAGGGAACTTTTTAACCCAATTTCGATTTCTTTGGGTTCAACTTGTAGTCATTGAATATGTCATCCATTGAATATGTGTGAATGACCTTTTATTGTTTTACACTTAATATCCACTTATATTGGGTGTATATATATTTGTCACACATATTTTTGAGATTTATTTGTCCTTAATTTAAGGATACCTTCTTTATAAGGGACTTCATCACATTTGACATTTCTATTGAGGGCTCATTGTTGTTATGCACCAATTCACTCTTATATGGTGTATATACTGTCCTTTGGAGTATTATATCATGAATCCTTTTATTCTCATGATATTATAAAATTCTGACTAAATGTTACTCCTCGATTATTGTATTCAAGTGTCTCTAATTTTGGTAAAACCCCTTTAACCAAAATATCGTTTTAAATGTTTTAATTATTTGTTCTTATTAATATCCATGTTTTTAAAATGGTTTTAAGGATTTATTTATATGGATATTAATGGTTTAAAATGTTAAAAGCTTCAAGGTGTTATGGGACACTTTGATTCAAAAATCTCTTTATTAAATGTTTTAAATGGTTTTGGAAATGGTTTCTTTTTGAATGGATTCATTATTTCAATATCCTAAAATGATATATTGTGATTGAAATGTGGAAATGTTATGTTTCCTTTATTCATGTTTATGTGATACGATTATGTTATGGTTCTTGGGAATTGTTATGAAGAATGGGTGGTTCCGTGATAAACTAAGGGCGGGTGAGCCCGATATAGCTCTCCAATGCATTGGGTAACGCGAAGGAGTGAAACGATAAGGTTTCTCCGAAGAGATTTAGGGAATATACTGTGATGGGTATTCCAAACATAACCAAGAGGGTTACTCCCTACGTAAGAATGTTATGAATGCCTCAAGTTACCTTTATGTCTTATGTTTTCTATGATTTTATGAGTTATGTTAAAGTGCCTATGTTTTATGGGTAAAGTATGATTTCATTCTTATGTATACATGTACTCGTGATTCCTTTCCATATTTTTATATCCCTTACTGAGCTTTTTATGCTCATCCCAAGTTTTTGAAATGTTTTTCACAGGTCAAGGGAAGGGTACATGATGTGATGACAGTGTCAAGGATGTGTGAAGAAATAATCCATGTTTTATTTTAAATATGTTTCCGTTGATGGGAATAATGAATATTGTCTTTCATGTAACCACCTTGTCTAAATATGGAATGTATTGCAAGTTTCATGATCAAATTCTCTAAAACTCTAAACCTGAAAAGATCCTCAATGTGTAATCTTGTAATAACTCAAGATTAAGTAAGGTTTAAGGCTGGGGCCTTATAGTTGGTATCAAAGGTCGGTTTAGATAACTTTAGAGGTTAGGGTATTCTTTAAGCATAAGTGACATTACCATATTGGTTGGGATTTCAGAAAGAGTCCTAATTTTAGATAAAGTTAATGAGTAACTATATCTTAGTGTTTACCTTCCTCATTAGTACATGATGGTTTTGTTGATATACTCACACTGAACTTTTTGGTTTTAGTAAATAGCTGGATCTAGCAGGAACCAAAGTGACAATGGGTTTGAAGGAAACTGTGGTGGTTCTCTGATTAAGATACTGGATGAGATGGGGGATTCAATGAGAAATCTCATTGTTGTTCTAAACCAACTATCAAGGAGTCATGATCAATCACTTCAACCTTGGTGAGTTCTCTAATGGATCATGTACGAGATGGCCAACTCGATGTGGAAATTCAGGTAATAATTATTAAGGTAACCATTAGGGTTTATATGATCCTTACTTTTGAGGTAATTATGGGTTATTATATGATATGATGGAAAATGAAGGGCATGAGATAAACTTGCGGTTAAAATATGTTATGATTATTCTTGAAGATTTTATCTCATTTTGAGGAATGTTTTAAGAATTATATAGTTTTGGAAAAAGGACAACACGTAGACCGTGTGACTACCCGTCGCGTCGGACAAAGCTGCGGGAATCGAACCCACAACCAAAGTGCGACTGGTATTTATCGCCTACCACTGGACTACGTGAAGTCCTTGGTAAGTTTGACTGATTATTTCTAGTTATATGATTATATTAATTAAGAGTAAGTTGATTTTGGGTTATTTATGAAAATGATTAACCTATCTTGGAGGATATGTGATTAGGTTAATTACTTTTCACTACGAGACTTTAGGGGAAACTGATGTTGTTTGGAGATAAATGTTACGATATAACTTGGAAGACTATGTGACTAAATCCTTCAAATATTTGGGTTTCAATCTTATATTGGTTTAATTTGAATAATTTTATGGACAAATTGATTATAGAATTGTCCTCGTTGAACTTTGGGTTTTGTTGGACAAATTTTGGAGGTTAAGAATAGATTTTCTTTTTATAAAGGGTTATCCTTTTCTGGATTATCTGACCCTGTACTAGCCTTTTTGGTTTTGGTTGTGGTTAAAGCCTAAAGACATGGGATGTATATAGTTCTATTTGGTGGATTAGGTGATTCTCTAGAAGTTGATTATAGTACTCTTAATGTGAACAAGTCTCCCTAAATACTCGTCTTTTGGAAAAAAAAATATGAGTTTGATTAAGGAATCTAGTAAAAGTTGAGAGTCAACATGATAAGTGATTATGTTTCCTTATGAATAAATTCCTCAATAAAAAGTAACTTAAAACAAAAATGTTGCCTATTAACTTTTCCTACTGGGGAATCGAATACCGTTTAACCCATCACAAGTTTGGGATTTTCTTGTGGTTAACTTTCTCCTAAACATGTTTTCTATCACCCTCAATCAGAACATGACCCTATGTTTTCTCCTCCATGTCCATGTTTTCCTACATGGAATCCTAGTATGGGTTAACTCGGGTGACCTCTGTACTTATCTTCCTTTATTTTAAAGTGATTGTTTTACCGACTCTTGTTCCGATGTGGGACTTTCAAGAATGTTTCCAAGCTCAATTTTAAAATTGAGAGGACGCAATTCACAAAAGGGGGGAAGGATGTAACACCCCAGGTAAATAAAGAATATGAAATTTTCATATTTATCCATATTTGTGAATAAAATATTAATATGACTTTAAAGGGGACACTATGCTCGATGGCGTACCCAACACGCAACAACGAGTTTCTTGAGAATCTTACATTGCACTCTAATAATAAAATAATATTATTTCAAATGGTAGTTAACATGTAGCTGTTGTATTGGCGGGAATGGATAGAAATAACTACAATACGATTATATATGTTTTTTTAATGTTTTTAAATTGGGCCAATAAAAGCTAAAGGCTTAAAATACAGAAAGAATTAAATTTTAGGTGTATATGCCCTAGTTTTCACTAAAGGTTCACTTATCGCCTTTTAATGGAGAACTGTCATTAAATATAGTTTTGATCACTCTTATACATTCTTTTGGACCAAATAAAACTCTTACTAAGAATTGGGACATCAAATTTTACTTTGTGTAATTTTTTGGTATTTTTCCGATAAAGTTCATTTTTTTAATGAATAGTGTAGAATGTTGTATTTTAATTCAAAACCTCTTTTTAATCTAATTTATTTATATGATTAGATAATATTTTGAATTGGTTTTAAAGTGAAATTAGAAAATATTTTTACCATTAAATCCAATAGTGGTCGTTGGAATTAATTTCACTTTGAAATCAGACTTAAACTAGTGTCAATCTTTTGATACTTATTGTTTTATAAAAACACGCTATTTGCTCTGACAGCAGGAATTAATTATTAAATTAATTAATGTGACTAATATATTTTGAATTTTGTAAAACAGAATTCATTTTTGAATTCGGAATATCAAATATAGCTTAGGGTGAATTTTTGGGATTTTTCTGAAAAACTTCAATTTTTGATGAATAGTGAAACCACTAAGTGGTACATATAAATGCTGATTTTTTGTTTAAATGAAATTTTACCACTTATTTGTTTTGAATTTAAAAAATCCTACATACATGGTTTTCATTAATAAGTAAAATGTGGTTCAATGGGATAAAAATAATTTTTTGGTGAATAGTAACTTATTATGTTTTTAATCGCGATTAGTGGTAATTAGTGTAGTTTAAGGTAAAAATAATGATTTAATAAAATGAAATGAACTTGAAACATGTCCTAACCTCATTGGATGTGTAATGTCAGACCAATACAAGCCATTGGTCAACTTGGGGACCCCATGGATCCACTTTGGTTGGGAAATGACATAAATAACTTTTTATTTAATGTAAAAGTAAAAATGACACAAACATGATATGTTTTATTAAAACAATTTTTAAGTCGGGGTTATACAAGTCATATGTTTGATTATAAATAGTCATTGGAAATCTAAAAAGATTTCCTACATCATAGTATTTTTTTTATAATTTTTAGACATTAAATAAATAAAATTATTTATGACATAATGATGCAGCGATGACATCATTATTTGACGATTTAAATAAAATGGAAAGATAATGTAAAATCTATGAACTACACATGTCCAAAACTTATTGTATGGGTGGATTTCTAACCCTATCACCTTATCCACGAATTATATCAATGTTTGACCTTTTAAAACCGAAACACATTTTCAAATAAAGTAATATTTCTTTACTTTCCAAAAGTGCCCCTCCTCTCCTCTTATAAAAGGCCCCCACCTCTACCTCATTTCACACACTATTTAAGCCTTTGGCTCGGCCAACCCCTGCCCATTTACTCTCTCCACATCCCTCTCCTCATCCTAGAGGATTCCCTTTGGGCAGAATCCTTTCAAAGGAAGCCTTTATGCTCAAATCAAAAGGAGTTACACTTTTAAAAGGTAATTCATTCTCTCATGTTCATTTGATTTATTTTGCTTCTCCAACCCCCTAAACTCTTTTTATGTACTTTTTTTGTAACAAAACCAGTATCTTAAATATACTAGGATGTTGTTATAAGATTTATTCGAGCTACACTCTCACACAACTACATCAAATGGTTAAAGAACATACGGTTTTTGTGGATGGCGAAATTCTGCCTCCCAAAACGATGATTGTTCAATACTCATTTAACACCTTCAAAGGTGGCAATTATGATGTCACTATTTTTATATATGATATATAATATTTTTATGTTTTACTTATACTTCTGTATTTTTCATTTGTGCCTTACCTTTATAGCTTCCATTATGGGTATACGCGATATCTTCATTTTAGGAAGTGCGGACTACCGCCCCCTCAAAGTGATGTGATTCGTTAATGCCATATGTGGGACGTATAAGGGATGGATTTAATGTTATTATATATGATGTTATACTGGAATTATTATATACCTCTATATCATTATTATTTCTTTCCATTAAAGTATGAGATAGAAATGAAAGTAGCGTTCATGCGTACGTACGGCATACCGTCTCCATGAACGGTGCATTTCATTTCTTACCTCTAAATGATTATGTAATATTATAAATACATGTATATGATGGATATATATGATATATATGATATCCAAATCAGGATTGTCATTCTGGATATAAAGAACCTTTGACCACACAAACAACATGTAATTGTAAGAAATCCACTTTCGACTTAAGAACCAAATATCGGCAAAACAAATATTATTAACTTAAATGATTACATAATGTTTATAACATGTCAATAATTGATATAAAAGGAATAATTAACTTTGAAAAGGTTATTAAGCAAGTAGAAATTAACTCAAGTTTATTATTCAGGACGTTAAAGAATGATCGAGTCAGGTCGGACCGGAGGTATGGGATCCTACACCTCTCTTTCTTATTAAGTACACTCTTTTATGTCATTCCTTTTAAGCTCATATTTATTATGATTGGGATGTTCTTTTATATTAATCCTACAGTACTTATTATGTTCATATGATGAGAGACCCTATTTACTCTCATCAATCCATTTTGGAAGTTTTATGTGGCGCCGTTAGGCTGCCGAGTTTTCGTAAGGGATTTTTCATCTCACTTTTATTCCCGTGAGATTTATGCTACATTTGCCACAAATTCCATTGAGTGGTGTATGTACTGCCCATTATTCTACTCTTTGTGTAATATACTTTCATTTATGAGTATTTACATCAATGACCTATTGTCTTTGTTTCATGGGGTGTATGTTTTGAAAGATACCCAAGTCGGTAAGGGAACCTTTCACCCTCCTCTTTTTTAAAAGACTTCTTTTATTGGGTCTTTTAATTTACATATTTTTATGTTGGGATATGTTCTCATACATCCTTATTGATGTAAATTTTATGTCCAAGTGATGAGATACACTTTTTATCTCTCATCAACTCATTTTGATGTGATGTCGTTAGGCTGTCAAGGGAACTTTTTAACCCAATTTCGATTTCTTTGGGTTCAACTTGTAGTCATTGAATATGTCATCCATTGAATATGTGTGAATGACATTTTATTGTTTTACACTTAATATCCACTTATATTGGGTGTATATATATTTGTCACACATATTTTTGAGATTTATTTGTCCTTAATTTAAGGATACCTTCTTTATAAGGGACTTCATCACATTTGACATTTCTATTGAGGGCTCATTGTTGTTATGCACCAATTCACTCTTATATGGTGTATATACTGTCCTTTGGAGTATTATATCATGAATCCTTTTATTCTCATGATATTATAAAATTCTGACTAAATGTTATTCCTCGATTATTGTATTCAAGTGTCTCTAATTTTGGTAAAACCCCTTTAACCAAAATATTGTTTTAAATGTTTTAATTATTTGTTATTATTAATATCCATGTTTTTAAAATGGTTTTAAGGATTTATTTATATGGATATTAATGGTTTAAAATGTTAAAAGCTTCAAGGTGGTATGGGACTCTTTGATTCAAAAATCTCTTTATTAAATGTTTTAAATGTTTTTGGAAATGGTTTCTTTTTGAATGGATTCATTATTTCAATATCCTAAAATGATATATTGTGATTGAAATGTGGAAATGTTATGTTTACTTTATTCATGTTTATGTGATACGATTATGTTATGGTTCTTGGGCATTGTTATGAAGAACGGGTGGTTACGTGATAAACTAAGGGCGGGTGAGCCCGATATAGCTCTCCAATGCATTGGGTAACGCGAAGGAGTGAAACGATAAGGTTTCTCCGAAGAGATTTAGGGAATATTCTGTGATGGGTATTCCAAATGTAACCAAGAGGGTTACTCCCTACGTAAGAATGTTATGAATTCCTCAAGTTACCTTTTTGTCTTATGTTTTCTATGATTTTATGTGGTATGTTAAAGTGCCTATGTTTTATGGGTAAAGTATGATTTCATTATTATGTATACATGTACTCATGATTCCTTTCCATATTTTTATATCCCTTACTGAGCTTTTTATGCTCATCCCATGTTTTTGAAATGTTTTTCACATGTCAAGGGAAGGGTACATGATGTGATGACAGTGTCAAGGATGTGTCAAGAAAGAATCCATGTTTTATTTTAAATATGTTTCCGTTGATGGGAATAATGAATACTGTCTTTCATGTAACCACTTTGTCTAAATATGGAATGTAATGCAAGTATCATGATATAATTCTCTAAAACTCTAAACCTGAAAAGATCCTCAATGTGTAATCTTGTAATAACTCAAGATTAAGTAAGGTTTAAGGCTGTGGCCTTATAGGATATATATGATATATATGATAACTAAATCATGAATATAATTCTGGATATAATGGATATTTCACCACATGAACAACTTGTAATTATAAGAAGTTTATTGTTGACTCAAGTACCAAAGATCGACAAAACGACCGTTATTAACATAAATAATTACATAATGTTCATAACATTGTAATAAGTGATATAAAAAGGATAATGAAATTTAAAATGGTTATTAATAAGGTAGATATTAACTCTAGTTTATTATTCAGGAGGTTAAAGAACGGTTGAGTCAAGTAAGACATGAGGTAAGGGAATTTCTTAACCCAACTTCCATTCTTTGGGTTAATCTCCTACTATCAAATTATGTCATGATATTATTATGCCCTATTTTGTATTTTTATGTTCTTTATGTGTACCTATAGTGAATACACATAATAGATCTATTTTATTTTAAAAATGATCTTTTTAAGGACTTCGTCTCAATCTCCTTTCATTGAGGCATATTTGGTTTTATACACAATTTTCTTTTATACGGTGTATAAACCCCTTTTACATTTATGTTTATTCAAAAGGAATCTTTTTTATACGAAGCGTTTTACTAAACGACAAAAAGGGAATGTTTTTCTTTCCGTACATATGTGGCAACCATGACTTCTCCGCCGCCGTGACCATCATTTGAGTTTTGGATTCCGCTACAAGCCATCACTTTTTTTAATGAAAAATAAATACAAAGTTTTAACATTCTTTTATTTTTGTATTGAAAATCGTTTTGAAAGCGTTTTAATTACATAAATGTGTTGTATTGAAATCTTGTGATTGAAATGTCGAAATGTTATGTTTCCTTTATGCATGTTTTCTGTGATACGATTATGTTATGGTTTATGATATGTTTAAACCCATTCAAATGAGGAATGCATTGGACTTAGTAAGTGACGGGTGGAGCCCGCTATAGCTCCTCGATGCATCAGTAGGTCTCATGAGACAACTAGACGTGGAATTGGCTGAGGCCCTTTCCCAATTTGATTTATGGTTTTGGCCGAGGCTTTAATAATTTGAGACGTCTTGGCTGAGGCCTTGACAAAATGTTTCAGAATGTCTGGCATTATGCATTCTATCATTATGAAAGTGGTTGTTGATATTGCATGTGATTATTCGACCAGTAGAATACCCATGTGAAGAAGTGAATGGCATTATCTCATTTTACTTTTGCCATATTATGTTGATGTTCATGTTTAAAAGGCTATTGTTTTAGTTATACATTGCCTTAAATGTTAGTGATTATTTATGAAAGCTTCCGCTATGTTGTTATCCTTACTGAGCATCTGAGCTCACCCCTTTCAATGTTTTAATATTTTCCAGGATGTGAAGAAGTATTTTATGAATGACCTGCAGGGATAGTCAGAAGAAGATATGAGTGTGGACTTTGAAGACCATGTTATTGTAGTTTTTCACTTTATGATGTAATGTAACATTTATGAACGTATCTAGTGTTTCCAAGGCTACTAAACTAATCGGTCTTTCGAGACATGATCTTTTGTGATCATGAAAATGTTACGAAGTAACGCACCAGCTCTAGGTAGATGGGGTCAGGGCGTTACAGTTGGTATCAGAGGCAATTTAGTACTAACCTTGGAAGCTAGATTTAGATAAACTCTAATTAGAGCACATAGCCCAAAGATAGACTTGGAGGATTAGTATAGAAAAACTTCCTAGAATTTTTGTATTATAGAGATTTTTTGAGTTTTCTGAGCAATACATCCCTGTCTGGATACGACCAGGTAGAGGTGGCTCTGGCACAGATATACCTAGGGGTATAACCTGAAAACACCGCTTTGAGCTATACTCGAACGGGAACTGGTGCACGACAACGGGCCTTGCTGCACTCTTGGTTACGACACTCCCGGGGGATATGCTTAGGATAATTCTCATTTTCATTACAAACCACTATGAAGGGATATGAGTATATACATCCTCAAAGAAAACATTTTTATGGATTATATCCATAAATAGTTCAATTTATGTTAGGTATCTTACAAGTATGGAATTATGTATTTTGATTCATAAATCTAGTTTATGCCATTGTATAGAAATGGCACCTAGTGGAAGGAATGGAAACTGTATCAATGCACGAACTCCGTGTAGGGATTACCCTCCTACTCAAGATAATTATTGTGGATCTGGAAATACAACTGGTGCTGATCAACTTATTACCATACTGGGGCAACTCACTCAAGTTATGAATAATAACCTTACTCGTATGGATCACCCTGATCCACAACGTGGAGGATCAATGTTAGACCGCTTCATGAGGAAACAACCACCAACATTTAATTGTGTACAAATACATTAGTATCTGAGCAATGGATAAACTCCTTAGAGAAAATATTCCATGCCTTGGGGAGTAGCGAAAGGGAGAAGGTTATCATGGCATTTTACCGCCTCACCGGAGATGCCGATCAGTGGTGGTCGCTGATTCAAAACACAAAGGAAGATGATGACGTATCGAATATGGAATGGAGGGAGTTCAAAGAGCTTTTCTTAGAAAAATACTTTCCACGTGACCATCGAGCAGATATGGAAAGGCAATTTCTGAGTCGGAGGCAGAAGGAGGATGAGAATGTTGCAAAGTATGAGGCTAACTTTACAAGGTTAGCGAGGCATGCAGCAGATTATATACGTAACCCAAGAAGTAAGATTTATCATTTCTTTGATGGATTAAAACGACTTCTCCATAGAGTATTAGTATCACAATCCTTATCATCGTACGAAGATATTGTCTCGTGTGCTATCAAGACAGAAAAGGAATTCTCTAAGTCTTATGACATCAAAGTAAAGCAAGAGAAGAAGAGAATGGTGGAACAAGAGACAGATAAAGGGAAAAAGGGAAAGAAGGATTTTCCATTATGTGATAATTATGGGAAGAATCACCCTGGTACTTGCCTAAAAGGAATGGTAGTTTGTTACAAATGTGAAGAAAAAGGTCATCAGGCTCGTGATTGCAAGGGAAAGAAAGAGGATATCAATGTTGAATACTACAATTGTAGGGAAATGGGGCATTATGCAAATTAATGTCCTAAGAGTCAGGGAAACTTACCTCAGAAAAGTCCAAGGGATCAAGGAAAATATTATACTGTTACTATAGTTGAAGGAGAATAACTAATGTATTGGTGCTTTTGGACTCATGGATTATATTATGGTTATTAGAATAATGTGATATATATAAAGATTGTACTGCAGTACTTTTGGATTTCAGTAAGGTTTTAATATGATGAAGGTAATTATATTTTTAGTATGTGACAATAAGAGAAACTTTACTTTGTTTGGGGAATTTGATAAATTGATTTTGGAATAAAGAGACCTTTTAGAGAAAGTCTAGACAGAGGTATTTTGGAAAACTATAACGGTTCGAGTGGATTAAGTTGATCTTTGGATAGTATTTTTTATGGTTAAAAAATTTATGAAGATTATTTTTGGAATATTATAATACTATAGTTTTAGGAAAAGGACAACCTGCAGGGTGGGGCATAACCCATCGCGTCGGACAAAGCTGGAGGAATCGAACCCACAACCATAGTGCGACAGGCCTTTATTTCCTACCACTAGCCTACAGGAAGTCCCTGGTTATTACAAAATCAATTTACTAATCTGAATGGTATGTGTTAACATTTATAACCTTATACAATTAGGATAAGTATAATATTTTTGAGTTCTATTATCTTTTTGAGTGAAAGATGATTTGATGGTTGAAACTCTAATTGTCAAGCATAAATATATATATACCTATCTCTTATTCAATGAATAAATTAATTCTTAAACTTTAGTAAAGGGATATTAAAACAAAAAAATGTGTTATCCTAATACCTTATGTCTTGTTGAACTGATGATATTTTAAATCAACATAGATTGAAGGCTTTGAGGCCCTCAATTTGACAGTTGATTGTGATTGATGACCTCAATCACTCCCTATAAATATTTATGTTTTTCCCCCAATTATATGTCTCTAATTTCCACCAATGTTCTCCTAATCGGGATCATAATTGGGTGGTGACTTTTTCATTTCCCTTTCCCTCTTATTAAGGCTAAATTTTTTTAATCTTATTTCCAATGTGGGTTTTCCACAAAGGTATATTCTCTTTTCGACCTTTTATTTTCAAAGAAGAATTTCAAATTGCGAGGACACAATTTATTGAAGGAGGGGAGAATGTAACACCCCGAGCTTCCATGATACGCTTCTCATTCAATAATGCAATAGCTTGCATTGTATGCAACTTCGAGTTCTAAAACACCGCGACTAATCAAAGTAGCCATTATGAATAGTAATAACCACTTTTTAAAATTATAGAAATTTTATATTTCAAAATGGACTTCATTTTTTGATTCGGATTATCGAAATTAGCCTATGTTGAATTTTTGGTATTTTTCTGAGAACTTCTAATTTTTTATGAATAGTGAAAAATACTTAAAAACAACTTTTTTAATAAAAAAAATTTATAGTGATAAATTATACTATTTAGTGGTTTTAAAGTATAATTAGAATATATTTTTACCATTTTATCCAATGGTGGCCATTACAATTAATTTAACATTCAAATTGGACATAAACAATTGTCAATCTTTTGATATAAAGTGTTTCTTAAAAACACGCTATTTGTTGTGACAGCGGGAAATAATTATAAAATTAATTAATTAAACTAATATGTTTGGAATTTTGTAAAATAGACATCATTTTTGAATTCAGAATATCAATTATAGCTTAGGGTGAAATTTTGGCATTGTTCTGAAAAAATTCATTTTTTGATGAATAGTAAAACCACTAAGTGGTAGTTAAATAACTTATTTTTCGTTTAAATGAAATATTACCACTTCTAAGATTTGATTTTAAAAAATCCGACATACATAGTTGTCATTAAGAAGTAAAATTTGGTTCAATGAGATTAAAATAATTTTTGGTGAATAGTAAATATTAAGTTCTTAATCACAATTAGAGGTAATTAGTGTAGTTTAAGGTAAAAATAATGTTTTAATAATATGAGATGAGTTTGACACATGTCATACCCTGATTGGATGTGCCATGGCCGTCCAAGACAATCCATGGGTCAACTTGGGTACCACATGGAGCCACTTATTTGGAAAATGACATAAATACCTTTTATTTAATGTTAAAGTAAAAAATGACACAAACATGAAATGTTTTACTAAAAAAAATTTTACATGGGGATATACAAGTCATATTTTTGACTATAAATAGTCATTGGAAATCTGAAAAGATTTCCTAAACCATAGTAGTTTTTTTATAATATGTAGACATTAAATAAATTAAATTATTTATGACATCATGATGATGCAGCGATTACCTCATTGTTTAACGATTTAAGTAAAATGGAAGGATAATGTAATATGTAAGACCTACACATGTCCAAAACCTATTGGATGGGTAGATGTCGAACCCTTATCACCTTATACTCGAATTATAGAAGTGTGGGACCTTTGTAATCTGAAAAGCATTTCAAAATAATGTAACATTTCAATCTTTCCAAAAGAGCCCCTCCTCTCCTCTTATAAAAGGCTCCCACCACTACCACCTTATTCACACCATCCAAGCCATTTGGCACGGCCAACCTCTGCCAAAATACTCTCTCCACTTTCCTCCCTTACTCCTAGAAGCCTCACTTTGGGTAGAACTCTTCCCAAGGAAGCCTTTGTCTCAAATCAAAAGAGTTGCCTGATTTTAAGGTAATGTCTTCTCTTATGTTATTTTGTATTATTTTGCTTCTCCAACCCCATAAACTCTTTTTATTAATTTTTTTTAACAACACCAGTATCCTCAATATACTATAATGTTGTTATAAGAAGTATTAGAGCTACATTTACACACACCTACATCTAATGGTAAAAGAACATACTATTTCTGTGGATGGCGAATTTCTGCCTCACGAAACGATGATTGTTCAACACTCATAAAACACTTTAAAATGTGGCCATTAAGATGTAACACTATTTATATATGATATATAATATGTTTATGTTTTCCTTATGCTTCTGTATTTCTCATTTATGGCATACATTATGATTTCCATTATGGGTAGACGCGATATTTTCATTTTAGGAAGTGCGGACTACCGCCCCCTCTAAGTGATTTGAATCGTTAATACCATATGTGGGATGTATAAAGTATGGGGTAAATTGTATTATATGCTATATTATACTGGAATTATATTATACATTTATATCATTATTATTTCATTCCATTAAATATGAAATAGAAATGAAATTAGCGTTCATGCGTACGTACGGCTTACCGTCTCCATGAACGGTGCATTTCATTTCTTACATATAAATGTTACGTAATATTATGAATGAATGTATATACTATATATATATATGATATATATGATAACTACATCATGAATATAATTCTGGATATAATAGATATTTCACCACATGAACAACTTGTAATTATAAGAAGTTTATTGTTGACTCATGTACCAAAGATCGACAAAACAATCGTTATTAACGTAAATAATTACATAATGTTCATAACATTGTAATAAGTGATATAAAAAGGATAATGAAATTGAAAATGGTTCTTAATAAGTTAGATATTAACTCTAGTTTATTATTCATGAGGTTAAAGAACGGTTGATTGAAGTCAGACATGAGGTAAGGGAATTTCTTAACCCAACTTCCATTCTTTGGGTTAATCTCCTACTATCAAATTATGTCATGATATTATTATATCCTATTTTGTATTTTTACGTTCTTTATGTGTACCTATAGTGAATACACATAATAGATCTATTTTATTTTAAAAATGATCTTTTTAAGGACTTCGTCTCAATCTCCTTTCATTGAAGCATATTTGGTTTTATACACAATTTTCTTTTATACAGTGTATAAACCCCTTTGACTTTTATGTTTATTCAAAAGGAATCTTTTTTATACAAAGTGTTTTACTAAACGACAAAAAGGGAATGTTTTTCTTTCCGTACCTATGTGCCTACAGTGACTTCTCCACCACCGTGACCATCATTTGAGTTTCGTCTTCCTCTACAGGCCATCACCTTTTTTTAATGAAAAATAAATACAAAGTTTTAACTTTCTTTTATTTTGGTATTGAAAATGGTTTTGAATATATCAATGTGTTGTATTGAAATATTGTGTTTGAAATGTGGAAATTTTATGTTTCCTTTATGCATGTTTTATGTGATATGATTATGTTATGGTTTATGATATGTTTAAACCCATTCATATGAGGAATGCATTGGACTTAGTAAGTGACGGGTGGAGCCAGCTATAGCTCCTCGATGCATCGGTAGGTCTCATGAGACAACTAGATGTGGAATTGGCTGAGGCCCTTTCCCAATTTGATTTATGGTTTTGGCCGAGGCCTTAATCATTTTATACATCTTGGCCGAGGCCTTGAAAAAATGTTTCAGAATGTCTGGCATTATGCATTCCCTCATTATGAAAGTGGTTATTGATATTGAATGTGATTATTCGACCAGTAGAATATCCATGTGAAGAAGTGAATGGCATTATCTCATTTTACATTTTCCATATTATGTTGAAGTTCATGTTTAAAAGGCTTTTGATTTAGTTATACATTGCCTTAAATGTTAATGTTTATTTATGAAAGCTTCCGCTATGTTGTTATCCTTACTGAGCATCTGAGCTCACCCCTTTCAATGTTTTAATATTTTCCAGGATGTGAAGAAGTATTTTATGAATGGCCTGTAAGTATAGTCAGAAGAAGATATGAGTGTGGACTTTTAAGACCATGTTATTGTAGTTTTTCACTTTATGATGTAATGTAACATTTATGAACGTATCTAGTGTTTCCAAGGCTACTAAACTAATCGGTCATTCGAGACTTGATCTTTTGTGATCATGCCAATGTTACGAAGTCACGCACCGGCTCTGGGTAGCTGGGGTCAGGGCGCTACATAATATATTACATCTAAATTATTGATATAATTATGGAATTATAATATATATATATATCACTTTGTTTTAATTCCATTAATATGATAAAAAATGAACGTAGCGTTCATGCGTACGTATGGCCTACCGTCTCCATGAACGGTGATTTTAATTTTTTTATCTCCAAATGCTATGGAATAGTATAAAATGAATATATACTGGATATATATGATATTTAAAACATCAATTATATTATGGATATTATGTACCTATAACTACATGGAAAATTCTGTTCCAACAAGTTCAATTTTTACTCATGTACCGAACATCTACAAAAATGTCTGATATGAACTCACTTTATTAACCAATTATTATAACATTATAATATGTGATATGAACTGAATAATAATCATTAAATGAGGTCCTTATAATTTATAAATTGACCAAATTTTATTATTCAGGAGATTAAAGAACAATCGAGTCATGTCAGACACGAGGTAAGGGATCCTACCCCTCTCCTTCTTTTTTAAGTACACTCTTTTATGTTATTCCTTTTATGATCATCTTTCTTATGATTGAGATGTTATTTTATATTAATATTACTGTACCTTTTATGTTCATATGATTAGAGACCCTACATTCTCTCATCAATCAATTTTCAAAGATTTGTGTGGCGACGTTAGGCTGCCGAATTTTTGTAAGAGATCCAACCTCTCTATTTCTTTTTAAGTACTCTCCTTTATGATACTTATTTTAAGCTCCACTTTGTTATGTTGGGGGAAGTTCTTTTATATTCCCCTTGATGTAAATTTATTTTAATATGATGAGAGACCCTATTTGATCTCATAAATCCATTTTTGGATGTTTTATGTGGCACCATTAGGCTGCAGAGTTTTCATAAGGGATTTTTCATCTCACTTTTATTCCCATGAGATTTATGCTACCTTTGCCACATTCCCATTGAGTGGTATATATACTTTCCATTATTCTACTCTTTTTGTAATCTACTTTATTTTATGAGTATTTACATCAATATTGTATTGTCCTTCTTTCATGGGGTGTATGTTTCGAAAATACCCAAGTCGGTAAGGGAACCTTTCACCCTCCACTTTTTAAAATAATTCTTTTGTTGGGTCTTTTAATTGACATATTGTTGTGTTGGGATATGTTCTTATTGATGTTAATTTTATGTCCAAGTGATTAGATACCCTTTTTATCTCTCATCAACTCATTTTATGAATTTTGAAGGGACGTTGTTAGGCTGTCGAATTTTTGCAAGGGAACTTCTAAACCCAATTTTGATTCTATGGGATAAACTTTCACTCCTTGAATATGTCATTCTATGAATATGTGTGAATAATCTCTGATTGTTTTACACTTATTATCCACTTATATTTGGTGTATTCATTTGTTACACATAATTATGTAATTGATTTATCCTTAATCCAAGGATACAGTCTTTGTATGGGACATCGTCTCAATATCCTTTCATTGAGGCATATTTTGTTTTATACACAACCTTCTTTTATACGGTGTATAAACCCCTTTGAATTTAAAATTTATCAAAAAAAAATCTTTTTATACGAAGTGTTTTACTAAATGGAAAAAGAGAATGTTTTTGTCGTACGTATGTGGAAACAACAACTTCTCCGCCGTCATGACCATTATTTGAGTTTCGACTTCCTCTATAAGCCATTCCTTTTTTTAAATTAAATATAAATACCATGTTTTACTTTTATTCTGTTTTGGTATTGGAAATGGTTTTCATAATGTTTTATATCAATGTGTTGTATTGATATCATGTGATTGAAATGTGGAAATGTTATGTTTCCTTTATACATGTTTTATGTGATACGATTATGTTATGGTTCTTGAGAATTATTATGAAGACAGGTGGTTCCGTTCTAATCTAAGGGCGGGTGAGCCCGATATAGCTCTACAATGCATTGGGTAACATGAAGGGGTTAAACATTAATGTTTCTCGGAATATTTTTAGGGAATATACTGTGATGGGTATTCTAAACATAACCAAGAGGGTTAATCCCTACATAATAATGTTATGAATGCCTCAACTTACCTTTATGCCTTATGATTTCTATGATTTATTCATGATTTGATGAGGTATGTTAAAATTCTTTATGTTTTATGAGTAATTTATGATTTCATACATGGACAAATGTTTTATTTTCATACTTTTATATCCCTTACTGAGCTTTTTATTCTCATCCCAAGTTTTTGAAATGTTTTTCACAGGTCAAGAGAATGGTGCATGATATGATGATAGTGTTAAGGAAGTGTCAAGAAAGAATCCATGTTTTATTTTAAATATGTTTTCATTGATTGGAAAAAAGGAATACTATCTTTTATGTAACCACTTTGATTAAATGTGGAATGTAATCATGATTTATGATCAAATTCTCTAAAACTCTAAACCTAAATAGATCCTTAATGTGAATTATTCATTTAATTCAATATTAAGTAAGGTTTAAGGCCAGGGCCTTATATGACTAGTTAGGATGTGTGATGATTTGGTCTATGAGGTAGTGGTTGGTTGGAATTGATGTAATGTGACTAGTTGTGTGATGGTGATTATATATACTGGTGTTGTGTCATGTGGTAACATTGTGTGATGAGGATGTGCTATGTTATATAGTGCATAGTGAATGTGATAAATAGTAGTTGTGGTGTGTTGTGGATGTGGCTATGTAGTTGTCTTGATGTAATGTAGTTGTGGATCACTGTTGTTATGGATGGGTGGAGATTTTGATGTGTAGTATTTCTGGTGAGATTATTTTGATGATGTACTGAAATGATGCTTGTGGATGTGAGGTTTTTTGGGGATGTTTGCATGAGTTGGTACAACATTTGTGACACATGGTTGTGTTATTTTACTAGTTATAATGGGAATAAATGATGTTGTTGAATTAAATGAATATATTAATATGATAGAAATTGAAAGTTGGTAAATGGATTAAAATAATTGAATGAAATACGGTCTTTTTAAATGGAGATCAAGAGTTTAGTAAATTATGATAGTGGAAACTATTATATTTGGAAGGAGCTGAACATGTAATAGAAATTTTAAAATGTTTTGTGGTATGTGTGGTGGACATGTGGTAGGTTTTATATATTTTTGGAAGTGTTTTTGATGGTTTAAATGTCGAATAGTGGTGATGTGGATGTTTACATCAGTGTAGTTGTGAACCCATTAGTTGGGTAATGTGTTCTATCTATATATCATGCATGTTAATGTTATTTATTTGTGTGCCCCACATGAGTTGGATGTCATTATTAATTCATAAGGGTCATGGGTTATAGGTGTTATTCGAAAAATCAAGGATGGGGGTGATATAGATGGTTGTATACCCCCTCTTCTCTAATATTCCATTAGTAGTGATGTCCTAGGTTTCAATGGGTGAGGTGTGATGTGTTGGACTTTGTGTCTTTTGGTGGGGTGTTATGTGTTGGACCATGTTTCTTTAGACAATACTTTGTCTGATGTTACTTTTTGGTAGCACTAGATGCTTGACCTTTTGAGAATGTGGTTGGTAGGGATGTATCTTGAACAATATTTGTGATGTTTGGTATGAGATTTTATGTCATGTGTTGTGATATGAGGCAATGTGGTATGCATAGAAGGGATGAGATGACAATATAATCAATATTTAGGAAGTAGAGTGGAAAATTAGTATGGAAGCGGTAGCAAGGAACCATTCATTGTTATGATCATGATGATATATAATTATGTTGGATATGTGATTTAGTGGGTGAGACATAGTGTTACCGAGATTGGTTAGTTGACTTGAATAGGTAATTATTGGTTCAACTATTTTTTTAAGGGTGAATTAGAATGTTGTTTTCACATGTTCACTCAAGATGTTGGGTATGATCCAACTGTGTATACATATTTTTCTCAAATTATGGATATAAAATATTTTTTAGGATTTTATAAGGACATTAGAGACTATGATAGACATTACAAGATTTGGTTTTATAGATACTATTTATTTGTTCATATAGGACTTGTCTTCTGGTACATTTCATTGGAGACTTTATTTGTATAGTATGGTTTTTTTCATGCATTTTGGGATAGTTTTTTACTTTTAAAATTATCTACTATAGATTTTTTGTTGTTGATTATCCTATCTACTGATGATGTTCTATTATAGAGGGTAATGTCTCTCATATATGTGATACTGATATACCCATGGTGCTAGTCACCAACCTGGGGCCTGCTTGAGGGGGGACTCGGGAGCTCATTTTCTCTATTCCTTTATTATAATATCATTTCAGCAAGGGGTCATGGCAGTTAGTTATTGGAGTTATTTTTGATAGATAGAATGATTTATTGAATTTTTTACTATGATTTTTGAATCAGCTGGATTTCAAAAGGTCTTAGATCATCTAGGTTCCCCATGTAGGCAAGTGATACCACCTCATATGCACAATTTTAATCCCACTTGTGATCTAGTTCATGTACTCGGAGCTTATTGAATGACCAGGTGAGGTAGACCAGTTTGATGTTTAGAGACCTAGGAGTGGTACATGAATCATTATTGATTATGACCATTTTTGAATTTGGATGTTTTGGAAAATTTATTTAATTAAATAAAATTTCATAGAATTACACGCCACCATGATTTGGAAATCACCATGATTTTCATTATTCGATCTTGTTCGTCATCTATGATTTGCATATTCAGTGAATGTTCAATAGGATGATTTAGTTGATCATTATTGGATTGACCCAATATTTTAGTATGAGGCATGATAGAGATCCATGTGTTCATTTTAGTGGTACAATTTTGGAATGTATAATTGGTGCTTTAGATTAGAAGATGAATCACTAGTTAGAGGAGTTTGAGGACACATTCAGTCTGATATGAGTAAGGGATGAGTTATGGATCCCATTTTTAGTTAGTCCGATGTGAGGAAATGTCTATTAGTGGTGGACATTTTAATGCCCCAACCCCAGAATCCCAAAGTGGTTTCATTATTACATATCATTAGCATGATCACAAAAGGTCTAGTCTCGAAAGACCTATTAGTTTAGTATCATTTGAATTACTAGACACATTCATAAGGTTTACATTACAACATAAAATGGAAAACTACAACAACATTGTTTCCATATACAGCATTGAGATCCCATAGACTATCCTTGAATGTCAGTCATAATATATTTTTTCGCATCCTAGGAATAACAAAATATAGAAAAGGGTGAGCTCATATGATTAGTAAGGATAACAATATATTCGAAACATTCATTAATAAGCATAAATATTAAAGGAAATGTATAAAAATAAAACTAATGCCTTTTCAAGATAAACATCATCATAATATGGAAAATATAAATCAAAATAATTCTATTTACTTACTCACATGGTTATTCTAATAGTCGAATAATCACATGGAATATAAATATACACTTTTATAATGATTGAATGCATAATGTCACACTTTATTACCATATAGTCAAGGCATTGTGCAAAGAATACAATTAAGATTTTTTCAAGGCCTTGTTCCAAGATACTAGTTTGTCTCATGAGACCTACAAATGCATCGAGGAGCTATAGCGGTCTCCACCCGTTACTTACTATGTCCAATGTGTTCCTCTTCTAAAAAGTATTAAACATGACATAAACATTCATATTAAAACTAGAATAAGAAATGTCAATACCTTATCTATAAACAATAAACTGTAGAAAAAAAAAACACATCCACAGTCAAACATATCAAGAACCTTCAATAAAAAATTGAAGATTTTTATCATAATAAATCAACTTCAAACAAGAGTAAAATCCATTGAAAGATGTGGACATAGACGAAATCAAAAACCGGTTGAGTGAAATATCTCATTGATTTTCTTAAAATCCTTTAATGATTCATAATTATAAGCGAAATAATTTATTTTTAAAATATTATTATAATATTATAAAGGAATTTTTTAAAATTTTATAATGGCGGAATATAGCTGCACCCAAAGTGTATGTTAACAAAACATTCTTACCTTAATTTTGTCGAGCAGGTCATAAAGTAACTTGTTTAGAAAATAATGGAAAAAATCCATTAAAATGTATAAGTTCAAATAAGTGTATAAATGAATTTAATCCATAGTCTAGTAATTATTAAAAATGTTTTGGAAAACATTTCATGGAAAACAAGGATGTGGATGATAAAGTGGTCCCAGTAGATACTTATGTAAAAACAATATCAGATAATAAAGAGATTGTGAAATTAACCCTTACCTTGTGATTTTCCATGGTCTAGATTAGGTTAACCTCATATAAAATGGTGAAATAATTGTTATTAAATTATTAAATAACTATATACATTAATATGATATCATATAAGATCTTCCAATATTGATTTGATAATGATATTTTAGTAGTATCACAGTTTCTATTGTTAATTGATTCGTTTTCCATTATATTCTTACTAATATAATGCATAATTTCTATGGAAAGGGTGTATTTGATTCATATACATAATGATATTATGTTCATTAATGATAATTTCTATCCATCACATGAAAATTATTCTTGAATGATAACAATGGGGAATGAATCTCATCGTGTTCGTGGAGATGGTAATCCGTACGTACGCACGAGAGAAAATATCATTCTTTTGTAATTAAAATAATTAGTAAATGGATGGTATATCATATATAAATAATAATTAATAAGATATATCTATTATTTACATAAATTATACATCATTATTACATCCATCCAAACAATAATGTTTTGAATAACAACTACACCACGACGGGGAGATGGTAAGCCGTACATACGCACGTAGGGAAACATGTTATTAATAGGATACATACCATAATGAATATGGTTGTTCTATTTTTATAATAATGTTACACTATATAGAAGATATTGGAGTTGTTATTATATAATCAAAACAACAATGAAAGAGGATATGGAAGAAGAAAATAAGTTGAAATAGGTGGTGAGATATTTACCTCTTATTCGGGTTCTTCCTTTTGATTTGAACAAAAGGGCTTATTATGAGGGATTTCTGATCAAACTAAGGCCTCTAGGTTGAATGGAGGATAGTTGGGAGGATATTGAAGAAGGTTTTGGCAGATCTAAATGGATTTCAAGGTGTGAATTAGAGCGAAGGGGAAGTGGACATTTATAAGAGGTGTGAGGGGCACCTTAGGAAAAGCAATAAATATTAATTTATAATACAATCATTTTTGTTTTATAAAGGATAAAAATTGATTTATTTTGAATATAATGTGAGGATGTGTCTATGTAATATCAACCAATAGGTTTTATAAAAGTCTAGGTTACCATTGTAACTGTATCTTTTATATTTAACTCTTAGTTAAATAGTTTGACATTTACCATGCCTCTTTGTATTTTTATATAATATGGTTAATAAACATATATAACAAGTAATAAGAACCCAAGTGGTTCATTATTTATAAATAAATCATTATCTAAGTAATTTTTCTGAACTATATATTTTTAGTAATATTATATCAATTAAAAATATAATATTAGTTTATAAAACTTTTTTATGTAAATTTTGACACTCTTTTGTATTTTCTTTTTTCTAAATTCATAACAACATTATTTCTTCGAAATAAATGTATTAAACCAACCCTAACATGTCATATTAAACTATAAAAAATTTTAATTCGTAAAAAGTCTCAAATTTCTTTTATTTGGGTATTTATAATACTATTATTTTAATATTTCATTAATGAGGTAATTACTGCATCATCGTTATGTGATAAATAAATTAAATTATATAATGTCTAAAAATTATAAATAAAATACCATAATTTAGATATTCTTTTTATATTTCTGATTAATATTTATAGTCAATTTTATATTGTGTTTAACCAAATATTAAAAAAAATTAGTTATGAATACTTGAAATTAACACTTTTAACTCTTCTTTGATTTAAATAATAATAAATTTCCTAATCTAATCCAAGTGAACCTAAAGAAACATATTTTATTTCTAAGGTTGTTTTTGGTCGAATAAAACTTATCCAATAGAATTAGGACACATTTTTGGGTAATTATAATATCATTTCAATCGTTGAGTACCCTATTTACTTTTAACCGCAGTAAATAAAATCAAATGTTACTACTCACCAAAAAATTATTTTTATCTCATTAAACAATGTTTTACATACTGATATGAAGCGTGTCTCTAATATTTTCAAAATTCAACTAACAGAATTGCTAAGATTATGTTTTATATAAATTTTTAAATTCTCCTAGTAGGTGGGTAAAATACGGTAAAATGTTCAATAAAATTTTTATATATCAAAAACTATTATAAACTGACTCCAATGAATAACATTGAACTTATATAGGTATTATATATCTATTTTGACATAAAATAAATTTTAATAAAATACATAATTATTTAAATAAATATTCGGTTATAAACTATAACTCAGCGTTTTTCACTATTCATCAAAAATTGAATGTTTTCAGAAAAATACCAAAACATCACCCTAAGCTAATTCCGATATTCCAAATACAAAAATGAAGTCCATTTTGAAAGATGAAATTTATATAATTTCAAAAGGATGATATTACTATTCATAACAACTAGTTTGATTGGATTTGGTGTGTTAAAACTCAAAGTTGCGTACATCACACAATATTGTATTATTCAAAAAGATGCGTACCATGGAAGCATGGGGTGTTACATTCTACCCTCTTTCAAGTAATATTTTCCTTGAAATTTCTTGAATATTACTGCAAAAAATGACTCTGGTGGGTTTTCATCATATGTTCCTCGGGTTTCCACGTTGCCTCTTCCATCTTGTTGTTTCTCCATAGAACTTTTACCAGACTGATCATCCGGTTTCTCAACACATGTTCTCTTGTATCACTAACCTTTACAGGCTCATCGCAATAAGACAGATCGGGTTCCAGTTCTAATTCCTTATAGGTGAGTACATTAGTTATGTCAGGCATGTATTTTATCAACAGTGATATGTGGAACAAATCGTGAACATTGGAGAGAATTGGCGGCATTTCCAAATGGTAAGGTACAACCCTAATTCATTATTGAATTTTGAAAGGTCTGGTGTACCTGCGACTAAATTTTCCGTTCCTACCTAAACGTATAACACACTTTCATGGAGATACCTTCAATAAAACATCATCACCTACATGAAATTCCAAATCCTTCCTTCGGCTTTCGACATAGCACTTCTTCCTACATTGAGCCTCTTTAATGTGGGTTTGGATTAACATCACCATTTCCATCATTTCCTCCACATGTTTTAGGCCAATTATTTTTCTTTCACAAAAATCATCCCTACAGGTTGGTATGGGACCTCTCTTTCTATATAACACTTTATATGGTGCAATCTGAATACTTTAATTGAAGCTATTGTTATAGGAAAATTATACCATAGGTAAATATTGATCCCACATACCTTGAAAGTCAAGTGAGCATGATCTCAACATGTCTTCTTGGGTTTGAAAAGTCTGTTCTGATTTTCCATCAATTTGGCGGTTGTAGGAATTTCTCAAACAATGTTTAGTATCCAGGTATTTCTGAAGAATTCTCCAGAATCATGATGTAAAACATGAATTACAATCAGAAACAATCGATAGGGGTACTCCATGAAGTCTAACAACTTCATTAATATATAGTCTTGTTAGACGTTCAGGTGGTAAATATTATCTTATAGCAAGAAAATGTGCTCACATGGTAAGATGATCAAAAATGACCCATATTACATCATTCCTCCTTGGAGTCTTTGGTTGTCCCATGATAATTTCCATCATAATATTATCCCATTTCCACTCAGGTCTATGAAGAGGTTTCATGAATCCTCCAAGATGTTGCCTTCCAGCTTTCACTTGTTGACAGACCATACATCTTGACACAAAATCCACAATCTCCCTCTTCATGTTGTCACACCAAAAATGTTCTTTCAAATCTATATACATCTCAGTGCTTCTGGGGTGTATAGAAAAATTGGAACAATGAGAATCATCCAACAATATCCTTTTTAGATAAGGTATATCGGTAACACAAAGTCACTTCCAAAATTATAAAATCCCATCATCATACACGAATTTTCTCGATCTTCCATCATTCATAGATTTAATCTTATTTTGAAACTCTTCATTATCAGTCTGAGAAATTTTTATCCTTTTTAGAAAAGATGGTTTAGAAACCAATTGAAAATGTTTTGATGTTTCACTTTACATGGTTATCCCAATGTCCAACTTTACTAGATCCTTGTATATAAGATTCTTTTCGACTCTCATCTTGTTCAGAAGTCAATAATCCTTTATGCTCAAAGAATCTATCACCTTATTTTCCTTCCCCATGTGGTAGTGTATGGTGCAATAATAATCCTTGAGTATTTCGAGCCATCTTTGTTGCCTCATGTTGATTTTTTTCTGTGAGAAAATATACTTCTAACTCTTGTGATCGGAATATATCTCTCACTTTTCACCATAGAGATAATGTCTCCAAATCTTCATATCAAGGATTACAGCTACTAAAACAAGATCATGTGTAGGATAGTGTTTCTCAGGAATTTTTAGCTGTCATGATGAATAATCAATAACCCTATCATTCTCCATAAGTACACAACCAAGTCCTTTCATTGATTCATCACTACAAATAACAAACCCAACTTTTCATGATGGTAGAGTCAAGATAGGATCATTAACTAATCTTATCTTCAATTCTTCAAAAAATTCCTCACACTCTTTAGTGCAAACAAATTTAACCCCTTTAAATGTGAGCTTCGTTAATGGGTTAGCCAATCAGGAAAAATTCTGGATGAAATGTCGATAATAACTTGTT
Source organism: Viscum album (assembly GCA_963277665.1). Classification (NCBI taxonomy): domain Eukaryota; kingdom Viridiplantae; phylum Streptophyta; class Magnoliopsida; order Santalales; family Viscaceae; genus Viscum; species Viscum album. Next base: position 1,196,489,607 of record OY728121.1, on the reverse strand, counting down.
AATCCAATAAAAATATGTACCTCGATTATACTCGTCTGTGCTGACCATTTTTTTGATTGACTTGTTCATAGAAGGATCAATATAGATTCAATACTTGTAGACAATATGGCCATTAAAATAATTCTCTTAATTCTAGAATTCACACTTGCTAAGCTTCCCATATAGTTCATGTCTTCTTAGAGTCTTTAGAATAATGTGCAAGTTATTTTCTTGATCTTTGTAGCTTTTGGAGAATACCAAAATATAATCAATAACTACCACTATGATAACATCAAGATATTCCTTGAAAACTATATTCATTATATCCATGATGATAGAGGGTGCATTAGTCAATCCAAAAGGCACTAAATTAAACTCGTAATGCCTATACCTGGTTCGAAATGCTTTTTTCCGAATGTCTTACTTCTTGACACAAAACTAATGATATCCATATTAAAGGTCAATCTATTAAAAGTATTGATCTCCATGATGTTGGTCAAATAAATCATCAATGAGAGGTAGGGGATACTTTTTCCTTATTGTTATAGAATTGATCTCCTAGTTGTCAATGCACTACCTCATAGATCCATCATTCTTCTTAACAAAAAGAACAGGGGTTGCCCATAGAGAAATATTAGGTAGAATAAATCCATTATTACTCAATTCTGATAGTTTTTTATTTAGTTCCTCTAATTATAAAATGTCCATTATATAATGGGTCTTAGATATGGGATTTGAACCAGGAATGAAATCAATGGAAAACTCAATTTCTCATTCTTGAGGATGTCCATGAAAATATTCTAAAAACACATCCACATATTCTTGCACAATAGGTACATCATCTAATTGAGAATTATTTTCCTCACCCATTGTTACTTCATTTTCTTCCACCTCAATAATTCAATTTGGTTGAGCTATTGGGGGTGGATCTATATAAGAATTAAGTTGTTGCGTTTCTTCACTAACGCTAAGATGTTTATTATCATCAACATCCAAAATTTTATCCTCCTTATTCTTACAATAATTCTATGCATCATGCTCTAAAATCCAATCAATATCAAGGATTGTATCAAAGTTAATCATGGGTATAACGATGCGATCAGTAGATAAATAACATTTATATGCCTTAATAGGGACTGATTCACAAAACATTGTTGCAATGATACTTCCCTTAGGAGTTTTTACTAACAACTCTCTTGTTAAATAAAATTCGAAATATCTAATTTTCATAGAAAATTAGAATGATATGAAAAAATTCATTGAACCAGAATCAAGTGAACGCATTGGCTAAAAATGAAGAAACCATTAAATTACATGCCACTACGTCTTTCGGAGCTTCAACATCAGCAATAGTTGTAGCATAATCATAGCATTGATCCCTTGGCCTTTTCTGAGATAAGATCCCCTAACACATTGTAAATTCATTTGAATAATTTACCCTTCATTTATAATTTTAGAATTCAACATTAACAAACTCTTTCTCCACTTGCAATCACTATCTTGGTGGCCTTTTCCCCACACTAGTATCAGACTCCCATTCCCATCAGACAAGTACCAGAGTGTTTCATCCAATATTTATTGCAGGATGGATATTCAAATTTTCCCTTATTCCCCTTATTTCCATATATAGATTGTTCTGCAGATCTCTTCTTCTCTTTCTTTTCATTAAAGTCATAGGACCTAGAGAATTATTTTCTTGTCCTGATAGCAAATGAGACAATATCTTTATACGACGAGAAGGATTATGGGACTAATTCTTAATGGAGAAATGGTTTTAACCCATCAAAGAAATAATAAATCTTACTTATTGGGTTATGTATATAATCTGTAGCATGCCTCGCTAATGTTGTAATGATAGCTTCATACTTTGCGACATTCTCATACACCTTTTTCCTCAGACTCAGAAATTGTTTTTCCATATCTGCTCGATAGTCATGAGGAATGTATTTATCTATGAAATTTTCTTTAAACTCCCTCCATTTCATATTTTATGCTTCATCATCTTACTTTGTGTTTTGAATCTATGACCACCATTGATCAGCATCTCCAGTGAGGTTGTAAACTGCCATGACAACATATTCCCTTTTGTTACTCCCCACTGCATGAAATATTTTCTCTATGAAATTTATGCCTTTCATAGATACTAATGTATTTTTACCATCATTTAATGTTGGTGGTTGTTGCCACATGAAGCGATATAACATTGATCCTCCACGATGCGGATCAGGGGGATCCATACAGGTAAGGTTATTATTCATATCTTCAGTGAGTTGTCCCATTATAGTGATAAGGGGATCCACACCTGTTCTATCACCAGCTCTTCTATAATTATCTTGAGCAGGAGGGAAATACCTACATGAAGTGCGTGCATTAATATGGTCTCCATTCCTTCCACTAGTTACCATTTCTAAACAATGGAATACACTAGATTAGTTTTTGAATCACAATACATAATTCCAAACATATAACAAACATAGAAATAATTGAACATTTTATGGATATAATCCATAATCATAATAAATGAATTATTCAAGGAGGTATATACTCATAAATCCAACATAATTTTTGTAATGAAAATGCGGATTATTAGAAGCATATCCCCCAGGAGTGTCATAACCAGGAGTTAAGGAAGGCTTGTTGTCGTGTATCAGGATACCTTGGGTGAGGCCTGGAACTCCTTTTCGGTGTTTTCACTCCTTTTTACATCTATGCCAGAGCTGCGTCTACTTGCTCGTATCAAGACAAGGATATATTTCTCATAAAAGACACAAAATCTCTAAATTTCTAAAATTCTAGGATGTTATTCTATACTAATCCTCAAAGAATATCTTACGGTAATGTTCTCTAATCATAGTTATTCTAAATATAGTATCCAAGGATTGTATTAATCATCCTCTAATACCAACTGTAACACCCCATCCCCTAAAGCCCAGAGTTGGTGCATTATTACGTATCAATTTAAGGATCATAAAATATATAGACCCTAAAAATAGATTAGATTAGTACCCTTGGAAGTACTAGATACATTCCTAAGGTTTACATTACGTCATAAAATGTGAAACTACTAAAACATTGTTTCCATAGACAACACTAAGATCCCATAAACTATCCCTGTAGGTCATTTATAGTATACTTCTTCGAATCCTATGAAAATTAAAACATAGAAAAGGGAGATCTCAGATGCTCACTAAGAATAACAATATTGCGAAATTTTCATAAAAAAGCATAATCCTTTAAAGTAATGATAAAACTAAAACAAAATAATTTTGAACATAAAATTCATCATAATATAGAAAATATAACTCCAAAGAATGCCATTTACAAAATCAAATTTATATTATACTAGTCGAATAATCCCTATTAATATCAATAGCCTCTTTCATAATGATGGTATGCATAATGCCATACTTCATAACCAGATAGTCAAGTCCTTGTGCGAAGACTAAAAATAAGACACTACTGGAAAAACAGCATATACCCATGGTTCAAAACCGTCGGTATAGCCCCCAAAACCATGGGTATAGCCTATACCCACGGTTTTGGGAACCGTGGGCTGGAACGGCATCGGGATTGGTCCCCAACCTATACCCACGGTTTTACAAAACCGTGGGTATAGGTGTCTTGCAACCATGTCACCGAAACATATCCAATTGTCACGATGTCAACTGATTTTACCCATGGATTCAAAACTGTGGGTATAAGTCCTAAAATAATGCAGGCGCCAAGTTTTGATCTCGCGACCTCTCCACTACAAACACCACATCTAACCACTAACCTAACATCACCTATATGTATATATATATATTTAGTTAAATATATTTATAAAAACTGTGGGTATAGAGGGAAGAACCATGGGTATAGGGTTCCCGCCAAAAAAAATTTCTTTCCCACGGAAAAAAATAATTCCCGCATATACACAAGTGACATATACCCACGGTTTTTCATAACCATGGGTATAGGAATTTTAGCCCAGAACTGTCCCCACAGGTTTCCCCAAAACCGTGGGGATAGGTACCCCTATTCCCATGGTTTTGGGATACCATGGGTATAGGTCACTTTTCATGACCTATCCCCACGGTTTTGGAAAGATGTGAGGATAGACCCCCCTATACCCACGGTTTTGGAAAACCATGGGTATAGGTCTTCAATAGACACCTATACACACGGTTTTCAAAACGGTGGGTATAGGGGGGGTCTATCCCCACGGTTTTCTCCAAAACCATGGAGATAGGTCCATTTTCCAGTAGTGAGATTATGTCAAGGCCATGTGCCAAGACACTAGTTTTTCCCATGATACCTACCGATTCATCGAGGAGCTATAGCGGGATCCACCTATGACTTACTAAGTCCATTGCATTCCTCATATGAAAAGTTTTAAACATAGCATAAACATTCGTATTAAACCTAGCATAAAAAATGAAAATACTTTATACATAAACCATGAATGGTAGAAAAATAACATATCCATAGAAAACATATCACATATCCTAAAATTCAAAATGGAATATTTTTATCATAATAAATCAACTTTAAAAAATAATAAAATCCATTAATGGATGTTGACATAGAGGAATTCCAAACTGTTTGAAAGAAATATCTCATTATTTTTTTAAATCATTTAAAGCTACATAATTATAAAATAAGACATTTATTTTGAAAATGATTATATATGATTTTAAGGGATTATTTGAAGATGTTATAACAGCTGAATATAGCCACACCCACCATAAAAGATAAAAAACATTCTTACTTTAATTTTGTCAAAAAGGTTATAAAGTAACTTGTTTAGAAAACGACCGAATGATTTCATTCAAAACGTAGAAGGTCAAATAAGGGTATAAATGAAAGCTACGCATAGTCTAGTAAATAGTAAAAATGTTTTGTAATAAATTTTTAGGAAAACATGGATGTGGATGATAAAGAGGTACTAGTAGATACATACGTAAAAACAACCTTGGATAATAAAAAGATTGTGAAACTAACCATTACAGTGTTCTTTTCCATGCTCAAGGGTAGGTTAACCTCCTGTATAATGGTGAATTAATTGTTATAAAATTACACAAGAACCATATACATTAATATGATATCATATATGATCTTCCAATATTTATTTGTTAATGATATTTTAGTAGTATCATCGTTTTGAATGATAACTGATTCGTTTTCCTTTATATGATTAGTTATGTAAGACAAGATTTTTATCGATCAAATGTATTTGATTAACATCCAAAATTATATTAAGTTCTTTAAATATTATTTTTAATCATCACATCATAATTATTCTTTAATAATTATGAAGGGGAATGAATCTCATCGCGTTCATGGATACGGTAATCCGTACGTAAACACAGGCGACAATATCATTATTTTGTTATTAAAATCAGAAGTAAATGGATGTTATATCATATATACAGAATCATTAACATTTAATATCTATTTTTTACATCAATTATACATAATTATTATACCCATCCATATAATAATTTATTGAATAACAACTACACCACGATGTGGAGATGGTAAGCCATACGTACACATGTATGGTGACATGTTATTCATAAAATGGATAACATAGTGAATTAGGTTGTACCATTTTTATAATAACGTCATAGTATATATAATACAATAGGGTTATTATTTTATAATGGAAACAAAAAATAAAATGAAGTGGACGAAGAAAACAACTTGAAAGAGGTGGTGAGATATTTACCTCTTCTTTGGGTTCTTCCTTTTGATTTGATCAAAAGGTCACCTTAAATTGGATTTCTGATCAAACTAAGGCCTCTCGGATGATGGTATGATAGTTGGGAGGATATTCTAGAAGGTTTTGGGCGATTCAAATGGCTTTGAAGGTGTGAATTAAATATAAGTGGATGTTCCCTTTTATAAGAGGGGTGAAGGGCACCTTAGGAAAAGCTAAAAATATTAATTTATAATAAAATAATTTTCAGTTTTGAATGGATCCAAGTTGATTTATTTCAATGATAAGGTGGGGATGGGTCCAAATTCTCTCAACCAATAGGTTTTTGAAAAGTTTAGGTTACCATTTTATCATTATCTTTTAGATTTAAATCTTACTTAAATAGTTTGACATTTACCATGCCTCTTTGTATTTTTATATTATTTGGTTAATAAACTAACAGTAAAAAGCCATGAGAACCCTAAGTGGTTAATTATTAATATATATAACATTATCTAAGTTATTTATTTGAACCATTTATTTTTAGAAATATTATATCAATTAATAATATAATATTTGTTTTAAAAAACCTTTTATGTCAATTTTGAAACTATTTGGTCCTTTGTTTTTTCTAAAATCATAACTACAATATTAATTAAAAAAATAATTAATCAACACTAAAATGTCATATTAACCTAGAAAATTAGATTAATTAATAAAAAGTCTCAAATTACATTTATTTGGGTATTTATAATATTAATAATTTTATTATTTCATTAATTAAGTAATTACCGCATCATCATTGTGTCATATATAATTTAAATTATTTAATGTCTTAAAATTATGAATAAAATACCATTATTATGAAACTCTTTTTAGAGTTCTAATGAATGTTTACAGTGAAATTTATATTTATTATCCCTATATTAAAAATGATTTAGTTATGAAAACATGAATTTAACACTTTTAACTCTTCATTGAATTAAATAATAATAAATTTCCAAATCTAATATATGTAGACATAAAGGATCATATTTTTGTCCTATGGTTGTTTTTGGTTGAATAAAACTTATCCAATACAATTAATACAAGATTTTGTGTAATTAAAATATCATTTTTACCATTGATTACCCTATTTACTTTTTACCGTGGTAAATAAAAGTCAAAAGTTACTATTCACCAAAAAAAATCATCTCATTGAACCACATTTTACTTATTGATATCAACTGTGTCTCTCGGATTTTCGAAATTCAACTCACATAAGCGGTAACATTATGTTTTATGTAAATTTTAAATTTCTACTAGGTGGTGGGTAAAAGACGGTAAAAGGTCAATAAACTAACTCTAATGAATTTAAATGAAATTCTATTAGTATTATATATCTAATTTGACCTAATATAAATTTATATAAAATAAATAATTATTTAATTATATATTTGTTTTGAAACTATAACTTTCTGTTTTTCACTATACATCAAAAATTTAACATTTTCAGAAAAATACCAAAAATTTACACTAAGCTAATTTTGATATTGAGAATCCAAAAATGAAGACCATTTTGAATGATAAAATTTTTAAAATTTCAAAATGTGGGTATTACTATTCATAACGGCTAGTTTGATTGGATGTGGTGTGTTATAACTCGAAGTTACATACGACACACACTGTTGTATTATTCAAAGCGAAGCGTACCGTGGATGCCTGGGGGGTTATAGACACTGTACCTTGGTGACTATATGTAGGAAGATGTGTTGTGGACTGATATTCATAAGGATTTTTGGATAGAGTCCCAATCAACAATAATGAGGGAAGTAAAGAGGCAGGTGCATCTATCCATTTAATATGGGAAATTCATTGTGTGGGATCCTAGGATTAGGTTCAAGGGCCTCCAACACTATTCTATAATGTATTTTCTAGTAGATGATTCTAGGGTGGGACACCTGTAGGAGAATTTCCAACCAGTGATCAGGTATACAGTCACATCATTATAGCTCCTAATGTGCATTGAGTTTCACAAAAATATGGCGGTTATTAAGTGGGGGCTTTATCTAGGATTTGATCCTCAAGAGACTATAATGTAGGAATTTTTAGGGGAAGATATTTTTGTATTGAGTTGTCGGTGTCTAGGTAGTGAGGGTTATTACTAGTGGAGAATCAACCCCTTAAGACCTCTTTCTATTCATATAGAGAAGGTGGGTCCCAAGAACTAGTTGGATGATTTTTTTTCTTGTGTTACATATACGTACGAATTTGGAGTCATCATGATCAATGTTTTATGAATTATAGAGGCAAGAATTACATGGGTGTCCATGAATTATTTCTAAAACATTAACTATTTTCCTCAAGGAAGATTCATTGGCAGGGAAAACCACAACTTGTTCAATATTCGAGAGTTTATATTATTGGAATGGGAAATACATAAGATATTCCATTTCCACAAGGACCTACTCTAGATCATGGTCATGGAGTCTAATAAGATTGAGTTTTAAGATGTTTTCATGTTTTTATGCATGCATTACTGTTAAACACATCAGAATTTCCTGGGGATATTTCATGTATGATTAGATTATCATCTACTCATTTGGGTTCTTTTATTAATTTATGAGCCTTTTACTCCTTTGTTTCTCCATGTTTGGTTAATTCTTTGGGACAATATGTGGAAATAAATATAGTTCCCCTGGTGTTATCTATGTTGGATTCCAGTCATCATTCATTGTTTGATGTGTTTTGGGGATATATACTCTGGATATGGTAACACTAGTCCATGGGCATCACCCTATTGGTGTTGATATACACATATGAAGTTATCTTTATCACGGATTATCTATATTTTTTTCAAGCATTAGTTGACTATTTCTAAATGATGGTTTTGTTTTTCATTTTGGATTTCCATATAGTATCGTACAATTTCAGGTCAGGATATAAGGTGGGTGGTAGTAAAATGAAACCTCTTTTTTCTTAGTTATAAGAGATATCAATGGATTCCAAGGAAGTGGATATTCGTAGGGTTGTAGAGGAGTACACAAATGTTTTTCTAGAAGAGGTTATGGCCCTACCCCCACAAAAGGATGCGAATTTTGGGACAGAGTTACAATTGGGAGCATATTTGATTTCAATTACTCCCTATTAAATGGAACATATAGCACTGTGATAGTAGATGTTAATATTGGATAATTTGTATCATTGTGGTTTTATCGGACCCAATGTGTCTCCTTGGGGTGCACTAGTGTTGTAAAAAAATAAGGGGAGGATCGTTTAAGATTTATTATATTCAATCAAAGTTGGAATTAGTTTCATGTCAAGAATCATTACCCTCTTATTAGGATATATGGTTTTTTGATCCATTGTGAGGTGCGAGATTGATTTTCAAAATTGATCGACAGTCCAGACATCATTAGTTGGGGGTAAAATATGAGGGTATCAGGAAGACCAAATTTACAAATTTGAATGGTAAAATTGAGTTCATAGTCATTCCATTAAATGTTACCAATAAACTATCCATGTTCATGAGGATTATTAAATCCATGTTTCATGATTTCCTCGACAGGTACATCATTATAATCATCAATGACATGTTCACATATTGGAATTCATAGGGGGATCATGCCACACATATCAGTGATGTATTTCATGTTTTTTGACAACACAATCTTTATGTAATGTTGTCCAGGGGTGAGTTATGGATGTTAGGGATTCTTTTCCTTGGACATGTGGTGTCTTAACAGGGTTTGTAATTTTTCCTATTAACGATTGAGGCGGTTGTTTCAAAGGAAGTAATTATGAATGTGGTTTTGGATAATTATTTCTTTAGTATCGCAGTCTATTATCTGAAGTTTGTACTCAATTTATATTTATTTCCATCATTTTCAATAATGATTACTTGATAGGAGAGGGATTTTGTGTGGTGTGATATGTTCAATGAAACTTTTGGTTACTTTATAGAGAATATAATTAGTGATATAATGTTTTAGATTCCTGGGGAGGATGTGTCATTTGAGGTAATATGTAATGTTTCCCATCTGGGACTGGGATGCAAGTTGATGCAACAGAGAACAGTTATCTCATATAAGTCCTAGAAGTTACATCACCACGATCATAACTATGCCTCCCATGATCAGAACATAGCGACAGTCACTTTTGTGCTAAATTTATGGAGACATTATATCATATGTAATCCCATTATGTGTTTCACATACCACATGTTCCAAAATTGTGTTTTCTCTCAGTGGGATCTAAATCTATTCAAATAGAGTTGCATGGTTTTTTTCAGGATTATGATTTTGATATCTCATACACATTGACAAAGTGGAATGTGGTTATTGATGTGTTGATCTAGATTCATGGATGATATGTGTCCCAAAAGTTTATTGATTATTGGGAATGGTTCAAAGAGCTTGTCGTGACGCATATTTACATCAAAGAGAGTAGTTTCAATTGTTTTATTTATCAGATTATTTTGGATCCATCCATGATGTTGAATATAGAGGAGGCTTAATGGGGAGACCTGGAGGAAAATGGGATGTGTGACTCTTTTATCTATAGTGATTCCCCTACAGCATATTGAAAAGATTATTAGAGTCGAATGTTATTTTAGGGAAGGATTTTTATTCTTTTTCTCATATATGGGGGCATTATCCATGTGTTTCATATTTCAGATTTAATGCTATATCCTAGAATGATAAAGGCATATCATTGATTAGGGAGACAACTTTAGTGGTCAGGGATGAAATGGTCTATGTAATGTTTTATTGCGTGGTGTTTGGATTTACTACGAGTTAATGTGTAGAACCATGTTCTATGGGGATTTATGTTGTCCATATATGTACTTGAGTGGAAATGGTAAGACCTCTTTATAGATTCCTCCACATAGTTACCCAAGGCTCAGGGATGATGTGATGTGGTTTGGGTGATAATGGATGATTGTCCAATGTTGGGTCACTTTATAGTGACCATTCATGTACCATATATGTTTCGGTGAGGTGGTTTGGGAATTAAATGGTTAGGATTCATGGGGTACCAAAGCCCATTACCTCTTATTATGATCCTCACTTTACATTATGGTTTTGGATGGGTTGACAACTTGATTTCGAATACCAATAGAACCTTAGCACCTCTTACAATATTTTATAGATGGTAAAATAAAGTGGACCATCAATATGTTGAAGAATATATTGCCATAATTAATCCAAAAAATGATCAAATCATGGATAATTTAATTTAATTAATTTGATTTTGTGTATAATAAAATATATAACTCATCCCTTGGCATGCTTCTATTTCTAGCATTGTCATGGAAATTAATCCATTCACTATTGTTTTGTTTAGAGGTTAGGAAGTTAGAAATTCTAAGCCTTGATGTGATGTAGAGCAAGGCAGAGAAGATCTAGTCTATTCAAGTTTGTATAATGGTAATGAAGGGTCTTACAAATGCCTATGACAATCAATTATAGAGGCCCTAAGAGTCATGTTTGTTGACCAAGTGTTCTTTAGAGACTCCAGTTGATGTTTTTAATAGAGTTTAATGACTTGAAGTAAAATTTATCTCAGGCTAGTTGGATGTTTTGAGGTTCTAGGACATGTTGGTGAGGTTGTGTATCCGTTGAAATTTCCATTGTGGGTTGGGAGGATCTGTGATGGCATCCATGTGTCTCATCTTTATCAGTATCTTCATGATGACTTCCACTTACTTAAAAATGGATATTTTCATGGTGGGGATGATGTGAGGTCTGTGAAGTGACCAATTGGGATACAATATCATCAATAGTTGGCGGTGCATGGAAAAATCGTCCACTTGGTTCATATGTAGTGGCGACATGGTGGCCTTGGGGAGAGTACACAAGAATGAGAGATGTAGATGCATGTCTATTACATGGATTTTATTTTTGTTTTTCCTTGATCTATTTTTTAGGATGTGATGATTGATTTTTAAATTTTATTATGTATAATTTTTCATGATGTTTTGATGTGAGATAAAACCTTCAAATATGAAAAGGGGAATAGCTAATTAATAATAAATAGTTATTACTATTTTTTGAAATTAAGTACATGTGGGAAAGTTAATGATACACAATCTTGATAGTATCATGATATATAAGATAGAATTACCTAATTTTTGTTCAATAATTAGTTTTATATGTTGGTTTTGGTTGTTTTATTTTGATTTGTTGAGAATGATATGGATTTATTGTGATGTGGTGGCTTATGGAAGCTACCATGTGATGTTGTGTTGTTCTCTCTGAGACATATTGATGTTGCGATGTAGGGTTTTTATGGGCCCCATGGTTGGGTGTGTTTGTATGGTCGTTTCATAAGAGGAGTGATAATATCCATGAGAGTTATTTCATAGTGTGTATTTTTAGACCCCTTTGGTTCTTTGTGATCGTTTTTTATTACCATGGATGTTATTTCTTTGAGATTTTTCTTATTTAATATTCCTTGACATCCCATCCAGTTACACTACTAGCTTGAGCCATTTATATGTGTTTAGATGAAATAAGAGGATGTTCCATTGAGTTGGATCTACTTCAAATATATAGTAGCTTATTCACATCATAAAATATGGATTTATGGCTTAAGAATTTGGATTATATCTTGTGAGGAAAGTTGATTTTTAGCTCATACATGGTTTATGGGTGGCCATGAAAATTTGTTTTACATCTTATAAATAGTGATTTATGGTCTGAGTTAATTCAGTATGAGGAACCTTGTTTTTTTGTGTCAGTTGAGGATTCAAAGGTTTTATGGACTGAAAGGGAACTGTATGAAATAAATCCAAGACACCATATATTTAATTTTCTAAATGTGTAATATATGTCATCAATATGTTGACATACAACATTTATATAAGCTTTCTCTAGAATTTTTTCCACTTATTTGAACATGTGTCCTTTTGGTTTTGGATGATACATATGTACCATTGAGATATCTTATAGCCCATTTCCCTACATTGTTCTACGGGTTATAGTGGCCTCTAGATGATGATTTTGGTGAGTTACTTCTAATTTTCTTGAGTTTTTACTTCTAATATTCTTTAGGGAATCCACTACTATGGTTTTGTTTCATTTGAGTTGTATTTTGGGAAATGTTCATAAAACCCATTAAATAATTATATGTTTATTTTTTAATTCCATACGTGATTATCGGTTGTGGGTTATTTCCTCTTCACCCCCATCACATGAAAAATATTTATAAATCATTTTTGAGGGATGGTATCCTCATTCTCACTTGTTTACAGGGTATTTGTGAGGACTTCATGATTTCGATTTCAATAGGTTGGATATTAAGGGCTGGAATAATAATGATAACTATTTATAATAACTTAAATTGAAGGTGTAGTTGGAAGATGTCACATGATTTACTATTTTTTGTATTCTGGATGATAAAATTAATTCTTGTTAGAAATACTAAAAATAATAGTTTTCGGGATCCTTAATTTCACTCTTGATGAAATGTGTTTGGACCCTTGTTGTGGTATTGTGTAATTGCACCCAATATAAATGATTAATGTATATATATTCATTTAATATGTTGTTTTCCCATTCAAACCTAGTTTGTATTATAATATTAATGCAATGTTATGAATAAATATGATGAATTACATGGATTTCATGATGTATGTTATTCTGTATTCTTGTGCATGTTCTGATGCCTTGAATTGTATATGATATCATGTGGTTCTGGAGGTGACTGACATGGATGTGTGATGTGTCTGGATGAGATACGGTGGATGGTTGGCATGGATGCGATGTGGAAAGTTAGGAAGTTGGGTAGTGGTTCCATGTCGTGTTTTTGTGTGATGAGTTTTTTGTATGAGATGTGGTGCATAGTGATTTTTATGGACTACAGTTTTGGTGAATGGTGGTTGTGGTTTTGGAGTGGTTGTGATCAATAATAGTGGTGGTCAATGATGTTTTTAAAGATACAAGGGTTGTGATATGTGGCTGTTTTCATGTGATGGTCTGGTTAGGGGGAGGAACAATGATGTTGGATGCGAGCTGTTGTAGAGAGGATTATATGAGTTGGTCTAGATGTAGTGAGAAGTAGTTGTGTTAGACTACTTTTTTGGAATTTCATAAATTATGACGTGGAATGAATTATTTTAATAAATAGGATATAAATAATAATTTTGTAAAAGTATTAAAATAAATGGATGAAATATAGTTTTTGTAAACATAAATGATGTGGTTTAATAACTAAAATTTATTGGAAAATTGTTATATCTGGATAGTGTTGAAATTGTAGATGAAGGGGGGAAATGGAATTTGTTTTTTATGGTGAACACAAGGTGAGTAAAATTTAGTTGTGGTAACAATTGTGATTGTTCATTTATTGTTTAGAAGTGGTACGGTGGTGTATATTGGTATAGTTATGAAGCTATTAGTTGGGTAAGTGTTATACTTATATATAATGAATGTTTATCATATTTTTTTAAACATCCTATCCAAGTTGGATAACCTTGAAAATTCATAGAGGTCATGGGTTATGGGTTTTATCCTTAATATATATGATAGTTGTAATATAGATGGATGGATACCCACTCTTCCCCAATCTTCCTTTTGTGGAGTGGCCCTGGTGTCTTCAGTTTTGGTGCCATGTGCTGGCCCAAGTACCTTCAGGTGAGGTGTGATGTGATTCCCTATATTCCTTTCAGCAATACGGGATGTCATGAAACCTAATTATAGATTTTTAATCTATACATTATAAGGTTTTAATTGGATGGGATGAGTATTAATGAACATCAATGATGGATTGTATGAGATTATTTATGTTGTGATGTGATTTGATTACATGTAGTATCAATGGAAATTATAGTATAACAATACATTCGACATTAGGTAATGTGAGAAAATTTTTTTGGGGAACCAGTAGAGGGTCCCAAAGAATTTTTATGATCTCGATGATATATTATTAAATTGGATGAAATATTTGATGAGTGATCCATGGTGAGGACAAGATCTCATAGTTGACTTATATTGCTTTTGGTTTGTTCTAATATTTTTTTTCAAGTGCATCAACATGCTCTATTCAAATGTGATCTTGAGACTTTGTGTATGATCCTACTAAAATTAAATTTTACTCTCCCCCTACAAGTATAAAATGTTTTTGAAGATTCTAAGAGTAATTCTGGGACTGAGCTGGACAGTACTATCATGGGTTTCGGAGTTTCTATTTGGTCACTATTATATGACTTCTCTTTTGGAACATCATATTGGAGGCTTTATTTGCATTGGATTATATTTTTTCATCCATTATTTTGATGTTTTGGTATAACTTTTTATTATATGTGGGAGTTTTTATCCTATATTCCAATTATATTTTATTAAAAAGTGAAATTCCTCCCATATATGTGATATTTTTAAACAATTGGTTCTAGTCACAATCTCTAGGACTACTAAAGGTGGGATTTATTTTTCATTATCTCTCTTCATTTATTTTTGAATATTTAGATGTATGGGTCATAACAATGTATATAATTTGATAAATTATCAATCTAGATAAGGGATACTTGTTTTTTTATCATGGTATTGTTATTCTCAAAATATTCAATGTACTGGTGCAATGAACAATCCATATTCTTAACAAATGGGGCTAACTTACCCCATGTTGAATCGTGTGGGTGTAAAAACCAATTATCCAAATTACCTTATAGTTTCATCTCCAAATCATCATGTTCAATAGTGGATATACAATATATAGATTTGGATATTTTAGAAACTCTGTGATTAAGTTTTATTGAGAATTAAACCACATAACATGGAGTAAGACTAGAAAATTATTTAGGATACACTTCAGTATATTCCCTTACAATGATAAATTAATCAAGGATGATCTTTTCCTTAGTCAAAATCATTTAAGGTAGATACACATTGTCAGAAAAAAATAGTATCTATTAATGAGATTATGATTCCAATGTATGTTAATCCTCCTCCATTAACTTGTAGATAATAAGATCATGATTTTTGATATAGAGGGTGATTTTCATTAGTTGGAAATTTATGTTTCCTTTATATAATGAAATCCAACCCATTCCAATAATTTCATGAAATTATAGTACAAGGAGTATAAAAAGGTTCTATACTATGTTTAACCCACATATTTGGATATGGGAGTTATATACTTGAGATTCAATAATTTCACCATTTACCATTTTCAGCAATGACTCTATTTCCATATTTCGAGGTGGTGTTTCAATAGTTCTACTAATGTTTCTTGATAAGAAGGCATGGGTAAATCCATGGATGATAATCACATTGTTCAATATTTTATTATGGTTTAAATAATTTAATTCATCTAAAATTGACTAAGGTGTGATAATTTTGAGACTATTAAACATATAGAAGGAAAAAAATGAACATTGAATGGATAAATAATAAATTGAATATATTCCTTAATGTAAATATAAGAAATCTATGGTTTATTTAATATCATAATTCATGATAGGAATTTCAGTTCCCTTCATAATGGTTCTATAATGAGCTTGTTAATTTACCAAATCATATCACATTGGAGTGTCAAAAAGGTGTACAAGAGGGCCTATTTGTCACTCAATATTTGAATATTTTGTTAGTACCCAATGCTCGATTATTGGGGTTATTACCCCTATATGTGATTATTCTAGAGCCACATCCACCTGTAGTATCTGGGAATGAATTTTTTTACTTGGAAACTACATCACCAATATTTTAACTTAATTTTGGGATGCTTTCCAATGTTCAATCTTATCCCTACATGAAAATACCCCAACTTGAGTAGCATAGAACCTATGGTTAATTTATCAGACTCGAACAAGATAAAAGTAATCTTACCATGATAGAGCAACTGGTTTTTTATTTTTAGTAAACTAGATACATTATTAAACCTCACATTTCATTTCAGAACATAAATTTAAAAACATAATTAATGTAAATATTCTGCATCCATTAACTCAGTTGAAGATTTCTTATTTATATCATAGGGAAAAAGAAACAAATAAAGGGTGACCTATGATTCTTGTTAAGGTTTATTTATAATAGATGTTAAAAAGAATAAATAATAAATAACTAATATATAAATAAAAATAACAAAAAAACATTCCATTTAGAAAATATCTTGATCATGAATAATAATATGGTATGATTAAATGATGATAAAATAATTCCATATAAATAACCAAAACATCTTGAAATTAATCAATGGATATCATAGCTATTCAAATAATTATGTGATGATCAACAAAAAATTTAATATTGATGGGCTCCATAATTTTTTACATCTTAAACTTTCCATTAATATAACTTTCCAAGACATCATAAACATATTATCATGGTATCATGCCATGACAACTTGCATAAATATGTAAGGTGTATGAAAAATGTCGAAAAAATGGTCTCAAAATACCTACCAATTCATCGAGGGGATATATAATTCTAATCCCCACCCATTACATTATAATTCAAATAGACTCATTATATGTATTAAAAATAATATTTAATCAGTATTCCATATTAAAAAAATATCTTCATATAAAAAAAATATCATAAATAATCTCAATACATTACTATTAAATGTAATCATAAGCTATATTTTGATATAATAAGGATGATATCATTACATCATATCCAAAATGTATAATAAAATGTTTGTTGATGTTAATGGCCATAAATTCAATAAAGAGATAACAAAAAACATTCTCGAGGAAAATACCCTTTTCAATTTGATGTCATATTTTAAGAACTAAAATATTCCATAATAATTGGAAATTAATTTTATTTGTAAATAACCAATGAATCATATATAGAAAACACTAAATAAAG
Source organism: Viscum album (assembly GCA_963277665.1). Taxonomy (NCBI): domain Eukaryota; kingdom Viridiplantae; phylum Streptophyta; class Magnoliopsida; order Santalales; family Viscaceae; genus Viscum; species Viscum album. The sequence goes on along the minus strand of OY728121.1, from coordinate 1,196,472,156 downwards.
GGTTAGTCATTGTGGTGGGGAATTCTATTAACAATTTTCATGTTGATAGAAGGATTTCTTTTACATTTTTTGTTATTAATTCAAAAGTACCACTTTTATAAAATGATAAGTTGATCAATTTTGAACAATATTTTTAAATAAAATAATGGGTAAAATGTAATTAAAATCATATTCTAATATTTACATCTTTCATCAAAACACTTAGAAAACATAGATATCAGAGAACTGTATTTCTTCCCCAAATGAGAAACAAAGTCATATTTTCTTAATAACATGATTTCAATATCATGGGTACATATTGTGTAAATAATGGAAGTGGTATTTTTAAATTCTTCTAATAACCACAGTAAAATAAAATATGAGGGGGTTAATATATAATGATCAAATAATTTTCCAATCATTGACTTAACCATAATCATTCTTGAATAACGATGGGATGGTAAAATAAACCCATATAGATGTGGTATATTTTGAATTGTTACCCAAATTAAATAAATAACATCATATGAAACATTAAAAACAATTAATATAAATATATTCATCATATAAAATATAAAATGGGTAGTAGATATAACTCCTGAAGGAGATAGGTGTAAAATATAACATATGTTCCAATGGATATAATTTGAGATGAAGAATCATTCCAATGATAGTATAATGGAACTGAGAATTAATTAATGAACTGTTTATTTGAAATAATTTTAATCCCTATAAAATAATTGGAAATAAATAATTATACAATATAATCTAATTTCAATCACAACCACATCATAACATATTAAATGTAGTAGATGTACAGCCTGATGAATGGAAATTGAGTTAGGAAACCCCTAACCACTTGTTTGTATTCAAGGGATATACCCTTGTTTTGTTTTCATGATATTAAATGAAAATGGGTTGGTATACTAACCATATAAAATAAATTAGGTGTATAATAATAAAATATTCTTTAATTATGAAAAAATGAGATGAAATCCCATACCACTGGCCTGAATCGTCACTTATGCTACTTATCATCCGAAATATTAAAATTATGTTAATTATTTAATTTATTAAGACAATTTTCATCATTATTAATCATTTTATTTTTTTACTACCATTTTATCTTTTTTTACATAATCAATTAATTTTATATTAGGCATCTGTACCATATTTGGTTAATGTATCATAAGTGACACCAGTAAGTTGAAAGTGGTAAAATAGGTCATTATTTAATGATGATTAAAATAAGAATCAAAAAATAATTATAAATTTTCTATATAAAATTTCCATTTAAAACTATAAATGAATTATGGTTATGAAAATGATATTTGATACAATAATGGTAAGGATAAGTCGAACGTACACATGGGTAATGATTCAAATATTCAATAGTCATGATGGAATGAATATAAGTATAATTTAATATTTCAATATTTATAGTTATATTATTAATAAAATATTTTTTTTTAAATAAACATACATATAATATACATGTGATTCGGAAGTGAAAAAAGGATCACATCGCTTCATGATGGTGGTAATCCACACATGCACAACAATGATGTTTTCATTTTCCATTGAATGGAAATGTAATAAAATTTATTATATATTAATTTTATATAATAATAATTATTTCATTAATATCACACACAAAGGTCCATATAGATATATATATATATTAAATCCATAATTATAAAAATCCATGATATGTGACTCAACAAAATTTTTTTATTAATGATGAGAAATGGAACCCATCCAAAGACAACAAAATACGACAACTTATGGAGGTTGGAAATGATGACGACCAAGGGAATACCCCCCAGAAAACAAACATACATTCATGTGTAAATGGAATTAAGTAAGATATTTTGGTTTGCCTTGGCTGAAAAAAAAAACGATTTTGAAGTGTGTAGAAGAGAACAGAGGATATCCCCTTTTATAAGTGAGGGGTGGAGAACTTTTCCAATCTCCAAAAATATTACATATAAATAAATTATTTTTCATTGTAAATAGGATCCAAATATGTATTTTTAAATTATAGCATAATAATTGATTTCAATAATGTCATATAATAATATTTGTACTTGTTTAGGTTAGTTTTTTAGGTGTATCTTATTTTTTTAACCAGTATTAACCCTTTGTGACATTTACCATGATAACAATGTTTTGTACATATTAATGGTCAAGATATTTACTATAAAAATATAATTGGCCAATAAATATATTTTATATATCTGTTTCAACCATATTCCAATCACATGTCAGATGAATATATTTTGGATTAATTTTAAATTATTTATTAATAAATGTTTTATTATAAAATATCGTTGAGGTAATTTGTTGGAAGTAGTCAATTAATTAAACAATTAAATCACAATGGAAAAAATGAAATTTGAATTTAATCCTTTTAAATATCACTAAATTTTTATATTTACCTACATAATTAATGGTAATAAATAACTTATTAAATTGATATTATTTTTTATATTTTTAAATCATTTATTTTATTTTTCCATTAATTGAATAAATTCCATCACATCGATTCATAAGAATTTATAATAATTATTTAAATACTAAAAAGGAGAAAATATATACCATGATAAAAAATAATTTATATTTAAAAGTAATCATTATAAATTAATATATGTTTCTTTTATCCACATCAAAAAATATAATAGTTACTAAAAGGAAGAAAGTGACATTTGTTTCCTTATCAATTATTCAACTTTTATCAATGGAAAAAAATATGGAATTACATGTATTTATATTTGAGATTTATATATAAATGGACTAAATAATATTATCTAATAGGATAAAGGTTATTTTCAGTGTAGTTTTTTAGTCCTTATCATATTATTTTTTACTCCAATTACTTTATTTACCCGTACCATGGTGTTAATTATTTAAAATTGTTAATATTCATAACGAAAAATATTAAATGGAGAATATTTACCTAATTTGAACAATATTTTTTTTTTTTTATAAGTTTTTTAATGATTCAATATAATTATGTGGAATAATTTAGCTTAATATTAAACATGAAATACCCGTTGAAAATTTATTTTTCAGAAAAATGCCTTTAAGTATAAAATATTTTTATACTCTATGAAATAATAACATTTACTAAATAATAAATAATAGTAATAATTGAAATAAAATGGAAGAAATTAAATTTAAAAACTAATTTAAAATAAAATTTGACATTGTAAGTACTTGGAATGAAAATGCAGTTTTCAGTAAATATAAGTATTTTACACTATATGTTGCAAAATTATACTTTTTATAAAAATATATAAATTTCACCACCTATTAATTTTTATGATGATTTAAAATGTGATATCATTTTTTAGAAAATAAAATTTCAATAATTCTATATAAAATTATTAATTTTTTTTCTAGAAAAATAAAAAACACTTTTCTTGAAGAAATCATATTTATGAATAATAAAACTACATTATCAATAAACTAGTGGTTATAATATAAAAATTTTTCATTGTATTTTTATTAATTAGATACAATATATACAATTAATAATGTGGTTATTCTTATTCATCCCCCCTAATTCCAAAACTATTTTATAACACCCATATTTAAAACAATCATTATTCCATTATTTTTTGTGTTGTGTGCTCTAAATGTTTTCATTTGTTGAGTTATTTTTAAATATTGGGGTGTCACATTATACACTTTTAATATAAACATTCATTCAATTTAAACATGTTCTCGATAATCAAGGTTTTGAATTTTGAATTTTTTATGGAAACCCCACATTATAAAAAGGGTTGATAAATTTTTTTCTTTATAAGGTGGAAATTATAATATTATGATCGTATAGAATAACAAAAAACAAGTTTTACTAATAGGATAACATTTTGGGAAAGAGAAAAGATGGATTTGTGGGAGAAAAGTATCACCCAAAGACTAATAAAGAGTGAAAGACTTCATGGTTTGATGAATCTTAACAACCACAAACCCATGAATATGTGATGGAGAAAAGGAAATAAATTCATCATAAACGATCAAAATAGGATAAATTTTTTTTTCAAGATCTACTTCCTAGTATTTAGAAATTTCATTACAATATAGAATAAAAACAATATGAAATATACTTGCATGACATGTATAATTTCACCTTCCCATCAATATTTACCATAATCATATATTTTTTCCTAAACGATGTGTATTGAAGATGAATTTTTTAGTAATGAAGGACAAAAAAGACTTATTACAGATCACATAATCCATGAAATAATAATTAGATATTCCTTTTATCCTTACTATAAAAAAATATTTACATAGGTTATATAATATGGTTAAATATAATAAATTAATCCTTAAACCCTAAAAAATAACCCTGAAATATGAATTTAATCCATTCCAAAAATAAATAACACTACATCCCAAATTATTTCAACCATATCAACATTAAATAAGGTTTTAACCTCATAATATACCTTATACCATTAAGATTATATTTCCAAATAAATAAATTGAAATCTTGTAAAATAATCTTTTTTGTTAATCCTAATGTTTATATATACCTTAACTACGAAGAACATCTCCTGAAATATTAGTAATCACCCAAATATTCAAACGATTCAAAAATATATGATCCTGTAAAATTCATCCCAAATCAACATGATGACCATTCCTCAAATTATGTTCACCTGAATCATATAATATTACAAATATATTTTACTAAAAAATAATCATTTAGTCAAAAAAAACACCTCAATCCCATGCTTTCTAATAAGATCAAACATATTTTCCCATACTGTAATAACACATAATTACCTCAATATATATGATCATATGAACCCATAAGGATATCAATAACATTAAACATGCTTCCAAAAACTATTAAAACACTATTTCTCAAATAACCTTTTCATTAAATCACATAGTAAACCAAAGGGTTGTATTCCCATAAATATCTCCAAATATTTCATTAATCATGCAAAACTCCCATAACATAGAACCTAAAAATCGGTATCTATGATGGAAAACATATGATCAACCCCATAAATTTCATTCTTTAGGTTTATATGATATAAATTTTTCAAATCAAATGTTTCAATTGTTTCTATTATCAAATTCATCATAATGGTTCATGAAAAAAAATATGAGTTTGCCCATGCATATCCTCTGAGTGTGTCAAACTAAGTTCATAGTAAGGGAACACTCATCAGGAACCAGAATGATGGTATTGATATTCATAGTCAACTCTTTTCTATTTTATTACACCAAGAATCATATATTCCAAAATCAAATCCACGTGTTGTATCCATATATAGATGTATTTATAGAAAAACAACATAATATATACCCTAGAATAAAATTTAAGATATCATCGTATAATTTGAATTATCCATAATTTATTTCATATTGTTAGGTTGCATAATATATTTTTCCCTTATTAAAGTAATATAATTTTATAATAAACATAATATAATACCAAATTTAAAAACCCAAAAAATGGTAGACTACACATGCTTCTTACATTATTACATTAACAATAGATACAAAAAACATATCCTAGTGTAAGGAATATTATAATAGTTTTTATGACAAAAAATATATTATTTGAGTCTAATATTAAATTTGATAACATAAAATACAAAACACAATAAATTTAAATATTATTCTTCCCTTGAAAAATTTAGGGATTCATTCTTCATATACAAGGGGAAAATAAACAAATAAAGGGAGAGCATAGATACTCAATAATGGTTTTGTACAATTGAATCCATATTGAATAAAGTGTTTATTACTAATAAGTAATGTAAAATAACAGATAAAAACATTCCATTAGTCAATAAAATGAGGAAAAAATAATGTTGTAGGAAGAAATGATAATAAAATAATTCTATATAAATAATCACCTGATTGTGAATATAATCCATAGAAATAATTAATATTAACATAATCACATGGTCCAAAATAACTTATTTCAAGATTATGGATTATATAATGTCAGAAATCACAAGCTTATCATTGAGGCCTCAAGCAAAGAAATCATAAATATATCATCAAGCCCTTGTGTGTAGAGAACATTTGTAAATTGGTAAGGCATACACTAAATAAACAATCTAGTTTGTCTCAAGATATCTAAAAATTTATCAAAATGATAAATTATTTTGGTTCAAACACATCATTTAATAAGTCATATTCATTCTTCATATTAATAAATTATATATCTTCATCAACATGACTTATTAAAAAATATCCATATATTAAGATCATGAATAATTAATTTGGATAATTTCCATATTCAATTTAATAAAAAAACATCCAAAGAAATAATAAGTATGTGATTATTGTAACATATTTATAGTTGATAATAATTGGGTTGTTGTTTTTGATTGATTCAAATACCATGAAGATGTCATTAAAAACGTTCTTGAGGATGATACCCATTTCAATATGATTTGCTCTTCTAATTTTTTTTTTGTAATATTAGGAAATATATTTAATTTTAAAAAACCATGGATATATGTAAATGAATTTTCAATGTAATGGGAGATCAAGATTTCATGAAATTCTATTCATGTGTTGCACATTAAAACAAGGATTCCATTCACACTTTATAATGAAATTATAATGTAACTATTTTGGTTATGAATATTACTTTTAAAACATTTTAAAAAAACTAATTATTGGGTAAAAATAATTTTCAAAAATCAAATAATAATATTTAATACAATCATGATAATATTTTTAAAATACCTAGATATGGAAAAAAATTATTTTTGATCTAAATGAGAGAAAAATTTGTCTTTTCATAAAATTATGATTTCAGTATATTCTGTTCATAAAGAGTGGAAAATGAAATGAAACAATTAATTTATTTAAATAACTATTAATGAAAAAATATGTTGGGTTAATGATTAAAATAAAAAATAATTTACCTAGGATAGATATAAACATACAAAATATCAAATAATGTTTATATTGTGAAATAAACCCTTTCTAGTGTGGTAATGTTTGGTTCATAACCCCATGAAAGAAATAAATTCAGTTGAATCTTTTAGTAGTATGAATATAAATAGTATCATTATATAACATATTAAATCTACAGTAGATACACATTATAAAATAAGATAGGTGTAAACCATAAAATATGTCCCAAAAAAGGCAATTTGAGACGAAGAACTCGTACAAGGAGCATATCATTGACATGAGAATTAATCAATAATTTATTTTTGTGTAAAAAAAATAAACCATGAAAAAGAAAATTAAAAATACAAAATAATACAATCATCGGTCATTCACATATAATCATGGGATAAAATTGTAAATGGTGAAGTAGCCAAAACCAATGATTGGAAATTGAGTTATGAAACCCCTTACCACTTGGTAACATTCATGTTAAATACCCATGGGAGAAATAATTAAAAATGAAACTTAACATAGCATGAATTATTTATGATTTATGATTTTACATGAAAATATGATAGTATATACAATATATAAAAAATAAAGTTCCTAACAATGAAATATGCTTAAATGAAGGGAAATTATGACAAACTCTCTTTCCACAAGACCATCCTATCACATATGTTCAATTTCATATAGAATAATAAAATAAAGATAATTATTTTTTTCATAAAAACCCTTTTCAAATTAATTAATTAATTAATTATATATATTACCATGTTATATTTATTTACATAATAATTTATTTTTGTATCAAATGATTTTATTTTATTCTGTTTATATGTGAAAACTAACGTTGGTGAGTGAAAAATTATTGAAGATGTCATTGTTCCATAATCACAGGAAAATTAATCAAGAAATATTTAGAATTTTTCTACATCAATTATATTTTTTAAATAATCTATCTAATATAGTTATAAAAAATGAACTATGTCACAATCATGGAGATGGTGAGTTGTACGTTTGCATGAGTGACATTTCCATTTTTTGTGAATCATAATGTAATGAATGTATGTATTATTTAATCATTAAATAATTATTATTATATAATTAAAACCATATTATTTCTTAAAATACACTTATATATACCATCCATGTGATTTGTAATGATAAATGGTTCCCATCACTTCATAGAGGTAGTAATCCACATTAGCGCATGAATGATGTTATCATATTTCAATGAAATGAATAGTATGAAAATATATGATATATTATTTTTCATAAAATGATTAATATGTCTGGTATAATATATTTACATTAGATCAATCATTATAAACATATGATTGAGGTGATGATGGTAGAAAAATCTCTTCGGTTCGTGAGGTAGCAGTTCGTTGTACATAAGAATGATGGTTTTCATTCCCATTTGACTGAATGTGAGACAAATATAGGTTGTTAAATTATTTTAATAGCATGTTATTAAATGATATATATTGATATTAGTATATCATAATGGTAGAAAAATATTTTAAGGGTTTGGAAGAATAAGTAAAACAATTATGCTATGTTAAGAATGAAAATACATCTTCGGACATCCTCTATAGGTTTACATAAAAAGCCATCAAGGGAGTGTCTTATAATCCAGCCAATGCCTATAGGAAAATAGTAAGGTAAGTAAAGAGAGGATATCATAATTAATTTTTTTAACCCAAAGTATTTTTATGTATGAAGAATTTTGGATAAGAGGTACCCATTAATAAGTGAGGGTAGGGTCATTTTTAGAATTTTAAATAATTCTAAAATAATATAAATTTATTTTCATAAAAGAAGATCAAAAATGAATCCATTAGAATATTGTATGAGTATGGGTTGATATACTATCATCTGATAAAATTTTTATAATTTTATATTAGGTTTTTACCGTTATCTATTTGTTTTAATCTATTTAAGCATCTTCTATTAATTATAGAAACTGTAAAGAATTTACTCTTTGTGGGTTAATAAAGTTACTATAAATCACAATTGGCCAAAAAATTAACTTCAATGATATTTACCATCATATCCCAAGGAAAATTTTTAATATAATATTATAAAAAGTATTTAATAATTTAATGAGTTATTAATTATTATAGAATATCACAAAATTCATTTTTAGAACTATACATTTAATTTAACTTTGAAAACATCCTAAAAATGGAATTTGAATATAATACATTAATAAATAAATAACAGGTAATATTTATCTAATAAATTCATATAACACAATATTTAATTCATTTTATGTTGCTTTTTATATTTTTAAAATCAAATATATTATTTTTCAATTATTTATTAAATATTGTGCCATCATTTCATATATAATTAAGATAATTATATTATTACTAGAAAATAAAAAAAATTAACCTAACAAAAAATAATTTTTATATCAAATTATTAATTGTTACTGAATATAATTTTATTGTATCACTAGAAAAAATGTTATAGATATTAAAAGCATGAATGTGACAATTTTACCCACAAAACTGTATTTCTTTTTTTGAGTAAAGAGTAAAATCCAAAAATGAAATTTTATTGGGGCCAAAAAAAGTGGGGACTAAGTGAATATTAGATAACAATATCAAAACCACATATGGAAAGAGAATAAATATTATAGAACACCATGAGGGGGACACCTTGGGTGCCTTTGAAGCCAGGATGTCTGCCACAGGATTACCTTTATGCCCTATATGGGGGATCTGGATGCCATTTTTGATAAGGTCCCTCCAATTGGGAATCAAGAAAATGATTTTTCAAGCGGTGGAAAAGAGGAATTTAAGAGAGTTCCATATGATATAAGTGTCTTATCTACTATTGATAAGGGTTTTGATGTGTGAAGAAGACACAAGAGTGGCTGTCCTTTTAAAACTAATGTGCGTGGAAAAATTATAACTTTTTTTAAAAAAAAGGTGTACACACATAATTCACATGAGAAACGGTTCCAAATAGGGTATTTTTTTACATACACAAGATATCCTCTCAAAATTTCAATAAAATAGATTTTATACATGATTTTAGATAACATTAACCCTCGTTGTTTTAGTTTATCCCACATGAAATATTTTTTACATTAATCGTCATAATTATTATTTTTTATTTTCACTATTTAGTTGTGTAAAACATTAAGCTGAAATTATATGATAAAAAAATAAAAATGAATCAAAAAATGGAATCAATTTCTCATAATTAAATTCACCTAAGTGTAAAATTTTCATTTAAAATTAATAACATAGACATGAAGACAAAAGGTCTTTTTAAAGTGAAAATATCAAAAATATTATAAATTTTTTATATAAAATTTCTATATAAAAAAATTGTAAATTTTTTAAATTGAATTAATTGATATAAAATTTATCTAAAATTATATTAAAATCAATTCAAAATATGATTTAAAATTATTAATTATTTAAAATAAAATGTAGTTTTCAATTTAAATTCTGTATTTGTCAATATTCATCTAAAAATGGAACTTTTTAGAAAACAAAAAAAATACACTATACTAATTTTGGTATTCTAATATAAAAAATGATTTAATTTGTCCAAATAAATGATCTAGAATTTTTAAAAGATAATTTGAAATCATGTTCACAAAGCTAGACTAATCAATTTTTATGGAAAAAATACTATTTTATAGATGTCAACTTATTTTCTTTAAAATTGTTATTTTTTTCTTAATAATCATTAGAGAGCAATTCTACAATTGTAATCTATATATGTGTATATTAATTTATTTATTCAAATTAATTCTGTCTTATTTAATGGTCATGTTAAAATGTTCAGGCTTAAATAATATTTAACCAGAGTACTACATTTTGTTTAAACTTCGTGTTCTATGCATCACAAGTTTTTGATGAAATAAAATTTATTAAGAATGAAATATATTATAAAGTATCATGGTGTCACGTTATTCCCTCCAAAAATAATTTCTTCATTAAAGATTCAATGTTATTATATTATAAATAGAAGATAGTATTTCTTGTTTATAATATCCTCTTGTTCCCATGTTTCTTCCACCATTTTGTGATTTCTCAATAACACATTTCACATCATAGTCATCTGATTCATCAATAATTTCATGCTTGTATCAATAATATTGATGGGATATTTTTAGTATGAAAGATTATGTTCCAATTTTAAATCATAATAGGTGAGAAAATTAGTTGGTTCTCGCATGTACTTCCTTAATAGTAATATATGGAACACATCATGTAATATTAAGAGATTTGGTTGCAATTCCAAATGATTAAAAAAATACAAAAATTTAAGGTATTTAAAATGGTTCGACATACATAGGGAAAATTTTACCTATCATATCAATCATTATAAAACGGTTCTAAAGAGGAAATTTCAAAAAACAAGATCTCCCACATAGAATAACAAATCATTCCTCGGATTACAAACATTTTTATTTTTCATTCATTGAGCTATGTTTTTGTGATCATTAAAACAAATTACCATTGTTTATGTCTATTCAAAAAAATTGGGTCCTAATATTTTCCTTTCCCCATCTTAATCACTAACATATGGATTATAAAATATTCTCACAAATAATGTTATATACTATGCTGTTTTAATACATTAATTGAAATTCTTGTTATATTAAAACTCTACCAAAGGTAAATAATGATCCCACATACAATGAAATTCATGTTAGAATGACACCAACATGTCCTCAACTGTATGGATATTCCTTTTGGACCATCCATCAGTTTGTGGATGATAGGAATTGCTCAAAATAAGCTCAATATCTAGAGCCTTTGGAAGACATTCTCTAGTTTTTATGTAAAACAAGGATCATGATCGGATAAAATTAAGAGATATGAGACATGTTGTCTTATAACATCATCCATTCAGATCATTGGGAGGTTATTAAGAGGTAAATATTATGTTATAGAAAATAAATTTGCATATTTGGATATGTGATCAACAATAACCTTTGTTCTATAATTATTTATTTGAGTATTTGGGGGCCAAAAGAAAAATTTCACATTAATTCCTACCTATTTCGACAATGTAATAGAAAGTGGTTGTAGGAATGTTCTAGGTCACTTCTTCAATGACTTAATTTATTGACAAACTATCAACTAGACACATAATCAGAAATTTCTTACTTCATATTATCCCAAAAAAACCCTAAAATCTCTATAAATAGTTTTTCTAACTAGATGTATCGAGAAATTTTATCTATGTGAATCTTCAAAAAATCACCTATTTAGATTTTTTATATATAGAATGAATAATCTCTTTAAAAATTTTAGAACACCATATTCAAAAATGGATTATATTAATTTCCAATCATTCAAAAATTTAATTTTCTTCTGGAAGTTCTCATAATCATATTGAGAACATTTTTTATTTTCTAGAAAATATTATTTCTCAACCATTATAAAAATGAGTGATGTATCCCCTTCTTTAACAATTCCCATGTCTATATATATTTGATCAATAAACATTGGATACATCTGACTCCCCATATGGGTGATTAAACCATCACATTTCCAATTTGATGAATCTGCTACCATATTTGATTTTATAGGGTGGTATTGTATTAAGAAATAATTATACATGAGTATCTTAAGACATCGTCTTTGCCTCATATTGAGTTATTATTTTGAAATGATGTATTATAGGATCTTATGGTTAATGTATATATCACATATTTCACTATAGATATAATGCTCTATATCTTTAAATAAAATACTACATCCACCAACTCAAAATTATGGGTTGGATATTTATTCACAAGAGTCATCAATTTTGAAGACACATTTACAATAACATTAACATTTTTCATTATTACACAACCAAGTCCCTTTTTAACGAATCACACTAGATATAAAATCCATCATTTTTATATGGTAAACTGAAAAAAAAAGCATTGACCAATATCCTCTTCAGTTATTTTAAATATTATTCAAATTCCAATTTCTAAAAAAACATAACCAATTTTAATGTAGTTATAGTTAATGTGTTATCCAATCCGAAAAAATTATAAACAAATCACTAGTAGGACCCTTACATACCGTGAAACAACATACCCTAGTTACATTTGTTAATTTATGAAATTCTCTGTGTTTGTATTCCCCATTCATTAATTGGAGTGATCCCATTATAATCACACATATAATAAACACTCATGACCTTAATGCACTTCAATTGATGTTTCATTCATAAATTTCCACAGGATTGAAATCACTTCATCCTCATATTATAATGTGATAAAATCAAATTTTCTTGGCATTTATATGACCTCCTATTCTATTGATTCCCCTTTGATACATTTGATATTTAAATTTTTTTCCTTATTATGATGGAACATAAATCTATGTTATCATATGAATCTTTTTAGATGTTAGAACCCATTAGAGAGTTTTGTTAGAAATTCAAATAAATGATCAATATTGAACTCTGTTTGGTGTATATAATCTATAAATTACCTAAATAATCTTATAATGGTATCCTAATACTCTGTAAGGCATTAAAATACCTTTTTATTTAATATAAAAAGTATTATCTTCATTTCAATTTGTTTCTCATGAGAAAAATATTTTTCGAATAATTTCTCTTTAATATATTTCCATTCAATGAGTTCTATTTACTAATCCTTCCTAGTATTCAAGATCAAATCTCAGAATTTATTGGGATTTCTGTTGAGATAATAAAATTAATGTGTATCACTTTCCATTTCACCATATCAAAATACCAAAAATATCATTTCCCACAACATAATCCATTTCCCATATTGAATTATTGTATTAGTCCAATCAAATATTGAGGGATTCATTAACATAATGTGATCAAATAATTGGTAATCTCGCTAACGAATATATTTTCCATCCAATAAGTGTTATTGTTTATAACTTGCGTAAGATTCCAAAATATAGATATTATTTTCTTAGTTTCAATACTTGATGTATTGGCTTTATTAATAGGGAAATGTCTATATCGGTCATTAGTATCAGTATTACTCTTCATTATATCAATTTATATCAATGGATTATACTATATTAGATTATAAAATTATGAACATTAAATCATAATTTATAATTCCAAATAATATGTAACACATAATATAATTTAATCATTATGAATTTTTAATCTAAAGGTTAGAAATGTTAATTTTTTGGATATATTTATTTTGGAATCCTTAAAAATGGTTTGTAAAGATAATTTAATTTATCCCTAGAATATAGCCAATGAGTTTCAATCTATGTATTAAGTAAGGCCCAAAATCAAGAACCTGGTGATGATTGGGTATTTCCCACTACACCACTTTTAGTGTTATTACCCCAAGGTACCTATGTTCAAGAACCAAATCTATTTGTAGTATCAAAATAGTGATGTATTTATAGGAAAAACCAAAAAAATGTATTCTTTACTAAAACCTTAGGATGTTATTCTATAATTATCTTTAATGTCTATCATAGGTTTATGTTCTCTTATTTATGTCTTCATTAATCGTGTTCCCAAGGAATCTATTAAACTTCCCTTGATACCCACTTAATTGAATCCCCCACCAGTAACCTAGAGTCAGTGTTCAACATTATTTCATTTACACTTATACAAAGAATCAAATCTGAATGTACTGAGCATATTAGTAATTTTTGAGTTATATATACAAAAAGGATAAAAATATTATATTAGGAAAATAAAATAAAAAAATAATACGTAAAAAAAATAAATGGAACTACATCCTTGAAAAATCATTCAAATATCACTTCTTTATATCATTGGGAAAAGAAAAACATATGGGTGAGATCAAATTATTTTTTAGGGATAAGTATAGTGGAAGATATTAAGAATCATTAATGAATAATCAACAAGTAAATGTAATTAACTGAACAAAAAATTCTATTTAAATAAAATGACTACATGAATAGATATTGAATAATCAATAATGAAATGTAAATAATTCAACACAAAAAACATTTAATTAAAAATATCAAAATGAAATTCATTCATTAAAAACATCATTGTTCAAATATCATGGATAATAATAATATATGAATCCTCAATGAAGGTAATTATTATTTATTAGACACCATGAACATAAGCATCATGATACCTCTACTATCAAGACCTTTCACATGATAGTTTATACTACATGTAGAACCATATTTAATTTGAATAAATTATTTCTCACATGAGATGTACTAATACCTCAAGGGGATATATTATATTATGACCCACATAGCAGTACCATAAAGAAGAATTCCTCACATATCGAATTGCCTATTTAAGTGGTGAATCAATATTCTTTATCATCAAATATCTATATTCAGTAAAGGATATACAATTATTAATATTTTCATAGTTAATAAAATGACCTTCAAATAAAACATGGTATGTAAAAAATATATATTATCTATGAAATAATAATATGATGGTTATTTAAGAATGAAAAAGGTCTAATTAAAATTGATTATAATAAAGTGATAGATTTATGATAAAGAAAACAGTTAGAAAAAAATGTGAGATATTATAAAAACATTTAAAACATTGTAAATTTCAGGTCAATTACCCTTGGATAGAATGATTGAATGAGAAACAAAAAATACCATGAAGGATGAATGAATCATGAAATTATATGCCAAAGGGGTAGTATATACATAATATAAAAATTAATTGTTGTATAATAACAAATATGTCTCAATGGAATGTAAATTGAGATGAAATCCATTACCTCATATTTTATGATTGTTGAATATGGTTTAAAATCCAGTATAATAGTTTTAAGAGTGTTATTAACTTAAAATAGAAATGTAATCATTATTATAATTTATTATATGTTCCTATTTTAACTTTTTGCCACCCATTTTACAATAATATTTCATTATTTTTATTCTTTTGTTTGTTAATCATATATTTTATCATTCATTATTTTTTATGAATGTTATAGTTATTATGTAAATTATATAGATACATATCCTTTATAATTATTAAATAATTATCATCTTTATACATCAATTATACTTCTAAAATCAATCATGAAAGAGGGATTTGAGAAATGGCGTTTTTCATGTTCATAGAGATTGTAGGACATACATACGCATGAGTAACATTTCAATTTATCAATTATCATAATTGAAATGAGGTAAGTAAAAATTTTCAATTTTATATTGATCATAATATCATATTATTTATTTTAATATACTTATACATATCATCCATGTGTTCTGATGATGAAAACATATTCACAATTCTTAATGAAGGTGTAGTCCACACATACATGAATGATGTTATCATCATTATGTGAGTGAAAAGGTTATAAGAAAATTGGAATATTATGTTAGAAATGGGTTAAATATTTAATTATTTTCATAACAATATAATTTCATTGACATATAATCATTAATAATATCCTTATTTCCATCTATCTAAATATTTTATGAAATAATAATAACATTGCTTCGTGATGTGGTAGTCCGCCGAACACAGGACTAACATTATTGTATCTCATATTGAATCATAATTAAAAAGGTATATATGATATAATAACACCATATGTATAATAATATTATAAATATCTTACATATGTTTCTTATCGATCATCATACCCAACTATGATAGATGGTAATGAAAAAATGAATGACATCGCTTCGAGAGCAGGATGCCCTCGTTACACAAAAATAATGACATCAGAACCCATTTGATTGAAGTGGATATGGCCATATGCAATGTCTTTAATTTAATTTTGTTATTATATGTAAGATAATCAGATTATTTTATACCCATGTTTTAATAATAATTTAAATTGGTGGAGGATTAAATAAAATAAAAATGCTCATTGATGACCATTACTTCTTCGAGTATCCTCCTTAGGATTGCACCAACGCCTTCTGAGGATGGACTTATTAAAAAAATACGGCTTCTAGGATGATAAGATGTTTTTTATTTTATTTGGTAATTCCTTTTCATAACAAAAAAGGGATTAAAGGTGCGAGGAACGGAGGACTTGGGGTAGCCTTTTAAAAGTGAGGTGAGTGGCACATTTTTATTTTTTTAAAAGACAAAGGTGTACCCACATTTTTCACATGATTAAAGTGTCCAAAAATAATTTATTGTAAAAATTAGACATATTAAATATTAATTATGGATTTATGATATATTTTATAAATATTTTAGGTCATTTTAACCGATAACATTTTCGTTTAACCCTTGGTTAATCAGTTTTTAACATAATTTTGGTAAATATTTTAACTTTATCATAATTAATTTTAGTAATAAATTAACAATTACATTTAAGATAATAGAGATTCTTTTGATTCCAAAGGTGGAATCTATTTTTTGGAATTTAATTCAAATAATATTCATAATCGAATATAAAATTAATCCGACATACATGAGGAAAAAGCGGGTTTCAAAAAATAAAAGTTCCCAAAGTCTATAATGTTTTTATATCAAAAATAAAAATTATGATTTTTCCAATTTCATAAATTGGAATAATTTGAAAAAAAATAAAAGAATTTTACATAAAAATAAATTCAAAATATAATCTATGTTTATAAATAATTTAAAAAAAAGTCAGTTTTCAATTAAAATTTAATATTTTTCACAATTCATAAAAAATTTGAATCTTTTCATAAAACCCAAAAAAATCACACCAAGGTAATTTTCTTATGATTTAATAAATGAATTTTTTTGAAATAATTTTTATAAAACTATTAAAAATGAAATTTAAATAATTTGTTCTTGGTGCGATAAAAATTCATTTTTTATAAAAATACATTTTTTCAGACAACATTTATTTTATTTTTAATTTATTGATATTTTAACGTATAATAAATACATATAAAATGATTATATGAAAACAATATATATTTCATGTTTTATTTAGTCCTATTAATACCATCCAATTTAATGGTTATGTTAAAATTTCTATGTTTAAATAATATTTTAATAGAGTATAACATTTCTTTTTAACATCATGTTGTGTTCATCACAAGTTATCAATGAAATTAAATTTATTGTAAAAGATTTGTATTATACATAATTGGGGTGTGACATTATTATTGTATATGTAATGAAAAAATGAAATGAATAATGAATCACATTACCTTCAGTAAGTGGTAATCCACACGTACATATGAGTGACATTATAATCTTCTATAGATGGAATGATAGGTAGGTAGATATTATATTATAAGTATATAAGTATAAAAATGACACAAGTATCATAAATAAAATTTAAAACAATCCTAATTATCATCCAGAAAATGTGGAAATGGAAAATGAGTTGTATTTCTACATGGACATCGTAGTCCACACTTATGCATGAGTGAGACATTCACATCTTATTTTTTGGAATATTGGGTGGATATTGGTGGTATATTATATAATGACCTTTAATTATTTTATATATAGTTATGTTATTATTTAATGATTAATAACTTATAATAGTAGGAGGTATAAAAATAAATACACTTAAAAAGGTTGGGTATGATAATTAAATTTTCTTCGATAGTCCTCCCTTAGATACCATCAATATATCCACTAGAATGGTCACTCAAGATGATATGAATCTCTAATTAGTTTATAGGGAAGTTGACAAGATAATAGGTTATAGGTTAGTTGGGATATATTGATCAAAGTGGTGTAACTTAAAGAGAGAACGGTAGTCCTTTTTTAAAGGAGGAAAGGGAAACACTTGGAGTTAATAAAAATAATAAATTATAATTATTAAATTCTGAAGAAAAATGATTCTCAATGGTTATAGATTAAAATAAAAATATTACAATGTCTAAATATTTTCATTAAATTAAATTTAGATATGTTTTTTGTAATTTTACGCATTATGTTTTTATCTAACCCCTTGGTTAACCAATCTTAATCTTAATGGTGGTAACAAATTTATAATATTAAAGGGTAATAGTTTTATTCATAAGGTTAAAATTTGAACATAAATGACCAAGGGATGGAATTTTAGAAAAAAATTCATCATTCTTGTCCTATTTTAATATATATTTTTTATTTTTAAAGAATGTAATAAAATATTTCTATTAAAATACTATTAAATTTATTTTAAGAACTATTAACAAAATTTATCTTTTAAATTAACTGAATATAAATAAAATTATAATACAATACAATAACACGTCACTAATATTTTATATTAATCAATATAATTTTGGGGGCCCTATAACTTACCCAAAAAATATTATTTTTAGGGACCTAAACATGTTTGCATGATTTTACTACTACTTACAGGAGAAATGTTATACCATTTCTTATGAATTTAAGGTAATTATTTCATCTCTAAGAATTTAAAATATATTACCATGATATAAAACTATACATCTTTCAAATAAAAATATAAAATAATATTCATCCACCTTTAATAAGTTTTTTTAAAATTAGACATAATAAATCAATGAGTGTTACAATTTTTATTTACTTTTTTCTTAATTAAATATAAATTTTCTAATTATAGAAATTACACCTAGGGGCTATATATTTGAGTAATGTATGTAATTATATAAAATATACACATGCAATTGGATATATTAATTTGTTAGATAAATATTGAGGCCTTATCCAAAAGATTTAACCCCTTTTTCCTATTTCACCATTACTGAGGTGATAAATATTTACCATTGTTACTATTTATATTGAAAAATAAAATAATGAAATATATTTTCCAAATTTAAAATAAATCATTCCCAAAATGGTGTCATTTTTTTAGGAGTAAATAAAAATTAATGGTATAATTTTATTAAAAAATTCACCTAAAAAATAGGATGCAAAGCAGTTTTCCCTTAAAAATGTTTTAGGTAGTATAAAAAGTTTTTATACAAAAATCCAACAAAAAATAAATTAATTAAAATATAATTAGATTATTGAAAATATAAATTAACAAATTTTATTATTAAAACATTTTTCAAATAAAACCTATATTTTTATATTCTGGGAAAAAATATGGTTTTTAGTAAAAATTCTTATTTTTCACAATCGAGTGAAAATTAAATGTTTTCAAAAACATATCAAAAAACAAATCTAAGCTAATATTTAAAATATTTTTCAATAAAAAAATTTATTTTTTTCATATAATTTATCAAAAATTGGTATAAATTTATTATTTTATTTTCTCACCAAAGTAAATATGAAAACATTTTCAGTCAAGATGAATTTCCATAGAATATAATGACTTCAAAAAAATGAATACTTATTTATCGATAAATTTAATTTATCACAAACCATTAAAATTTTTTATTAAAAACAATTATTCATATTCTCTTCACTAACTCAATTTCCAGTTTATAATGGTATACAACATTATGGTTCATTTAGATTGATGGTTACATGTATCAAAAGTTATTAATGAAATTAAATTCATATAAATATAAATATATAATAAAATCTTGTTGATACATTGTATACACCATAAATTTAATTTTCAACCAATAATTATTTCACTCTAATATAATGACATTAATATATCTCAATATCATCACATTATCAATTTTGAAATTAGTTTATACAAATATCTAATTCCTTTAACAAAATTTATTCAGGTTCGTAGTCTATTTCCTAAAAAGAATGATCACTGCTATCCTATATTTATTCTGATTTATCTTTATAGTAATCATAATGATCGAGTGGTTAAACCTCTCAGTTTATTACATGTGATAGATAAGGTATGTACTTCCTTAGGCGAGATACATGGAAGACATCATGGAATTGATATTTGTTTAATGGAATTTCCAAATGATAATCTACCATCCATGTTCAATAATGATTATAAATTGATCTGATTTAAAATGGGCCCATTTTTACATTCATTCAGAATCTCATAACCTTATTCCATGAAGAAATTCATTGGAATAAATTCTCCCAGATATCAAATTTTATATTCTACAGAAACTTTCCAGCATTACATTTCAATCCACTATGAGCAGCCTTAATATGCTACCAAATAGCCCTAGCTTTCTCTGTCATTTCATCATCTAGATTTGGTACCAAAATAATTATTTCTCCAAAATTAACCCCACACATTATACATTTAATCTCGTTTTCATATAATTATTCTAGAGGTGTTATGAGTATCTTCATTTGAAATCACTTTTTATATGTTCTCCTGATAAAAGGAACGTGTAGAAGCCAAAACCCATTAACATATATGAAAAATTTCTCAAAATATCCCCTAGTGTTTAAATGGTTCTATAGGACTAACCATCTTTCTGAGGATGTCATGTAGAACTAAAACTCAAATCGTGTCTCAAACCTGATGAATAATTTTCTAGAACTTCAGGGTAAACCTTTGATCCCTGTCAAATACAATATAATGTGGTAATACATTCAACCTTAATATTTCTTCAATGTATATTCTTAAATTTTTGTTAAGATAAAAATATTCAATGATAATAATTATGTCAGTTGAATTCATAAGGTTACCAACTGCAACCCAAATAACATTATGAAATTTAATATTTTTGTAATGTCTGTGGAAAATATTCAGGGTGATGTCTTACCAATCACATTCAGCTATTGGTAATGCTTGTAACATTTCATTTCTATTATCTATAAAAAAAATTAACATTTTGACATAAAATGCACCAAGATACATATAAGGAAATATATCTTTTAATTATATTCCACCAAAAATAATCTTTTATATCTATATACATCTTAGTAATCCATGATGAATTGAGAATAATTAACAATTATTTTTATCAAACAACTCCTTTGAATATGTTATATAAGGAACAAATAAATATGTCTTAAAGCTTATCATTCAATTAAAATCTAGGTTAAAATCATGAAAAAATTATCCATTTCTTTTACAGCTCTACATATTCACTCTATTCCAATTGAATACTTGGATGGATTGTTGAGAAATCATTTGTGAAAGATAATATTTATCCCCTTTATTAATTATAGATATTTTTTTCAAATCTATAAATATTGAATCATTTTTTATCCTCATCATAGATAAGCTTGTATGAACCTTTTGACTAAAAGCATTGACCACATTGTTCACATTAATTAGATAGTTTTGTATTGAGTTGTAATAATCATTAATAAACTCCAGCCATATTCTTTATCACATATTTTTATCATTTTGAGTTAATATATACAATAGAATTTTACTTTTAAAATATATATATATATATCAGACCATTATCCTTAATGATAACTTAGTTATTTTCGTAATGAATTAATTATCGAACCTAACTAAAAATTACGATTTGTGTAAATTTTCTCATGTACCTTTAATTGGTGTGAGGTATATGAGAACAATATTTAATTATGCAACATTACATATCCTAGTACTTTCTTTGATGCATCACTATATATAAAAAACAATTCTATACTATAGTGTAATGTAAAAAATGATTTCTTAATAACCTCTTCTTCAATCCCTTGAAAAGGTTTTCTCATTTGTCTCTCCAATATAACTTTAAACCCTTTTTAGTGAACATGGGGATTAGATTTTATTGAATTGATAAATTCCCCAAATTGAAGCAATAATATACAACCTAACTAATAGAACATAATATTTTAATCATAGTGTTTGGTCTATGCTAATATTAAATAGCTTCTATCTTTGACAGATCCACTAATATACCCTCACTAGATATTACATAAACTTGAAATGAATCTTTTTATAGTAAAAATTTACACTTTTTCAATTTTTTATACAATTTATAAATTCCTAGGTCTTTCAGTACAATACTTAATTTATATTATTGATTTTACATTCTATTTGAATTTATAAGAATATCATCTATAAGGATTATATGGCCCTTAAATTATAATGTAATAAATTTATATTCGATGGAATGCATGAAATGTGAGACAAATAATGTAAGGGAAAATAATACCCTAATACATTAAAATATATTTACATATAAAAATATATTTGATATATTCTATGTTATGTATTGCACTCTACATCGTTTTACCTTATGTTACACACAAGATCGAGTTTTATAGAACAATAATATATTTTAAAATATTTTTATTTAATATAATAATATATAATCGTTCCATTATGAAAAGTATTAACTTATTTATGAGAATATATGTTATATATATATGAATTCATGGTTTATCAATAAATGAGAAACAAAAATAATAACCAATAAGATATAAAAACAATATTATAATTTTTATGATTCCAATGGAGTTTTACCACAATAAACATAATTAGTAAAAGTTAATGTATCATTTAAATGAAGTATATATGTTATATATTAAGTATAAATTTTTTTAATATAATCTAATATATTTTATATCAATAAGATAATAAAAAGTTCAATATTACACATGTAATACTATATTTTTATTAAATGTAGTTTTTCCACAATTTGATGGTGAACCCAATTATAAAACAATATGGACCCATTTATAAATTAAATATGTGAAAATAAACACATATTTTGTGATGGACTATAAAAATCTTCTTTAGGTGAATTTTTGGAATTTTCCGATGAGGAATCATTTTTTAATGAATAATGAAAAATACTGAAATTTTATTGAAAACTGATTTTCATATAATTTATTTATAAAATTAAATTATAATTTTAATTCGTATTGAAGTTTATTTATATTAAATTTTTACCATTTGATCCAATTTAGGTCATTGAAATCAATTTCACATTGAAATTGACTATAAAAACATATCATACCTTAGGACATTTTCAAATTAAAACCCCACATTTCCATCCTGTTTGCGGGGTTATTTATAATTTATTTTCATCCACTACTCGGATTTGAATTTTCCAGTATGGATAAAATATTATGAAGTAGAATATTCTATAATTTCAAATAAGTTCAATTTAGTTTTTACAAAAAAAATTGACAAATTAATTAATATTAATTATAATTATTGAGGAAAAATTAATCTTAATAAAGGACTAAACCTTTAACTTAAGTGCCCAAATGCTATATCCACTTCCCCAACAACTTTATTATAGTCATATATCTCCCATTAACCTTTAAATATTGAGTTTTTATCCATTTAATTAATTTTTCTTATTTAATAACATGTGTACACCTAAAATGTTTCCAAATATTCCAAGTGGGTCATTTTCATCCCTTATAAAGGCCACCACCTCTCCTCATTCATTAAACAATTAAAAACACATTGTATTATCCATGATATACCCATGTATCTTCCAAAAATCCTACCCTTTACCTTGAGGCATCTCATTTGGAATACATAATCCCAAAGAATACTTTTGAAAGAAACCAAAATAAGTTACCTGGCTAAGAGGTAATGTCATCTCTCAAGCTCTCTAGTTTAATTTCCATTATCCACACCCTAAAATATTATTAGGTCATTCACATATAACATCAACAATATCAAAAATATACTATAATTTTTTCATTAAAAATGAATTAACCTGCACTTACACACACAACCATATAATGGGTAACCAACATATTGTTACTCTATAGGAGAACTACTACCTCACAAAATGATGATTGTTCATTTTTATATTACCACCGATCATGGTGGGAATTATGATTGGAAATATTTTTTTATATTTTATATATTATATTTATAATTTAATTGTCTTCTATAATTTTTATTTAGAAAATACCTTTATGTTTTCCATCTTCTATTATTATGAAAATTTCCTTTGATGATGTGTGGAATATCTCCCCCTCAAAGTGATATGACTCATTCATTCCATACATGGAATGTATAAAAGATTATTTTAATTAACCAATGTAATATATATAACATATATATCATACTAGAATAATAATATATGTTTTTATAATTTATTTTTCATTTTTTTACTATAAAAAATAAATGTAAGTAATGTTAATGTATACGTACGGAATACTGTCTCCATGAATGATGCACTTCATTTCTAGTATCCAAATATTATGGAATAAAATAAATACATATACACTAAATATATATGATTATTAGGGAATGGTTTAAAATATGGATATTATGAAATAATTATCTAATTAATAGGAAAAAAATTGACAAGTCAAAAACTTCTATGATAAAATTAGGCAAGTAATACCTAAAATAGCCTAAATAATGAATGAGTTCTAACGAACGAGTAATTAACTATTCAAAAAATATAATATATTATATTATTAACATAACTATTGTTCATATATTAGTATTTACCATATAGTAAACCAATATTGAGGAGGCTAAATTCCACCAAATAAATGTATGGATATGGTAAGGAAATTTTGTCTCAATTTATATTTCATTAAGGTTTATTTGTTAGTTTGTGCCAATACACATTTATTTGTTTTATATTCCGACTTTTTCAGTTTTTATCACAAATAATCTTATTCCCATGATATTCTAATAGTAATTTAATTGGATACATTACAGGATATTATGATTTAAATGTTTTAATGTGGTATGGGACACATCATTTTTCTTAAATATTATTCTCCTCAAGATTATTCTTAATGATTATTATTGTAATATCACATCCATTTGTAATTCATTACTTTCTCTTGAAAAGGTAATTTTATTATAACAATTTTTCAAGGGAAATTTCCATGAATATCTAAATTTTCATATGAGGGATTTTATTATTTCTTAAAGTATATATCATTTTATATAATGTGATTACTTTTACATTTATTTGATTAACTATGGAATTATTGGTAAATTCATATATTTTATTCAAAAATAATAATTGAAAAGTAATATTGATTATTTTAAAAAAAATTCCTAAATGTGAACAATTCATTAAAAATTCAATAATGGTTGTATCTCATACCATATATAGCTCATTGACACATTGTTAGGTTCTCACGGGATGATTAATTTGGCCAAACTAAATTGGTTTCTACCTGTAGTTTTATATTATCCAGAGGATAGATCTTGATTGTATAGGTCCTCATGTACCTAGAACCTGAAATAAAATAATTAATAAATTCCTTCAAATATATTTTTCTTATTATTCATCCATGATATTTGGCATTAACATATATATAGGTACATTTCATTTCAGTTCATTAATTGAATTCCTTGTGTTTCAGTTTCTTAACTTGCAATATTTAATTTCCCTTATCTATTTATTTGAATGGCATGTTTTATAAGTTATTTTCATTTAAATTTTTATTTATTACCAAGGATTCATTTATTATATCTATTTACATTTTCATAGAGAGAATTTGAGCTCACCCTTAATATTATTCCTTTTAGTAGGTTATGAAGAGGAAATATTTGAATTAACATTAAAGGATGAAATTTATTTAATTTTTATGTTTCATGGATTTATTTATTAATTCTCAATGTATTATGGGTATCATGTATGTATTATAGATTGGAAAGATTGCTAAACTGAAGGGTCCTTTGGGATTTGATTCCTCGAAATCCTATAAATGTAATAGAATAATGCACAGGCACCATGATTCTAGGGTTAGGTCATTACAGTTGGAATCAAAGAAATTTTAGAAATAATCGTGGAAACTATATTTAGTAAACATAGATTTTGGAGCACTATCATAAGATATAAATTGAATATAATTTTATAATAACATCATATAATTTTTGGAAGGTATAAATTATGTGGGTATTCCAAGCAATACATCTTTGTCTGGATATAACAAGTGGACATGGTTTTGGAACTGATGATCCTAGGAGTAATAACTCCAAAAAGGTATTCTGGGACTAACTCAAGGTAACGTAGAACTCAATAGTGGGCCTTACAATACACAGTTTTTGACACTATTTGGTGGTATTTTTATGATAATTAACATTTCATATACATACCATTATGAAGGAATTATGACCCCAAAGTAAAAAATATTTATGTTTTAAGGATTTAATATTCTTAAATTTATGTTATTTTTTATACCATATTTAGAGTTATAGATAGTTCATAATTATATGAGCTAATCTAATATATTTCTTTATCTATAAAAAAGTCTTGGCTGAATTAAGTGTGTCAACATTCATGGACAATTTATAGATTCCCCTACATAAGAAGACAATGTTGATGGTATTAGAACTATGAAAGTTATGGATATACTAGGGAATAGTAGTTAGGTTATGATTAATAACCTTTACCAAATAGAGAAACCTATTCCATGGATATAATATTCTATGTTGGAACTCTTTATGTAGTAGAAACCCACATGGTTCAGTGGGACTACATATCCATTTTTTCTATGAAATGAATTATGTATCTGGATAATATTTTAATAGCATTAGAATATAGATAAAACACAATGTTTAAACTTTAATTCTATTTCTTCCAATGTGATGATGATTAGTGGTGGTATCTGATCCAGAATACAAGTGAGGAAGGTGAAATAGATCTCATGTACTGGAGATAATTTATTGATAAACTCTTCGATTAATACTTCCTTCTTAGAAATTAAATTTAGATGAATTCTATATTTCTTATCCTAATGAAAAAAAGAAGAAGATATTGCTATGGATTATTAAGGTACCTTAACAAGGTTAGCTATGTATTCTATGGATTACTTTCACAATAAGGAGTGAAATATGGACCACTTATTTGAAGTTATTAAGACAAATATTAGAAGGGTTATAGTTTAACATAATTTTTCATCTTATGAATAAATAGTCAAAAAAGATGAAAGGAATTATGTATTTTCCAACTTATGATAAATGTACAATGAGTTACCAAGGTAAGTGCTAGAAATGATTGTCCATTCAATATTAGTGTTGATAAATTGTTCACGAGGAAAAATATTTCAAGTGGAAGAACCCAGTTAGTGATTTTTTGTGGTAAAACTTCATGGATATGGGAAACAATGGAAATGAATTCCATAGGATCAAGGGAATATACTTGTGGATAAGATAAATTATCAATGTCATACATGTGTGATTAACACAACTAAATTGGAATGATTAATGTACATTAGTATGCAGATTTATGAATTGAAATGTAAAATTATTTTATTTATGATGTTCTCATCATGTGATGTATAAAAAATGAAGATATTCCACAAAAATACATTTTTTATTGATATAAGAGTCATATGTTGAACTATATAAAGAAATGTTATTCAGTACAGATTTAAAATTTTTCTAAAACACATTATTGAGGGAAATAGAACCCTTAATTTGTTTTTTATGTTTATATAATGATGAAAAAATGATTTATTTGGATAATTGATGACTACATAGGAACTGAATAATTAATTTTAAAAAATTATTCTATTCTTTCCATGATGGGGATTACAATACTTTTGGATTTAAGGAATATATCTAATAATATGTGTATTACATAAGAAATAAGGATGAATTAATATTTTTAATAAGGTTATATGGTAAATTAAGTTATAAACATATTTCAAGAAGATACATGATGAATTTATTCACATGTTTGTAATGATAAAATTTCATGTTTACTCATGTTGACTAAAGGATAATGATAAGTTAATTTTGTAAATTTAGGGACATTCATTATAATTATTAGATCATGATGTTGTGGAAAAGTTGACCATTTATGACATGGTTTATGTTCAACATTGTAAAAGGTTTTATAGATTATTGTATTACTTGACCATATGATTCATCATGTGATAAGAGATTATGTATTAATATTCCATGTCATAATCAATGGAAAATATTTTTTATAGAAACATATATTTACATATATACTTAATTATTCCACAACTATAGGAAAATGATTCTGAAACCAAAAAAGATTTCCTAGAACATTCATTTAAAATGAATTGAATAGACTCTTATATCCTTATGGATTTATTTCCTTATAATAGTTAACATTATCCTAACCATATTCTCTATCACTCTCCATCATAACATTGTTGGTATATTTTTCTTCCATATCTATGTTTCCATTTTCCACTGATTTTCTCATACTAGGAAACCTACTTACATGACTATTGTGCATCGTTTTCCCTATTATTAAGAATATGTGTAACTAACCATATTTATGAAGTGGGTTTTCAATAATATGTTATATATCAATACCATGGTTAGTGGTATCTAGTTTAAATAGCAAGGATATAATTTATTTATGGTGGAGAGAATGTAAAACACGAAAATTCTAGTGTAAGAACCTTATATTCGATAGCATGCCTGGAAAGTGACACAAATAATGTATGGGAAAATAATAACCTAATTACTCAAAATATAGTTAATATTTAATATATATTTGATATATTTTATGTTGGTAAATTCACTTGACACCGAGTAACCTTGCGTTACATGAAAGTCCGAGTTTTAGAAAACAACAAATTATTATTAAATTTTGTATTTAATATAATAGTATATAAATTATCTTTTTTTAATAGTATTAAGTTACTTATGAATGAATATGTATTATAAAAATATAAAAGGAATTCATGGGTAAGTAGTTAATGGCAAATGAAAATAAGAACCAATTGGACATAAAATGAAATTTTTTATTTTATGCATCCAAAGGTTTTTTATCATAATAAAAATAATTATGTACAATTAATGAATGATTTTAAGGAAATATATATGTTATGTATTCAATATAATATTTTTTATTTTTATTCAATTGATTTTATAAAAATAGGATATAAACAACTCAAATATTACACATAAAATATTATATTTTTAATAAAAGTTGTTCTTTTTCCAATTGATGGAGAAAACATTATAAATAAAAATATAGACCATTTTATAAATTCAATATGTAAAAATAACTTTCATAACTAGAATATAAATATAAAAACCAGCTTACATTGAGTTTTTGGTATTTTTCTGTGCATATTAAATTTTTAATAAATAGTGAAAAATACTAAAATTCAATCAAAAACTGCTTTTTAATACAATTTATTTTCATGGATAAATTATAATATTAATTAGTTTTATAGTTTAAATAGATTATATATTTACCAATTAATCCACATTATTTCATTTTTTTCTATTTCAGCTTTAAATTTACTATAAAACATTTCAAACGATAGGATGTTTTTACTTAAAAACCTCACATTGTTGTCACGTCTATGGGAATAATTATAATTTATTTTTTTTAATTATGTGACTGGAATTTGGAAAACTGTAATACATATTTTTAATTTGATTATTTTATTATTTATAATAACTCTAACTCAGTTTTTGACCACAATGATTACTGGAATTAAGTACTATTAAGTACAATTATTTGTAATTAATTAAGCTTAATAATGGACTACACCATTAATGTAAGGACCCAAATGACCTGTCCATCATTAAAAAAACTATTTTATGTCTGTATCTCATCCATAAACCTTCCATTATAGATTTTGGTTAGTTTTGTATGTGTTTTTAGGTATTAAAATGTGCACACCAAACATGCTTCCAAAAATTCCAAGTGAGTCCTTTTCATCCCTTATAAATGGCCACCACATCTCAAAACTCCTGAAACCTCCCAAACAACTAAGTATAGGCCAATATCTGCCATAATAGTCTTCCAAAATCCCTCACCTGAACCGTGAATCTTACCTTTGTGAATAAATCCTCCGAATGAAGCCTTTTGATACATTCCAAAAGAAGTTACCGGACTAAGAGGTAAAATCTTTTTTCAAGATCTCTAATTTCATTTTCATTACACACCCCATAAAAGAAATTTATATCATTGTAATATAACATAAATAATATTTGTAGTGTACTAGATTTTTTTCTTTAAAAGGGTTCGATATACACATACACACACATCCACCTAATGGGTAACAAACATAATGTTTCTGTGTATGGTGAACTACTGCCTCACGAAGTGATGATTGTTTATTTTTCCATTCCCATCAATCATGGTGGCCATTACGATGGAAAATAAATTTATATATGATATTTATGATATTTATAATGATTTCATTAATATTTAATTTTTATTTAAAACATACATTTATTCTTTCCATCTTGTGTTAAAATGATAATTTTGTTTGAGTCATCAATTACATTCTAAAGGTTATCAACTCCATAAAAAATTAATAGTAACAACATTTTACAATGAAAAAACATTTTTGTGAAAATCAGGAAAGTAACACCCAAAATATTCAAATTAATGAAATACTATTAACAAAGAGTAATGAAATATTTTATTAAGTTAATATATGATATAAATTGCATAAGAATAGTTATTATATTAGTTAGTATAATATTCTAAACAACATTATAGGAGGATAAAGACCACGCAGCAAAAATAAGGATAAGGTAAGGGATATTCTTCTCAATGTTCATTTCGTTGAGACTTATTTCTTATTATGACCAAATTCACTTTTATTTTGTGTATATATTAACTTTTTCATGTTATATGAGGTATCAAATTATTCTCATGATGTTTCACGTTTCATTTAATTTAATAAAATTCTATTGATTGTGATGAAAATGTTTCAATGTTGTATGGGACACATTGAAATGATTAAAGATTATTCTCCTCATGATATTTCAAATGATTACATTTGAAGTCACACTTACTTTTGTAATTTTTAAAATTATCTTGAAAGAATAATTTCATTGTGAAAAATTTTCATTGTAAATTTACTATAATATTGATATTTTCGTGTGATGGATATTATTATTTCCTAAAACATATGTCATTTTACATACAGTGTATACTTTTATAGTTATTTTATTAACTGTGGAATTATTGATAAATTTTAATCTTTTATTCAAAACGTATATTTCATAAGGCATATTATTTATTATCTAAATCGATACATAGATATGAATAATTATTTCGAACTAAAATGATGGGTGGATCCCAGACATTATATGGATTCTTGATGCATCGACAGGTTCTCATGAAAAAATTATGTTTCCCAAATTAAATAGGTTTCTATCTAGAGTTTTAAACTGTAAAGATAATGGATAATGATAGTAGATGTCCTCATATTACTAAGAAATGAAGTCCAGTAAGTAATCGTTTCCTTGATAGATATTTTAGTTGTTATTCAACCATGAGACATATCATTTTCATATCGATAGATATATTTCATTTTAGTTTTTTGATTAAAAATAAAGTGTCTGAGTTTCTTACCTTTCCATATTGAATTTTTCTTATTTGTTCATTTTAATTGAATGTGTTTTCAATTATTTTCTTTTACATTACTATTTATTCATATTGATTCATTTTTTTCTTCTTCTTTATGTACCCTAATTGAGAATTTGAGCTCACCCTTATTATGATTTATTTCCCCAAGTTATAAAGATGATATATTTTAATTAGCATTCAAGGACGTAGTTTATTTTATTATTATGTATAATGTTTTTATTTCCAAGATCACAATGTATTATGGGTATCATGTTTGTAATAAGGATTTCCACGACTTCAAAACAGAATGGTCCTTCATGATTTGATTCCTTGTAATCCTTCCAATGTAATAAAGTAATGCACCGGCTCTAGGTTTCTATGGTCGAGGTATAACAATGAAATCCAGAAACTAATCATGAAATCACTAAAGACTCTATTAATTAAATCTATGAAGATAGAGAGAGAATTTTTATGAAAAAATGAATCACTAACAATACATAGTGTACATACCTCATATAGAAGGTTGTATTGGTTATGTATTATCTTTTGACACTCAACTGATGGTATCTAGATTGAAGATAAATCATGGAAAAATATTATGCTCCCCATAATTGATCAAACAAATCATCAATATTATGAAAATGATATTTTATCTTGACATTGATCTTGGTATATTCTGAATAATCAATTTACTGTCATATATGTCCATCTATGTTATTATCAATATTAATAAGTGCACCCTGAGGTGATGAAAATGGGAAAATAATTTGTAACGTCGAGATCCCAGTAGCCTAGAGTCGGTGAATACTTTATTATGTTGGATTAAGATACAATGAATCGAATCCTGTAGGGCTTAACAGTTTAGTAGTTTTTGAAAACTAGATACATATTTTCATCTCATATTATAATTGAAAACATAAAATTCAACATATTTAATCCATAGATAACATCATTTTTATCTTAGAATAACCATGTTCATCAATCATAATAAAAATCTTCTAACCCTAGGAAAAATAAAACATAAAAAGGGGTGAGTTAAAATTCTTGGTAGTGGTAACTGTAAAATGGAATCTATGAATAAATAATCTGTAAATAATATAGAAATATAAATAAATGAAACACATTCCACTAAATCTATAACATGCACATAATTGTTTCAAGATTAAAGTGGATCAAAGAATCCCATATAAATAATAAAATGATCTTGAAAAAAGAACTGTGGATATTCTAATAAAAGAATAATCACATGAAAATTTATAACTAATCACCTAAATAAGGAAATCATAATTCAGGACATCATAAAAATGTTTTTAAAGAGTCATCCAAGACACCATACATAAATATGTAAGATATCAGCAAACAACAGAACTAATTTGTCTCATGAGACCTACTTGTGCATCGACGGGCTATAGAAGGCCCCACTAATCACATACTAAGTCCAATTAAAGCATCATATAAATAGGGTGAAATATAATAAAAAAATACATTCTGATTGAAACTAGCATAATAAATGTAAATTACATTCCATAATTAGTAATGATAATCCCAATCCATATAGTGTAATATGGTGAATGGCATCTAAATATCACATTCCCAATAAAAATTAACATATTCAATAAAATATGGTATATGATATTATAATAAAGTATCCCCAATTAAACATAAGATTAAAAAATTATATTGAAATAGTTTAATAAACCTTATTAAGGTTTTTAAAAATTCTCTAGGAACATATATTTTTTTACATCGTAGTTAGTATTTTTACTAAGGAATTATAAAATTATAATTTTTATTTTATAATTACAATGTTAAAATGTAAATTAATGTTTAAAAAATTAAGGATTCATGATTTTGGGGAAATAAACTCATGTCATATAAGTTAAAAAACCTTACATCCCTTTTTATTGGGAATGTCGCAATTTACCTAGTTTTAAAAATGATTAAAATATTATGTTCAAACATTTTCATAAAAAGTAAAACATGTTTAATATGAATCTAAAAGATGATAGGATAATTGTAAAAACATATTAAAATTTTATTAATAATCATGGATATGGAAGAGAAATGTTTTCCATCAGATACTTATACATTCAAATTATGAATATTGATGAGATTTTGAAATAAACCCTTTCAACTTTGTAATTAATCGAATCATATTCCCTAGGTAATAATAACATCTACCACTTTAATAAAATATCAGGTGAACAATAAAATATATTATATAATATGTAAATTTGAAATAATATACACCTCAATGAAATATTACATGTGAATAACATCAAAATATGCCTCAAAAGAAAGAAAATTGATATGGTGTGCCTTGTGAAGATCAGGTCATTGAAGTGAGCATTACTATAATTAGTTGACTGTCTGTGTTCACTATAAATCGATATAAGAAAGTAAAAATGCAATCATAAGATTGAAAAAATAAATTACACTCATAATCATCGAATGAAATATTAAATAAATAATATTTTAAACGCAATGAACTGAAATTGAGTCAAAAATCCTTTACCTCGTGATTCTCTTTAGTTTTTTGTACATCAACATCATTTTGATTATGACCTCCTTGAAGGACTACTTGAGTAGCTTGGAATTTGTCTTTCGGTGAGACCATACAATCTTATAAATTGTTTGAGTTGGGAGGAGAGGATTTGGAAGACATTCTAACAGATTTTAGGCTTGTTAGGTGAAAGTGAGTGCTCAGGGGTGGTATTTAAATATGAGATGGTGTGGATTTAAATGGTTAAATAATGTTTATTTTGTACTTAATGCCTAATTTTTTTTTGCAGAAATAATTCTGAATAATTTTGTTGATAATAAATTTTCTAAAGGATAGTTATGTTCAAAAACTCATCAACAACCCATTTAATTTTATGTTTTTATGTATTTATGTTTTTTTCTTTTAACATCAACATGCTATATTATTTTATTTATACTTAGGTAAATTATTTTTACTATGGTAAGTTCTTATATGGATAAAAATGAAAATGACCTTATAAAAAATAATGACATCATGGTTCCAAATATGGGATCTATTTTACTTGATATGTTTTATAAATGTGGTAAAAAAACATAAAATCTTGTTATGTGTATAACTTCACAATATAGTTTTTCGGTTAAAATCAAGGTTTAAAAATTTGGTAAACATGTGTTTATATATGTACCACATTATGTATTAGGTAAATAATTAAATATTTTTAGATCACGAATAAGTGTTAATAAATTTTATATCATGATCATTTAATAATTAATTCATAATGTCATGGTATTTCCAAAAAGTACTATTTTAAATTTCTATCACAAAAATAAAAATTGTTGGAAAATTCCCAAAAAAAATATGATAATAATATTTAGAAATGATGAATCCAAAAATAAAGTTTATTTTTTCAAATAAATTATATAAAAGAGTGAAAAAATTATTTTATTTATTTTCTCTTAAAAACAATTAAAATCCCTTCATGAAAAAAATTAATCTGAAGAATGAAATAGGTTTACTAAAATTAATGTGTTGTTTTATTAAGAATAATGAAATTTATAATTTATATGATCTTAATATGTAATTGTTAATATATTTAATCATATTAAAACCCACCAATTTGATATCTAGTTTATAATGTCTGCCTTAAAAAATGATATTTTGGATTTTATATGATCTTGGAGTTCTGTTAAAAGTACACTAGAAAACGTATTGTTATTTTAAAATAAAAGGGTGTTAAATTCTACCCTCGTTCTGTAAATTTTGTCCTCGAAATTTATAATTGTACTGTAGAAGAAGGTTGATATTTTAATATTCCACACTGGGAAACAGACATCGTATAAAGGGTTAATAATATGTCCTCTTCAAAGAGTGAAACGAAAATGTGACGGTCATTAAGAAATTTGGATTCCATATAAAAGAAAAATATTGGGAAGTTAAAACGTTGACATAGAAAATAATTCTAACAATCACGTTTTGATGGATAGTGATAGGGAATATTATCATTAGAATGTTTATGATCAAAATCCATTAAATCTATAATGGTTAAAAGCTCCATTTATTTCTCATTATGAAAATTAAATGATTAAATTTATTATTCAAAAATACTATTCTTAGAGTTGATGAAATATATTACTTAATAGAGTAAATATATAACTATATATAATATCTTGAAAGGTGAAGTTCAATCCATTAAGAAAATTTCGGAAAAAATTGTCTTTTATCCAAAATTCAATAAAATTATAAAATGTTTTATTTATTTTATTCATACAGGATTCACAAAATGAACATATACTTTTAATTTCGTATCATTTAAATAATGAAAAAATATATTATTCCCATCAAGACATTGCATGGCCTAGTGGTAGGTGAAGAACCCTTGTTGCTCTTCGGTTATGTGTTCAACCCTCATGACCTAGAATGATGTGGTGGGTTATGGCCCGACTTATGGTATTAATTTTTTCAAAAACTAAATTAATATAATCCATAAAACATTCTAAAAATCCTTAAATGTTATATCATATGTTTCATTTTTCATTACCAAAAATATAATAATGCATATTTCATAATTCTATCATGGAGTATTTTGTAATATAGTGAAACTATCCATGTTAATCGCTTCCCTTAATAAATGAAATAAATATCCAAAAGTGGTTTTTTATTATTAAAGCACTAATATTAACTTAAAAATAATCATAAGATCCATAATTAGTGGGAATTTGTTTCTTCTATCACATGTTATTTCCAAAACCTATATGAATAGAACAAGATATCCAAAATTCTTAAATGCACTAATCCATAAAACCTCATCAATAGTTCTTCATTAACCATTTATTAAAATGTTAACCATATGACTCCCCCAAAAATCCAAAATCTTTGACTTTAGAAAGAAGAATACAAAATTCTCAAAATAAACATACGATTAATATCTCAAACTACCTAAAGTGGATCATTACGTCACATACAAATTATGTGAATATAATCATCATGTATTCTCTTTAAACATGTTAATAACAAGAATTAAAATAAAAACCTATTGAAATACATGCATTTTTCCTTATTTATTAAGTAAATCACATAATATTTCATATTTAAATTAAATACCAAAATATCATAGACTCCATCTTCGGTATCATAAACAACATTATAGAAAAATCATTAATCACCACCATGGGATATATACTCTTCATCCTACCATTATTATAACATCATAGGGAATATATTAAGGGTTATCCTTATTGAAAACATTTGTTTTCAAAAAGATCTACTTTCCAATGAATTGCATTTCCCACTCATTGGTACCATTCAAAAAATGATCTCAAATCGTTATTTAAAATGTATCACAGCACAATACTTATATGTTTCAAAAAATTTAAAATGATAATGTCATACAATATATCCTTGGATCCAAAAACAAAAGTGCAATAATCATTCCATTTCTGATATATCAATATCATAATCCTATCCTTCATCCATTAGATTCTTTTGATGTATATTACCATGCTTATTTGGAAATTAAATTATATAGATCCCCATGTCATTACAGTTGAAACATTTAACATTTTCAAATTATTTATTTCCTTTTCAAACACAATCCAGGTGGTCTATCTCTCCGCACTTGTAAGAAACGCTCATTCCCTTCAGGCATGTACCGATGTATTTCTTATAACAATTGACACATGTTGAAAAATCCAACTTTCCCTTCTTCCGTTTATACTTATTTTTCTCTACCATCATCCTCGTATCTTACATTACTTTAGAAACACAATACATGGAGAATTATTTCTCAATCAGGATAGAAAAAAATACTAAATAATCATATAATGAAAATTTTTAACATATTGTTTCCCTTCGAAGGATTTTTTTAAGGACATCAATGAAACGTTCAATCTTAATCTTCGAATTATGTACATAGTTCACAACATTCATTTCTAACATTGTAATGTTGGACTCATACATAGCAACACTTTCTTCATTCATTTGTCTCGGAAAAAAGAAATATCCTTCCATATTCACTCATTGTTATCAATAAAAATATTTTTTCAAGGAAATTTTATTATAATCCTTCCATTCCATGATTTTTTTTTTCATATTCATCCTTAGTTTTTAAAATAAATCACCACCATTGATCTGCATACACTATGATATTATAAACTATTATGATAATCTTTTCTCGTTTATTACTTACCATTGAGAAAAATATCCTCTATAAGGAACATATCCACTACTCAGCTACAAATTGATTTGAAGTCAAATTTAATAATGGAGGTTGTTGTAACATAAAGTGGACTCACATTGTTAATCTATATTTTAGATCATGGATACACCATATTGGTATGGTAATTTCTCATAACCTAAGTAAGCTGTCTAAGTATAGTTATAAGTTGTTCCACTCCATTTTCATCTCCATCTCAAACATTTTTATCATTAAAATATGGGAAGTCCCAACATGGATTATGTTCATTGATATGGTTCTCATTAAATCCTATATGATCCATTTCTATATAGTTTCATATAATATATAAGATTATAAAATTATGATACAAAATTCATAATCACAAAACAACTTATTGTAAATTGACAAATTATGTATAACTAATCTCTAAAAAAATAATTTTGTAATTTGTGGCGGTATTTAAAAATAATAAAATATAGTTTCACTCTAAAATATATGCTCTACTAATACTCATTCAATGGTTTTATACTAATATTACTCTTATACCAAGTATAAAATCCTTATCCCATTATCTCATTGTCAATGGTTTCTTTATTACATGGGAAAAGATAAAATAAATCAAATTTTTGTTGAATAAAAAATTTTGTTTTTTTAAAACTATATATATATTTGAATAATAAATTAAAATTCAAAATATAAAATATATCATATTGAATCTTTTGGTAAGACTATTATTATCTAAACATAACCATGCATATCAACCATCATAAACAGCTTTGCATCCGGGGGAAAAATAAGACATAAGAAAGGGTTGAGAAAACTTTCTTTGTAAGGGTAATAATATATCCAATGCTATAAATAAATAAGGCATAAAAATATGTAAAGTTAAATAACTAAAAAACCATTATATCAATGAAATTAACATAATATTACCAGAATAGAAGATCATCACAGACTATCATATAGATAATCAATTGATCTAGAAAACATATCTATGGATATTGTACTAATTGAATACTCTCATGAAAAAACAACAAAAAAATATCATAATGAACGAATTGTTAATGGAAAACATCATAAAAATACAATCAAGTCACTATCCAGGAAACCATATGTAATTGGGTATGAAATAATCTAATACCCAAACTAGTCTGACGTATTAGACCTGCTGATTCATCGAGGGGTTATATTGGGCCCCACCTATCAAATAATAACTCAAATGAATTACTCGTAATAATGGGGTGAAAGAGAATATAACTATAAATTTCTATTTAATCTATTGAAATAAATTTACATATCTTTCCCCAATTAGTTTACATAAGTAATATGGTGAATGCTATCTAAATATTACATTCACAGTCAACCAGATTATATTGAATAAACTTTTTTAGATGATATTATAAGTGATTAAACATAATTAATCATAATATTCAAAAATATATGGTTACATAAATGGACATGCATTTTTAAGATCATGAAAAATTTATTTAAGAAAATATCTTTTTTTACATTGAAATCACTTATTTTAAAAAAATTGTTCAATTGTAAAATATTTATTTTCATAAAACAGTGACCATGTTAACTTATAATTGATTCAACACATTAAGGTATCATAATTGTGGGACAATCCAATTTCTCCATATAATTACAAAACAATTCATTCCTTATTATTTTTAAAAAATTTATAAATTACATCATTTTCAAAATGAAAACAAAATTTCATTCAAACAATTTTTTATAAGTCAAACATGTGTGAAAACAACATTAAACAATCATAGCTTAAATTTAAAACCTTTTAAAAAATAATTTTCTGATTCATGTATATGGTAGAGAAATATTCCCTAATAGATTCATAAACATAAAAATCCAAAACAATGATGAGATTGTAAAATAAATCTATACAACTATGTAATCATTTGAATCGTATGCCCCATGAAAGTATAACAATTAATAAAAATTATAATATTATGAAAATATATAAATTCATGATACAACATGAAAAATAGGAATTATATAAAAATTATTGATGTTTAAAGTGGAATAACATCATAATTTTCTTCAACAAATTAAAATTGAGATGAATACCCTTATATAGATCATATCATTGAAGTGATCATTAATAAAATTAATTGTTTTTGTGTATACAGTGTAAATCTAAATAAAAAAAGTAGAATTTCCATTATAAGATAAAAATTTCATTCAATACACAATCAAAGGATAAAATAATCAATGATTTTTATTTTTCTGTCAATGAATTGAAAATGTGACAAGAAATACCTTACCTCATGGTCCCCATTAGTTTTTCATACTCTATCTGTAACATCCCAGGTAAATGAAGAATAAATAATTTTAATATTTATTAATATTTATGAATTAAATATTAAATTCTATTTTAAAGGGGTTGCTATGTTCGATAGCGTACCCGATACGCAACGATGAGTTTCTTTGAAACTTACGTAGCACACTAGTAATATAATAATATTATGTTAGTTAACAAGTAGCCGTTGTACTGGCGGGAATGAATAGAAATAACTAAAATATGAATAGATATGTTTTTATATGTTTTTACATTTATCCAATAAAAGATAAAGGCTTAAAATACGGAAAGAGTTCAATTTTAGGCTTTTATACTCTAATTTTCACTAAAGGTTCACTTATCACCTTTTAATGGTGAACCGTCATTAAATATAGTTTTGATCACTCTTATACTTTATTTTGGACCAAATATAACTCTTCTTTAGAATCGGGACATCAAATTTTACTTTGTGTAATTTTTGGTACCTTTCTGATAAAGTTCATTTTTTTATGAATAGTGTAAAATGTTGTATTTTACATCAAAACTGCTTTTTAATCTAATTTATTTATATGATTAGATTATGTTTTGAATTGTTTTTGAAGTGAAATTAGAATATATTTTTACCATTTTATCCAATGGTGGTCATTGGAATCAATTTCGATTTGAAATTAGACTTAAACTGGTGTCAATCTTTTGATACTTATTGTTTTGTAAAAACACGCTTTTTGCTCTGGCAGCGGGAATTAATTATTAAATTAATTAATGTGACTTATTTGATTTGAATTTTGTAAAATAGACTTCATTTTTGAATTCTGAATATCAAATATAGCTTAGGGTGAATTTTTGGTAATTTTCTGAAAAACTTCAATTTTTGATGAATAGTGAAACCACTAAGTGGTAATCAAGCAAACTGATTTTTCAGTTAAATGAAAGTTTACCACTAATGTGTATTGAATTTTAAAAATCCGACATACATGGTTGTCATTAAGAAGTAAAATGTGGTTCAATGGGATAAAAATAATTTTTTGGTGAATAGTAACTTATTAAGTTTTTAATCGCGATTAGTGGTAATTAGTGTAGTTTAAGGTATAATTAATACTTTAATAATATGAAATGACCTAGACACATGTCCCAACCCCATTGGTTGTGTCATGGCCGACCAATACAAGCCATGGCCTAACTTGGGGACCCCATGGATCCACTTTTGTTGGGAAATAACATAAATTACTTTTTATTTAATGTTAAAGTGAAAATGACACTAACATAAATTGTTTTACTAAAACAATTTTTAAGTGGGGTTATTCAAGTCCAAATTTAGATTATAAATAGTCATTGGAAATCTAAAAATATTTCCTATATCATAGTATTTTTTTTATAATTTTTAGACATTAAATAAATTTAATTATGTATGACATAATAATGATGCAGCGATGACATCATTATTTGGCGATTTAAATAAAATGGAAAGATAATGAAAAATCTAAAACCTACACATGGACAAAACCAATTGGATGAGTGGATTTCGAAGCCTTATCACCTTATCCACGAATTCTATCAATGTGGGACCTTTTAAAACCGAAACACATTTTCAAATAATGTAATATTTCTTTACTTTCCAAAAGTGCCCCTCCTCTCCTCTTATAAAAGGCCCCCACCTCTACCTCATTTCACACACTCTTCAAGCCTTTGGCTCGGCCAACCCCTGCCCATTTGCTCTATCCACATCCCTCTCCTCATCCTAGATGATTCCCCTTGGGCAGAATGCTTTCAAATGAAGCCTTTAGGCTCAAACCAAAAAGAGTTACACTTTTAAAGGTAATACTTTCTCTCATGTTCATTTGTTTTATTTTGCTTCTCCAACCCTCTAATCTCTTTTTATTTACTTCTTTTGTAACAACACCAGTATCTTCAATATACTAGGATGTTGTTATAAGATTTATTTGAGCTACACTCTCACAAAAATACATCAAATGGTTAAAGAACATAAGGTTTCCGTGGATGGCGAAATTCTGCCTCCCGAAACGATGATTGTTCAACACTCATTTAACACCTTCAAAGGTGGCCATTATGATGTCACTATTTTTATATATGATATATAATATGTATATGTTTTCCTTAAGCTTCTTTTTTTTTCATTTTGGTCATACCTTTATGGTTTCCATTATGGGTAAACACGATATCTTCATTTTAGGAAGTGCGGACTACCGCCCCCTAAAAGTG
This sequence comes from Viscum album, assembly GCA_963277665.1. Taxonomy (NCBI): domain Eukaryota; kingdom Viridiplantae; phylum Streptophyta; class Magnoliopsida; order Santalales; family Viscaceae; genus Viscum; species Viscum album. The sequence continues at coordinate 1,196,429,680 of OY728121.1, read as the reverse complement.
ATTTGATTCGTTAATACCATATGTGGGATGTGTAAAGGATAAAGTTAATGATATTATATATGTTATTATACTGGAGTTATAACATACTCTTATACCATTATGAATCCATTCCATGAAATATGAAATAGAAATGGAAGTAGCGTTCATGCGTACGTACGGCTTACCGTCTCCATGAACGGTGCGTTTCATTTCTTACCTGTAAATGATTAAGTAATATTATAAATGCATGAATGTACTGGATATATATGACATATATGATATCTACATCATGAATAATATTCTGAATATAATGAACCTTTGACCAAATTAACAACATGTAAGTGTAAGAGGTCTATTTTTGACTTAAGAACCAAATACCGACAAAATGAACATTATTAACTTAACTGATTACATGATGTTCATAACATGGTATAAAAGGAATAATGAACTTGAAAAAGATTCATAATCAAGTAGAGATTAAGTCAAGTTTATTATTCAGTAGATTAAAGAACGGTCGGGTCAAGTCAGATACGAGGTATGGGACTTCGTCTCAATCTCCTTTCATTGAGGCATATTTTATTTTATACATAACTTTCTTTTATACGGTGTATAAAACCCTTTGACTTTTACGTTTATTCAAAAGGAATCTTTTTTATACGAAGAGTTTACTAAACGACAAAAGGGAATGTTTTTGTCGTACGTATGCGGCGACAAAGACTTCTCCGTCGTCGTGACCGTTATTTGAGTTTCGGCTTCCTCTACAAGCCATACCTTCTTTTTAAAAGAAAAATAAATACCATGTTTTACTTTTCTTTTATTTTAGTATTGAAAATGGCTTTCATAATGTTTTTTTATCAATGTGTTTTATTGATATCTCGTGATTGAAATGTGGAAATTTTATGTTTCCTTTATGCATGTTTTATGTGATATGATTATGTTATGGTTCTTGGGCATTATTATGAAGACGGGTGGTTCCGTGATAAACTAAGGGCGGGTGAGCCCGTTATAGCTCTCCAATGCATTGGGTAACGCGAAGGAGTGAAACGTTAAGGTTTATCCGAAGATATTTTAGGGAATATACTGTGATGGGTATTCCAAACGTAACCAAGAGGGTTACTCCCTACGTAAGAATGTTATGAATGCCTCAAGTTACCTTTATGTCTTATGATTTCTATGATTTATTCATGATTTTATGAGGCATGTTAAAGTGCCTATGTTTTATGGGTAAAGTATGATTTCATTCTTATGTATATATGAACTCATGTTTCCTTTCCATGTTTTTTTATAACCCATACTGAGTTTTTATGCTCATCCCATGTTTTTGAAATGTTTTTCACAGGTCAAGGGAAAGGTACATGATATGATGATAGGGTCAAGGATGTGTCAAAAAGAATCCATGTTTTAATTCAAATGTGTTTCCATTGATGGGAATGAGGAATACTATCTTTATGTAACCACTTTGTTTATATGTGGAATGTAATGCAAGTTTTATGATCTAATTCTCTAAAACTCTAAACCCGAAAAGATCATCAATGTGTAATCTTGTAATAACTCAAGATTAAGTAAGGTTTAAGGCTGGGGCCTTATAGTTGGTATCAGAGGTCGGTTTAGATAACTTTAGGAGTTAGAATTCTATTAAATGATTATCTAAAAATATATATTTTTTTTTTGAAATGATATAGCATTTACGGATTACCATGTTGCTTCGCCTAAGATATTTCAGTGTTCAGAATGGTTTTCCGCAGAGGAAACAAAGCAGCTATGTTGGGACGACATCAGGAGGAAGAAAACCTTCCAAATCAGCAACCTGAGATGGTCGGAATCAGAACTGAACAGTTTGTTGCAGTGATGGCACAGTTGACTCAGGCTATAAATGGTGGTGGTATCCATGCACGAGATCAGCCAGACCAACCACAGAGGAACATGTCAGTGGTGGAACATTTCATGAGGCAACATCCCCCATCATTCAGAGGATCATCTGAACCTGTGCTAGCTGAAGGGTGGATTAAGGCACTGGAGAAGATTTTTGATGTCATGGGTTGTTCAGACAATCAAAAGGTTAGTCTTGCTATTTACCGTTTGGAGGGTGAAGCAGATCAGTGGTGGTCTATGGTTAAAAATATCAGGGACGCTGATGAGATTGATGCTCTTGACTGGGATGAATTCAAAGGTATGTTTCTTGAGAAGTATTTTCCTAAGGCTGTTCGACTTAGGATGGAAAAGCAATTCTTGGAATTGAGGCAAGAGGAAGACTCAGTGGCTGCCTATGAAGAAAGGTTCACTCGATTGGCAAGGTATGCTCCAAATTTTATCCGGGACCTTGATAGTAAAATCAATCGTTTTTACTCAGGATTAAAGCCAAAGTATCGAAGGGCATTGGCTTCTCGTGAGTTTAAAAGTTATGAAAAGCTTGTTCGATGTGCTGAGAAGGTGGAAATGGAGTTTGCCGATGACCAAGTTTTCTATAACAACCAGCAGAAGAAGAGACCGAGGTGGCAGGAGAAAGGTAAGAATTCTTCAAAAAAGTCTGATGGTAAGAAAACTAAGTTTCCAGTTTGTGATAAATGTGGAAAAAGGCATGCTAGGGAATGTCTTCTGAATTCTGGGAAGTGCTACCGATGTGGTAAGATGGGACATAAGGCTCGTGATTGCACTGAAAAGGATCAAGGTGAAGGTAAGAATAAATTTGATTTACAGTTAGTAAAATGTTATAAGTGCAATGAGATGGGTCACTATGCAAACGAGTGTCCGACAAGGAGCTTGAGTGATGGGAAGCAGTTAGACTACAAGCAGAAAGGGGTGGTGAAATCCTTTGCAACTACTTCAGCAGATGTTGGGCCATCGAATGAAGTGGTGTCAGCTCCAGGGAGCTCAGTATTTTTCGAAGATTGACTTGAGGTCGGGGTACCATCAGTTGAATGTAAAAGAAGTAGATGTTCCGAAGATTGTGTTCCGTACTAGATATGTCCATTATGAATTTGTAGTTATGCCTTTTGGGTTAACCAATGCACCTATTGTATTCATGGACCTTATGAATAAAATTTTCCATGAGTTCTTGGATAAGTTTGTGTTTGTGTTTTGAGGTTTGTGAAGAGGTTATGTGTGCCTTGTGATTCACAGTTGAAGAATGAGTTGTTTTTTCATCCTGGCAGTACTAAGATGTATAGAGATCTGCGGGAGTATTACTGGTGGCATGGAATGAAAAGAGATATTGCTGATTTTACTGTGAAGTGTTTGACTTGTCAGTAGGTTAAAGCAGAGTGGCAGTTACCGAAAGGGATGCTTCAGCCTTTACCAGTGCCAGAGTGGAAATGGGAGAATATATCCATGGAGTTTGTTGTTGGATTACCGAAGACATCTCGAGGTAATAATGCAATCTGAGTTATTGTTGATCGCTTGACCAAGTCTGCTCATTTCCTGGCTATTCGAGATACTTTCTCTCTTGATCAACTTTCCCGTTTGTATCTTAAGGAGATAATCAGGTTACATGGAGTTCCACTCTCCATTGTATCAGATCGTGATCCCAGGTTTACTTCTAACTTTTGGAAATGCCTTCAGAAGTCGTTGGGTACTGAATTAAATTTTAGTACAGCTTTTCATCCTCAATCAGATGGGCAGTCAGAACGAACAATTCAGACATTGGAGGATATGCTACGAGCTTGTTCTATGGATTATCAGGGAAGTTGGGACCAACATCTTTCTTTGGTTGAGTTTTCATATAATAACAGTTTTCATTCTAGTATACAGATGGCATCATTTGAGGCATTATATGGGAAGCGGTGTCGAACTCCAGATTTCTGGGATGAAGTGGGTGAAAGGAAGCTGATGGGACCAGAATTTGTAGAAGAGATGGCAGAAAAAGTGCAGTTGATTCAGAAACACATGAGAACAGCTCAGAGCAGGCAGAAGAGTTATGCGGATAACCGGAGGAAGGATCTATCTTTCGAGGTAGGTGATCATGTTTTTCTCAAGGTTTCTCCTTGGAAAAGTGTGATGAGATTTGGTAAGAAAGGAAAGTTGAGTCCAAGGTTTGTTGGACCATACGAAATTCTGGAAAGATTTGGATCAGTTGCATACCGAGTGGCTTTACCTCCGAGTTTATCTCAGGTACACAATGTTTTTCACGTTTCGATGTTGAGAAAGTATATGCCAGATCCATCTCATGTTTTGAGTCCAGAGGTAGTTCAGCTAGAAGAGAACCTATCTTATGAGGAACAACCGGTCCAGATTCTTGACCACAGGGAGCAAGTGTTACGGAATAAGGTGATTAAGCAGGTAAAGGTTTTGTGGAAAAACCACATGATTGAAGAGGCAACATGGGAATCTGAAAATGCTATGAGGGTTAAATACCCCCAATTATTTTGATAAGTGAATAAAATTGCGAGGACGCAATTCCCAAAAGGGGGGAAGGATTTAACATCCCAGGTAAATGAAGAATAAATAATTTTAATATTTATTAATATTTATGAATTAAATATTAAATTCTATTTTAAAGGGGTTTCTATGTTCGATAGCGTACCCGATACGCAACGATGAGTTTCTTTGAAACTTACGTAGCACACTAGTAATATAATAATATTATGTTAGTTAACAAGTAGCCGTTGTACTGGCGGGAATGAATAGAAATAACTAAAATATGAATAGATATGTTTTTATATGTTTTTACATTTATCCAATAAAAGATAAAGGCTTAAAATACGGAAAGAGTTCAATTTTAGGCTTTTATACTCTAATTTTCACTAAAGGTTCACTTATCACCTTTTAATGGTGAACCGTCATTAAATATAGTTTTGATCACTCTTATACTTTATTTTGGACCAAATATAACTCTTCTTTAGAATCGGGACATCAAATTTTACTTTGTGTAATTTTTGGTACCTTTCTGATAAAGTTCATTTTTTTTATGAATAGTGTAAAATGTTGTATTTTACATCAAAACTGCTTTTTAATCTAATTTATTTATATGATTAGATTATGTTTTGAATTGTTTTTGAAGTGAAATTAGAATATATTTTTACCATTTTATCCAATGGTGGTCATTGGAATCAATTTCGATTTGAAATTAGACTTAAACTGGTGTCAATCTTTTGATACTTATTGTTTTGTAAAAACACGCTTTTTACTCTGGCAGCGGGAATTAATTATTAAATTAATTAATGTGACTTATTTGATTTGAATTTTGTAAAATAGACTTCATTTTTGAATTCTGAATATCAAATATAGCTTAGGGTGAATTTTTGGTAATTTTCTGAAAAACTTCAATTTTTGATTAATAGTGAAACCACTAAGTGGTAATCAAGCAAACTGATTTTTCAGTTAAATGAAAGTTTACCACTAATGTGTATTGAATTTTAAAAATCCGACATACATGGTTGTCATTAAGAAGTAAAATGTGGTTCAATGGGATAAAAATAATTTTTTGGTGAATAGTAACTTATTAAGTTTTTAATCGCGATTAGTGGTAATTAGTGTAGTTTAAGGTATAATTAATACTTTAATAATATGAAATGACCTAGACACATGTCCCAACCCCATTGGTTGTGTCCTGGCCGACCAAGACAAGCCATGGCCTAACTTGGGGACCCCATGGATCCACTTTTGTTGGGAAATAACATAAATTACTTTTTATTTAATGTTAAAGTGAAAATGACACTAACATAAATTATTTTACTAAAACAATTTTTAAGTGGGGTTATACAAGTCCAAATTTAGATTATAAATAGTCATTGTAAAGCTAAAAAGATTTCCTATATCATAGTATTTTTTTTTTAAAATTTTTAGACATTAAATAAATTTAATTATGTATGACATAATAATGATGCAGCGATGACATCATTATTTGGCTATTTAAATAAAATGGAAAGATAATGAAAAATCTAAAACCTACACATGGACAAAACCAATTGGATGAGTGGATTTCGAAGCCTTATCACCTTATCCATGAATTCTATCAATGTGGGACCTTTTAAAACCGAAACACATTTTCAAATAATGTAATATTTCTTTACTTTCCAAAAGTGCCCCTCCTCTCCTCTTATAAAAGGCCCCCACCTCTACCTCATTTCACACACTCTTAAAGCCTTTGGCTCGGCCAACCCCTGCCCATTTGCTCTCTCCACATCCCTCTCCTCATCCTAGATGATTCCCCTTGGGCAGAATCCTTTCAAAGGAAGCCTTTAGGCTCAAACCAAAAAGAGTTACACTTTTAAAGGTAATACTTTCTCTCATGTTCATTTGTTTTATTTTGCTTCTCCAACCCTCTAATCTCTTTTTATTTACTACTTTTGTAACAACACCAGTATCTTCAATATACTAGGATGTTGTTATAAGATTTATTTGAGCTACACTCTCACACAAATACATCAAATGGTTAAAGAACATAAGGTTTCCGTGGATGGCGAAATTCTGCCTCCCGAAACGATGATTGTTCAACACTCATTTAACACCTTCAAAGGTGGCCATTATGATGTCACTATTTTTATATATGATATATAATATGTATATGTTTTCCTTAAGCTTCTGTTTTTTTTCATTTTGGTCATACCTTTATGGTTTCCATTATGGGTAAACACGATATCTTCATTTTAGGAAGTGCGGACTACCGCCCCCTAAAAGTGATTTGATTCGTTAATACCATATGTGGGATGTGTAAAGGATAAAGTTAATGATATTATATATGTTATTATACTGGATTTATAACATAATCTTATACCATTATGAATCCATTCCATGAAATATGAAATAGAAATGGAAGTAGCGTTCATGCGTACGTACGGCTTACCGTCTCCATGAACGGTGCATTTCATTTCTTACCTCTAAATGATTAAGTAATATTATAAATGCATGAATGTACTGGATATATATGACATATATGATATCTACATCATGAATAATATTCTGAATATAATGAACCTTTGACCAAATTAACAACATGTAAGTGTAAGAGGTCTATTTTTGACTTAAGAACCAAATACCGACAAAATGAACATTATTAACTTAACTGATTACATGATGTTCATAACATGGTATAAAAGGAATAATGAACTTGAAAAAGATTCATAATAAAGTAGAGATTAACTCAAGTTTATTATTCAGGAGATTAAAGAACGGTCGGGTCAAGTCAGATACGAGGTATGGGACTTCGTCTCAATCTCCTTTCATTGAGGCATATTTTATTTTATACATAACTTTCTTTTATACGGTGTATAAAACCCTTTGACTTTTACGTTTATTCAAAAGGAATCTTTTTTATACGAAGAGTTTACTAAACGACAAAAGGGAATGTTTTTGTCGTACGTATGCGGCGACAACGACTTCTCCGCCGTCGTGACCGTTATTTGAGTTTCGGCTTCCTCTACAAGCCATACCTTCTTTTTAAAATAAAAATAAATACCATGTTTTACTTTTCTTTTATTTTAGTATTGAAAATGGCTTTAATAATGTTTTTATATCAATGTGTTTTATTGATATCTCGTGATTGAAATGTGGAAATTTTATGTTTCCTTTATGCATGTTTTATGTGATATGATTATGTTATGGTTCTTGGGCATTATTATGAAGACGGGTGGTTCCGTGATAAACTAAGGGCGGGTGAGCCCGTTATAGCTCTCCAATGCATTGGGTAACGCGAAGGAGTGAAACGTTAAGGTTTCTCCGAAGAGATTTTAGGGAATATACTGTGATGGGTATTCCAAACGTAACCAAGAGGGTTACTCCCTACGTAAGAATGTTATGAATGCCTCAAGTTACCTTTATGTCTTATGATTTCTATGATTTATTCATGATTTTATGAGGCATGTTAAAGTGCCTATGTTTTATGGGTAAAGTATGATTTCATTCTTATGAATATATGAACTCATGTTTCCTTTCCATGTTTTTTTATAACCCATACTGAGTTTTTATGCTCATCCCAAGTTTTTGAAATGTTTTTCACAGGTCAAGGGAAAGGTACATGATAAGATGATAGGGTCAAGGATGTGTCAAAAAGAATCCATGTTTTAATTCAAATGTGTTTCCATTGATGGGAATGAGGAATACTATCTTTATGTAACCAATTTGTTTATATGTGGAATGTAATGCAAGTTTTATGATCTAATTCTCTAAAACTCTAAACCCGAAATGATCCTCAATGTGTAATCTTGTAATAACTCAAGATTAAGTAAGGTTTAAGGCTGGGGCCTTATACTATCCTCCTCTTAAATATCACCTCCTCGATACACCCCTTATGATACATGTAATTGATCTTTGGGTGAGACTTGTAGGTCATGGAAATGGTAATGGTAGGAGGAGTGCTTTGGAAGTTATTATAATATTTTCATGTCTTGTGAGGATAAATGGGGTCGTGAGTGGTGGAATTTACATTTGAGGATGGGGGATTAATATTACTAAATAATAACTATTTTATATTTAAAGAAAACATCAATTGTGTGGCACTAATTTTAATGAATTTGGTTGATAATTAATGTTGTAAATAATTTTTAAGGTTGATAAACACATCAACCACCAATTAGATGCTTTTGTTTTTGGTATTTTATGATTTTACCTTTAAACTCTAACTGGAAACATTATTTTATCTGTAATAAAATAATTTGTTTTACCATATTAAATTTTTTATGCATAAAAATGAACATGACCATATAATATAATTTGGACCTATTGATTCCAAATATGGAATCAATTTTATCTCATTCAATTTTTAAAATTGATAAAATAAATTCTAAATATGTTACATATATAACTCATAAAAACCGTTTTTTATGTTTAAAATCCTTGTTTTCAAAATCGATGTGATATTTTTTTTAAATGAAAGATATTATTTATTATTTCAATAATTAAATACATTTTTATCATTAATAATTTTTAATAAATTATAAATCATTATCATGTAATAATTAATTCATAAGAGTAATGGTATTTCATAAAAAATGTATTTTCACTTTAAAACCATGAAATAAATTTTTTCTAGAAAATTCTGAAAAGATAGTCTTTTATAATTTTGAACTGATGAGTCCAAAAATAATTTTTATATTTTCAAATATATTATATACATTTTTAGAAATGTTTTTTGTCATTTTCTAATAGAAAATAAAAAATATTTTTTTGAAGAAATATTGTTTTTATGGATAAAATGAATTTTTTGATAATTATGTGTTAATTTCATATGAATAATTAAATTTTTATTTAAAATAAAATGTATATTTATTTTATAATATAGTTAATCATTTCATCATCTTAAATTTAGTGGTTCTATTAAAATTTTTGTGTTAAAATAATGATATTTCGGAGCTCATTTAAGCTTAGTGTTCTGTTCAACATAAGTTATCAAACCTAGTTTTATTTTAAAATATCAAGGTGTTGAAAAATACTTCTTCAAAATTCACCTATATTATATTTTTTAATTCCTACATATCAATCTAGGAAATTATATATGGAGTTTTTTAAATACATGTAGCATGAGTAATGAGTTATACTGAAAAATCAAATTCATGATTTTGAGTAATTAAACACTACTCTTATATAAAAACATCAAAAATATCTTATCTAATTGTAATATATTTGATATTAAGTTTCTCCCATATCATGTGAGATAAAAAACCATTTTGTATAGGAATCATGATCCATAAAATGGATCCCTTTCCATCAGATGTTCATATTTATCAGCACATTAATTGATGTTTATGGGTTGGTATAGAATATCAAATTTGACTAGCCACCCCAACCCATTGATTTTGGATTTATGTTTCTAAATTCAATTAATGCCTAATATAACATAAAATTCTACTATAGTTAGAATAAATAGATTTCTCCAAATCACATTCCTAGAATCATCAATCGTATAATAATGAAAGACATGACATGTGTCCCGCATTCCATTAAGAGTTTTCAATACTAATTCAAAATATAATCAATAACTTGGTATTTTGATAACCTTGTCAAATTATACAAATAAAAATGAGTGGGAATATTTAAAACTAAATAATTCATTACTAGTTTTAGAGTAGATGGTAAGTTCACTTTTCACAAATTAATAAACACTCACTACATTTGTAATAATGATCACATACTATTCATCTTTATAACATCTATTAAAATGTTCTTTTCATTTCTCAACATCAATAAACATTATATTTTATCACTTGATAGTATAATTATCAAACCCATAGTATTGGAAACACTAGAGTGTGGGTGGTGAATATTGTGGTAATTTTATTCTATTATCTGATAACGTATTTCCATAAATTAAAAATAAAATTTACTAATCACTTTAATTTCATCTCTTAATGAATTAAAAAATCCCATTAATATAATTTTATTTATGAATACTTCTACACATAAAGTATAATGGATGGTCCATCTTCTCCCTTACATGATTTTTATTGTTAATATTTCCTTTTAATTCTATCTTTATGTTCATATCAATACCATGTGGTTGATGGGTATGTACAACATCCCTCTCCACCTTGATATAAAATGAAATGATTTATTCATAGGTACTGATATCTACTATGGATAACTCCATTAAAATACTTGGCTTTAATTCACCAAAGAACTGATCAATCTTACATTCATGTTGGGTAATAATATAATAAGAATGCCTCTAAATTATTGTAAAATTTTACTCACTAAAACAAATGGATACATCATCCTTCTACCTTAAATCATTGAATTCATTATTTATTTTCATATAAATAATACAAGGAATCTACTTATTGAAAAATAACCTTCTAAAATTATATAACTGCATGGAGTAAATTTCTTCTGATTTCATATGTTCTTGATGTAATTCCTCCATTGAGATTATTCTCTTCCCAAATGATATACATCAAAAATAAAGTTGTCATACTATAAATATTTGTTAATGAAAAAATAGCATTTCAATTGTATTGATAGATTATTCAATAACTAGAGGATTAGTAGGTCCACTAAATAATGTTGGATTTTTCTTCTTTAAAGACTCAATAGAACATTGTTCTTTCTATTTATGGTAAGAAATATCAATATGATTCATTCCTTGATTTGGCTATCTACGAAAAAAAATGATATTTTTTATTCTAACTCCCATAATAGTTGGCTACACTAGAGTATAATTGTTACATTATCCATCACATTCATAATTAACACAGTTTTATTATGTTCCACAAATTTACTAAATCCAAAAAAATTAGTATGATACAAAATAATAATACTTGGAAACAATATAATCAAAATAAATATTTTATTGGATGTATATATCATAACATATTTTTTCAATATATGGAACTAAATGTTTAAATTAGGTCAAACATGATCATTATATGATAAAATTATTAATGACTGTTTATAAAGAAAAGATGAATTGACCTTTTCCTAACCCCCAGGACTAAAAACTAGGTTTTCAATAAAGCCACACTCACTATGGACTTCAATGATGAAGAAGATATACTTGAAAATCTATTTTCAGTTTTATTACTCCTAGATGCATCTCTTCCAAATCAACATCAACTAGCACTATCAAGGAAGAGATTTTTTTCAAGGAAAACAGAACTCTTTTCCTTACAATGATTTAAAATGGTCTTCTATTTAAAAATTTATCCAATGAGTTTTCACTAATGTTTTATCATTAGAGTATCCCAAGGTAGTAAATTATTTCTATAATAGTAACTATAGAGACTCAATGTTTTATTATATATTTATTACATCTTATTAAATTAAAATTCATTATATAACATTATGACCCATGCCAAAACAATAATAGTTTACTGTCTTTTCAAACCAAGATATATAAAAAATATTAATAATAAAATATCTACATTGTCTCCAAATATGATCATCAAAACTAATACCATTATTAGGGACATCATACATTAGAATTTTCTTTATATCTATGGAAAAACATAATAAATGTTAATCTCATATGAACAATAAGGGTACTAAATTTATATATCTTTGATCATTTAAACATAACATTGGAATAATGGGTATGAGATCATTAGAATAAACTTTAAAAATCGTTCCATGAAATTAATAGATCGTACGAATGAGTCATGGAATAAGGGTTAGTTTTTCATCTAACATTTATCATAATGGGTTCAAAGAACATTATCTTTAAGTACATAACATTATAATAAGATCATGTCATAAAATAGTTGAATAAATTATATCATAATAGAAACCATGGAAATATTATGTCATGTATACCCACCAAGAAATTCATAACATAATTGGAATGTGATAACCACCTATGTACTAGCTTCAGGCTTGGGATAACCTCTAGTGTACCCTCTTTCAGGTTTGGGATATCCTCCTATGTACCATCTTTTTTTGAACATGGGATAACATATTATGTACCATTTGATCTCATAAAACAATATTAATTAACTATTCCATTAGAGGGATATAAAATTTTTTGCACACCAGTAATATTATAATAAATCCCTTCGTATGTCTTCAATAACTTCATAAATACATTCGTCATATGTTCATTCATGAAAATAGATATGGGATTCAGGGATATTTCATCATCATATCAATAAAACATCCATAGAAACAATAAATATGGTATTATTGGATCATGTCTTTAGTAAATACTATGTATCATTAAATAATGTTATCATAGATGAAAAAAACCAATAAGATATTACTAGAAAATATCTTGATGAAAATAACCTTTTCAGTTTAAAATAAAATATAAAAATATAAAAAAGTTCAAGATATTAAAGATTTTTTTGAGAATAAAGATGTAAACCAGAAATTCATTCTTCAAAGTATTGACATGTCAGGACAGTGAGAAATTCAATCATGTCATATATTTTAAAATATATATTCCTTTCTCTTTTTTTAATAAAAGTCAAAAGTTATCATTCCTAAATTGATTATAAGATTACAGTTGAATTTTTTTATAAAAATTCAATATTTTGTATAAGTCTAATTAATAAAAACTATAATAATATAAAGAAATTTGACACTTCTAGAAAACATGTATATAGAAGAAAAGTATTATCCCCTAAAGATAGTAATGGTGTCATTTTTTTGTATAGAAATTCTTCGAGTCACTTACGTACATAAAGAGATCCAAACGAAATGAAAACAAGTATTGTCAAGAAATAAATATTTTAGAATAAAATTAATGTTATTTATTATAAAATGTTCATATAATTTCCTTTAATTTAAATCCATGCGTAAACAATCTCGATTAAAATTTAATTGAGACGTAAATCCTCATCATTGAGTTAAACATTGATTGAATGTACTTTGACTCGTGTATTATAAATTTACCTTTATCATGCGCACATTCCAAAAAACTCTACATACTCATAATATCATATATTTTCACTTATTATGTTTCAACACAAATTTATTAATAATTCATTTTTAGAATCATCAATTCAGGTGATAACTTTTCCATTTTTCATTAGAATTTCTATTAAGTAGTTCTAGTCCTTGTACATTGATCAGAATTAAAAAATATAAAACAATATTTTATTTATAAAAATCACATGATTAAATTATATAAATTTTTATAATCATATATATATAGTAGATATAGAAAAATATATTAAAACTTTTATAGATACAGAAGATACTAAACATGTATGAATGATGTTTTAACTTTTCAACGAATGTAATAAAAGAATGGAACATAATAATCGATCATAAAAATAATTATTAAAAATTATATATCATAAATAATTATTAATTTTTTCTTTACTACAATAAATTTAAAGAGAAAATAGAAAACTTAATCAAATTACCTTTTGGTGGTGACAGTTTACATGTATGCGGGAGTAAAATGATCATTTTACAACAAATGGTAAGGTATGAATATAGATATGATATTATAATTAAATATTAATATTTATTTCATAAATACAATATATAAAATTTAAATAAATCAAAATTACAATCCATGAACCATTGCAATTGAAAATGAATTGTATCCCTATGTGGGCATGGTTGCCCACGCGTAAGAATGAGAGATACTTTTACTTTATATTTGATGGAAAAAATAGTGGATATTGGTATTTATATAATAGTAATTAAATTTAATTATATTTATTATAAAAAAATTATAATTTCATTATGAATAACATGGATTTAAAGGATGTATTAGAAGAAATGTATTAAAAGATATTGGATAAGATGATTACCTCTTCTTTGGAATCCCTCCTTTATTTGTCTTTTTAAGGACCCCTGGATTTTTATTTTAAGAATAAAAAACCTCTAATTAATGTATTCAATAGTTAATAAGATAATTTTCTTGGGTTTGGTAGATCTATATGGATCAATTTGAAGTAAAAAAGGATAAAAGGATTCATTTAATAATATATTTAAAGGACAGACTATTAAATAAAAATATATTAAAAAATAATTTAGTAATTGGGAAGAAAAATTCATCCATAGGTCATGAGAATCATAAAAAATATAGTAAGTTTAAAATATTATCCTAAAATTAAATTTAGATAGGCTTTAGTGAAATTTGAAATTTTATGTTTTGGTTTAACATAATGGTTAACAACTTTTAATCCTAACCATGGAAAATACATTTTTAATATTAATGGGTTACAATTTTACAAAAAAGGTTTCAATTGTCTCATAAATGAACAAGGGATTAAATTTTTAACCATTTATAATCATATATGTTCTTTTTTCATGTTTATACAATTTTTAAATAATATAAAAAAATATTTTTGACATGAAATATTATTAATGTCATTTTATTATATATTAACATAAGATAAAATTTTAAAAAATAAGAATCAACTTTAATTAAAATATAATTTTTATAAATGATCTAAAATTTATATTCATATATATTTTTTTCATTGTAACTCCCCCAAAAAATAATAATTTTATAGTTTGTAAAAACATTTATATGATTTTTCTACTACTTGTACAACTACTCTATTAGCATTATATACCATTTATGGTGTTTATTTTGTCGCTAAAAAATATAAATAATCGATCATGAAAAAAAATTAATTTATATTTCAAATAAATATATAATATTTAACCTATGGAAATTTTTAATTTTTTTAAAAAATTTCGAGATATTAAATCCACAAATGTGAAAATTTGTATTTACCCTTCTATTAAAGTAATATGATTGACATATTCAATGAAAAATAGCCCCAAGTAGCCATATGTTCTAAAATTTGATAGAAATTGATGGCCTCTGCTAATAAAATAGGTTTATGTAATTTGTTATTGAAATCTTAATGCTTTATTCCAATGTTTTAACACTATTTTACCAGTTTTAAACTTATTGAGGTGATAAATATTTACCATAGGCACTATTTATAATGGAAAAAACTAAAATGTACATATATACAAAATTTGAATCTCCTAATTTCATATATGGTGTCCATTTTTCATAATTAAATTAACCTATGTGACATAATATAATTTAAAATTAAACCCACAAAATGTGAGGAAATGTAGTTTTTTGGAAAAAATTTCTCTTAATAATAAATATTTTTTATCCTAAAATCCAACATAAAATAAATTCCAATTAACATAATTAGATAATTAATAAATTAAGTTAATTAATTTTACTCTAAAATATTTTTTACATTAATGTATCTTTGTATATTCTTGAAACAAAATGTAGTTTTCAATAAAAATTAATAATTTTCACTAATCTTGGAAAAATAAATATTCTTAGACTATTTTAATAACATCACTACCAGATAATATTAATATCATGTTTTTAAAAATGTAGTTATGTTTCTCAAATATATTTTCTAAAATTTTCAGAAGTTAGATATATTATTTTTCCACAAAAACAAATAATATCATTTTTGACGCAAAATGTATTTTTGTGGTGAAAATTAAATTTACTGAACAGTAACTAATTTTTTCCCAAGATATTTTATTTTTCGAAAAATATTATACATTTTTCTCTAATAATTTGTTATTATTATTTTTTCTTATAACTCAATGTCTTGGTTATAATAGTATATAACATTATATTTCATTTAGACCAAGAGTTACCTGTTTCACAAACTATTGATGAAATAAAATATATTTAGTGAGAAATAAATCATAAAATATAGGCGTGTTACAATGCATTGGTAAAAAAATTTATATATTATTATTTAGAGTATGTACTAAATTTTTAATCATTTATATTAATTTCTGTGAAAAATATTTTACAAAAGTGTTATATTTTTGTTTAAATTATTTATATTATACATTGGAAATCATTATCATTACATGAAAATATTTTCATGTGTTTTCAAGGATTATTGCACTTAAATTTTCTACCAAGGGGTTGTTCCCCATGATAAAAAATAATCAATGAATTTTTTTTCAAGAAAAGAAGAATTTGTTATTCAATATTTTGAAAGGGATGAGTATATATTATGGAGAGATTCATCATTTATAATTTAATTATTTATTAATTATTTTGAGCATGATTATTTGATATTCTAGAGTATTTATTTTATCAACATTTTAATATATTATCATGATCTGATCTATTTATGTTTCATATATTATTGATTATAACTGATTTAACTTATTTATTGAAGTATGTAATCTTTTTAAAAATTATTTCTCACTTCTAAATAATTGCTGAAATTATCTCTGTAATTACATGGATAACATAGAAGTGATTTTGTTAATACTATTTTAGGCAAGTTGTTTACTATGAAATTTTAGTTTTTTAAATTCATATGTATGTTTCATTAATTGTTTACTAGTTTAAATAATCACATTATACTATTTTAAAATTAGTTATATTATTAAACTTTGTTTGCTTACTATTTTTACAACTATCTATTAAGTGGGAGAATACTAATTTTTTTAATGATTCAACGAATTATTCTTTCATTCATATTTATTTAAAACATGTCCTTACTGGTATGTGTTATTTATTGAAAGGTATTGAATATATATTCAAATCTCTATAGAGAGACCTGGTCTATTATACATATATATTTCATCATTTTAGATGAATAATCAGTAAATCCAAAAAATTGTGCCTAAGGATTAAAGTAGTTTAGTGTCTTTAGAGAAAAGGTACACAATCATTTAATTTTGTGAAATATGGTAAAAATCACCCATTAAGATCTTACAACAAATTACTATTCTTTGAAATACCCTACTATAAATAGTCTTCATAACCGGGTGGTCCATGATTCTCAATAAGGTTAAAAAAAGGGAGATAATTAAGCATAACATAAACATAATTGAATGAGAACATGAGAATATAATTTTAAAGCCATAAATTTATGGTAAAAAACCTTTTCTTTAGTAATTTAATAAATATTGGAAATTCATTAGACATAAATCGTAAGGAAATAAAACAACATGAGTAATGAGGGTATAAAATTGACAAAATGTATAGATTTTGTGTGTAACATAAGTATATAAAATATTATGTCATAGATAAAGACCAAGACATTCATAACATTTTAGGAATGGTATAACCTCTTGTGTACCTACATCGGGCATTAAATGGGCTCTCATATACCCTATTTTGTCCTCGAGATGACCACATGTTTAAAATTTTATCTCACAAAACATTATTCATTACAAAAATAATGCGAGGGAGATATAGGTCTCACATGTCACATAAAGAAAATCCTATATATGTGTTATATAGTTGCCTAAAAATTCATTACGTTGAATCCCATGAAATCAATATGTACATCATAAACATTTAAACATATCATATCATGTGGAAAATTTGTAGGTTACATAATCATTTCATCATTTAATCAGATTATAACCCATGAAAAGAAGGAGGATTCATAAACATTTCATCCTTGTATAACCCATGGAATAGAAACGGGTTCTTAAACAGTATTTCATCATAAAAACAAACCATTCATAGAAATAATAATGGTATTGTTGGATCATAACTCTAATATAACATAATTAACCTCAAGGGATGTAATCTTACATAAAAAATGATTCTAAAAGATAACGTGGAACATTTCTTTGATAAAAATTAAACGTTTCAGTTTTCATAAACCATTTTTTAAATAAAGTTACTTTTAAAATCATTTTCATCAAAAATAACCTTAAAAATATAAAGGAATCTTCAAAGATAATAGTGGTCATGAAGGATGGACATTTCATTCATGTTGTACATGTTAAAACAAAGACACCTTTCATATTTCTAGTAAAATCTTAATGGGAATCTTTTAGAAAACAACATGATGATTCATACTAAAATATTTTATAAAAATAAAAACATGAGTAAAAATATATTTAAAAAATTATTTAGAGTATTCTATAACCCTTTTTCAAAACATTTTTAGAAAAAATGTTTTTTGGATGAAATACAGCTTTCGAACAAAAAAACAGATTTTTCGAAAAAAAATATTCTTTTTGAACTCTTGAGTACATATAGAGAAGGCAATGAATTGTAAAAATGTATCCTTAGGATTTTACCAGAATCAAATAAAATTAATGTGTTTCTTGTGATATGGATCATATGATTTTATCATCAGAAATATAATCATAAACAATCCTGATATATGATGACATTGTAACATAAAATCAATACCACATTGGTAACATTAATATGTAAGCCCTGTGAAGGAACATCATTAAATAAAAAATAAAATATCATGAGAATAATTAAATTCATTATATTACTCATTAATCGGTATGTATATAAATATTATCAAAAACAATTTCATAACATAATCATTTTTCACAAAGAAGAGAAATTCAGACACAAATTGATTACTGATTTGATAAGTTTTAAACAATTGATCCCTTGAAAGAGAGATCATTTAATTTATATTTAAATAAAATTAATATAAAGTACAATAATAATTATATACATTCAGGTTCATTATATAAACCACATAAAAGAAATAGGTTATGAATTTGGAATTAGTCTTAGGCATGTAAAAAAAGTTATATAGAAATCCCTTACTGATTTAGTAATCTAGGAACCATAATCCCCATTAAAGAATAAATTCAAATTAAACATTATTTTTCATTCAAATAATTTTATTCATGATATTACATGTAAAATATTTATTATGTAAACATCATAAGTGAAATAAGTTCGTAATTTTAGTATGTATCTTAGATATAAAATAGTGACTAGAAATCCCTTACCATAATTATCAACATCATTTTCACATGTTAAGCCAAATGTATAATTATTTTATGTTTGTTGTACATAAAATATATAACCATAATTACATATATTATATCGTATATGATTTTTGAACATTTATTATTCTTTTATAAACAATTCCTTGTTAAAATCACGTTTTAGGTAGTAACTGCTTTTTCGTGTATGTTTTTATTATATACTTTCAGACCTCCTACTTTGATCATGGTTTTATCATCTACATAATAATATTAACTACATAATTATAATATTTTTACAAAAATTATACATTTAATACCAATGAATAAGGATAGATTTTTGAAGTGAAGTATATTACGACCATGGAGATGGTAGGCCAGACACACGTATGTATAACATTTCCATTTTTTAATGATGGTTATGGAAAAGGGTAAAGTAATACTGTAAGATTTTAGAATGATACTAATATCATAAGTAACATATTATTTCATGATCTATACTTATACATATCATCTATGTGGTGTTGTTATGGAAATAGAGAGTCATATCGCTTCATAAAGGTAGTAGTCCAAACATTAATAAAGGATGTAATCATCTTTCAATGAGTAAAATTAAGAAATGAAATGATATATTATATGTTTAGAATGATAAATATTTCATCAATATAATAATTATTTCATGAATATCATACAGAGTTTTAAAAATTATTTTATTATGATCCATGATAAGCACTTGTGAATAACGAATCGCATCACATTGCGAGGTGGTAGTGCACCATACAGAAGAAAATCATTATAATATCCTCTAGAGAATTGAATGTCAAAAAACGAAATATATTTTATAATAAATCTGGTAGTATAGCTATGTTATAAATAGTAACAACCTAACTTTTGACCAAATTAAGGATCATTATTTTTTATGAATCATCATTTTATTAATGGTAAAGGTTTGCTAAGGCCTAAGGAAGGCCTGAGGAGGGTCTGAGGATGGTTTGGAGCTCAGAGGCCTAGAATTATAGGACTGGAGGTTAGTGCACAGTTTTTGAAAATTCTATAAAACAATATGCCCAAATCGTGCAGTCTGGTGTAGGGGAAAAAGATTAGCATACGGTTTCCACATGTTTTGGAAAATTGCACAACAAAACTGCACAACCCTTATGTTTGGGAAAAATTACCATTTTCCCCACACTAAAAATATACTTCATTTCTCTCATTATCTCACCCCTCCTGTGGAGTAAACCTCCTCTTCCTTCTCTTTAATTCTCAAACTCGCCTCCCTCCTTGATTTCTTCATTACTTCTCTGTCTTGGGACCAATATTCAATCTATTTGAGGCATTGGAACCATTGGGGTAAGGCTAACCTCACTTTCCCATCATTCTTAAATTATTTTCTCTATTAGTCCAGCTATTTATAAGTAAGATCATAAACCTTATTTTCTGTATTTCACTTAAACACATATCTACTCCAACATTAATTGAATATGATGCTGATTTCATGTGAGGCATCGTCTATGGCCCAAAGATAGGTGGTCTTATAGTTTTCAATTTGATTTTCGGTGATTTCTAATTTATTCTTATTGTGTCGAAAGATGTAATTTTCTGATATTCACTATTTTTTTCATTCCATCATGTCTAATCAACTATAGTTCCATCATATAGATGAATTTAGTTTGGGTTATGAGTTTAGATATAACCCTTGAATAATATTTACACCTAAGGGGTGTGACATCTAAATTGTCCATTTTACGCTAATTTTCCCAAAATGTATAATTATGGTTTGTATAACTTTGATTGATTTAAATTTTAATTGACCATTATACCACATGTATTTGAAATATACCATGATCTCCCATGGGGTTTTTTTCCATTGACATGGTTTTACAAAAATGTCTATCTAACTATTTGACATGACCCTTTTCCATTGGCATGTGCGCTAGAAATGTTTTTTCCATGTTAGGAAAATTAAATTGTGGAAATTCTAGTATAGCTATGACTAAATGGCCAAAACATTTGAAATGATATTGCTTAATGTAATGGATCAAGGGATGGAACAAATTTCACCTTGTTTTTTTATCATAATGACATTCAATGATATTGTTTCTTGTTTTAAATTGAAATGATGTAAGTTGTTTGGCCTAACACTACTATAAATACCCCTTTTATCAGCACAAAAAATGGAATTTTACTACGGTAGAAAAGCACTTTTAAAGCCAACATAGATAAAGGCAGGGTCCCCTTTATCAGCACTCCAAAAAGCTCTGAAAAAGATCCATTTTATCATCACTAAAAAAAGCGCTGATAAAACGGGTCTTTTATCTGCGCTAAAATGAAGCACTGATAAAAGTGCCCTTTATCCACACTTTATATTTTGTGATGATAAAAGACCCCTTTTATCAGTGATTTTTTAGCGCTAATAAAAGTTTTAAAAAATTAAAACAATTTAAATAAAATCTGGGCAATCTCCGGGGGGCTTTTTACTGCACTTGAGCCCCCCCTTAATCAATTCCCCCATGCACCCCCCTCCACTCTTTACCAGTGCTATCCCCGACCCATTATCAATTCTTGCTCCCGTATTCCCCCATGCACATGCGCCCCTGCCTCCACATGTTTTTGAACTCGAGACCTCCCCCCTGCGTGCCTCAGCCCTTACCACTCCTCTATTTTGATTTTTTTTCCATTTCATGATTTCTCTATTTATAAATATATGTATATTTATTTATATTTATTCATATAGTAATATATATTTATATTAATATATATATATAGTTATATTAATATATATATATAGGTATATTAATATATATATTTATTGTGATATTAATATATTTATTTATAGTTATATTAATATAAATGTGTAGTTATATTAGTATATATGTTGTAAGAATAATATATAGGTATATAAATATTCATATATTTTTATTTTAAATAAAAAGGATCTTAGTTATTTTTTAGAATAACCTAATATATTTTATATGTAAATATATTTTATTATTTATATTAATGATTAAATAATAATGTGTCAATATATAAAAAATATGAATATATTGTTATATATTTGATAATAAATAGTAGTGAATTTTGAAAAATGAAAAACTTTTAAAGACATAATATCAATATTAATGTAATACCATGAAATAATTTCAGTCCACACCAAAAAAAAGCCAATAATACCCCCTTAAATGAGGTTGAAAATCTACAAAATTTAAAAAAATCGGGGTATCCCGACTAAAAACTCTGTTTTGGAGGACTTCTAGGACTTTTTTTGCCTAGAAAAATCTTTTGACTAGGGCTTCGTTTGGAAATAGGGGTGTAGATCTTGTCATAGTCATTGAATTGAATATGGTAGAGCTTAAACGGACACCCGGATCAAAAGTTATGTCTATTTAAAGTTCGAGTTGCATTTTCCATATAATTTGGATCATTTTTTAATTTTATTCTATTTTCATAGTATTTAAATTGTTATTAAATT
This sequence comes from Viscum album, assembly GCA_963277665.1. NCBI lineage: Eukaryota > Viridiplantae > Streptophyta > Magnoliopsida > Santalales > Viscaceae > Viscum > Viscum album. Next base: position 1,196,407,197 of record OY728121.1, on the reverse strand, counting down.
ACAATTATTCAATAATAATTAGAAAATTAAAAATTAAAAATATTTTTAAATTTTTTAAGCCATTTTCACTAAATATCTTATATATTAACTATAAATGTATATTTATATTTATCTAAAAAATACTTAATATTATATTTAAAAAATATATATTATATTTATATAAAACTAATTATATCTATATATTTAAATATTATTATTTTTTAAAGAAATTTTTTTGGAAGTAGTCCCTTTATCAGCACAACTAAATAAAGCGATGATAAAGGGGTACCCTTTAACAGCGCAAAAAAATAGCGACGTTAAAGGGGGTTCCTTTATCAGCGCTGATAAAGTTACACCCCTTTATCAGCGCTTTTTCATTAGCGCTGATAAAGGGTGGCGCTGGCATGGCCCGTGTTGTGGTAGTGTACACTATATATCGTGAATGATTCTGTCGTTACTATACTTATAAATTAGAGTATAAATGATTGGTTGGGAGGAATTCCTAACCAATGTCACTTATAATATAAATTTATGGATGGGAGGCATTCATATCTCTTGCCACATATGATATATATGGGTGGGAGGCATGCTTACCCCACACTGAGTATAACCTACTTTTTTTAATGGATGAGAGGAATTCATATCCCGTGCAATTTATAATCTCTTTATAGATAGGAGGAAGTCATAACCCATTCTAGTATCCTCTATGGATGGGAGGAATGCATACCCAATGCCAGTTATCTTCTATTTAGGGATGGTATACATTCTTAACCAATTCCAGGTATATTCACTCCTATGGATGAGATTCATGCCTGCCACATGTTGATGATAACCATTCAATATATATATATATGGATTAGAGCCATTATTAAATCATTCTAGTGATAAAATATATGTATATTTATACATGGTGGCTTGTTAAAACGTTCCAGTATTGAGTTGAAGTTGGTAGACTAGTCAGGTATCCTTTAGGAACCTGTGTTAGAGGATAATAGTTTATTCATATTTACATATCTTCTTTTACATTCACATGGTTTACCTATGAGCACCACTCAGATTACATATAGAAACTGTAAGTGGTGGCCTACTGATAATTATCTCACACCCTACTCTGGCCTCCATTGGAATCTTAGGAGATTGATTGTCTGGATGTGTTGATAGCGGAAAATATCTCTCATCTATCTATTGAATATTTTTCTAGGAAAAAACCTTTTAGTAGAGGACTGAGATTAGGCTCGAGATTCCATGGAGTAGATTTCATTTTTTTACTTTTGTGGTAATGTATCAAATTTCGGTTTCTTTTTTACCATGTACTAAAATACCATGAATACATCATGTGTCGGTCAATACCTATGAAGCTTCTTTTATACTATTCAGTTGTTTGTTGTATTTTGGTATGTTTCTACTATTTATTTCATCTTGTTTTTTTGGTTATGCTTCAACTACAATATATTACTACTTCACCCTCTCTGTACTCTGAAATGGAGGTAATTTCTTCCCACTATTTTATCTTAACAACTCATATGCTAGTCGGTAGCCCTTAGGATATGGGGGGATGCACCAGGGGTCATGTGGCCAACCGGGCATGGGGCATTGGTTAAGTGAAATCCATGTTCGGGATGACAAAAATTTGTATCATAGTCCTTCCTTTCTTGCTTCAGTATTTGGAGAAAATATATTGGAGATTTGGAATGCCTTGAGACTTATTCATAAGTTGTTCATGTGATTCACTGACCCACATATGGGGAAAATGCTAAGCTTCCATATATATGATTTTTATTGATTTTGATATTACCATTGATACTCTTTCACTATTTGGGGATACACATGAATTTTGATCTTATTGATATTAATACTATAGGAATTGTTATTTCATTATGTTGACCCAATGAAATGAGTGTTATGTATTAGAACATGCATCACGATAGGCACAATATGAATAATACATGAATTGATCCATGTCATGATAAATTTTTATCATTCATTCCATATAGCATGACGATTGGGAATTATTTTATATATATATTTGTTATGACTCTCTTTATAGGTTTTAGACTGTAAAATTGTGTGAGTTCAGTGGGTTCCAATCTTTTGATAATAAGGTGTATGGGCCATTATCAATCATAAAATGAAATTCACACTAGATCAATAATTTAATAATGGAATAACCACATGGATAAGAATAATTTAAATGATAATGAAATCCATGTGAGTGTAATCCTTTGGTTCATAATGTGTATGGCCCCATATGGGATGGAGAATAGAATATCATTCATTTATGTTTGTTTAAATTCTACAACTTTTCTAATGAGAACAGCACCATCTGGGGAAATTATTTCTAACCTGAAAATAACCATTTAGCACATTCCTAACATCGAAACATGGCCCAGACCCAAACATAGTAGTGGGTAGTTGGTGTTCTTATATTCTTATTACATGTTATGGTCTCTACAAACATCTAGTCCTGAATTATGATATAGGAAGAGAGTGGTGTTCATTTTGGAGAAGTCTTTAATACATGTCATATTTTCTTAAATATAATCCACAAAATATCTTAAATTCCATCTGAGAAGATCATTTAGCATTGTATCATTATACCACAATGACGTTCTCGAATCGCACACACTAACGGTGATGACCATCATGTTCCTAAGGTTGTGGTCCTTGATCCGCCAGTTATTCTAATAGTTGAGACACCAATGGTTCCTATTCCTTTACCTGATTTGGGTAATGACACCAATTTTTGATAGGGCTTCAAGATTGTGATTCAAAATCGGCATGCCGAAGTGAAGCATTCCTCGAGTATAGAATCGTTAACTAATACAATACTAGAATTAAAGGTATTTTAGATGGGTTATTTGCGATGGGATCCCGTCGCAAATAAGTTTTAGCGACGGGGACCCGTCACAAACAACCCATTGCAAAAAACGCCGTTGTAAAATAATATTACTTGCGATGGGCCCGTCGCACCAAATATTTTTTGCGACAGGAAACTTCACTGTCACAAATAAGTCTCTGATTATATACTTATTTATATATATGTTCCTTTGCGATGAGCTCTTCAGAAATAATCTTTTGTGACGGGCCCGTAATCCCATCAAAACTTCTTTTGGAAAATATTTATTCAGATTACTTATAACGGGCCTGTCACAAATATTATTTTTTGTGGGCCCCTAATCCCGTCGCAAATACTTTTTTTAAGAAAAAATTATTTTGACTATTTGCGACGAGATCCCATCGTAAGAGATCCCGTCACAAATAATCAAATAAATTTTTAGAAAAACAAATTTAATAAAATTGTGATTATTGAAAAATTAATTTTAATATTATCAAAATAATAAAAAAGTAAAAAATATTAAAAATCTCAATATTAACAAAAAAATATAAAAAAATCATAAAATATTATTATGATTATTGGAAAAATAATTTTAATATTATTAAAATAAAAAAATTAAAATGTTTCTATATTCACCAAAAAAATATAAAAAATCATAAAATATTATTATTATTGTTATTATTATTATTATTAGTAAAATAAACAAATATTAAAAATTATAATAATGTAAAAATATATTTAATAAAATTATTATTAATGAAACAATAATAAAAAAATAATTAAAATAATTAAAAATATTAAAAATATTAAAATTCAAAATATTCACAAAAACAAATCCAAAAATATTAAAAATTAAATTATGTAATTATTGCATTGATATAAATGAAAAAAAAAACTTTAAATAGTTCATATTACAACAAATTTAAATTCAAATGTTTTTGACATAAACAAATCAATGGGGGTCATCTTCTGGAGGAGGTGGAGGAGCTGAAGGAGATGGTGGAGGAAACTTCATCCCTAATATACGAGTCAGACAACGCATGTACTCCATATTCTCGTGATGTTGTTGCTGTCATCGACATATCTCCTCCTGCTGCTGCTGTTGCTGCTGACGCATCTCTTCTTGCTGCTTCTGCAAACTCTCTATAAGGTCATAATGAGATTGGAACTGCTCCTAATACTCTAATCCAAAAGATGATTCCTTTCAACTATCCCCTATCGAGCTGGACGCTGACATCGCAGTAGTACCATGATAAGTAACAGGAGTCACATGAGAGTTGATACCAACTACTCAGCCCTTCTCAAAGCCATACTGAGTCGCTTGTATCCATGCTGCATCATCGAAATGGTGGGCACTGGTCTAATCAGTCGTCTCGTCTTGACCCTTATCCTGTGTCTCAGAAGTCTTATCCTCATATGAGTCCATCAATTACCTTTTGAAATTAAAATCGTGAAAATAATATATGCAGTTATTTGTCAAAATAAAAATATAAGACTAACCAAAACGTGACGCTGACGATCACCTCTAATCTCTCTGGTGGCCGAATCACTGTACACCCTCTGATAAACATCGTACTCTTTAACAACGAGATGCTCGACTGCCTATATGAATATAAAAAAACATTTTATATTTGATGTTATATAAAATACTTAAAAAAGTACTTACCAGATGCTCTATATGTGTACTGAATGTATGACTACCAGCTCGATGTGTCACCTCCTATCTTCCCCAGTTCTGCCGACCAAATAAAGACCTCCTCCGAAATCCACCACCCAACCAGTGTGCACATAATCCATCCCGAACCTGATATGAAACAAACTCTGTTCAGTGGGATCTACAAGACTCTTCAAATACTATCTATACTGCTTTCCTAATCGTTTTCTTTTTCAAATAGTGAAAAAACTAATGCAAACGCTCACGCATAGCCACCTACAATGCTGTATGGATAGAGTCACACATGATATCCTTGATGGGATACCATAAACCCTAAAAATAATTTATAATATGAAATTATTAATAAAATAAATTTCAAAATAAATATTATTTATTTACATACCAGCCAATGATTGTACATGTCGAGCTGCACATCATTGGTAATCTATTCACATGTGGTCCATGGTTGAGAAAAATAATTGCGCAAGATAGAGCTCCCCTGTCCAATAGCTACATGTGAAAAAATATGAAAAAATAAAAATTAATCAAACAATTTATATATATAAAAATAAATTAATTAAATATAACTAAAATATATAGGTTACCATACCTCCATGTGCATGGATCGAAGCCAAGACGTGGATGTAACTCTAGGATAGGGTCAGGAATAATCAGTCTCGTAAGACCTCACCCCCTCTGCATACCTCTTGAACAACCAGAAGCCTGAGGGTCTGAAGATCCCACATCCCCATCATCCAAAGGTAGCCCAGGCTCCTCTAACTCACGAAATAGATCAGAGTCCATCAGAAACACAAAATGATTGTTGTTAGAAGATAGTTGAAAATTACTATTATATATATATTAGTTATGATCATGACCAACATTTAACTATGTCAATATTCACCTTTATCATCATATTCATATCTGACGATGTCAATGTCTTCATATTCCTCCTCGACATCATCAATATCCATATGAGTTTCACTTTAATCATACCTTGTCATTTCAATTTCAAGTGTATCATAATTAACATCTTCATCACCATGGACCCTTAATTGTGGGGATTCCTCCTCAATATTCACGTTTCTTTGTGAAAAATATGGATTTTGAGTAGCCTCTTGAATGATTTCAATTTCTTCTACTTCAGCGGAACCACATTCAGTTTGAGTAAATTGATTTTCCCGAGATTTCATTTTTTTTATGCTCCACCAATCACCGAGGTCTCTTGATGTAGCACTATAGTTTTCATAATAAACAAGATGTGTCTTCTGATCCATTAAAAATGGTTCCTTTACTACAAGAAGACATTTATATTTAATATCGACAATTCCATGAGTCAGATGAACACACAAGACTCTCTCATTATCTAACCACAGACATTTAAACATCATTATTTAATTTTTTCCAAGATAACATTGCTCAAAAATTTCATCCAAAATGTTGTAAAAGTCTACATCAGTTTCTCTATGATGAGATCCTCTAAAAAACTCCACTGTTCATTGTTTTTTTGATCCCCCATATGCATGAAAACGAAAACCATTCACCACATATGCATTATAAGATTTAACCATTTTGGATGGTGGGTTACTCAATATATACCGTCTCTTATAAATTTTATCCGCATGTTGAGACACCAGAAAAAATTAATAACAATTATCAATATAATAAATAATAAAATGAATTGATATTAAACCATCAATAAGTTATGTAACCATCTTTTGAAACCATTGAGAATTTTTTTCTGTGTTCTTCAAAAGAAACTATTGTAATTTGTGAATCTCGTTTCTTGATATGATTATCATATAATCTAAAAAAACAATTTTACATACTGTAACAGATATTGTTGAATAATTGAATGAATCACTCAAAGTAAAAATAATCTCATTTCTTTTCAGTTGAGCAGAACATACGTATGAGCTCTGTAATGTTCATCGTCTGAAATCCATCATTCTTGAACTCCACTGAAGACAAGATTTGTAGGATTAAAAACTGATAAATGATTATCCATTAAATCATCAACATTTCCCCCATTCCACCCCATGCGTTTTTTTAGGGATATTCAGATTCAAAATATAGAGAGTAGGAAAAAAAATTTCTTTTTCAAATATGCATCAGCAATTGAGCCTTCCACTGATTCTTTGTTAGGTACTTTTTTCTTCAATTTCTGCATGCATCTCTTGAATGGGTACATCCATAAAAACTGTACTAGACCTCCACATTTAGCTTCATGTGGAATATTTAATTTTAGATGTTCCATTGAGTCAAAGAAATTAGGTGGAAATATTTTTTCCATTTTACAGAAAATTACAGGAACATATTCTTCCAGTTTTCTTAGTGCATCGTATTTAGTTGTCACTGCACAAAAGTCCCGAAAAAAATATTATATGTATGTTCTCAAATCCCAAATCATAGAATTCAACAATCCTCATAATCGAATCGACATAATTCATTCCATTATAACATGAAAATCATGAATTTTTAATCTGGTAATATTACCATTCTTAACACATCTGCCCAAATTGGATGCATAGTAATCTAGAAGTCTCAAATCTGCGTTCCACTAAAGAAATAATAAACGTCTCTCTTTGTATAGTGTATAAGCTGCTTTTGGCTTCATTAACCCCTGTGATATGACATTTTCAAATAGTCCATGTTCTTATCACCTGTAAATTTGGGTAAGATCTAGTCGTGCCTTTATAGTATCTTTGGTCTTACCTAGTGTATCCAAAACTGTATGAAATAAATTATCAAAATATTTCATCTCAATTTTCATTACATCCTACATGTGGCTAACCAAAAAATGAAGCCAATATAAGATATCCCAAAAAAATTCTTTGTTTTATCCAATTACGTTCTTTCCCAAAACCATTGATTTTCTATTGGTTTACTGTTGTCCGAAATGTGAGGGGAGGTAATGAAAATACACCTAATTTAAACTTTGTACCTGAGATCATTTTTGGAGGATCATCCCTTTCAATTTTTCCTCTTCTAAAGTAAGATTTGTTCCTTCGAAATGGATGATCGGTTGGATTATATCAACGATGACAGTCAAAGTAGCATGGTTTTATTCCATTGACGAGCATAAAATAATTGTTTTCTTTCATACAGTAAGGACATGATTTTGGACCATGTGTACTCCAGCCAGATAACATGCCATATGCCGAAAATGAACTAATCCTCCACATCAATTCAGCTTTTAATGTGAAATTTTGATTCACAACAACATCATATGTACTAACACCATTACTCCACAATGCATTTATCTCATCAATAAATGGATTAAAATAAACATCAATATTCTTTTTTGGATGTCCTGGGATTAGTAATGTCAAAAAGATATTGGGTTCCTTCATCAAAATCCATGGATTTATATTTTACAGAGTTATAAAGAAAGGCTAAAATGAATACTTACTTCTATAAGAACCAAATGGACAAAAACTGTCAGTAGAAAGCCCCAATCACATGTTTCAGGTTTCTAAAACAAAAGATGGATATAGATGATCAAAATGTTTCCATGAATCATCATCAGATGGATTATTCAAGCTTTTACATTTTGAAATATTGGTTTTGTGCCATGACATCATTGGCATTGTGTTATGAGACATAAATAAACATTGCAGCTTGTGTGTAAGGGGGAATTATCTCAACTATTTTACATGAATCTATCCCGACCTCCCTAGTTGTGCTTCTTTATACCTCGATTGTCCACATGTTGGAAAACTATCCAACAACTCATTTTCACAAAAATATAAGATGCAATAATTTTCACATGCATGAATCTTCCATTAACTAAGGCCTATATTACGATCCATCCTCTTGATCTCATAATAATTTGAAGATAACACATTTCCTTCAGGTAATAGTGTTTTAACAAAAGAAAATATCTGATCAAAACAGTTGTTTGACATTGCATTATATGATTTAATATCCATTAATATTGAAACTGATTCTAATTTTATTATCTTAAAACCATGATATAATGCATCCCCAGCTGAACTCAACCACTCTTAAAATTTGGATGGTGCCAACTCAGGAGTTAAATCAATATCATCGTGAGTTTATGTTTGTTGAACAGATGGACCTGCAACATCATGTACTAAATTTTGGAACTGTGATTGATCTGGAATCAAGTTATTAGTATCATCTCTAGAATTGTGTTCACCATGTTGATACCAAAAAAAAATAATCTGGTTGAAAACCAAACCGCAAGAGATGTCACCCAACCTCGTTAAATGTGTCAAACATTCTCAGAGCACATTTTTTACAAGGACACTTAATTGTGCCTTCTCAAACATAATCTAGTTTTTATGAAGAGAATGCTAATAAAGCTTCAATACCCTCAATATATATAATATTTAATCTAGAACAATTTGGATTTATGTGCTGATTTATCCAAGTGTAGTCATCTAATAATGACTGATGTCGACTACCGTTTTCCATATTTTTCGAAAAAAGATAAAATAATCACTGTTTTTGAATAATATGAAATTATAGAAATACTATCTGAAAAAAGAATATAAATAGTTACTACTACTGATTAATAATTATCATTAATTAAAGGTGACCCAATTTCCAGTGGATTGAATGATACTCTTTTCTCCGACGTCTAATTTACTTGTATCTTTCTCACACTAAAATCACAACAAACAATCTGGTCAGAGGTACGCATATTCATTATCGTATGAACCAAAATGAATATGTGTATCTCCGACCATATTTTTCATTGTTATTTCAGTGGGAGAAAGATGCAAGTTAATGAGCTGTCGGACAAAAGAGCCCCCTTTTCGTCGATGAATTGTATTCTTCCAACTGTTACCACTAGAAAACATTATAATAAATGTGATCCCACAAAATTAATATCCATTCTCATGTATACAAGAATGAATATGCCTATGTAGCATCACATTTTTCATATTTGTTTGAGTAGGTGAGAGTTGAATGGAGAAAAGTCATCGAGAAAAAGAAGTGTCTTCAAGCCACTAGAAATTGTGCCATGATCTTGGAACTTATTAAAATTTATTAAAATTTAATTCTAACTATTCCTAGCTAATTATTATTATTTATTACTATTTATTTATAATTATTACTAATTTATAAATACTTATCCATACTTGGAAAAATGAAAACTGCTTGAATAATGAAATGAAATTTGGTAATCATTGTTGTGGAGATAATTACAAATTTTCCCTTCATTATCCAAGTAGATTTCATTTAAAAATTATAATTATATCTAATTATTGCTAATACAAAATTATATTATTAATATTTATAAAAATACAATACTAATATTATTAAAATAATAAAAAATTTATAAAATATTAAAATTATCAATATTTGCAATAGGATTTTCTCTATTCTTAACATGTTAAAATCGCAAAGGGTCACAAATTTTCAGGTCATTCGCAATAAAATTTTGTGTAAGACATTTCCAATGTAAACTCTATAATTTTCCTTGAATGGTTGATCATCTTGCAATTACTGTTGCAATAGGATGACCAAAGTAATGTCATTTTAGTCTCTAAGAATCATCTCTCTCCCTTTACATAGATCATTCTTCCATAAAATTTTTATGGGACATCATTATCATTCCCTTAAAGTTTAAAGGGAGAATGGTCTATGTAAAGAGTAATGTGAGGTAATTCTTATTGATGAGAAGGGCATGACTTGGGTTATCCTATTGCAACACTACTTGCAAGGTGATCAACCATGCAAAGACTAATATAGAGTTTACATTGGACATGGTTGAAACAAAAATTTTATTGTGCATGTCCTAACAATTGGTGACCCTTTGAGAGTTGAACATGTTACGAATAGAGCAAAGCATGTTTGAAATATTGATTATTTTATAATTTTATAATTTTTTTTATTTTTATAATATTAATATTGTTTTTTCATAAATATTGATATTAGAATTTTTTTATTACTAATAATTATATATATTTATAATTACTATTTATTACTATTTATTAATACTTATTGTTAATTATTACTAATTATTACAATATATTTCTATTTATAACTAATTATTCCTGATTTTTTATAATTATTCCTAATTATTTCTCATTATACCTAATTATTGATATTTATTTCTAATTATTGCTCATTATCTCTAATTATTCCTATTTATTCCTATTTATTGCTAATTATTACAATTTATTCATATTTTTTGCTAATTGTTTTTAATTATGGCAAATTATTGATAATTATTGCTAATTATTGCTAATTATTGATAATTTTTGAAAATTCTTGCTAATTATTCTTAATTATTCTTAATTATTGTTAATTATTCCTAATTATTTCTAATTATTGCTAATTATTTCTAATAATTAGTATTTATTAGTAATTATTACTAATTATAGCTATTTATTACTAATTACTGATAATTATTTCTAATTATTCCTAATTATTCCTAATTATTGTTAATTATTCATAATTATTGCTAATTATTTTTAATTATTCCAATTTGTTGCTAAATAAAAATAATTATTCCTAATTATTAGTATTTATTAGAATTTATTACTAATTATAGCTAATTATTACTAATTATAGCTACTTATTACTAATTATAGCTAATTATTACTAATTATGTCTAATAATTCTTAATTATCATTAATTATTCCAAATTTTTTATAATTATTTCTAATTACTGCTAAATATTACTAATTATTGCTAAATATTACTGATTTTTAGTTTTTATTCCTAATTATTAGTAAATTTTACTAATTATTAGTATTTATTCTTATTTATTAGTATTTATTCCTAATTATTAATAATTATTCATATTTATTAATAATTTTTCATAATTAATACTAATTATTCCAAATTATTACTAATTATTCCTATTTTTTAGTATTTATTGCTATTTATTACTAATTAATTCTATTTATTACTAATTATTGCTAATTATTTCTAATTATTCTGAATTATTGTTATTTATTGCAATTTATTTCTAATTATTGCTAATTATTGCTATTTATTGCTAATTATTATCAATTATTACAATTTATTTCTAACTATTGCTAATTATTTCTAATTATTGCTAATTAATCCTAATTATTGAAATTTATTGCTAATTATTGGTATTTATTGCTAATTATTAGTATTTTTTTCTAATTATTAGTATTTATTACAAGTTTCTACAAATTATTAGCATTTATTACTAATTATTACAATTTATTACTAATTATTACAATTTATTACAAATTATTACAATTTATTACTAATTATTGCTAATTATTACTAATTATTGCCAATTATTAATAATTATTGCTAATTATTTCTAATAATTGCTAATTATTCCTAATTATTTCTATTTATTAGTATGTTTTACTAATTATAATTTTTTATTCCAAATTATTTCTAATTATTCCTAATTATTCCTAATTATTCCTAATTATTACTAATTATTTCTAATTATTACTAATTATTCCTAATTATTCCTAATTATTTCTAATTATTCATATTTATTGAGATTTATTTCTATTTATTTCTATTTATTCCTAATTATTGAATATTATTTCTAATTATTAGTACTTATTAGTAATTATTAGTATTTAATAGTATTTATTAATAATTATTACGATTTATTAATAATTATTACAATTTATTACAAATTATAACAATTTATGACTAATTATTATTAATTATTGTTATTTATTTCTATTTAATACTAATTATTGATAATTATTACTAATTATTGCTAATTATTCCTAATTATTGCTAATTATTTCTATTTATTAGTAATTATTACTAATTATTAATATTTATTCCTAATCATCTAATTATTACTAATTATTCCTAATTATTACAATTTATTACTATATATTGATATTTATAACCATTGATTATTAATTACTACAAAATAATTATATACATTACAAATTTTAGTCAATAATTAATAATTACTACTATTTATTAAAAATTAAAACTAAAAATTTCAATTTATTGGTACAAATAAATACAAATGACAAAACAAATTAAATTTAATTTAATTACAACCGATCAAAAATAAAAAAAAATTATCATAAAATAATGAAATATTTAATAAATTAGATAAACATAAATACCTTTAACACTGATTTTATATTGATGTAGATAGCTTCACAACTTCTTCGTGAACAAAAAAATAAACTTAGAAAATATCTTTCTCTAAAATCTGAGTTTATAGAGAAACAGAATCCGAAATTTGAGAGGAATGAGAGGAAAAACGGATGGGGGTATATATAGGTTAGATTAGTTGCAACAGGATTATTTGCAACGTGTATCCCGTCGCAAATTATATCTTTTGCGAATGGCCCTGTCGCAATTACCTATGCCTGAATTAATTAGTGTCGGTTGTTATAATCTTATTTGTGAAGGGACCTATTGCAAATAGTCCCTCCCGACAAACATTTTGCGATGGGACGACAACCTATCGCAAAGGCTATAAACCGTTGTCGGTTATTTTTGACGGGGCCTGTTGAAAAATGTTTCTCCTCGCAAAAAGCTATAAACCGCCGCCGGTTATTTGCGACGGGCCCCGTCGCAAATATTTAACTATTTTCGACGGTGGGATCCCACCGTCACAAATAACCTTCACACAGATTGGCGCACTATCTACGCCAAACTATTTGCGACGGGAGATGAAATCTCGTCGCAATTAGTTGATTATTTGCGACGGGCATAATGATCCATCACAAATAACCTCTTGGAAGAACATTTTGCGACGGGATTTCTTCTTATCGCAAAAGGACCATCCCAAAAAGCCTTTTTTCTCGTAGTGGTGAGTTTTAGCAGCAACATCCTCTTATATTCTCAAGGGATGGTGGACCACACACTATAGATTCTTGGATCGAGGTGATCTTATCTGTCATTGATAACCTTAGGATGCCTCTAGATCAGAGGGTCAAACTAATAACGTACCTTCTACACAATTCATCCATGTGGTGGTGGGATTTCATCACCCAAGTTGTTCTGCATAGACATATCTTTTGGACGTACTTCTAGACTGTCTTATATGACTACAAATTTCCCCAAACACTGAGGGATGATAGATCTAGATTTTTCATGATCCTACAGTTGGAAACCATGTGACTTATTAATTACTCATCCCATTTCACTAAGCTATAGTGTTTCTCTACTTCTCTAACTACTTATGATCTGATGGGTGCAAATAAGTTTGTGGATTGTCAATGTTTTTCTATATGGTCACAAGTCAATATTTTTAGGATGATGACTATTTCGAAGATCATCAACCCGAACCTAATCACATAGCCGAATTTGAGAGATGTTGAGGGTGAGTTCCATGGTGGTTCAACACCTAAGTCCTCCAGTGGATACTTTTATTGGTGAATGTGATGATTCTGAGAGTCTTCTGGGAGTATCAAGGGTCAGGATCCTTTCCCCAGTGTTTCTCCAATCTATCACCAGTGTGGCATTTCTAGAAACTTCCAGAACAAATGCATATAGAATCTAGTTTAGTGAAAATGCAACAGTAGGAAGTGTCACCTCAACTGTTTCAATATAACATTTCCTCTTATGCCTAGATATCGGGAATTCACACCTACTCCTTATTTAGAAGTTTGGTCGACAGGATCATGATAGTCATGTAGCTAGAATACTTCCCGACGTTAGGTGGCTCTCGAAGAAGATGAAATCATGAATATAATTCTCAGTACCAGCAGAGCAGGCCTACTCAGGGTAGTAAGGTAGTCACTTAGGGTCATTGTGTAGTCTAGTTACAAGCAATCCATCCTACACCATAAGAGAAAAGTGTCGTACAATCTATAATACAGGGTATTATTCTAGTAGCTTCCACATTAATGTGTTCATTGTTTCATACATGCACATCATAATCATTTATATTTGAGTATATCATTGAAAGTATTTTCGTCTATGTTGAGTTTTATCATGGATTCATAAAACTACATACCCCTATAGGTATCTATTCGTAGGGAATTCACCACTATCAAAATTGTCCCCATAGAATAGGATGTTACCTTTACAAATGGATCAAGTATGTTCCTGACATGACAGTATTTGATGTAATCATTAGGATAGAATTGTTAGTTCCTTATAGATCCCATATTAACTAATATCATCATAGGTTGAATTTTACATCACCAATGGTTGTTACACATGTTCATATTGGAGAATAGACTATTAGTGATACCTAAGTATGACCTGAGAAGCGAAGGCTGGGTTGTGTAACAACCCATGTAACCAGTCTTTATCTTTTCGATCAGGGGATATGAACCACAGTCTTTCCTCCCTTGGTGGATCATTTTAGAGACATTTATCCTAAAAAATTCTCTACTCAACCTCTAGTTTGAGAGGTAGTGTTTACTGTTGACCTTTTTCTAGGTGTAGCACATGTGACCATTCCTCCTTATAGGATGGATCATAAGGAGCTTCTAAAACTCAAAAATCATTTGGATGATCTTGAAGTGAAGTGTTTTATATTCCCTAGCACATCCCCATAGGGTTCACCTATCCTCTTTGCCCAGAATGTGAATGTTACCTTTAGGTTTTTTGTGGAATACAATCAGTTGAATCTGCTGACTATCAAGACCCAGTATACATTTACTATATAATATGGCCTCTTTGATCATGTTTAGGGAGTGAAAGTGTTTTCAATGATATATTTTTGGTCGATCTAACATCTGGTGCATTTCAGGACATCATACATACCTTTCATAGCTTTGAGGAGCAGGTATGGTCTCTACTAGTTCGTAGTTTTTCCATTCAGACTCAGAAATGAACCTGTTATCTTCCTGTCTCTATTTAATCTTGTTTTCCACCTCTATCTGGATTCATTTGTGGTTATCTTTTTGGATGATATATTAAAGTATTCATGCTCATGAAATGCCGATGAAACCCATCTGGAGATCGTGCTGAATATGATGAGAGAGAAACATCTCTATGATAAAATCATTAAATGCCACTTCTATAATGATAAAGTCCACTTTCTAGGACATATCATGATATTGAAGTTAAAAGGTCCTTTTGACCTAGAGAAAGTGAGAGTTTTAGTTTCATAGGATAATAACAAGAACATTTTTTATATTAAAATATTCTAATGACTTTCACAATATTATAGACACTTCATTATTTATTTTTTAGGCATTAAAACACCACTTACAGGCTTGAATAAGAATGTTGTGAAATTAGAATGGTCAGAATCTTGTGAAGAATCCTTTAGGAGTTGAAGGGATCACTGACTTCATCAATAATTCTGATACTGCAGGAGCTGGGTAGGGAATAAAAAGTCCACATTGATGCATCCGGTGTAAGGATTATAGTTGCTCTGATATTGGATGAGTGAGTCCTTGAGTATGGTTCTCATCAGTTGAGGCCTCACAAGCATAATTACCCAATGAACGGTGATAATATCATTGTTTTTTTTCATTTCTTACGATGTTGGAGACACTATTTACTGGGAAAGGATTATGTGGTGTTCATTGATCACAAAAGGATCAAATATATATTCTCTCATCAAGATCTAAATCTCAGGTAGCATAAGTGGGTTTAGTTCCTACAATATATTGATTTCAATCCGTCCTAAACTCCATAAAAAGGAAATTTAGTATCCAACACTCGAAGACCAATGACTAAGACATATGCAGTTTGGGAATCCAATGATGGGTGGAAGTTCATGGATTTTTTCTTGGAAATTCCCATTGAGTTTAAAGAGAACTATTGTCACACTATCCTATTATCCATAATGGTGATATCTACTATTCTAGAATGAGTATGGTCTAGTTATTTATCTGATCCTGAACGCCATGTGCATGGGAAAAGTGTTTTGGGTGACTATTAATTTTCTTTTTGGGAGGTCGATGAGTATGGTACTATTTTGTTTTGTGGACAAGTATGGGTCCCAAAAGACAATAAATAAGTGAAGGTGAGGGATTTACGTGGCTCAGTATGTGTAGTTCTCCCTCATGTTACCAAAATGTATCGTGATTTACGATATCAGTATTGGTGGCCCAGTATGAATCATGAGATTTCTGGATTTACCACACGATGTTATATAGGGTTGAAAGTGGAGAAAGAACACAAACATCCAACATAGAATCTTTATCCATTTTCCATTCTTGAGTGGAAATGGGGTGATGTTTTATTGGACTTCGTGACTAATTTACCCAGATCACCTCATGAAAACGATGTAGTGTTGGTTGTTTTTGATCATCTAAAGAAGGTTTCACACTTCATACCTATGAATCTTAATGTCTCAGTAGACGAGTATGAAGTATATATGTCAAAAATGTTGTAAATATTCATGGATAAACTTTTTCGATAATTTTTAATAGAATTTCTCATTTCACATCATGGTTCTAGTAGGGTTTGTAGATGGAAATAGGAAAGAAGGTATATTGGAGCATGAACTATCACCCACATACAGATAGACAGATGGAGCATACAATATAGATACTAGAGGTTATGCTACGTGTGTGTGTTCTTGACTTTGGGGATTTCTGTGAGAAACAAAATCCCCTTGATGATATTTCATGTAACAACATCTTCGATGCAACCATTGAGATGGCTCCCCATGATGCTGTTTATGGTAGGCCTTATCTCTCGCCTCTATGCGGGTTCGAGGTAGGAGAAGCCCTTGTTCATTGGTTGTATCTTGTAAAAGGAATATTAGAGTAGGTCTAGGTGATCAAGAAGTATATGTTGATATCTCAATCTAGGAAGCATTCTTATGCCACTAGAGGCCATCAACATCTTGAGTTCAAGGATAGAGACCAAGTTTTCTTTAAATTATTTCCCATGTTGGGCACATACATTTTAGAAATCAGGGTAAGCTATTACTATGATTCGTTGGGCCCTTCAAGGCTATAAAATAGATAAGACTGTTGTCCTTCCAATTGGAATTTCCATATAGGTACTAGTCGATGCATGATGTCATCCATGTATCTCAACTTCACTAATATTATCCATTCCCATCTCACATATTTCATCCTCAGGAGGTCGAGGCATATATGGATGATTTCATTGAGGATTATCCAATGTGAATTGTTGATCGGACCTTGATGACAATCCAAGGAAGGTCTTTTCCACTTGTACAAGTGATATAGTATCATGTCTTAGTATAGGATTAGATCCATGAGAGGTAAGCTGATATACAATCTCAGTGGTTGGAAAAATTTACTGACGATAACTCTTTTCCCTTAGACGGCTAACTTGGGGATGAGTTGTTATAATGAGGGGAGGTTGTAACAACCCAAATTTTGTCAGTGGTAAGAATCATTATTTTTCATTTTGAATCTTATTTTTATATTGTAAAGGGTATTTTATGACCTAGGGATGGCCTGAGGAGTGTGTGAGGCAATTCTGATGACTGAAGGTGTGGAATTAAAGACAACCAAATTTTACATGTTTTAGATAATCATGGACCTAAACCATGTGGCCTTTTGCAGATGAGGGTTACACATAGCACATGTTTTTCATAGGAATTGGAAAATTTTGTGCCTAAGAAATGTGGTCTACTATAGGATGATGTGTCATACTGCATTGTTTGTGCATGGTTTGGCAAACCATGCATCTAAATCGTCTGTCCTAGACTTTGGAAACAATTCCAATTTTCTTTAAAAAACTACACTATTTCTCTTGTTATCTCCTCCCTCCTACAGACAGAACATTCTCATCCTTTTACATGAAGCACAAACTCTCCCCACTCCTTGATTTCATGATAACTTCTTCTTTTGGTGATCGATCTCCTATCCGTAGGATGCATCGGAACCCTTGATGTTATCCTAACTTCATGTGCCCTTACTTATTCATTTATTTTCTCCATTTGTGGTGATATTTAGATACTGGATCATTATTCATATTTTTTGTATATTGGAATGAAACTATGATCTACACTAACATGCATTAAATATGACGTTGATATCAACCCAAGTATCATCTACCACTCTGAGGTAGGTGGTCACATAGTTTTCCATTTGAGTTTTGGTTGTTTCTTATTTATTATTATTTCTTCATAAGTCAGCCTTTGTCAAGCATCATAATTGTTTTTTGTTACATCATGTTAAAAGGACCCTACTGCCTTGATATAGGTGTATTGGTATTGTGTCAGTAGTTTAGTGATCACCCCTGCATTATATAAACACATAAGGGGTGTGACATCTAAATTGGCTGTTTTAGGCAAATTTTTTGAAATTGTAAAATTATGGATTGTATCCCCCATCAAGAGTTAAATTTTAATTGACAATTTTTTTATTCATATTTTATGTATTCCATGACACCCCATGGGTATTTGGTCCACAAAGACATGGTTTTACCAATAAGGGTATCTGACTATTTGGTATGGCCCTTTTCCATTGGAAAGTGCGCTTGAAATGATTTTTCAATGTTAATAAAATTGAATGGGGGATATTTTGGGTTGTCTAGGATATAATTCACTAAACCTAATTAATGATATGGTGTAGAGAATGGAGCCATGGATGTATAGTCATTTCCCATGTTTCTTTAATCATAATGACATTGCATGAAATGTTTTGTTATTTTAAATTGAAATGATGTAATATTTTTATATTACATTATAAAATGTGAATGATTATGTCATTACTATACTTATGACTCATGATATAATTTTATAGGAGGGAGGAATTCACACCCATTCCACTTATAATGTAAATGTATGGATGTGAGCCATTCATTCCCCATCCCATTTATGATAAGTATTGGTGGGACACATGATTATCCCACTCCAAGGATAACCTATTTTTATGTACATATGGGAGGCACGCTTACCCAATAAAATTTATAATCACTATAGGTATTGGATGAAATGATACCCCTTTCCATTATCTACTATTGATGGGAGGCATGCTTAAAGCAGGCTAGTTATCTTCTATTTTTAGTTGGGATTCATTCTTATCCCATGATAGGAGAATATACTCCTATGGACGAGATCCATACTTACCTCTTGCCAATGATAACCTTAATATATATATATATATATATGAATGGATGAGAGTATTTTTTATTTCATTCCAGTAATAACCTATATATGTATTTATAGACAATGACTTGTTCAGATGTGCAAGAATTGAGCTGACGCTGGTAGACCGGTCAGGTATCCATTAGGAACCTGGGTGGGAGGTTAATTGTTTATTGAGTTTTACTTATCTTTTATTTTATTCATATTGTTTACCAATTAGAACCACACATATTACACATATATTCTATTGGTCATGACTTACTGAGATTTACCTCATGAAATACGCGGGCAACCTTTGGCACCTGAGAATATTTTTTTCTTGGAAGTGTGGATTGGGGAAAACACCTCTCATCTTGCTATTGACTCCTTTGCTAAGACGGAGCATAGGAGCAAAGGACCAATCTTACACTTTAGATTCTATGGGATAGATTATGTTTATTTTCAATTTTTTATTGATTTATCACATGCATGTTTCATGTCTACCTTGTACTATCATACCATATATAAAACTTGTATCAAACACAACCTCTGAGGATTTTGTTATACACTTCAGTCTTCATATATATCTATGTATGTTTCCACTATTTATTGTATCATTTTTTTGGTTATGACTCTACTTCTATATATTAATATTGTAACCGTTGTGTACATTGAAATTGGGTAACATCTCCCCACTGTTCTACATTCAAACCCTAGCTACTACTCGATAACCCCTGGCATATGGGGAGACGTGCTAGCGGCCATGTGGCTAACAAGGATTGGGGATTAGATTAAGTGGAAACCAGGTCTAGGATTTCACAAAAATAGAAAATAGATACTTTATATCTATCATCATTCCCAACTATACGAGTTGGTAATTGAAAAATGAATGACATCATTTTGTATGGCTATATTCTACCATACACTTGAATAATGATTTCATAACACAATTTAAGTATTTTGGTATGTTCTTGGGTGATTAAATTAACAAAAGATAATCATAGTATATATATGACATAGTTTTTATTATATCATCAGAGTTTAATAAGAATTTAACAAAGTTGAGGTGTAAATAAAATAGAAATTTCATTTAAGGTGGTTACATCTTCTTTGGGTAACCTCATACCATTTGCACCAAAATCCGCACTCATATGGATTTTTCCCAAAAAAGTGTTATATGATGAAAAGAGAGAATTTATTAAGTTATTTAGTCTAGTCATGGATTTTCCAGAATTATTTTATGGTATTTATATGAGAGGAGATGTGGTGGCCTTTTATAGCTGAGGTGAGTGTCACACTTGTAATTTTTTGAAAATAAAAATGTGTACCATCATTGTTTTTAAAGAAAAATAGGATCCAAAATGGAGTATTATTGAGACTCGGACCTTAAATTTTCAATATATCCATCTAATAATTTTTAGAAAATTTTAATGTTTATATTAACTGTAATATTTTCAGTTCAACCCCCAACAATCTGATTTCTACCTTACCCATGGTAAATAATTATTACTATTTTTACTATTCATTATAGAAAAAAACATAAGTACAAATTTTTAGATAATAACAATTTGTATGATTGAAATATTTAATCAATTTATAAAATTTTATTTCACATAATTGGAAAAATTAAATTAAATATTAATCTCGCAGAAGCATTGAGAAAACTGGTTTTCAATATCAAAATGTTCAAAATTTTAAAAGGTTATTATATCAAAATTCAATAAGAATTCTATACCAATGAAATAAATTAGAATAATATATATATAATTTTACAAATTTTAATTTAAAATAAATTTAAAACAAAATTTACCTTTATCAATAGTGTAAATGAACAGACATTTTTCAATTAAAATTCATTATTTTTCACTATTTAACAAATAATATAATCTTTTTAGAAAATTTTCAAAACTTCGCCATTAAAAAATTTTAACATGATGGTTTAAAAAATTAAATTTATTTCTTCAAATATATTTTCTAGAATATTATAAAATTAATTTTACAATATAGGTGGGAAAAAAAGGATACCATACTGCTTTTTAGATAATCACAGTTTTAAAGAGAAAATTTTGACCTATTATTATATCTTACATATAAAAAGGAAATTAGGGATCTTAAATTGTTGATAGAATATATAATACTTAAATTACATTTAAATAATTCAAAAAAAGTGGGTTGTTTAATTAATTTTAGTAAAACAAGTTTTTTTGCATAAAAATTGAATTTCCGAAATTGATTTACTCTATTTTCAAATAGTTTTTTTTTAATTAATTGGTCACCAAAGAATAATTTTTATACACATGTGTAAACCAAATATTTTTAAAATTTAGTTAATACTATTCATAACAATTATTCTAAAAAATATGGGATAACTATAATTTATAATAATATTATTTTAATAGTATGACATGTTTCTTTTAAACTTATTATTCTATGTACCACAAGCTAAAATTAGTTTTATGTGCTGAAAAAAATAAAAATTAGATATTTATTCAATTTAAAAAAAATATTTAACAAAATAAAATGGTGTTACTATTAGGACCACTTTCTATATAAGGTTTTATTTATTATAAGAAATTGTCTATGAAGATCAAAATAAAGGAGGAGATGAAGAAAAACTACAATGATATTGAGAGTAGTAAATCAGATTACGCTTTTTGTATTTGTATTTCCCATATACCATATGTATGGAGAACTTTTGATGTAAGACTTATGAATTAAAGGGGGATAAAATTTTATTCCAATAGTATTTAGTTTTGATTGAAAAGAATGATGTTGCTGGAAGACAGTGAAGTTAAAATAATTTCTTTTACCACACCAATGATGCTAAAAGGGATCGATTAAAGAATATATATCATGATAGAAAATGTTTTTGATGAAAACAGCTGATTTATGAATAAGAAATATGACAGTAAAAAAGCATGGTTTTTTTTCTCGATGTAGAAATTTAAGGAGGATCCATTTCAGAGTGTATTCCATATTTTTTGACCTCCAACTCGGTATATTTTTTTCAATGGAAGGGTTTTTACATAGGAGTGAATGCGATGCAGAATTGAGAAGAAATCCGTGAATAAATTAAACTGCGCACCTCAGGACATGGATCATGTACCATGCGTGAGAATGGTTTGTAGCTACATTCTTGTCGTGGGAAAGGTACATGTGATGATTTGACGAATGGGTAGTGGAATCGAAAATGGTTCATGATGGAAGGAGTTGTAAAACAAGGGAAGGCTCCTCATTTTAGGAAGAGATGAAGTATGTGAAC
This sequence comes from Viscum album, assembly GCA_963277665.1. Lineage (NCBI taxonomy): Eukaryota > Viridiplantae > Streptophyta > Magnoliopsida > Santalales > Viscaceae > Viscum > Viscum album. The sequence goes on along the minus strand of OY728121.1, from coordinate 1,196,384,555 downwards.
TGGTAGAATAACAGTACACTTATAGATAATAGTACGTGATAATGGTTTGGAGCATGCGATAGAGGTATAAAATATGCGGATGGAGTTCTGTCTGTAGTGAAGATTGAACACCATTAAAAATTTCAGAAATTTGGATTAGAAAAATATACAGATTTATTAGCCTATATAAGGACTATTAATCCCATTATTTATGATGAGAGTGAATTAGATAAGAGAAGATAATCACTATGGATGAACTCAGCTATATATGTACGTGTTCTCGAAGGAAGAATTCAATGAAGGGAAGTGGTACATGGGAGAGATGCTGCATCAAATGAAGTGGTACGTGAATGATGAAACAGTTCACATAATTGGATGGGTAGTCCATTGAAGATATTTTCAGTAAGAAAAATTGGTACACTAGAGAAGAAATTATTCAAAAAATTTGAAGAAGTCTATGGAATGGTCAAGTAGTTTGTGAAATAGGAAGGAATAGTCCACAAAAAACGAAATTATGAAAAAACAAAATATGTAAGTGCAATGGTACGTGTTGGATGTTAGTATAGAAGGAATGTAGAAGGGATACAAGGGAACGGTAAACGATGGATGTGGGCTATGTGGAGTAGGTGAAGTATGTTTAGTATGCATGGTATGAGAAGAAGGCATGGTATGCTGAGCAGGAATAGTACACAAAGCATGTGTGTTACACTAATTAGACAATGTCTACAAAATCAGGGATGGTTCACAGATGCTAAAGTAGTCCCTAGAATCAGGGATAGTTTGTTGAAGAAGAAATAGTACCCAGAACAGAACTGATACTTCATTCATTTTCGATATTTTTTTTCAGAGAAGATGGAGTGTAAACAAATTATATTAAATTTATCTCGTTATATTATCTATGATGAGGCTAAGATTAGACCGTCTTCGTTGATTGAACAATCACATGGGTACTTGTGATTCTTACCAAAAAAAATTGAATAAGATTCAGTTCATTCAGTTATTTCACTAAAAGAGATGACTGAATATAAGATAACATCAATTTGTGACATTGATGAAAGTATTTTCTCATTCTGAATAGAGAAAAATACTTAATTTTCAATTTGTTGAAGATACCACTAAGTATATTAAATGAGTTAAAAATGTCCAAAGGAAGTGAGCTAGTGGGAGTCAGCAGAAGTGATCTGAGGGATGTATTTTGATTTCCCTATAACCATGTAATGGAATTGTTCCTAGAACAAAGTGACTATTTTTGAATCCTTTCAATTCACTGATAGTTAATATTAGTGGAATTGGGTACGGCCGGAAATATTTCAGTATGTTCTTGTTGGGTGTATCCCCTATTGGGGAACCAAGTAAAAGTTATGTGTTTTTCTTCTGCATGTGAATCTTTTAATTAATTCACATATCCATCATATAGGTTTAAACATGTTCCTACCAATGATGGTATAAGATCCAGTAAAGAAGATAAAATTTTTACACCCTGATTCACCCGCTCTCCACCTCTCCGGGTGGATATGGTCTTTCAATGGGTATCAGGGATAAAGTTTTACATATGGTGGATAATCTATAGTAATTCTATTCATAAGGGGATTTAATTTGTCTTTACTAAGTCAACAATGATGTGTATTTAGGATAAAGATTCATTTATTCATGAGAATATGTCTATATCAAGAAATACATTGAAGAATAAGAAAAATAATGGGAAGAGGCAGTTTAAGATGTCCTTGATTTCTAGAGAAGATGAAGTTCCTTCTTCTCCATGCATTTCCAAAGATGAAGAAATATTTCTCATGGAAAGTAGAGATTTTGTGGGTCATGATTCCACCAAAAATAAGGTTTCCAACACAAGTGGTGAGGTTGATTAATGTTTTACATCACATGAAATGGTAATTGATATATTAATAAATTATTTGCGTGATGTTCTTGGAGAAATAACTGCCTTTGTTTTTAGAATCTATCAATGTATGCAGGTTGAGATCCCCCAGTTCAAAAGAGAAGAAGACAATATGGAAAAAATATTAGAAGGAACATAATTTTATTGTTTAAATATGTCTAGAATAATTTATGCTTTTAATGAAACAGTGGGAAACATGAAATAAATAACACAAAATGTATCAAAGAAGTTGAAGAAAAAAGGAGAGTCGATAATGATATTGAATAAAAGATACATGCACTTGAAGATGAGATGAATAAGAGCAATGCAGACAATGGTTTATATTTGAAAAAGTTCCTATAATATCCTGGAAGATGAATCATTATTGAAAAACCAATTTAAGATGGATAAATATGAGTTTGAAAGATTGAAGAAGACTTGTGAATTGTAGATGATCATGATTGAAAACAATAAGATCATCCTAAATATGGAAATTCTAAAAATGGAATCTCCATTGACCAATATTGATAAGACAAATATTGAGCCTTTAGAAAATAAGGAAACAATTGATATTGGTACTCAGTGCCCACTAGAGGATTCTAAAGATGATATACCTTTAACATGTGATAACTATATCATGATCTTTGTTGATGACATATCTCAAGAATCAACATCTATTTATATTCAATGCCAGCTTGAGGATTCTAAAGTATAAAGCCATCCGATATGTGATAAGAAGATCATGAAATATTTGGATGATGTAAAACAAGTAGCTGAGATGAATAAGGTACCATCAAAACCATCTATTACACTTTTTTATAAATATGTTTCCACAAGCTATGTAGGCTGCAAGAGATATTCAAAACAAGAATGGAATGGGAATGGTGAGGAGTTTCCTATCACCATTTCTACAGTGAATAAGAATAATAATGTCGAATGGGGTTATCCAAAATGATCCCAACAAGTCAATAAGAAGTCTCAATAACATAATATAAGGAATTCATGATTTTTGGATCAATGTTGGTCCTGTAATAGTTTTGGGCACTATGCATTAAATTTTTCGCAAAATCCTCACAATGTAAAATCACAAAGAAATCCTACCTCATGGGGTAGATATATAGAGAAGATGAAGAAATATCTGTAGGTCCAGATGCATCTGTTTACAACAAATATACTTTGAATTCTTGATTACATCTAGGATTTATTCAATGGCAGTGGTCACAGTGAAAGTACATTTCTATATCAATATAAATTCAATATTGATAAGAAAGGAATACCTATGATTCCAGCTATGTATGAAGTATCTACCTTTGAAAAAAAATCCTATGAATGTTATGAGGACGAATTTCAACAAGAATATTTCACATATGGATGCTGAGAAGACCATAGATTTTAGATCCATGACATTGCCGAGCAATTTATTCAAAAGACAAACTAAGAGGGATGACACATAGATTTACCTGTGTAATAGATCCAAATATGATGCAATATTTCCAAATGACATGTGGTCATCTAGCTGGAATATTTGAAAAGAATGAGTAAACCTGATGATGAAAAGGATAAGGGTGGTGATAAAGGAAATTTAAAACATTCAAATGAAGGAGATACGGTTAATGATAGAGTAAAGAAACAAATGTTTTAAATAAGTTCTATCTAAGAGAAGTATTAAATATGGTCACATTGAAAAATGTTCTCTAACCATAATACCAGAGCAAGTAGATGTCCTTAATATGATTTGGAATGTATAATCCATTATTGTTTTTAAGAAGAACAATTATCTATGCACAGTAGAAGAGAATGTGAATATATCTATTCCACATCAACAAAGATCAGAAAATATGTTCAGTTGCGTGTGCATGAAGACAAGAATAAATGGAGAAACAAGGTTGAGAAAAAAAATCCACCATGCAATTCATATTGATGAAGCAAGTATAATAAAACTCATTACCTTAAATATCTTTTTTATCATATTTTTATTTTCTAATATTTGAAATTGATGGTGAAGTAATCTCTTAGGGGGTAAATGAGAAGTATTGAATGATGTCAACTGTTGATACCAAAGCTGAAAATGTTTGCATCCCTGGATGATACATCAATGTATAATAAAATATTTAAATTATGAAGGATAACCCATGAATAAAATTTTGAGGAGTGTTTCTTGTGAGGGGAGAAAAATAAAGAAACTTATAACATTTTTATGTTAATCAGTATCAACTTCAGTTGGTATTAAATTCAATTTCATTGGAAATTTCTTGAATAACATGTCATTGGAAAAGTTATTTCATTTCACAATTTTCCATCCTTGGTTATTCTGAACAAAGATAATTTTACAAGGAGGTATATCTAAATTAATTAATGACATAATAATAATGGATGTTCCCCAAGGCCACTTATCCAACCAATTGAGCTTCAATGTTTTTGATCAATTTGTTGAATTGAATGCAGAAGTTTGAGGTTGATTATTCCAAATCACATTCAATTTCTTTAGTCTAGAAAGAAAGTAGAAAACTCGTGATGAAAAATTACATTATTTTTCATCTAATGTGGTATCATGATCAATGAATACTAGACAACCTTGTTGTCTAAATCAAATCCTCTTTTTTTCTAAACTGATCAATAGTCAAGTTGACATATAGTGAAATGGTTGATGGAACAATTATTATGTATGGATTGATAACTTTTTCTCATGAACACTATATTTCTTATCAATAAGGGGGAGAGAAGTGAAATAAAATTTTGGGGAGAGAGAATATTTTCACTTGGATATAGACATATTCATTTGAGGATAACATTAAGGTATTGACAACAAAATACAAAGGGGGAGATTTTTGGGACCACATAGTGTATAAGGATGTATTGGTTGTCTATAATTTTCAATGAATATCAAAACGAAGAAGAAGTTGAAGAAAAAAAAATTTGGTGAGATTTGTAAATCGGGCGATGATTTACTGATTTGTATATTCTGAATTTTATAAGTTTGGAGAACATGTGAGGGAATCCTAATAATGTAAAGGGGAGAAAAGGTGATGCCAATAATATTCTTTTCTGATTGGAAAGAATGAAGTAGTTGTAAGATAGTGAAGTTTCAATACTTTACTTTACAACACTAATGATGCTAAATGTGATTGAATAAATTCTACATATCATGTTATAAAAGGTTCATGATGGCAGCATCTGATTGTTGAAAAATTAAAATGAAAGTAAAGAATTTTGGATGGTTCAAATCCACTCACCTTCTTCTTATCAAATACCAAATATCAGCATTGAATGAAGTATCATTTCTCTTCTACATACTATTTCTGTTTCCATGAACTGTCCCTGGATCCACGGTCAGTTTTCACTTCCAAAAAACGTCCCTGATTTTGTGTACACACTCTATTCAACTTACCATGTCTGCTCCATGTAATATCCTTGATTCTGGTCATATTAAGTATTATGATGCTAAGATGATCTAGAATTCATTCCATGAACAATCACATAAGTAATATTGATTCTAAAAGGAAAAAAAAGAGAATATGTTTTACTACATTCAATTATTGCACTAAAGTAGAAAAAAGAATATAGAATAGAATCAATTCGGGACACTGACGCGAGGAGTGTCTTATGTTGAACATAGACAAAGACTTCCCTTTCATTCTACTAAAAAGACCATTAAGTCAATAAATTGAGTGAGACTCCTCCACGGGTAAAATGATTGGGGGATTCAGTGGAAGTTTGCTGAGGGATGCATTATGCATTACTTAAAACCTTGTGATGGAAATGTGTTTGGGATAAAGTAACTATACCCGAGCCATTGTAATCCATAACTAGGGAAGATTAGTAGAACTAGGTATCACAAGAATCATTTTGGCATATGCTCCTTAGACATATAAATTAATGGTGAACCAAGTAAAAGTGATGTGTTTTCCTTCTGCATGTGAATATTTTTATTACTACACATATCCATCATACCTGTTTATTGAAATTCCTACCAACACGAGAACATGATCCTGCAATGAATTGAAAATTTTGACACCATGATTCCCCCCCCCCTCTTGGGGTAATCTAGGGTCCTTCAGTTACATTCTCCCCCCATTAAAATGAATTTATCCTTAATATCCATTGTGTTCATCAATAGGTTTGAATTTGGGAATTCCATAATTATAACACCAATTGTAAAATGGGTTATAAAACATCCTCTTTTAAATGAGAATAGTATTTCAGAATGTGATCTAGAATAACACACACTAGTTTTCCAAATAGTATAAAAGGGGTGAGAAGAAAAAACAAAGATAAAGAATTGAAAACTATTACATAAATAAATATGGATACTAATAGAGATCATTGTTAGGAGAAAGTTAATATAGTGGACATACTTTTTTCTACTTTCCTATGACATCATATAAAAGATAAAAAACGTACTAGTTATACATTCATGGTTCAAAATGTTTACTATCTTTGGGAAATTTGTATAAAACAACACAAAAACAAAATAAATAATAACAAATTACTTAAATACAACATCTTTATCCATATAAAATATCATGTTCTCTTTGTTACATGCAGCCACATAATGAAATAAATACAAGAAAGGGTGTGGTAAATGTCATGTAAGAGAACGAATAAGGGACATGAATCAATATAACACGGGTGATAATAATAATCATCATAATATCATAATAACTTCATCATAATCACCATCATGATGGAAAATTTTGAGAAATACATGGAATGTGGAAATTCATAATAATGAAACTTATATCATATTATTCAAATTCCACACATAGTCTTGATCAAAGCTAGCATCTTGTTCTCATATAGCATATGTTCACAATTGATAACATCGTTATTGTGAAGAAATTAGATTATTTTTAATGTATATTACAGATAAAGTAATAATAAACATCAAATTACCTAATTCATTTGGGGGGTTATATAATTATTGACCCACCCATCACATCATAATATTTACAGAGTAATGAATGCCACACAGAACATATTTCAATTGTAATCATGAAATAACCCGTGTAAAGGAATGATTTTCATAAGGATTTCATAAATCAAGATTTCAGGAATAACATTGGGTTCCAAAATGAATGTGGGAAAAATATTTGGCATAAACATCATCATTATTGAGTGATGAAGAACCAACTCAATGGGAGTAAAATATATGTCTTATAAAGAAAATTCTTTTTGGGAAATCATTGAATTTCGATTGAAAATCATTTTGGTAATGTGTATATCAATTAAAAGAAAATTTAATAATAGATAAATTATATAAAATTAATATTATTGGAATATCCATACTAAAGATGTAATAAAAGATGGATATCCCAAAGAGGGGTAGGTTTCAAGAATCCCCTCACAATAAATCCCGAATAATTTATTTATTTTTGCTTTTCTCTCTCCTAAATAATAATCATATATTTATTAAAACAATGATACATGAGTTATTTGTTATCATTTTTAATACAATTTATTACTTGAATTCATTTTATTATATTTCTTCATATTCATGGATATAGTTTTGTCATTTTCATGTCATGATTTCCATAAAAATGTCCATTTTTCTTGTATTTTTTCATTTTGTTCAATGTCATTTATACTTATGTATAATTAATTCCATAAGTTGATAATACATTGGATTAAATTTGTATATGTTTTATATAATTCATACTATATATCCATTAATATGGTTGTATGTATTGATATGGGAATGTCCCTATATGTGGTTAACTGACCTTTGATGGGACATTATTAGTAGAGCAGGAAAGAGATATTTGAAATTTATATGTATCATAATTATGATACTTACTATAGAATAAAATCAATAATATAATGTTATAATAATCCAAAAATAATTCTCTAAATTTTTTTTGAATTGAATTGCAAAAAAAGTAACTGAAGAATAAAAAAATAGTAGATTTGAAAGAAATAAATTGTTTCCCCATTGTAGCTTCCCATGTACAACACTAAAAATTCCTAGATGTTTGGAGTTTGATCACCCTAAGTAATCCCTGGGAATACTATGGGGGTTGATATGGAGTATTTTTTAGTGGATTTAATTTGGGAAGAGAGGGGTGAGTGGTTTTTCAAGGGGGTAGGGGTTATTTATACTTCAGGATTGGGGTATTTTTAGAATAAAATAATAAATATAATAATATATCAATTGTAACACTTGTAATAGTTAATTTCATACAATATAAACCAAATAAAAAAAATAATATAATGGATTTTATGAAATTAAAACTCTTTATAATTCTATTTCAATAGTTAAGGAAAAACATAATTGGAAAAAATGAAAAATTGTTATTTTATGGGATCACTTTTGACATTTGGTTTTGGAAAATGATTTATTGGTTTTAATTTTATGTTACATTATTTAATGAATTAGTTATGAAATTAAATATATTTTTTTATAAAATCATGGTCTACATATTATTAGTTCATTATTTCATCATGGAGAATGAAATATAAGATGCATTAGTTATGTGAAAAATATATTTTCACTATTCACTAGAAAATTGAAGTATTTCATAAACTTAACAAATAAAAATAGCCTTGGAAAAATTTATTTTCTAATTTAAGAAATGATATTTAGTTTATCTATAAAATATAAAATACCTACTTTTAATTTATAATATAAAAATTATGATTCTTAGAATAATTTTTAAAATAAAGTTTATTAAAAATGTGATTATATTTACTTTGAGTTTTTTAATCATGATATTTATTTTTTCATTTATATTATTTATATTTTCATAAATAAATTAGGATAAATATTTTTTATATCATAATTTAATTTTTATAGGTTTAATTACTATGAGAGCAACCAAGTTTCTATTCATAATGGTCAGGTTACTATTATCAATAGTCACATTTCTATTCCAAAAGTCACATTATTATTCTAACAGACTAATTACTATTCCAACAGTCCCATTTCCTCTTATAAATATCAGTTCATTATTCCAATAAATATTTATGTCAATACCTTTCAAGGTTATATATTTAAATTTTTTTATTATATTTACTAGTTTAAAAATATCATGTTTATTTTTTATCGTTTTGGTAATGGGAGTGTTGATTCTCATATATTTGGGTGATACATATTTTTACATTATAGATTTTCTAATTTTAATCTTGTTATGATAATTTTCATTTTAATGGGTTTTTCATAAACTAATGTAACAATTTCCATTATTGTAATAATGTGTTGTTTCTTTCTCAATTCATTGTGTGTGTTTGTTACTATATAATATAATATAATAAATATTTATTTAAATAAACAAATATCAGTTAAAACCTTTTGGTTTTTAAAATTACTGGCATCAAATCCCTAAATCAACGTGTCATGAAAAAGATCACTTATAGCCTATAAATTTATTATAACATGACACTATCTTATTTGAAGATCCATTTAATAATGTAAGGGAATTAATTTTCTCATTAGACTGAGAATCATATGAAATTGTACATACATGATTCATTTTATCTCACATGAAATATTTCACTGTTTGTTTATTACATGATCAATCTACACTTCATCTATTACTCAACGAGTTGAATTTTTCTTGTATGGAGCACTAAATATAATCCATAATATAATGATATTTCATTTATTGTATATGTAGTTTAACAAAAATGTTCACTTGCTATCTAATAGTGATTAATATTCATCCAGTGAAGTAACACATTAATCTAAAAAACACCATCCAAAGTTTATCGTAAACCATTCCCTAAATAGTTAATCTTTTGACCATTCAAAAATTAAAAACTTTTGAAGAAGGTATGAAAATCAACTTCACATCGATCCCCCATATATCATAAAATATCCATTGATAATCACATACCAAACTTGTTAAAAACGTCATCATGTATTCTCCTAAAACATAGTAATAACCTGAATAAACATAAAAACTTATTAAAAGGATACATGTTTCTTCATTCCATACAAAAAACTCAGATTACATGATATATTCCTTAAATTCAAAAATGATGTATGATCTATCAATCATAGAATAAACTAATTTTTCAACCAATAATTAGTCAATTACAAGGAAATTAGTACCCTCCAATTTAATTTTTCATTATCAATCATCTATTATTCCAAACTAAAAAACCATTTCATTTAAAACAATGTTAATATTAAGGGTTATCTTTCCTAAATAATCAATATTCAATAAATTTCTACCTAACCATTAAATAAACATTCTATATCTTTTTTAACATTCATATATTATTCAAAATCTATTATGGAAATATTCTAGAAATATTCTTTACATATATTCAAATAACATAATTTTGGACTTCCAATATAAAAACACTTCAATTATTCCACCTCAACCTTATTCCATTTACTAGAGTTCATTATCTTATTCCATAGTAGATCTTTCAATTAATTTGACATTAATAATTTCTTCATCATCAATATTATAACCATTACTCATACTACCTTATTTATTCTATTCGTTATATTTCCCCCATGGATATTGGTTAACATTTTATAATTTCATCCATTGATAATACCTTAGAGATACTAATATTCCCATCCATTTCATTAACATAACTATTCATTTTCTCTCACCAATTTCCTTCTCAATGTCCTTCATCTTCAGACAAAAATCATATTTTCATTTCTTGGAGACATTCCCTAAGTATTTTTATCCCACATTCACAACATATAGAAAATTGTATACTCTTTCATCCGTGGTATATACTACCCAAACTCTAAGTGAAAACTATCATTATCTTCATTTATGAGTCTGAGAATTTGTTATTCTGTAAATTTTTAGACATGTTCCATGATAACAGATTATTCCTAATCATAATATATCTCACTCCAATAATCATCACATCTGGATGCTCACAAAAAAAGATTCTATCACATTAAATGTTAATACAGTTTCATCTAATTCCCCCCATTGACTAAAACCAAAAGGCATAGTGGGAGAAACACTATTCATATGGGAAAACTATATAATCCTGAGAAATAACTTATAGGATGTATAAATCATGACATATTATTTTTAATCTATGAAACATTTGTTTTACCCTACGTCATCATGGATCATGATTTATTTAAATAATTTATGATGTTTCATAAAGAGTTTTCAAATTTTAAAAGAATATCCCTTAGGAGTGTCCAACCTGGTGTGTAGTAAGGCCCATTTTCATGCACCAAGTGATGATTGAATATATCTAAATGTACCCTTATTACATTTAATACCCCTATGTGCCTTTGTTCTAGAGAAACATCCACTTGTTGTTTCCTAAAAGGGATTTTATTTAATGAAAACTACTTTACCAATCCATTTCCAAAATTCTAGGAGATTTTACTACACTTTTACTCATCCATATACTTATCCTTAGAGAATTTCTTACACATATCATTAGAAATATCTCTAGAGATCTCACAAAAGTATTCTCATCCTGCTTTTAAAGGTCAAATAAATATTCCCTCTGATACCAACTATAGAATCATATTCATTTTTATATACATATTACAACAATCTAGATGAACATTAAATACATTACATAGTCAAATACCTAAGGACTATAATAGATTAGTGTATTTTTAGACTAGGTATTCAATATTTAAATTTTGTGAATGATCATTAAAATATACCATAATAATATTCCCACAAAATAATCATCTTAGACATCCCATTATCAAAATCATTCTTAATGCCTCGTGGAAAGGAATCATAACGTAGGTAGAGCTCAAATAATCTGTAAGGCTAAATAAACAAGATATGTAATCATAACAAGATGATAAATGTTAGATATCATGAACATAACAACTGAAATTCATACCCTTCATACCAAATAAGATAATCATGAGTCATGGAAAAAATAATGACAGTTTATCAGACATGAATCATATGGGAATCAAATAATATGAGTCATCAGGGAATAACATAAGCATAAGAAATTGATTTGTGGCTTAAAAGTAGGAATAAAAAATATTATTTCATGTAAAACAACAAATACATTCATAAAAAGTCAGGCTTCTGATAAATCTTGTGAATGAGATTCAATTATGGGATGACCTACCACATACTATATTATGTTAATGAGATAACCACTATATAAAGAGGATGGTATAAAGACTAAGGATATGACTACCATACCTGAGAATGGTGAACATTCTGGTAAGTATCTCAAGGGGGAAAATATGAATGAGGTAAAAATCCCAATATGAATATTGGTTAATGACTCTACATGAATTGATGTGACAATAAAGGGTTTCTCTATGCCTATTTCAAGGAAGGAGTTCCTAGATGAAGGTGTCTCTATGTGGGTTGTCCCCCTAATGGAGATGAAACCTCTAGAAATAATTCTACTGAAGATGTTGGTGGTTCGAGTACTCTCATTGTAGATTTAATTTTGTATTATGTTGCTAAATTTGATTCACTAATATATTAGAATGACCATTTGAATGCCACTGTTTCAAACTCTGAGGTTCCAACTGATGGTAGTGGATCACCAACTGAGGATGTGAATTTTATTCCAACTCAGGCTCCCCTATTACTACTCCTAGTAAAGATACATCCCCTTCTACTTCAAACTGTGTTTATGAGGAAACATGTGAATATGAAACTCTTGTTGATCAGATTATGTTCTCTAATTATACTAGTGAAGATGATTCCCCTATAACTTCTACTAGAATTTCATTGGGTTACCATAAATCAGATTCGCATTCCTCTCTAATGGCTTATGTTGACAAAAAGTCCCCTCCAAAGAAAAAAATGGTTTTTCATGGTGGAAGAGGAGAAAGCTTTTAAGGTTAACCAAAACTCACAAAGTGCTCCTCCATTCCCTTTATAGGTGTGTGATCCTTATTCAGGGGCCATGGAAACATTAATGGGCTCTCAAAATTCAGTGGGTCTTCATCAGGGTGAGGTCAGTAAAATCGATCTAAGAGCCCCTACAAACTAATGAATGGCTCTAAGAAATCATCAGGAAATAAGAAAGCAAAATGAAAACTATTAAATCAAACTTTAATTTTAAATTAGGTTCAAAATTAATTTCCATTATTGGATTTGTTTGTCTCTCATAGACTCCAAAACAATTAATTCAATACATAATCATATTAATGAACATAAACCTATGTATCATGGTATTTATAAACCCAATGTTTCATTCTCTATGGGTTTTTTAGGTCTAAGTAATTTTGGTTATCAACTAATTTGATAATAGTGGTTCTTCAAGTCAGGTATACCATTTATGGGTTTTTAAAAAATTCATTGGGGAAAGATAATCATATCAATATTGATGGGAAGTTGAAATCTTTATTTTTTATGTTTGACTCAAGGAAGATGGTTGTCTCTTTCATTTGTTCCAAAAATTGATATTAGTATAAAAGGGGTGTATGGCCTGAGATTCAAATATTCATGGGTTGTTTCTCCTCACTTGGGTTTCTAATTGGGGATATCATAATTGTTCACTCCTCCAGTGATAAAATGGTTTCCCTTCACTCTAATATTTCACCCATGGAGTTTAAAACATGTGTAGTTGAAAATTAGTTTATTAAATTCATCTTGTTTGGTTCCAAATACACCTAGTACAATAGGTATTTAAATGGAATGTTTTTTAGTAAGATTTATTGTGATTTTATTAATGATGTTTCTATAGGAAATAGGATTCAATCTACAACATCTCTCTCCCAAAATTACAATCTGAAAATCATCTAATTCTTTTCAACTTCATGAGTATGAACAGAGTATTCCCATACCTTTCAATTTCAATAATTCTTGGTCTCATCAATGTGACTATAATAGTCTCATTAATAATTTCTGGATCAACATAAATGGTGGATGTGGTAGTAAGCCTTCCTTGTTAAATTGAATCTGTTCAAGGAAAAGATATAAATTTAGAAAAAGGCTAAATATAGTGAGCTAGAAAATAAGATCACCACTCTTGAATCATATCATCACCAAATTCAAGATTAGACAATAATAGATGACATCAATATGGAATATCCCAAGGAAGCTAGTATTTTTTCTTTCTGAATTACATCTTGGAAATGAATAAAGGAATCCTTCATGAAATATGTAGGAAGAAGTGTCTTTAGGAAGGGTCATCGAACACCAAATTTTTTAACATATGTCAAAGAACTCAGAAGGATAATTGACCTTTATTATTTCTTAATATTGAGTATCATATCATTCTAAAGAAGGTTTTTCTTATTGTTCACAATGTTTATCATTTCTTTAAACATTTTATGGGTATAGTTTATTGGATAATTTGATGGATGGAATTATCACTAATATGGTAACTTCGTAGGGAAACAATTTCCTTAATAGTGTCCCTATGGATATTGAGATAAAATATGTTGTTTCTAGCCTCAATACTAGTAGTTACCCTAGTCCATATGTCTTTAATACATATTTTTCAGAAGTATTGGGAGATGATTTAAGGGGATGTATACAAGTTGGTATCATCATTATTCACTTATAAAATTCACCCTTAAGGACATAATGATCAGTTCATCACTTTGATTCCTAAAATTGAGAATTCTTGTGCATTACATCTCTTTAGGCCTATTTATATATTTAAGATAATTTATTAAGTTATTAGCAAGATTATTTATAACTATATTTCAAGTATTTCTTCAAAAAAATTTCTCTTGGAATCTATTTGGAATCATTAATAGAAGAACAATACATGAATGCATTTAATCATCTTCATAATGTATTAATTTTCACTTAAAAACTGGAAAAGGATGTTGAATTTATCTAAAGATTTATATTTAGAAGGATTTGGACTCTCTGGATTGGAATTTTTTGAATATGGTGTTTAGATGTTTTGGTTTCAATACCACCTTAATTAATTGGATTTCTAACCTATTTGGATCAAGTCATGTTTTTGTTATAATAAATAGATCCCCAAAAGGTTATTTTAATTAATAATGAGGTGTTCACCGAGATGATCATCTCTCATAATTTCTTTTTTAATATTTTAGGATTATCTCAACCATCAGATCCCCCATATTATCTATTAAGGATACCTTATGAAAATTCAAGATCCTAGGTCTCTCATTTCCCCTACACACCTCTTCTATGTTGATGATATCATTCATTTTCATAGAGGTATGTAAAAATAATATTCGTTTTTTGAATCAAATTTTACAACACTAAGATATTATTTCTATGAAAAAAATTTATTTGGGATAAATCCATAATCTTTATTGGGATGAGTTATTCTATTACTAGAATGAATTTTATTCTCTCAGAGATTGAAATCCGAGAGGGAACAATTCCCGTTATGTACCCTGGTGTTCAACTTTTTTTTAGAGGGATAGAGATATATATTTTGTTAAAATTGTTTAAAAGTTAAATGGGAAACAAAAATTTAGGAATTCGAAGTGTTTATCCATTTTTGGAAGATTTATTTTATTAATGGATTTTATTATTTCCAAACTGGTATATCCATTCACTGTATATAGATGGCTGATAGGGCTTATTAGTTAGTTAAAAGTGTGTGTCATGAATTTTTTTTGTGTAAAAATATTCATGAATGAAATATAATTACTATTATATGGATGACATTCTGTAAGAAAATATCTAATGGGGGAATTGGTACAATAAATATTAGGCTTCTTAATGAATCCCTTTGTTCTAGGCTCACCTGGAACCTCAAGAATAGAAATTTTGGTACATTGAGGTTTCTCGAAGCATATATTTATGATATTAGGAAACTAAGAAGTTATTTTTACATTTAATAATCTAATTGGTCAGAAATCAGATCATTATTTCAGAGTCTCATGATATGATCAAAATGGATTATGAATAAGAGCATTAATATTAAATTCTTGTTTGATAATTGGATTGGTTCTCCTCTCATTTGGGATTTCTAGACCTCTGTTTTAAGTAATGATTCTTAGATTTATATAAAATAATTTTTTGATGATCCACATTCTATTTTTTAGTGTGATATTCAGATTATGGTTGAAAATTATGATTTGGATTCCTACCAAGATGTTATGGTTTGGGAATCGACAAGAAATTGAGTGCTCAAAAGTGAACTATTTTATCTTCATGATATCAAGGTATCATATATTGATTTTTGTTGGATATCCTTTTCTAATAAGGACTAGATCAAAACCACTCAATTCACACTTATCTGGAGGCTTTCTCAAAATAGTGTACACACCAATATGTCTAGAATAGAAGAATTATTTCTCATTCCTCAAGGTGTGTAATATGTCATTATCATAGAGGAGATACAAAGAATATTTTTCTCAATTTTTCAAATACTTCATCTATTTCAAATTAAATTCGTAAAATCATTGTTTTTCAGGGATTACGATTTTTGGTTTTATAGGCCCTTTTGAGAAACTTCTCTTACATTCACCATTCTACACTTGTACATGCACATTTATCTATTGTTATTGATGAATTATTCTACTTCATATGTTGGTGTCACAATGCATGTCCATAGCATAGGATGAACTTTTTCTTGAAACTAGTTTTGTAGAAGTTTTTTTTCTATTTAAGGAAAAAAATTTGTTCAAATGGGGCATTGTAAAAATAGTATGCATGACTTCAAAACATTGATAAATTATAGTATCCCTGGAATCATTTTTCATTTTGTGGGTATAAATGAGGTTTCATGGTTTCCTCCTCTACCTTGTTGGATCAAAATACACACAAATGGGGCCTTTAATAAATCCCAGGCCCCTCTGGGTGTGGTGATAATTTTTGGGACCATGAGTAAAATGTCAATGGTTATTTTTATGGATCATGTTGTTTGACTTCTTCTCTTGAATTATAGATTCTTGTAATTATTCATGAGATTGTTTTTGAAAAAAATTAAAGGTAAGAATATTATTGGTCTGGGAAGTGACCCTTCCACTCGTGTTTAGAATATTAGAATTGGTGAATTGCATATTTCAAGGAGACTTTCTGAAAAATCAATGGAGTTATTGAATACACATATGAAACTCAACTTCATTGTCGCACATTTCATATATGAGGCCAACATTATTGTGGATGGGCTTACTAACATGGTCATTAGTGTGACTCTCTAATGGTCAGACATCCTCTTAGTTTATTAGATTTATTTATATGGAAGTGATTGTAATAATATCCCATTCTTTCAACTTTTTTCATTCTTTTTTCACAGATAAATACATTGGCCAATTTGTCAAGGGATTCTTTCAAAAAATAGACACAACAACTTCATCAAGATTCTAGTCCACAAGAGTATTTTCTCACTATTTTTTATCAGTGTATTCCATTTAGATACTATTCACATGTATTCTCAGATGAACGATTCTACAAAACTTCAGCAAATAACATTGAAGACATCAGAATATTACACAGATCATCACTCAATAAGAGAAACATGTGAAATTAATCCCCTCAGATAAATTACCAGGATTTTGATTTCTAACATCCAAATAAAAATAAGGGAAAAGTATAAAACTAATATAAAAGATTACTTTCCCAAACCACCTATAGTGAATTAAGTCACATTATTATGGGATATGTTTACACACTCCCTCATAACTACATCATAATTCAAGGAATAAAATCTCAGCGACATACTTACGTCATGGAAAGATGATAAACATGAACCTTTGATACCCCTATTTCTCAAACCATCCTAGATACCCTAGTACCATTATTCCAATACCAATACTTACATATCCCAAATGGCATTTATGATCCGCAAGGGTTGCAATCTAGAAACCGACATCAAAAAATATAAAATTGAGGATGAAGTTTTCCACAAACACAACAGAATAAACTAATGAATATCAATATGCTTCAATATTCCATAGGGAGATTGTACCAAATACCAAATAAGAATATAATAACCTTAAAATTACATCATAAATTACCAGATGTCGAACATGAAAAAATACACATCGCAAAGGACACGTCACCCCATGCCCAAGTGATCAAGTACTTCAACCTCCTCCAGGAGGTGACTTCCCTTTACTCAGACCTCAATGGATAAAATATATAATTTCTATAAGGAAAAAAGGTAGGGTGTGATATAATAATCCATTAGGGTCTCACCAAGTGTTCCACAATATGATTCCTTAAAAATAATCCAAAACATGAACTCATTTTTAATCAAAATATTATTGGATGTACACTTTCATATTTAAAGAAAACATGATTTACATTTCATGTGAATGAATAAATTTAAAACATGGATTAGAAAAACACTTTAGATAAAATAGTTTATATAATTCCATAGGCCTAAGAAAAATGGTTTTACAAAAAATGGAATTTATAAAAAAATCAAAAATATAAACACAGTCATCTTCCCCAAGGAACTATTATTCCACATTATGGGATCCTCCTACATTTAATATCGGTGATCATGAAAATATGTGTACACATATCCCTCAGACATAGGCCAATTATGACACATCAATATCCCATCAGGGATAATATCTTCTAAAATTGGATTTTTTAGAATTTGGGATCATATTATGTTCCTAGGACATTATTATCCTAGTATGTTTTTCCCAGGTAACCCAATAACTACCCAATATTACATGTTCTCAATCAATCAATTAAAAAGCCGGTAATCATTTTATTCTGTATTACATCAAAATATCAATCTTTTCCTTTTCAAAATTCCAATTCTCATTAACAATTGCATCATCATTCATTAATAATTTCATTACATTTGAAATAAAATCATTCATAGTATATCATCATATTAATTCAACCCATTTTCCAAAAACAATTCTCAAGTCATTTTTAAATTTTGATCAATTTCAAATAATTCCCCATCATCCAATTCGATTAGAATTGGTGGTTTCCCCCAAAATTCATACCATATCAATTCAAACTGCAATTCGAATCAAATTGGATTTTCAAAATTCAATAAAAATAAACATCAACAAACAATAAATTCATGGTTTAATCAATTATCCATCTTAAATGAAACCACATACATTATAATAATGGAATGAAACACCCACAATGGGACTCGACAATAATATATGAAGATATTGAAGATATATGATCACAACCTATAAAAAAGATCCAATAACAAATAGCTTAGTTCCATCAATCCCAAGATGACCTATCAAACTCCATGTGTAAAATAAATAAATATAAAATAGGACAGAAGAAAACTTGCCCAAGGAATTCACCACCACTATAACAATGTTTGGTGGATGAGAAAAATGACTTAAAAATGTTCTAGGGATCTCAAATTGCCTAAGTAAAGCCTCTAGGTTGAGTAAGGAAACCTAGAGGATGGAAATATCGATTTCACCCATGTCACCTTCATAAAACCGAAGGTTGGGATTTTACATATTTTTTAACGCAATTACATGCCGTATGATTTTTGAGTCCAACATATACTGAAAATCATGTCTCCTTTTTATTAAAACCGTATTTTTAATATTTACATGACGAGTAAATTCTACATGGAATGTAACCATTATTGATATTTAACCATTTAATTAAATATAATTGGTGATAATTACAGGTCTTCTAACCACATTACATGATGTTTAAATCCCAATATGAGTGTAGAAACAAAAAAAAATTGTACTGAAAATTCCAACACGTCCATGACATAATAATAAAATTTATCCACTAAATACATCATTGGCATTACCCAACTAATAAAAAATTAAAAACACAATAAAGGTCTATAAAATACATATCAAAACGTTAATGGGGTGTTACAAAGGATGTGATTGGAAATGATTGTGGAGTATCAAATTAATCAATTTAGTGTAAGAGGATTGGTTAACATGGATCATGGATAGCATTGTAATTGAAAAACAAACCCTAAAGAGATATCCCTCTTCATATCACTATTCTTAATCATATCCTTTATCAATATTTTTTTTAAACTTGATTCATTGCATTTTTTAATATTGAAAATTTCAAAAATAGCAATATGATTACTATAATTTAATGTTACAAATATGATTTTTGAGAACTGCTCTCTAGAGAAAACATAGATTAGCCACTATACAAAATCATAACATATGAAATATTATTTTTTCTACACATCATGATTGTAACAATTCAAAACGTAGTGTCCTTTTAGGGGAGGCTAATACAATATTCTAATTTTAAATATCATTTTATTTTAAAATTAAAATAAAAAATCATAAACAATACTTAACTCAACCTTATCTTGAATGATGATGTTTCTTTCATTTCAAAATAGATCAAGGATATAGATGGCAAATAATCATATTGGATAGTTAAAAACAGAACATCGAAGACCTTAAATAGACCCTTAAATACCATGTATTAGGCAAATTCGATAGATAATAAACTAAACTCTAGGAGTATTTCTGAGAATTTTATCAATAACTGGTCAAGGAAAGAAAACTATATTCCTTGTTTCTCCCCAGTTTCTCTAAATAAATTTAACATGTTAATTTTCAAGAACATGTGGTTAAAAATGGTATAAAATACTAGTTTTAGTGTATTAAAAAGAATAAATCAAAGATATATAGCTCAATTTAACAAATAGAAACTACGAATCTGGAGAAACATAATATTGAACCAGAGACACATCTAGATCATGTGGAAGAAGATATTTCCCTACTCATATTTGAAGTAGAATATGATAAGGAGTACAAAAAGGTATTTTTTAAATATACATTCCACATTTCTCAACAATTTCAAAATGGAATTTTGGAAGAATATTTTTTAACTAATAAACATAAGGTGGATCAAAATCATTTGAATGAATTCTAGAATGTATATGATGTGAAATGTGATATCAAATTTTTTAAAAGGAATGAGAATCCGCCACATTGAAACTTTTTTCTATCCTTTTTTGAATAAGATGACACCACCCAATTGGTGGATTTCAAAAAAAATTGGATGATCCGAACTACCTTATGAAAATAACTACCACTAACCCCTATGAACCAATTTATATTAATGAATCAATTGATGGAAATCTGATAGGGGATGATGATATTTTTGTGATCTCATTTTGATTGATTTTTTTTGTCACTAAATTTTGTAACACCTATCATTATTTGAATTTTTAGATTCAATAAATACTTTTTTTCTCTAGGAAAAATGTGAAGAAAAAATAGATCTAATTAATGATGAACATTTAAAGCAGTATAAATATGATGATCATTTATTAGAGGGAGTCTATGAGGATATCAATGATACTTTTCCTGATGAAACACAGAAAAATGGATCCAACATTAAATGGGGGGATTTTGATTTAGATTCATCATGTATAGTTTAAAATTAATGACACTCTAGCATTCCCTTGGATTATTCCATTGATACTGCATAACTAAATCCATCACTGGAGAATAAATAAGAGGTTGTTAATGTTACAACCAATAAGGTTGAGGACTAATACTTTATTATACCCCCACCATGAAAGTTGTACCTATTGGTATGGGGTGGATGTAGTGTACTCTATCAGTAGAGTAATTATAAATAATTAAGATGTAATGTATTTTATAATAAAGAAGTATTGTTGGTTTAAAACAAAGATACTTCACCAAGCATTAGGTATTGGATAATACCTAATAAATCCCTTTTAGAGGTAGAAAAAACCCTAGGCCCACATGGGGGTTAAACAATGATCTATCAATCTTGATTTCCCATTTATCATTCTATTCCCAATTTATATTATCATAATTATTTATTATGATTTATTTTCTAATTTACCGTTAAATATTTTTATGAGTAGGTGATAGGAGATTAACTAAAGGATGGACTACCAACAAGTCATCTTTTTCCTATCCTTAAAACATTCATGTTGTGATTACATTTAAAAAGGTAATACATGTAAAATATACATTTATTAATTGAGTAATCTAGATAATTTATTTTTGGGGGATGTGACATTTATATTTTAGGGTTTTAAAATTTATATTCTTTAAAAAATTTATGTATTTATCATATTTGCGTTTTTTTATTTTTAAATTTTTCTATTATTTTGAAACTATTAATCTCAAATGATTATCTATTTCTATTTTTCAAAAGAAATTAATTATTAAAAAAATTTAACACATGAATCTAGAAAAAGTGAATGCTAAATATTACTTTCTTCAAGTTCAAAACATTGAGAATTTCATGAAAAAACTCTAATTTTATAATCCCAATACATATCTCATTGTATTTGTCTCTAAAATCACATTTCTATAAGGCTTCTAAATACTTTCTTTATATTCTTTACATTCACCTCATTTCATTAGAAAACCGTTCTATTCTTTATATATCTATAATTTTATTTATTTCTCTCAAAACATAAGGGTTTTAGGTATGTATTTTTTAAATTTTTGGGGAATTTATTTGGTTTTAAAATACTTCTTTTCAAGATAATAATTTTAATTCTATCTGACATTTTCAATTTATCATTTTATCACTTAGAATCCATGATAATCCTGTTAGTTTAGCGACATTACAATCCAATTTCCTTATCCATCTTTCTCAAGAAGTCAAAATGAATGTTCTAGATTAACATTAGTGTGGGGGGAATATGTATCGTGGTGTGCAACATAATTAGATTCTAATTTGGGTTAAAAAATAATTAATTTTATTTTATTTTTCTAGAAAATTTATTCTACTTGAATATGTTGATTTCTAGTTATTTCGAAATTAAAATAACCCTCATCAACATTAAAAATTAAGCAGTGTGGAATTGGAAAATATCAATCAAAATTTTAATTTTATAGAAGGAATTTGAGTGGATATCATTCAGTTGGAAGAAATACCAAATTATGTGTGAATTTTATAGTGTTTTCATGATGATTGGATCTTACTTTTAGTAAATGTATTGGCAGATACCATACTAGACTAAAAATTATAATCATAGATTTGTTTTTCAAAATTACACAAACCCTCCTTATTCTGCCTCAGAATTATTTACCCATAAAACCAACTAATAAATAGCTTTTGAATAATCCTAAAAAGTAATGATTATAAAAATATCTCCCTGAACCAAATTGGTCTGATATGTAGTAATTTATCAAGCCTATGGTGACTCTTGTAAGGTTTTTGTGGATAAAAGTCTTATTGAAAATTATAATTTTTGTGATGAGGGAAAATTCAAGTGAGGAAAGCTTTTCCTATTTAAGAGAGGATAAATAAAATTGAAATGAGTTAAATGAGATGAATTGAGAGCTACAAATAATTTTTTTTATGGAAGAATGATATTTTTCAATGGTGTTAAATTTTTGGATCTCAGTGGAATGAGTTTTAAAAATTTCTTTTATTTCACTCGGATCCTTACTTGTCCCGCATTCCATGTTCTAATTGTTGGGGGATTGATAAAGAAAATATTTTTATAATTTTCCAATTTTTTCAATGTTTAAATCCCTACCCAATATTCAAGATGAGGTTAATTTCATCATTTTTTATTTAAGGTATATTCTAGGATTAATGGTTAAAATTGCTTAATTTTGGAATTTTAACTCATTTCTATCACTTATATATTTCAAAAATAAAATTTTACATATTAATAAAAATTGAGTAATTATTTCCTTATAGGATTCTTTTTATTTTGTGATTAATCTTTTTAAATTATAATTAGTGCTAATTATAATTTCATAGGGGAAAACTAAATTATTTAATATTTAATATATTTTTGGAAGATAGAATTGAACAATATTCATTAAATTTGTTATATCATGGTATAAATGAAATAAAATGAGGTTATTTTATTTTTTTATGAAATATAAGTCATTGTATCATGCTTATGCTGAATTTTATGGAAAAATATACTCATTAATTAAGTTCTTTTACACATCAAATTGGTGGAAGATTAAGAGTTTTTTCATCTAGAAAAATATTTATTTAGTGATTCTTGAATAAATTTTTATAATAATGTACGAAGGCTTTGTGATTTTGATATTAGACATCCAACAAAATTCATAATAGCTATTAAGAAGGCCAGGGGTATTTTTGGATATTATTTCTAGAATAATTGAAGAAAAAATTCCAGGGATAGATTCTAGAGAATAAATTTTCAATTTTTCCATTTATCTTTTTTTTAGTTTTGGAATAACTTAATCTTCACCATTCTAATTGGATATCCTTCACATATTTGGAAATACATAAGGGTTATTGGGTAAGGGGATTTTTTTATTTTTTATTTTCATGAGTTCCTTTGCTTCATTCAATAAAATCCCTTTTTCTTCAGTTAATTTGGTTTGAATATTTTAATAGTAGTTTTTATTATCATGAATGACCTTATTTGGTAAATTAATATTTTATTGTTATTAACATGGTTTATGATAATTGTGTCCATAAACATTCTTATGATTAATATATGATGGAATATACTAGATCATAGTGATGAAGTACTAAGTTATTGTCAGAATGGGTCGGAGGGGAAATGGACATCTTTTTGACATTCTTAGGAATAAACAAGAATTTCTCTTGTATTTCCTATGTCAATTAATGTAATTATCTACAATTATATCACACCTTTTAATAAGGATATATTAATATGTGATATTGGAATGTTTTATTCTCACCACCTATGTTTGACCAATGGAGTGAGAGGAAGCGATTTTGGAATCTCACCTTAACAAATTTAGTAAAAGTGACTTGGGTATCTTAAATCTAGGATAATATTTCAATTGGAAAACGAAAATTACCTTGATCCCCATTCTTATATCACTATTTTTAACAAGATACATCATCAATATGTTTGTAATCCCTAGTTTTGCTTCTATTTTCAAAATTTACCAATTTTAAAAACACTATATGTTTTCGATTAATTTAAAGAGAAAAACATGATTATTATGCAGTCCTATCTAGACAAAACATATGTTGAACACTATAGTAGATTTTATCATAGGGAATAAATATTTTTTCTTGACCTTCTGATTGGAATGTGACGGATTGAAGCATTCTTTTTTATCACAATTGTTCCTTAAGACTACTATCCTCTCTAAGACAAATGAATGGAATGGGGGTACCATCCAATTGTTAGAGGTTATGTTGCTGGCATCTTCCATGAATACAATAAGATCATGGGTACAATATCAACCTTTAGTTATGTGTTCATACAATAATAGCTATAATTATTCCTTTGTTCTGACTCTATATGAGTCATTGTATATGAGTTTTTGTCGATTCCCATCATGATTGGAGAGGAGTTAACTATTAGTCTTGATGTGGTTTACATCATGATATAGAAGATCTAGATGTTTCATCAGAGGACTAAGGAAACACAAGAATATATGAAGGAATATTTTGATTAGAGGAAGATTACCTTAGGGTTCAAGAATGGAGACCATGTTTTCTAGATTTTTCCCCCTCATCATGGGTAACAATGGATTTCTCAAGGGAGAAAGGTCCTATGATATTTTATTGGACGCCATGTGGTGTTGGGGATAATTGGTGAGGTGTCTTATCATTTGGATCATCCTATGAAGAAAAATTAGTGTAATTAAATAGTTTATGTATCCCAAAATCATTAGTATCTTTATAATGAATAAAATTTCATTAACATAAGACAGTTTGATTTCAAGGATGATGCATTGTTCTTTTTGTGGCAAATCATGACCCAAAACCTTCATGAGAAATTGTTTGGAGGGGTATTCATACCCTTTTTTTGATTTCCATAATAGCATGGTGATCTATAATAGATTACTTATGAGTTAGTGTGACATATGCAAAACCATTACCCATTTTTTTTAAATTGATGTGTTATGTGATGTTATGTTGATGATGTAAAAGATGCTTTTGTTTTAGGATTTTATGATGATAGTGTTTAGTAAGTTCTAGTAAAAGAAAATATATTTTTTCTTCTTCGAGTGGTATCTTCTATTGGGGTTCTTGGTGGTTTCTAGTAGTTGATGTTACCTTATCTGGTAGGATTCCATTCTCTAGGATGAGAACTGTTATTTTGGTAGATTATTTGATGGCCTAAAACTTTCTGACAATTCAATTATGTTTTTTCTAGTGATTATGATCATAATGAAGAATTTTATAGGTTGTATAGAATCTAAAGGTTTACTTTAAACCATTTTAGGATACATCATATTGTGGTAGTGGGTTTAGTGGTGGTTGTTTTGATGTTTGTTAGGTTTTGATGGTGTTCTTAGCCATTTTGAGTTGGTTGTGTGGTGCTTAGTGACCCCACCAAGTGAAACATGTTATATATACATTTTTTGGGTCAGTTGGTATGGTTTTAATGTGGTATAAAATGGGAAATATTGAAAACACACTGAGCAGGTTTGGTTCCCATTGTGGAACCATTGGGGTACCTATTAGATATATGGAAAAGAAAGGAGCTCAACATGTCATGGTACAAGGCATGGTGAGGTGAAATGTATTGGATCTTTTTACCATGAGGAAGTGCATGGTGTGTTACTTCTGATAATTATCTTTAAGGACTTATTAAATGATATGATATTTGATTATCTCATACAATGAATTTGGGTTCATGTTTGACTAGAGGCCAACATGATGTGGTCAATGGTTGGGACATTATTGTAAAGACCCCAATAATTTTTTTATATTGGTGACCCTACCTCCTTTTGATTATAGTATTCACCATTTATTTAACATTTGGACATCCAATAGTCCTTACCTTATTCTCTAATCATTTTTTTGGAGTTTATAACCCCTATTCATATCTTGATAAAATTTCCTTAGGTAATGGTATCATTCTCTTCACTTTAATCTCCATTGTTCCAATTATTCATTATCACTATGATTTGGTTGATTAAAACCCTCTATTTGGGTGAAGTTAATGTTGGTGGTTCAATATTCATAGGCTTGAGTGGTGTTTACCTTGAATCTGGTGGTGCCTTATCCTTTTTCTTATTTGGTGATTCCTTAGGGCTACAAAAATGAGGTAGGTGATTCATGTTCTCCCTTTAATTATATACAATTATGAAACTTTCATACTTTTGATTTCTATTTGGTGAATGGTATGAATTTCCTTAATCCAATATAATTTCTAGATTAAATATATTTTATAGGAATAGTGAAAATAGAATGATGTTAACATTTTTCTTATTGTTTATTTTATTGTTTATATACCATGTTACACCTTCTTATGATGTATTGATTGGAAATGCCCTTAAATTGGTAAAATATTTAAATCTATTTTTTCATAAATTTTAAAATTCATTCAATTGCCTTTTATTTTTTTCTCTAGTTTGTAGAATAGGGTCTTAGTTGGTTTTGGTTCTTTGTGTAATTTTTCAGTTGTTGTGGCTTGGGAAAATTGGTTGGATGTTATGTTTTGGTGGCAATGGTATTTTGGGAATGGTGTCTGGGGTTATTATAGATCAGTGGAATTTAAACGTTGTTATTGATATGGTTGATTATTGGAAGAATTTGGTTATAAATGGAATGATAATTTTATTTAATAAATTTATTTTTTAATGGAATAAATTTAACTAATTAAAATGAAGGTAAATGAATGGAAATGGAAAGTTAAACATGGGATAAGGACCCTAATTAATTCTTACTTTAGATTTTTTGTTTTCTATTAATTATAGATAACATTTGAGGGGTATTTGAAACACTCTTTTCATCACGACAGTCTTAAGATGATTTTATAATGATCTAATAGGTGTTTTCTTGTGCACGAGATGATTATATATTATTTTATTGTATTTAATTATGCTCCTCTTTTGAGTCGAGTACTACATACTGCATTTAGATTTTAATAGTAGGGTATTTTTAAATAATCCATGATGGGGAGGATAAATATGGTTTAATACTCCCTCTCCCACATGGTATCATCAGAAATGATTCGTGAGTATGCAAATGACAAATTGTTAGGGGTGGTACTGAGTAGTGGATGGGGATATATATATAGTGGGGGTTGTGGCGGTAGGTGGAGGGAATGAGGTTGATATCACACATGTTCATGACACCCTACTTCTATAATTTTATGGTATGATGTTTGGTATGAAAAATAGGTTGAGATATTGGTTTCATAAAGTATATTATGTGGTTTAATTCATAGATATTGAGTTGGGATTAAATAATGATATGATGATTGTTTTGGAAGAGATGATATCAATATATGTCTTCTATTAAGGTGACAGTGGAACACCATTAGGAAAATTTCTTAAAGAATATAATTAAATATTCCACTCATCGTAATTTATTATTCATGGATGCATTATTTAGTGAGCGATCCTAGGTGAGCCCAAAGTAATTAGCCTCTGCAATGTGTTCTTGTATGTTATGTTGTTTTCTTATAGGCGTAATAGTATGATCTTTCCATATTTTTAAGAGACTCTTTTTTACTATTATCCTTCTGAGTAAATATATTATTCTCACCCAATATATTAATAATAATTTGTTTCATAGGATTATATAAGGGCATTGGTGATTGAGATTGAAATTACAATCATTGAGTTTTCAGCAATTGGGACATTTCCACAATATAGTTTTCTTGGTGTTATTTTATTTTATGAATTATTGAATCTTTTTATACTCATGAATTGTCGGTTTGGTTGTATGTGATTTTAGTTTATTTTATATATCATATTGGATTTCTTGTTCATTTATACAATAATACAGGGAAATAATTTAGGGTAAATCAACCCATTATGTTTTATATATCCTTGATTCTAGTCAATAACCATGGGAATATGGAGGTGAAATTCAAGGGTCACACTCACAACATATTCTATGTCATTAGGGGTTCGAAATGGGGTAATTTAGTGAAAGATTAGAATTTATCATATTCTAGTTCATGAGTTGGTGTGTCCAAATGATTGTATCTTTTAATGTATTGGTTCTCCCTATCATTTTAACCGTAAATAATGGGTAGAAATATGGTTCACATGGTGTAGTTGGTATTATATTGGTTATTCACTATATATCCTAAATCATTGATGGAAATGGTAGGACCATTGTAAAATTTTGGAGGTCGCTATACTAGTTGACTAGCTAATCCCCACCAAAATGTTAGGAAGAACCACTTATACAAGTGTTGAATTATCATTATAAATTATTGGTATGATTGGATGCCATTCCAATAAATATTATAATTCCTTATATCATACAATTTTAAAAGAATGTGCAGAGTTTTCTATTATAGATATTGGTTGTAATTTCCAAACCATGTTTTCCTGACATTCTTTTTTATTTGTAATCTCTTATCTCAAATGCGTGTGAGTCATGAGATTTTATAGAGTGTGTGTGAGGATGTCTTGGTGAGATGATATGATTTTCCACCTCCTCTTGACACTACACTATACATTGATGGGTGGTTTCTACATAACCATAGGCATGCATCCCCATATGCAAATGGATTTTAACCCACAATGGGAGTTTAGCGTAAAACCATGGGGACACAATACCCCCATATCAAATGGAGGAATGATAACTAAATTTGAATTCATAACACATAAGATGATAAAATGAATGTATTAGGTAAAAAAAATAATTTATGAATGGTGATATAAGGCCATACAGTACTGACCTCTTTATGGGCTGATCACAAATGAATAAATAGAAATTAATTACAAAAACCAAAACACTAATAAGGTGTTGATCCATCACCAATCCCCCTCCTCACCCAAAATACCATATCCCATATAATGTATCATTCTAAATCAGATAATACTAGGATAATTTCCAACATTGACCTCCATAAAATGTAATGATTCTCATGTAGAGATATGTCATAGACAGCCGATCATTGTGTGAGTACATAATTCAATAGGGAACCAAAAATGTGGTCCTTGACATAACCAGTAAATGCCTTTTTAATGTATGTAATATAATCAGATGAATAAAATAAATAAATAATATATGATAAAAGTAATGAAATAATCATCATCCACCCTTGTAAAAAGTTGACTATGGATATCATCCAAACCAGTAAGATCATATGTCCATATGAGCTTCAAGTATCTAGGGTAGTCTTAATTTTAAATTAGATTGAAGGGCCATTTTCATAATTGAACATTAAATCCAAAACATGGAGGTTCTAACCCCTAAAATAGGTGTTTTGTACTTGAAATGAAATATTTGTGGTGTTAAGGATGCTATTAGAGCATTTAGAAGGCATCTAGGGTGGCCAGGGATGTAGTAGGGCTCTATTGCAACAAACAGGATCCAACTGGCTAACTATTTCGGGGATAAAGGGATAAAATGAAAAATTTAACTCCTATTGATTAATGGATAATCCGACTCTTTTATTCTCAAATATGAAAAATACAATGGGTTTGAACCCTCTCCCTCTCCTATTCTCCCCCATTTTTGGGTGCAGAGTTCTGAATAATTATGTTAGTGGATTATGATATGGTTTGCCTCTTCTTATTCCATCACTTTTTCTCTCATAGTTTTCAAATTATAGTTTTTTTTCAATTTCGTATTATATGAAAGTTTCTTTAGATAATGGTGTATTCTCCCATTTTCAATTGGTACTTTCATTATGCACCAAAAGGATGACTCATAATGACATCCACTTATCGTCGTTCACTTATTCGGTGATGATATATCAGGAAAATATTTTATTTAATTTTTCAATTATTTTTATTTATATTTTTTATAGAATCATCATTATAATTTTGTAATTCTGATCTGGGGTGTAGTTAGCTATCTATTGTGGACCACTTACGGGTGGTCGACATGAGTTCTAGGGAAATGATTTCACCCAGTGAGAATTTAGGTGTTATGACTATGTTTAGTATAAAAAATTATTTAGTTTATAAATGACATTTTTGGTTGTTTGGGTGTCATATTACGAGTTAATACCTCACATGTGATGGTGAATACAAATTGGACAAATACAACATAGATCGGGGCTAGGAAAAGCTCTCTATCAAGAAATTCAAAACCGATCTATCTAGACTCTCATTGAGGGATTATTATAACATGTGACAGCTGACTAAAACATATGGGATTGGCCTAATGGGTGGAAACAATCACCTCTGTATAAGTGATCAATTACATTGGTTAGATAATCCTAGAGGTGGGATATTTTAAACTACACAACAACCTAGAACCCTTAGACATAATGAGATGAAAAATGAGTGTGGGGCCCTTATTCAAAAGAATTATCCTAGGTGGATAGTCCTTACGCAGATTGATTAGGTTCTTCATAATGTGAAATGACCTTGCATGATCCTGAATATGATGGAGGGGTCCAGGATTACTCCATAGACTATTTCTTGTATGAGTTACCTCAATGATTCCAAAAATACCATGTGTGGTCCTAGTTTTGTCCTGGGGAATAATGACCATCATGAGGTGAGTGATGTTCATGAGACTACGAGGTGAGTAGGGTACCCTTGAAGGGTTACCTAGTATGTAATGACAATATGGGACCTTAGTAGGTTCTTTATATTGGATTAATCCTAATTCGTTTCATGGTTTTTTGGTAATACTGATTTTTGGTGTCATGCATATCATGAATCGGACTAATAGACTTATTGGGCCTATGAGATATGATGAGGGGTTTGGGAGTTCGACCATCCCTTTTACTGTTTCATATTTTTTTCATCAATATATTTTCATTTATTTTCAACGATCTATGTAATTCTTCTGATGTCAAGGAAGCATTGGTTGTGACATTGGGGGAATTTCTACTAGGAATAGGGTCTATCATAGTACGATAAGAATGTTTGGAATGTCCATGGATTCTATGATATATATTCTTTATTGGAATGAATTAGATACTTGGGATACATTAAAATGATATGTTCATAGTAATTACTATGATTCATGGATTATATTAAGATTTTATCAATACTAGAATACATGGAATTCACGGATTCCACTATTGATACATCACAATTGGAATGCATGATAAGCATGGGATCACAATGTACTAGTGATTTCATTGTGAATTCCCAGGTTTTTTTCGGATTATAATAGTTATATGAGGTGTTGGGTGGGATAATTTTCCATATAAAATACATAGAACATCCCAAGGAATACATGAACCCCCCCCCCAAATTATTCCTAAGTTACCCATTAAGATATAATGGATTCCCAAGGTTTTGATTTCAGATGAGGATCCATGGTTTATTGAATATATAAGTGAGAGGCCTCATATATGAGGGGGTATTTCCATTGTATTTATTGGGGTATCAATAGTAATTAGTCACCCCTGATCATGAAAATTTATCATAGACATTTCCCCCTCTATGGGAATTAGATTTTATCCTAATAGTGTAGAACGCCCAAGTTACAACCATGGGGATCAACATTTTTGTTCGAGATGATCTAGATATATGGTTTCTCCGTAAGGTATGATGCACCTAAATGATAGTGTAATGTGCATCATATCATACATTATAGACTATATAGTCCCCTTATAATGATTCATCATGCTTAAAAATATTCAGGGACTGGTCAAGGGTTTTATGGTCAATTGGTGTCATGTCACAAAGAACTAATGATGGTTTTATTTATTTCCTATAGTTTATTTATTTTTCTATATTATATAAAGTTTTATTTATGATAATATCAAATTCATGTATTACAGATTTTAATATCTATTTATGAGACAAATATTTGGTTACCTTCTACATTATGTACTCGCACACTGCTTGATCAACCATTACACATGGTTAAAAAGGTTTTCTCTACTAGGATTTAGGTATAGGATGGGCTGATTCATGGTAGAACATAATCATGTATGATATCTCTTATGAGATTGGTGATTATAAAATTCTACAAACTAAGTATGTACGACTTTTATTCATACATTTTTCATTTTATTATTTATTTCAAATAATCCCAGTGGGAGATCATCCTATTTATGACAACATGATTATTCAAGACCTTTGTTTGATTTATTCCATTTTGTTTTAAATTAGTTTAGTTATAACATCAACTTATTTTTTCTACTTTTGGTGATTTTTTTGGTTTTATTATATAATTACACACTTTTATATGATGGTATTTTCTCCTACCAATATAACCTACACCCATGTTTCTAGTCTCTAGCATCTATATTATGATGATGAATGTTTGATCCCTAGTTATTCTATGGTCTAAAACACTAATTTTTGGTTACCATGTCTAGGATTTTAAATTTTTTATCAAATCGGTTTTTTCTTTTTTACTATTTTGTGATATGGTAACCTGGATTTTTATGAATTTGTTATTTATTATGATGCAATCCAATTTTCTACATCATGAACTCATTTTCTAGTGATATGTGTAAGCTTCCAAGGATTGGATTAATATTTGTTTTGTTTTATGTTATGGTTTTATTATTCACCTTGAGTGAACCACATGATTTTTAGTTTGGATTTATTATTGATTTTGACTCTAAAATTTATAGGTGTCTCATGCTTCACAATCAAGAATATTTGATTCAAATGACATATTGTCCAGCTAGTGGGTGATTTTTACTACTATAAATGAATTTTCGTCATATAAAGTGTCAAAAAAATCTCATATGGTGTTTTCCAACATATTCACTTTATTGAATTTTACTCAAGTGGACAGAATTGTTTTTATTTTTTTCTCTGCTGGAAGGTTTCATGAATCTACAAATTGATGATCGTTAGTGAGGATGATGAGGAAGAAAATGTGCATAAGAGGTGCAGTGACCCTAGTATGTCAATGAACCAATAAAATTGCATTAAGTTAAACTTCTTATTGGTGGTTTCATTAGATGTTTGTTTATTTAAAATTTTAGTAATAACCTATATGGTGTTTCCTATATATCTTGATATGACATTCAACATAACCTAACTAGATGTATAGGATATGTAAATCTTTTATTACCAATCAGGGATCTCATCGGTGTTACCTATTTGCCTCAAATGTATTGGTTTGGAAACAAAATCATATAAATATATATATTAGTATCGATGACCTGATCCATTCTGGACTAGTCTGTTGAACATGAATCCATAGAGGATAGTAAAAAAGAGTGGGTTATTATCATTGATTATGATGTTTCTTTGATCTTATGGTAGAACGTGGAGGAGTATTCTAGCTCGAGAGTTCTATGTGATCTTAAATATGGGATCATAGATGACATTTTACATGATATGACCCATATGAGACCTAGGTAATTGGTTGGGTGAGAGACCATTGAATCCCTGGTGACCATTGAGATGTGACTCTTGACATAGGGAAGGAATGTACTAAAAATTTTTCATGGTGGTAACCCAAAAGAGAATCTAACCCATGTTTTGAAAGCCCTAGATTTGTGATTCAGGGTTATATGTTAGTGTTCATGACCAATTCATGGGAGGTGTTGTGGAGTTATGCGATTGGAATGATAATACATAAGTCATTTTTGAGAGGATCACCTTAGGATCCAGTGCCTTAATATTGAGGCAAATTGTGAATGGTGGGTTGTTCGGGTTCCCTACAATATTGTTATATACTCATTTGGGTTGTTGTAAGAAGGTGATTTTATTTCTTTCGAAATATTTTATAAAACATGATCTAAAGAAGATACAAAATATTTATGGTGATAGTCATTGTATAGATTCATGGTGATATCCTATTGGAATTTAGTGCCCACACCCTACATATTTGATTCGGTGTATATAGACATGGTTTTTATGAAAAACATAAATGGAAGAGAATTTCACATTATGATGAAAAATCATGTTCTCTTTTTCTTTTTGCTGATTTTGGGATGGTTGTGGCGATACATAATATGAATTTTGGATCATTATGTTCTGTATATCCTTGTTTTTGGCCTTCGGGCCATTTATGGTTTGGTCCATATGGCCTTGTTCATCTTCATCATATGTTATAGCTCACCCAATAGTTGTTATGGTATCTCGAGAACACATATAATTAGACATGTTATGTTTATCACACATTATATATTGAGGTTGAAATCATTCCCATGTATGTATTTGCTTATCATGATTCCGTTGTGGATAAGAAAACACATCAGGTCTTCTAGCAAGTTGATTCAGGTGACATTTTTGGTTGACCAATTTTGGATTTTTAAAAAGTTGTATCAGATCATGGGATACTTATAAGGACCTACCTTTTTAAAATTATCCTCTTATTATTTAGATATGTCCTGTTGTTTTACATTATGGAATTTTAGAAATTGAGGGGTAGGTTATGAGAATGTTCCTGATAATGAAATGTGAGTTACCATTATAAGCATAATATAATATTCATTTTATGTTTTTTACGGGTGGTACATTAATCTACTATTTTATGATCCCCATTATCATGAATTGATTTCCTTTGAGGTTGTTATGAATTTTGAGATGTAAAAATACGATTTTTATGAATTGGTGCTAACATTAATGGCCTATCAAACCATACAGTGACAAAAACATTATTTTGAATATATTAGGATGAAAATGGAATAATTGGTGCATGTTTATCAACCATGTGTTTATTAAATGAATGAATCCATAACCATTGGTTTAGTTTTTTAGAACCCATGATGCTTGGATTCATTATGTGATATTCATTGACGAGTAAAGAGTCTAGGTGGTTCTTTTGATATGTTGATATCAATGGATAACATTTCTTTATAATTATTATATGATTATATTTATGTATGTGGCGTACAACCTCTTTAATGTATGAAATATAGATTTCAGAAAAACAATTTTGGGTGCGAAAAATTAATCGATAGATCTTGTTGTAAAATGGTTAATTGTTTATTAATAATGCCTTTGTAAATGGTTGTTTTATTATGAACTCCATGAAAATATTTTCATTTTATTAGTATTTAATTATCAATACATTATAATTCATCTCTAAATGACTATGTATTTGAAAAGGATTAATTTTTAAAAAAAATGGTTTTTTGCCAAAACAATTGTAAAGGGGTAGTTTTTTAATAAATACCTATGGTTTTATAAGACTTGTGATATAATAGATAAAATGGTATCTAAAAATAGGATGATAAATAAAATACATTTTTGTTTTGAGGAATTATTGGTTTTATAATTTTAATTCTTCATAAAACATAATGGGTGATTTAATGATGGTTTATTTCGAAATATTTCAAAATGGGTTTCATAATTCCAGATAAAAATGAATCATGATTAATAATTTGTTTTGTATAGTAATTTATTTCATCTTATAATATAATAATTGATAATAAATCTTCTTTTGAATATTCTTATGTCACGAAATATGGTTTCTTCTCAAATGGTTTGTTAACATATAACCCCTTTATAAATGGTGTTTTGAGGCTTTTAAAAAGAAATGTTTTTGAAAGAGTATTATTTTATTGATGTGTTTTTTATTTTGAAACATTTAGAAAAACATTTACCTATACGTATGATTTATAGTTTTGGATTATCCTTCGCATAGGTTTGTAGTATACTTTATTTTCTAGAGAATACAAAACCAGGTTCAGTTCTAATAGTATGTGTTTTATGTAATTCTTCATGAATTGTCTCTTTTTTAATAAAAGATGTTTGTGATAATGGTAGTCTCTTACTCTTACCTCCAATGATTCCTAGTCTCCAAATGATGTAGAATTCCTAATTGTTCAACTTAATGTTGTATTAATGGAATGTCTTGAAATAATTCAATATGATATTTCTCTTATATCTCCACCAGTGAAATGTGTAGGTTCTATTGGGTAATCATGATGATGAAGACTAGTTTTATCAAATGTTATGTGTCTTCGAGATGAGTGGAATATTAGGTACAATATATAACTGGGTGTGTATATTTTTATATTCATGATTAATAGTTTTGGATCATGTATGGTTTTGGGTATCCATTTTTATGTGTGATCTTGGATATCTTACATAGGTTTCCCCATTTAAAATGGTGCTTCTCTTGAGTTTCATCATGAAATGATTCCTTGTTTATAACTATGTATATTTTTTGGGGATATTCGTCTAGTGAAATAAATATCAAGTTTTTTCTATTTTTTTGAATATGGTGATCCTTTGGTTTGTGAGTGTGTAACAAGGTTGAATTTGATTACCTGATAATCTATGGGATACATCAGAGACACGATTGATGTTGGTTGGTGCATGAGAGCCATTGAGATAAATATTTCTTATCCTAAGGAATCATAGATGTAATTTCATGAACCAATACTAGATCCTTGTCACTTCATTAAATGTTTCATGTTCCATTTGAACCATATATATGTTATGAGAGATGAATTGGATCTAGTGTTTCTAATTGTTCCTTCTTATAAGATCATTGAGCTGGTTTCACTCGATAATCCAGGGAATATAACTTGGAGTTTGTAATTTACTTGTATGATTCATCCAATCCCCTATTTGTAGGTTTTTAATAATTATATAATACTTCTTTCCTTGGTTATCAATTTAAATCATTGATGTTTCCTTGGATGAAATGTGTTACCATATTTACCATGTTTATTCTCTATTTTACCAATCTAATTACTTATTGATAAAATATTTTTGATTAATTATAACAATGGGGAGACCTTGGCCATATATCCATTCTCTTAAGATCCTCATGTTGACTATCCTAAAATCCTAATATTCCTTGATAGGTTAAAATTGAGTTCACCATCCACCCCAATAATGATTCATGCTATACCGGGTTGATTTATGAACATGTTTTTCATGATGCCATGGGCATGGGGTTGGTATGTGATTTGTTAAAGAAAATATGGGTGTTGTCATAATGATTTCTCAAATTACATCCTCCCAAAATGAATTTTTCTCACCATGACCATGATTTGATATAAGTAATACATGATCTTAATACATGGTATAATTACATATTCAGAGAGTGGTTTTTAACATATTCGAGTCACATGAACCTAAATAATATTCTCAGCCAATTAAATATAATACTAAAATAGAAATTATGTATTGATATCCCAAAATTATATGATCATGAAATTTTATGGGATCTCAAAATAAATTAATGTGTTCAAGAAAGCCTTGAATATTAAAATTGTTAACATTATCATTGAAGGAGTTAGTGGTGGGAATGGTCCTTAGTGACTCTATTTGAAAAGATTCACTTGTTTGTGAATGAGAAGGATAAGCTATTGTACTTATTTTGAGGGAAAGTTAGTTCTAATTTGGAAATTTATATATATTATTGTTTTTAGTGGATCCTTTTATAGTGGGGATTCCTCCTTTTTCTAGTCTCAGTATCCTGAGGGTATATTGTTCTTAAGGAGGTGATTGGTTTTTATTGATCTTAGATAGGGGTTGATGGGTGGTGAATGTTGGTCTAGTTCTTCAATGAACACTGGGGTTATCAATATGAGTCATGACATAAAACGTCAATATTGGTTGCTTTATATGAGATGTCAAATTGTTGAATTCATTTCTTGATTCCATACAAGTTAGATAATTGAATCATAACAGTAAATACATACAAATTTTCTATTTCCCTAACCCATTTCAAGATTTAGATTTGATGAAGTATTCCTAGTCTTCCTTTTTTGTAAAATCATGGAATCCTAATATAATCTAAAAAATTTGGGTGATCATTTATTAGAATATGAATTCAGTTTTTTACATCCTATTTAGAATATTATAATGATAGAGGATCTTGAACATTTATGTGTTCAATGTGAAATAAAACTCTATACTATACGTTCAATATACTTTTCTAGAAGTGACATTCTCTTTTTAACTAAATTGGGTTGAGGATTACATGATAGAGTGGGTTCTCTGTCAAATTTTAGCATGATATAATAACATAAAAATGATGGATATATTAAATGGGATATCCAATATCTAATGAATATGATCCAAGCATGAATTCTTGATTTCAATGGTTATTAGTAATATAATCTCTCTATGGTTGGGATTAATTATAACAATAATTATCAAACCTTGTCCAGAATGGTTCCCTTGAGGTACATTAGAAGAATCCTTGTTGATCTCTTTTGTTCTGGGGAGATTTGTGTGAAAAGTATTTATTAAAACCAAGTCTTTTAAAAGGGTGAAAAATATAATTTGGTTACATTCAAAGCATTTTGAAATTGATCTAATCCACTAGAGACTTTTTTCATAATTCTAACTTCATCTATTAGAGTTGAGATTGGTGATCTGGTTTTTCTGAGAGTCTCACCTCAGTTTGAAAATTGATGTTCAGGAAGAAAGGTATGTTGTCATCAAGGTAAATTGGTCCATTTTAGAATGTCTAATTTTTCATAAAGGTAACATATCAGTTTATTATACCATCTTATTTGACATGTCTATTTATTTTTTCATGTTTTCCATCAGAATTCATACCAGTCAGATATGTTCCATGTGATAATGTGGGAGGATATCAAACTCGATCTGATACCTTTGTGGTTATATATCCTGTTCATGTTTTTGATCAATTGGATAAGACTGGAAACATGGTAAATTAATATATGTGAAATCTGTGTTATGGTAGGGTGTATAGGGACATCCATTAGGGGTGAGAGTGTGAGATTTTGGAGATGTTACAATGGCCTTATCTTTATGTTTATCTAGGATCTCAAGAGATTTCTAGGGATATAAATTTTTATAGTAATGAGAGTTGAGAAACCAATTTTTTCATAGTTATGTATTGTTTTAGATTCTTCTGGTCTCATTTTTGGATTTAGAGGATTCTAAGAGATTGTAGTAAATATTTTATAAAACAAAATGATTTTTTCTTAGTATATGGTTTGGTAATTGAGTCAGTACAAGTCGTATGGTAACCATTCGAGGGAAGGTGTTGATTTTGTAGGGATATTTGAATGAATTGGTCATGTTTTTTATAATCATGATTCTATTCCTAGGTAATCAGGTGAGATTATTTTTTATGGGAATGAATGACTATATGAATAGTTTATTGTTTGTCAAACCATGTGATTCTTCGAAACGTTTCTAGAATTTTATTTTTCCCTCATTTCGTTGTTCATTTTTAACTAAAAACTCCTCTTAATTCCTTCATATCTCACCCATCATACCTATGTATCTCTAAAATGTATCTCCAATGGTTCTATGGTTATATAAAATTGATCATGGTAAATTTCTTTGAGGTATTTATATATTTCATCATTTTTTCTTTTCCTTTTTCTAAATCATTAACTAATTCAATGGAACCATATAAGGGACTTAAAGAATGGATTTAGGGTATAAAATGATAATTTATTATTTTTCTAATATATCTAGGGTTTTGAGGAAAATATCACTTCATTTCAAATATATTTTTTCAAAGGCAATGTGATATCGATTATTATCAGTGTACATGTCCTTATCAAATGGAATTTCCCATGGAATTTCTTTTGATCTACTTTTTTCTTTTCATTTTGGTTTATGAAATTGAATTCATTGATTTCCATGAGAGATAATATTTAATCCTTTATGGTAATTTAATGTTTTTCAAAGTGGGAAATTCTTTCAAAAACTATTATATTTAAACAATGTGATTGATGAAATACCTCAAATATGATTTTGAAACAAAAAAAATCATTCATTGAATCAGTATGACATTTATTATGAAATTGTTTTTATAAGTTATGGTAATATTTTTGTAGACATAATTGTTGATTATAGAACATTGGGAAGACCATGGGGTATTCAATTATACTTCCACTTATACAGGCCTTAGTTGGGGTATATATATCTCTACCATAGGTGCTCAATATGTTCTGGAGCTAGTTAGTTTCATTGACTGGGGATCCCTTCCTAGTTTTAGGTAGAATATGCCAGCTTGTGTTTCTTATGTTAATTATTTATTTATAATCAAATAATTCACACCCATTGGGTCGTTTGTTGATAAAATAATGTTTATGGTTATTCTATGCATTCCCTCATGGTATTATATTTCACAAATACATGGATATTTTTCTATATATGTATATATCATGGAAATAATGTCATATTCCCTATTTATGTTGAATATGATATTTTTTGAAGAAACCCAAAGGATAATTTAGGAAATATATTTACTATGAAATTTTTTATAAAAATTATTTTGAATAAGAAATGAAGGATGTACGGTGAAAGTCATTGTATGGATTTGGGGTGTTATCCAACTGGGATTCAGTCCTCCCACTCTAAAAATTATTTCAAGTGTAAGTAGGCATGGTTTTCATATACACCGGTAATGGGAATTTATTTCTTGTAATATTGGGTTCTCATGTTTGGCGTTTCTTTCTGGTGACATTGGAATGGTAGTGATGATACGTTATATGGAGTTTAGCTCATGGTGTTGTGGAAATTCGTGTTGTTGGATTTCAGACTATTTTGTGTTTTCGTTGTTTCACCTTTTTCATATTCAACATATATGGTATCGAACCCATGAGATTTCATTCTATATTTTGAACTACTATGATATGATATATAATCTATCACATGTTTTTTATGGGTGAAATTGTTCCCTTCTTTGTATATTGATACCCATGATCTTTTTTCTAGCCAGTGGAGATCAGGAATGCACTTTGACCCTTGTGGCGATCCAATTTGGGTGACCTTTTTGGTTGTCTAGGGTTGGTTCATTACTCTTATAATATATTTCATATCATATTCAAACATCATCCAAAGTTTCTCCATTACAAAATCCATCAGTAGGTTTTCCTGGTGCACAATGGATGGATAATCCTACATCAAGAAATCAATTTCATTAAAAATAATATATTCTTCAAATGGTTTCCCCAACCCAACCACGTCATCATGAATCAAAACTATATTAAACCAAAAAATTTAATAATTATTTTTAAATATCATTAATTTAGAGGAAAATACACCAATATTCACATTTTATGAACCGCTACTATAAACACTGGTACAAAAAGTATTTTTCGCATTAGAATTACCATGATGGATATTTATAACCACCGTGATAAAGCCATATTTATTGAATTTTCACAAATTTTATTAGAAAACTAATGTGAAAAAGTGTGGTACTTTATTTTTTTACATCAATTATTGTATAACAATTGTGAAAAATATGACCTATCATGTTATTTATTTTATAATCGATGTGGTAAATAAAATATCATTACATTATCACATAGGGTATTTTTTAAACGACATGATATATCCACCTTTTAACATTGGTTTTACAATAAAAAAAATAATCAAACCTATAAAAAACATTATATCATCGATTATATAATAACTAAGGTGACAAAACTTTAAAAATTGTATGAATTCCTATGTCGATTGATTTCTATGTTATTCGATCACGCATAGGAAGACTCATCCCTCTAGCATGAGGATACCCTAAACATGTTTTTTTTATCTAGAGTCCTAAAATATTTTTCATTCATTATACATCCTCAAATTTTGTTTGAATTTGTTCTTATAATATCTTAGCTCTCAAGTAATTCTTTCAAAATTATTCTCACTCGATTCCAATCATTTAATGTCATGGGTGCCCAATATCTTTTTTTTTCAACTATGATTACTCAAATATTTATGGTTTGTTATTTATCCCTTTTTCACCTTCCTTTTATTCATCCTCTCCTCCATCCACACTCTCTTAAATCTTCTTATATTTGTGGTTCCTGGTAGATATGTGTTTTGTCTAAATATTGACAAAACCGTTGATTGTTTGTGGGGTTTAAAGGGAAAAAAGTTATATTAACCATTCTTATACCCAATTCATTATCATTTAGTGATGGCCATATTGTTTCATCAACATCTGAGTTTGTGTTTTTATATGGCCATTATTTATTTAATAAACCATTGATTCTTTTGATTTAAATATTTATCATAGTAATTCCTACATGATCTATCTTCATTGAAATTAAAATTGATTATTATTATCTTAATGAATTTCATGATTTTCATAGAGGTGCTTCAAAGGTTTTTAATGGAATGTTTGGAATGTTTATGGATATTATTGATTACATGAAATTTATAGATTCTTGTTGTGGATGTTATTATTGTTACCATAGTGTTTGTTTTATGGACATGAATTTTATATTCTAATTATTGTTTCGGGTATAATCTAATAGAACATATCTCTAAATTACCAATGGTTTGTTTTCAAGATATAAAATGTATTTGGGTTATGTTACCTCATTTATTTAACAATGAGGACCATGGTAGAGATAGTTAATATATAATTGATTATGGTTGTAATTAGGTATCCATCTAATCAAGGGTGAAAGATCCCTACATAGTTATAGTGTTTATAAAAACCATACCTCATTCATTTTCCACAATATGTTGTTTGGGCCACTAATTTAGGGATTAGATTTGTACTCCCTCAACTATTCTAGTATGTGGGTCCTCCATAAAATATATGGGGTTTCTAGAATTACACATGAAGGAGTATTGATCCTCCATAATTAGATGGTGGTATTTTAATATTTTAGGGATTAGAGTTTTTTCATTCATTTTAATTCATTACCTCATGAACTAGTTTTCACTCTTAGTTGGAGAATTAATAACTTTTTATAATTTGGTAAGACAAAATGATGAAAAATGATTCATTGTAGTTATTATGATATTTTAAATAGATTTTTTGATAACTATGTTACACAAGACTCTATGGATATTCACATAATATTTTGAAAAAAATAGGATATTATATATGAAAAATTTAGTTGAAATATGGTTATTAAAATAAATTTTTTATCTATTTTTATTTTGAGTGATTATTCATCATTAATTTATGTTATAATAAATTATATTATACATTCCTCATTGTTATCTTATAATTTGATCATATAATTTTATTTCAAGGACTAATGATTTCCAATATACATGGGTTCTAATAAGGCACAATGATTTAAATTTAAATGTTATTTTATGGTCCCATTCATGTTATGTTTATACTCATCATTGAATATTCTTTATGATCACATGTTATATTAAATTAAATAGAGTCACTCTAATATTTTTCATTGTTTTAATTAGTGGTTTACATCCTATTAATAAATTAAATTTAATCTTATATTTAATTATTGTATAAAATTTATAATT
Organism: Viscum album; assembly: GCA_963277665.1. Taxonomy (NCBI): domain Eukaryota; kingdom Viridiplantae; phylum Streptophyta; class Magnoliopsida; order Santalales; family Viscaceae; genus Viscum; species Viscum album. The sequence goes on along the minus strand of OY728121.1, from coordinate 1,196,341,008 downwards.
ATACTTATCAAATACATATATATATATATATATTATTAAATATACAATTTTTGTTACATTCAAATAATGAGATCTTTTATATAAATATATACATGGTTTTACTTTATTAATTTATTCCCACTTTTATCACAACTAAATTATTTTGAAATGATATTATTTATATTTTCGTTGATAACAATGAGTTGATGTTATATTACAGAACTTCGAATAAGTGATGTATTTTGAGAAAGTGTGGATTATTTTTTGGAATTTTCTAAACGAAATGTTACAAGAAATGACATGTTTTTCTATACGTGATTGAAATTTTTAAATATGTAGAATTTTAAAAAAGAGAGATCAATGATCATTTAATTTGTTATGGTTTTAATATGAGTTACATCCCTTGTATTTTGAATGGTAAACTTTTGTATAATTGCATATAACATGTTGATTATGATTTTCAAGATGTTAACTTGGATGAAATTGGAGAAATGTTTCATTATACTAAAGAAGAGGAAACTGAGAAGGAGCCAAAAGTGTATCATCTATATGGTGATTCTTAAAATCCATTTTATCTGGGTTATATGGAATTTTTGGTTTTATCCATGGTGTTAAGATTGAATAACTTGATCATGAAACATTGCTAGAGTGACAAGAGTCCTACTGATTCTCTATAATTGTTGAAATATATTTAGTCGATAGATAATTATTTTTTTGATACACATTACAATGCAATGAAAAAAAATATTACCAATTGTATTAGTGTACAAGAAAATACCAGAATCCCTAAATGATTTTGTCCAATAAAAGAATGAATTTGATTTTTTATTAGTGTGTCCAAAATTTGGGACATCATGATGTATGTTGAATGAAAAATAAAAAGCTTATTTAGAAGTTAAAGAGACCCCTATCAAGTCATTTTTATATATTCCTATAATTACTCATTTGAAACATTTAGTTTAAAATAATCTTTTTTGAAAATGTGTAATATTGAATGCTAATGAGTGTATAATTAATGGAAAAATATGTCATCTAGCTGATTATGAACAGCTGATAAAAATTGATCACTAGTTTCCAACATTCTGAAATGAAGTTTGAAATCGTGGACTTGGACTTTGAATGTATGGAATTATTCCCTATTAAATCCTTAGTAGCACACATAGTTCATGGACAGTTTTATTGGTAAAATACAACTTATCTACTTAATTTTCTATGAATCATAACTATGTTATGTTTAGTTTAATTATCTCTGGACCAAAACAACATTGAAATGATAGTGTTTTTTTCTTGTAGTCATTAATTTATTATTTGAAATGCTCAAGTGTGTATGGTATTAGCTTGTATGATTCTTATAAAATTAAATATTTTCAACAATATTAAAGGATTATGTTTTCAATAAAATATTTCACATTATAGGGATATTTCTATGGATATATTGTTTAGGGGCATAAGGCATGTACAATTTGTAAACAATAGACTTCATATTATCAGCTGCATCATGGGAGAAAAATAGTATACATGGTTCATCAAATGTTTTTTATATATATATCACACTTATAAATGATTATTAATTTCATTTCATGGATAACAATAATTTTATCTTTTCAAAAAACCATTATCCACTAATAATTAGTTTGAGAGGGTGAAAAACCATGATGTGACATTTGTAATTATACATAAATATGTTAATGATAGCAACATTTAGAAGCAAAGATCAATATTTTTTGAGATACCATATTGGATATATAATGATATGAATAATAGCATTAATTTCAAGCATATAGAGAATAATATCTGTGAAAAAATTATTAGAATATTCATAGGTATTAAGGGAAAGGATAAAGATGAATTTAATGCAAGAATTGATATACTATCAAGGGGGATACATTTGGAGTTAGCCCCCACTCCTAATGGATGGTGAAAATTGCATCCTTCGGTTTGTCATATATTATCCAAGAGAGAGAGAAGATTATCATTTGGTAGGGAATTCCTGATATCAAATTTCATCTTGGTTATTCATTAAATGTAAACAATTGTATGTATTTTAAGGATTTGAAGTTGACCGGTATGAAATCTCATTATTGTCCCCTAATCATGCAACAACTTCTACTAGTTTCATTTCCTATAATATTTCTCTCCATATCCAAAAGACTATCATGAAGGTGTGTTTTTTTCATTCATTTTGTAATAAGGTATTTTATTTGAATGATTTGAACATTTTGACAAATGAAGATATTTATATACATTTTCGATTTGAAATGTATCTTCCTACATTGATTTCTGATATCATTTTTCATTTAATAGTTCATTTGGTTGGTGAAATAAAGCTTTCTAGACCTGTATATCTATGTTGGATGTGTCTTATTGAAAGGTAGGTGAATATATTAAAGGTTTATATTAATAATTAGCATCGACCTGAAGCCTCCATTTTTTAAAAGTATATTTTGATGAGTTTGAGGAGTTCTTTACAAACTAATAATCTATAGTTGATCACATTGGTTTGCCTCTATCTCTCTATGAATGAGTTAATTATAGGGTAATGGGCATCCATGGCTTGAAATTCAAATCTTTTTTAGTTGAGTGAATAATGAATGTACATTTATACATATTTAATAACATAGATGATGATCAACCCTAAATAACAATGCATATTAATGTGTTGAGAAAACGTTATCTAAAAAATAATTATATCTGTATTTTGAATGAGTATAAAAATCCTTGGTTTAAAGTGATTTTTCATAGTAGATACGATGCATCAGAAGCACTAAAAGTTTTAGTGGGTGCTTTATGTTTAAATTTTATTACATGGTTTGGGTAAGACATTAATGGCTATACATTTCACATGAATGATCGAGACAACATAAGTACAGTTCAGAATAGTGGAGTATTGGTATTCTCAGAAGTAATATATTTTTTAGGTTCTAAAGACAAAACCCCAATTTACACATCAATTTCATATTATGGAGTCATTAATGAAATATGAGAGGATTATTAAATTTAATTTAAAGTTCTAGTGTTTAACTATAAATGGTTTATCAGTAACAATAATGTTCCACATAATGAATTCAGAATGAAACTTCTTAATATTAATAGATTATAATACACATATAATCATTTTATAATGGAAACATATGAAAAACAAATTTTCTATGTTCTTGATCAATATGTTATTTATTGTCCATTTTTTACAAGGAAAAAAATATATTTGTGATGACAAACCTGAAGAAGATTCTGATTTATGTGTGATCTATACTATTAGGGAAATATTAACAAATAATAATGATCAGAATATCATAGACATGGTTTATTCCATAAGGAATTATCATGAATAAGGATATTGGGAAAATAATCCTTTAGTATATTCATAGCATTACAGGTAACATATGTTTTCCCATTTACTTTTATAAATTTCATAATATTCTAGATATGTTAATTTTATTTTCATTATTAAAATATGTATTAAATGTAATAAGTTAGAATCATTGTTATATTATTTTTTTCTATAAGTGTAACATGTTTACCAATATTTAACTAATATATTTATTAAATTTTTTTAAAATAAAATTATTTTAAAAAATATATTTATTATGTTTTAACATTTTTAATTTTCATACACTGTTTTTTGATTAGTTTTCATTCATTTACATGACATTTCATATATCATTAGTATTGTTAGTATTTTAGTTAACTATAAAAAAAATATAAATAATAATTTCTTATTTTAATTCATTTTAATTTTTTGTTTCATAATTTTTCATTTTTTTATTCAAATTAATTTTATATTTGTTGAATTTATATATTTTATTATGAAATTATTGTTTATTTTAGTTGTATGATAATGTTAGGTCAATATAATGATCCACCAAATACATCTGGTGATGAGAATACTCATACCTATGGGGAGTAATATAAGGCCCCAGCCTTAAACCTTACTTAATATTGAATTAAATGAATAATTCACATTGAGGATCTTTTCGGGTTTAGAGTTTTAGAGAATTAGAACATAACTATTACATCTCAAAAGATTACAAACTAGACACTTCTACTAAGTTTCCATATAATAATAAGAAAAAACTCTTAAAAAGAAACATGTCTAGTTCCATGTTTTATAAAGCATGACTTTCCCTTGATCCCATCCTTGACCCTATTCCACATTAAGTCCTGTGAAAAACATTTCAAAAAAACTTGGCGTGAGCATAAAAAGCTCAGTAAGGGATACACAAAGAATGAAAACTGTTAGTTTTTCAAACATCAAGTAAACCATGTATACTCTATTAAAGTAATACCTTCACCTTCATGAAGTAGTAAAAACTTTTCACTGAATAAAGTATCATTACTTACCTTTTTGTAACCAAAGGATTACCATAAAACCCATAAAAAGAACACAAAACATATATAAAGGTAACTTGGGACATAAACATACTTAAGTGGAATAACCATACGGTCGACTTCCACACATATCACTTAATGGAATAGCCATACGGCCAATTTCCATACATACTTAATGGAATAGCCATACGGCCGACTTCCATACCCAATGCATTGGAGGTTATAACGTAACCACCCGTCCTGGTATTCACGACACCACCCGTCATATGGTTTATAACGTAACCACCCGTTAAAATGTCCAAGTACCAATATAAAATCATAAAACATAAAACCAATATAAAGGAATGATAACATTTCCACATTTCAATAACAATATATCATAATAGAATCCTTTATCAAAACCATTTTCAACACCAAAATACATAAAAGAGTATATGGTATTTATTTCATTTTAAAAACATAACGTCTTGTTGAGAATGCCAAAGACCAAATAATACTCGCGGCGGTGGAAAAGGTCATTGTAGCCGCGTACGTTAAAAGAAACATTCCTTTTTGTCATTTTGTTAAACGCTTCGTAGAAAAAGATTCCTTCTGTTTAAAAGTAAAAGTCAAAGGGGTTTATACACCGTATGAAATAATGTTGTGTATAAAACGAAATATGCCTCAATGAAAGGAGATTGAGACGAAGTCCCTTACAAAGATAATTTTAAAAATGAAATAGATATATTATGTGTATTCACCATAAGTACCCATAAATAAAGTACAAATAAAAGATAATAATATAATGACATAATTTGAAAGTAGGAGATTAACCCAAAGAATGGAAGTTGGGTTAAGAAGTTCCCTTACCTTGGGTCCGACATGACTCGATCGTTCTTTAACGTCCTGAATAATAAACTTTAGTTAATTTATAATTGATTATGAACCTTTTTAAATTTCATTATTCCTTTTATATCACTTATTTCCATGTTACAAACATTATGTAACCATTTAAGTTAATAATGTTTGTTTTGTTGATATTTGGTTCTTAAGTCGAAAGTGGACTTCTTACAATTACATGTTGTTCGTGTGGTCAAAGGTTATTTATATCCAGAATGACATTCCTGATTTGGATATAATATATATCATATATATCCAGCATATAAATGTATTTATAATATTACATAATCATTTAGAGGTAAGAAATGAAATGCACCGTTCATTGAGAGCGTAAGTCGTACGTACGCATGAACGCTACTTTCATTTCATTGTCATATTAATGGAATTAAAACTAAATGAGAGGTATGTATATTTTAATTCAAGAATTATATTCATCATTTAGATATATCATTCATTATATATATCCATTATATACATGTACTTTTAATAGTACATTACATTTGGGGATAAGAAATGAAATGCACCGTTCATGGAGACGGTAAGTCCTACGTACGCATGAATGCTACTTTCATTTCTATCTCATACTTTAATGGAAAGAAATAATAATGATATATAGGTATATTATAATTCCAGTATAACATCATATATAATAACTTTAAATCCATCCTTTACACGTCCCACATATGGCATTAACGAATCACATCACTTTGAGGGGGCGGTAGTCCGCACTTCCTTAAATGAAGATATCGTGTTTACCCATAATGGAAACCATAAAGGTAAGACACAAATGAAAAATACAGAAGCAAAAGTAAAACATAAAAATATTATATATCATATATAAAAATAGTGACATCATAATGGCCACCTTTGAAGGTGTTAAATGAGTATTGAACAATCATCGTTTCGGGAGGCACAATTTTGCCATCCACGGAAACCGTATGTTCTTTAACCATTTGATGTAGTTGTGTGAGAGTGTAGCTCGAATAAATCATATAACAACATCCTAGTATACTGAAGATACTGGTGTTGTTACAAAAGAAATAAATAAAAAGAGTTTAGGGGGTTGGAGAAGCAAAATAAAACAAATGAACATGAGAGAATGAATTACCATTAAAAGTGTAACTCCGTTTGATTTGATCCTAAAGGCTTCCTTTGAAAGGATTATGACCAAAGGGAATCCTCTAATATTAGGAGAGGTATTTGGAAAGAGTAAATGGGCAGGGTTTGGCCGAGCCAAAGGCTTGAGAAGTGTGTGAAATGAGGTAGAGGTGGGGGCCTTTTATAAGAGGAGAGGAGGGGCACTTTTGGAAAGTAAAGAAATATTACTTTATTTGAAAATCTGTTTTGGTTTTAAAATGTCCCAAATTGATATAATTAGTGGATAAGGTGATAAGGCTTCGGAATCCACTCATCCAATTGGTTTTTTCCATGTGTAGGTTTTAGAGTTTACATTATCTTTCCATTTTATTTAAATCGTCAAATAATGATGTCATCACTGCATCATTATTATTTCATAAATAATTTAATATATTTAATGTCTAAAAATTATTAAAAAAATACTATAATGTAGGAAATAATTTTATCTTTCCAATGACTATTTATAATCAAAATGTGGACTTGTATAACCCCAATTAAAAATTATTTTAGTAAAACAATTTATGTTAGTGTCATTTTCACTTTAACATTAAATAAAAATATATTAATGTCATTTTCCAACTAAAGTGGCTCCATGGGGTCCCCAAGTTGTCCCATGGCTTGTCTTGGTTGGCCATGACTCACCCAATAGGTGTAGGACAAGTGTCATGGTGTTTTCACATTTTTATATTATCATTTTTACATTAAATTACACTAATTACCTCTAATCGCGATTAAAAACTTAATAAGTTACTATTCACCAAAAAAATTATTTTGATCTCATTGAACCACATTTTACATAATAATGACAACAATGTATGTCGGATTTTCAAAATTCAATGCAGATTAGTGGTAATCTTTCATTTAACTGAAAAATCAGTTTGCTTGATTACCACTTAGTGGTTTCACTATTCATCAAAAATTGAAGTTTTTCAGAAAATTACCAAAAATTTACCCTAAGCTATATTTGATGTTCCGAATTCAAAAATGAAGTCCATTTTACAAAATTCAAAACATATAAGTCAAATTAATTAATTTAATAATTAATTCCCGCTGTCATGACAAATAGCGTGTTTTTGTGAAACAATAAGTATCAAAAGATTGACACTAGTTTAAGTCCGATTTCAAAGTGAAATTAATTCCAATGACCACTATTGGATTTAATGGTAATAATATTTTATAATTTCACTTTAAAACCAATTCAAATAATAATCTAATCATATAAACAAATTAGAATAAAAAGAGGTTTTGAATTAAAATACAACATTTTACACTATTCATAAAAAAATGAACTTTATCAGAAAGGTACCAAAAATTTACACAAAGTAAATTTTGATGTCCCGATTCTAAAGAAGAGTTGTATTTGGTCCAATAGAATTTATAAGATCAATAAAAACTATATTTAATGACGGTTCTCCGTCAAAAGGTGATAAGTGGACCTTTCATGAAAATTAGGGTATAAATGCCTAAAATTGAACTCTTTCTGTATGTTAAGCCTTTATCTTTTATTGGGTAAATGTAAAAACATTTAAAAACATATATAATCATATTTTAGTTATTTCTATCCATTCCCGCCAGTACAACGGCTACTCGTTAACTGACATTTAAAATAATATTATTTTATTACTTGTGTGCAACGTATGTTTTCAAAGAAACTCATCGTTGCGTATCGAGTACGCTATCGAACATAGCAACCCCATTAAAATAAAATTAATATTTAATTCGTAAATATTAATTAATATGAAAATTCTTTATTCTTTATTTACCTGGGATGTTACATCTTTCCCCCCTTTTGAGAATTGCATCCTCGCAATTTTATTCACTTATCAAAATAAGTGGGGGTATTTACCTCTCATAGCATTTTCAGATTCCCACGTTGCCTCTTCAATCACATGGTTTTTCCACAAAACCTTTACCTGATGAATCACCTTATTCCGTAACACTTACTCCCTGTGGTCATGAATCTGGACCAGTTGTTCCTCAAAAGATAGGTTCTCTTCCAGCTGAACTACCTCTGGACTCAAAACATGAGATGGATCTGGCATATACTTCCTCAACATTGAATCATGAAAAACATTGTGTACTTGAGATAAACTCAGAGGTAAAGCCACTCGGTAAGCAAATGATCCAACTTTCTCCAGAATTTCATATGGTCCAATAAACCTTGGACTCAGCTTTCCTTTCTTACCAAATCTCATCACACTTTTCCAAGGAGAAACCTTGAGAAAAACATGATCACCTACCTCAAAAGAGAGATCCTTCCTCCTATTGTCCACATAACTCTTCTGCCTGCTCTGAGCTGTTCTCATGTGCTTCTGAATGAACTGAACTTTTTCTGCCATCTCTTCTACCAATTCTGGTCCCATCGGCTTCCATTCACCCACTTCATCCCCAAAATGTTGGAGTCCGACACCGCTTCCCATATAATGCCTCAAATGGTGCCATCTGTATACTGGAATGAAAACTGTTATTATAAGAAAACTCAACCAAAGAAAGATGTTGGTCCCAACTTCCCTGATAATCCATCAAACAAGCTCATAGCATATCTTCCAATGTCTAAATTGTTTGTTCTGACTGTCCATCTGATTGAGGATGAAAAGATGTACTAAAATTTAATTCAGTACCCAACAACTTCTGAAGGCCTTTCCAAAAGTTAGAAGTAAACCTGGGATCACGATTCGATACAATGGAGAGAGGAACTCCATGTAACCTGACTATCTCTTTAAGATACAAATGGGAAAGTTGATCTAGAGAGAAAGTATCTTGTATAGAAAGGAAATGAGTAGATTTGGTCAAGCGATCAACAATAACCCAGATTGCATTATTACCTCGAGATGTCTTCGGTAATCCAACAACAAAGTCCATGGATATGTTTTCCCATTTCCACTCTGGCACTAGTAAAGGCTGAAGCATCCCTTTAAGTAACTGTCGCTCTGCTTTAACCTGTTGACATGTCAAACACTTCACAGTAAAAACAGCAATATCTCTTTTCATTCCATCCCACCAGTAATACTCCCGCAGATCTCTGTACCTATTAGTACTGCTAGGATGAACTGAAAACGGAGAACTATGAGCTTCACATAACAACTCATTCTTCAACTGTGAATCACAAGGCACCCATAACCTCTTCCCGAACCTCAAAACACAAACCCAAACTTATCCAAGAACTCATGGAAACTTTTATTCATAAGGTCCATGAATACAGCAGGTGCATTAGTTAACCCAAAAGCCATAACTACAAATTCATAATGGCCATATCTAGTACGGAACTCAGTCTTCAGAACGTCTGCTTCTTTTACATTCAACTAATGGTACCCTGACCTCAAGTCAATCTTCGAAAAATACTGAGCTCCCTGGAGCTGATACCACTTCATTCGATGGCCCAACATCTGCTGAAGTTGTTGCAAAGGATTTTACCACCCCTTTCTGCTTGTAGTCTGGATGCATTCCCCCAGTTGAGTTCTTCGTTGGACACTCGTTTGCATAATGACCCATTTCATTACACTTAAAACATCTTACTGTTGGCTTTTCATTTCCTGCTTGATCATCTTCCTTACAGTTACGAGCAATATGACCAGACTTACCACACTGAAAGCACTTACCAGAATTGGATAAACATTCTCCAGGATGCATTTTACCACACTTCTCACAGGATGGATATTTGGTTTTCTTACCTCCTTGCTTCTTTGATGAATTCTTCCCCTTTTCCTGCCAACTAGGCCTCTTATTTTGTTGTTTGTCATAGAACACCTGATCATCGACAAACTCCATTTCCACCTTCTCCGCACATCGAACAAGTTTTTCATAACTTTTGAACTCACGAGAAGCTAAATCCCTTCGATACTTTGGCTTTAACCCTGAGTAAAAACGGTTTATTTTACTATCAAGATCTCGTATGAAGTTTAGAGCATGCCTTGCCAATCGAGTGAACTTTTCTTCATAAGCAGCCAATGAATCATCCTCCTGCCTCAATTCTAGGAACTGTTGTTCCATCCTAAGATGAACCACCTTAGGAAAATATTTCTCAAGAAACATACCTTTGAATTCTTCCCAGTGAATATCCTCAATCTCATCACTATCCCTGATATTTTTCACCATCGACCACCACTGATCAGCTTCACCTTCAAAACGGTAAACAGCAAGACTAACCTTTTGATGTTCTGAACACCCCATGACATCAAAAATCTTCTCTAGTGCTATAATCCACCCTTCAGCATGCATAGGGTCAGATGATCCTCTGAATGATGGGGGATGTTGCCCCATGAAGTGTTCCACCACTGACATGTTCCTCTGTGGTTGATCTGGCTGATCTCGTGCATGTATACCACCACCATTTATAGCCTGAGTCAACTGTGCCATCACTGCAACAAACTGTTCAGTTCCGATTCCGACCATCTCAGGTTGCTGATTTGGAAGGTTTTCTTCCTCCTGATGTCGTCCCAACATAGTTGCTTTGTTTCCTCTGCGGAAAACCATTCTGAACACAGAAATATCTTAGGCGAAGCAACATGGTAATCCGTAAATGCTATATCATTTCAATCATATTATAATTTAACACTTTTCTAACTCCTAAAGTTGTCTAAACCGACCTCTGATACCAACTATAAGGCCCCAGCCTTAAACCTTACTTAATATTGAATTAAATGAATAATTCACATTGAGGATCTTTTCGGGTTAAGTGTTTTAGATAATTAGAAGATAACTATTACATCTAAAAAGATTACAAAGTAGACACTTCTACTAAGTTTCCATATAATAATAAGAAAAAACTCTTAAAAAGAAACATGTCTAGTTCCATGTTTTATAAATCATGACTTTCCCTTGATCCCATCCTTGACCCTATTCCACATTATGTCCTGTGAAAAACATTTCAAAAAAACTAGGGGTGAGCATAAAAAGCTCAGTAAAGGATACACAACGAATGAAAACTGTTAGTTTTTCAAACATCAAGTAAACCATGTATACTCTATTAAAGTAATACCTTCACCTTCATGAAGTAGTAAAAACTTTTCACTGAATAAAGTATCATTACTTACCTTTTTGTAACCAAATGATTACCATAAAACCCATAAAAAGAACACATAACATATAGAAAGGTAACTTGGGACATAAACATACTTAAGTGGAATAACCATACCGTCGACTTCCACACATATCACTTAATGGAATAGCCATACGGCCAATTTCCATACATACTTAATGGAATAGCCATACGGCCGACTTCCATACCCAATGCATTGGAGGTTATAACGTAACCACCCGTCCTGGTATTCACGGTACCACCCGTCATATGGTTTATAACGTAACCACCCGTTAAAATGTCCAAGTACCAATATAATATCATAAAACATAAAACCAATATAAAGGAATGATAACATTTCCACATTTCAATCACAATATATCATAATAGAATCCTTTATCAAAACCATTTTCAACACCAAAATACATAAAAGAGTATATGGTATTTATTTCATTTTAAAAACATAACGTCTTGTTGTGAAAGTCAAAGACCAAATAATACTCGCGGCGGCGGAAAAGGTCGTTGTCACCGCGTACGTTAAAAGAAACATTCCTTTTTGTCGTTTTGTAAAACTCTTCGTAGAAAAAGATTCCTTTCGTACAAAAGTAAAAGTCAAAGTGGTTTATACACCGTATGAAATAAAGTTGTGTATAAAACGAAATATGCCTCAATGAAAGGAGATTGAGACGAAGTCCCTTACAAAGATAATTTTTAAAATGAAATAGATATATTATGTGTATTCACCATAAGTACCCATAAATAAAGTACAAATAAAAGATAATAATATAATGACATAATTTGAAAGTAGGAGATTAACCCAAAGAATGGAAGTTGGGTTAAGAAGTTCCCTTACCTTGGGTCCGACTTGACTCGGTCGTTCTTTAACGTCCTGAATAATATACTTGAGTTAATTTATAATTGATTAAGAACCTTTTTAAAGTTCATTATTCCTTTTATATCACTTATTTCCATGTTACAAACATTATGTAACCATTTAAGTTAATAATGTTTGTTTTGTAGATATTTGGTTCTTAAGTCGAAAGTGGACTTCTTACAATTACATGTTGTTCGTGTGGTCAAAGGTTATTTATATCCAGAATGACATTCCTGATTTGGATATAATATATATCATATATATCCAGCATATAAATTTATTTATAATATTACATAATCATTTAGTGGTAAGAAATGAAATGCACCGTTCATGGAGACGGTAAGCCGTACGTACGCATGAACGCTACTTTCATTTCATTGTCATAATAATGGAATTAAAACTAAATGAGAGATATTAATATTTTAATTAAAGAATTATATTCATCATTTAGATATATCATTCATTATATATATCCATTATATACATGTACTTTTAATAGTACATTACATTTGGGGATAAGAAATGAAATGCACCGTTCATGGAGACGGTAAGCCGTACGTACGCATGAACGCTACATTCATTTCTATCTCATACTTTAATGGAAAGAAATAATAATGATATAGAGGTATATTATAATTCCAGTATAACATCATATATAATAACTTTAAATCCATCCTTTACACGTCCCACATATGGCATTAACGAATCACATCACTTTGAGGGGGCGGTAGTCCGCACTTCCTTAAATGAAGATATCGTGTATACCCATAATGGAAACCATAAAGTTAAGACACAAATGAAAAATACAGAAGCATATGTAAAACATAAACATATTATATATCATATATAAAAATAGTGACATCATAATGGCCACCTTTGAAGGTGTTAAATGAGTATTGAACAATCATCGTTTCGGGAGGCACAATTTTTCCATCCACGGAAACCGTATGTTCTTTAACCATTTGATGTAGTTGTGTGAGAGTGTAGCTCGAATAAATCATATAACAACATCCTAGTATATTGAAGATACTGGTTTTGTTACAAAAGAAAAAAATAAAAAGAGTTTAGGGGGTTGGAGAAGCAAAATAAAACAAATGAACATGAGAGAATGAATTACCTTTAAAAGTGTAACTCCTTTTGATTTGAGCCTAAAGGCTTCCTTTGAAAGGATTCTGCCCAAAGAGAATACTCTAGGATGAGGAGAGGGATTTGGAGAGAGTAAATGGGCAGGGTTTGTCCGAGCCAAAGGCTTTAGAAGTGTGTGAAATGAGGTAGAGGTGGGGGCCTTTTATAAGAGGAGAGGAGAGGCATTTTTGGAATGTAAAGAAATATTACTTTATTTGAAAATGTGTTTCGGTTTTAAAAGGTCCCACATTGATATAATTCGTGGATAAGGTGATAAGGCTTCAAAATACACTCATCCAATTGGTTTTGGCCATGTGTAGGTTGTATATTTTACATTATCTTTCCATTTTATTTAAATCGTCAAATAATGATGTCATCGCTGCATCATTATTATGTCATAAATAATTTAATTTATTTAATATCTAAAAATTATAAACAAAATACTATAATGTAGGAAATACTTTTATCTTTCCAATGACTATTTATAATCAAAATTTGGACTTGTATAACCCCACTTAAAAATTATTTTAGTAAAACAATTTATGTTAGTGTCATTTTCACTTTAACATTAAATAAAAATATATTAATGTCATTTTCCAACTAAAGTGGCTCCATGGGGTCCCCAAGTTGGACCATGGCTTGTCTTGGTCGTCCATGACTCACCCAATAGGTTTAGGACAAGTGTCATGGTGTTTTCACATTTTTATATTATCATTTTTACATTAAATTACACTAATTACCTCTAATCGCGATTAAAAACTTAATAAGTTACTATTCACCAAAAAATTATTTTGATCTCATTGAACCACATTTTACATAATAATGACAACCATGTATGTCGGATTTTCAAAATTCAATACAGATTAGTGGTAATCTTTCATTTAACTGAAAAATTAGTTTCCTTGATTACCACTTAGTGGTTTCACTATTCATCAAAAATTGAAGTTTTTCAGAAAATTACCAAAAATTCACCCTAAGATATATTTGACATTCCGAATTCAAAAATGAAGTCCATTTTAAAAAATTCAAAACATATAAGTCAAATTAATTAATTTAATAATTAATTCCCGCTGTCATGACAAATAGCGTGTTTTTGTGAAACAATAAGTATCAAAAGATTGACACTAGTTTAAGTCCGATTTCAAAGTGAAATTAATTCCAACGACCACTATTGGATTTAATGGTAATAATATTTTATAATTTCACTTTAAACCCAATTCAAATAATAACTTAATCATATAAATAAATTAGAATAAAAAGATTTTTTGAATTAAAATACAACATTTTACACTATTCATAAAAAAATGAACTTTATCAGAAAGGTACCAAAAATTTACACAATGTAAATTTTGATGTCCCGATTCTAAAGAAGAGTTGTATTTGGTCCAATAGAATTTATAAGATCGATTGAAACTATATTTAATGACGGTTCTCCGTCAAAAGGTTATAAGTGGACCTTTCATGAAAATTAGGGTATAAATGCCTAAAATTGAACTCTTTTTGTATGTTAATCCTTTATCTTTTATTGGGTAAATGTAAAAACATTTAAAAACATATATAATCATATTTTAGTTATTTATATCCATTCCCGCCAGTACAATGGCTACTCGTTAACTAACATTTAAAATAATATTATTTTATTACTTGTGTGCAACGTAAGTTTTCAAAGAAACTCATCGTTGCGTATCGAGTACGCTATCGAACACAGCAACCCCATTAAAATAAAATTAATATTTAATTCGTAAATATTAATTAATATGAAAATACTTTATTCTTTATTGACCTGGGATGTTACAAGTAATGTTCACATTCTCTTGATGATCATTCTCATCCTTCTTTATAAAATTCATACACTCCCATAGATCTAGAAAATATTTCGAGGCTTGGTAAATATGGAAGCACAAGTTTACCAATATTATCAGTTTTTTGTAGCTAGTACTTGAGGATTCTTATATACTATTATGAAAATGATATTCTTATAGGTCTTAGTTCAATACAATTCAAGAGTTTTATATCAGTTCAGGCTAAAAGAAAAGTCAATATTTTGATATTTTATTAGAGAAGTGTTGAAAATGTGACACTATCTTACTTGTGAGATACCATTTTGGTATGCTAATTTAATATTGTTTTACTAATCAGGAATTTTTTAGTAGTATTTTACCCCTTCTTATTATCAGATGAAATATGATATACATAACACTGGAGCATTCAGGAGGAAATTTTTATCATTGGTTGCTAGGAGATGGAGAGATTTCAAATCAACCACCACATCTAGTTTAATTTATCGGAATAGGTAACAACATAATCAATGTGATATATATCCATTTATATATGAATACACATGGAATAAATTTTTTCAATATAGAAGGAAATAATCAATTTTTAAGGGTATTGTATTCTTTTAGAATCATATATCATCGTACTTTTTCTCAGGGAGGGTATACATTATTAGATAAACAAATAATTGCTGAAAATCATCAAAAAATTACAGCATTGTCTTCATGATTTTGAGAGGTTCCCCCTAAATCCCCTAGTTAGAAATGAAAAATGGAAGAGGGGTCAAATGAGAAGAAAAGGAAAATATCATACATAAGGGTTGAGGATTATAGCAGAGAGGATTGTCAGATGATTACTTTATTTATTTATGTTATTTAAATTCATTATATATTTTGAATCATTATATAATTTTTCAAAAAATTCATATTGGAATATATTGAGGAGAATAGAACACTAGGGGTCCTTGTAGTTGAGGATATGCAGGATCATTTATCTACAACATTGTGAAAGCCAAAACACCCAGGTCGTGTATGAGAATACCCAATGGGTGTATTGGTGAGAAAAGTGATTCCATATTATTCAGCTTCTTCAATGGGGGGATTTTATATGAAAAATTGGAGTCTCGAGTTTATAATATTATGGGGATGATGGAAGATAACATTATACAGTTAGAGTATTATTTTTTGGAAGAAATGAAACGATAGTATCAGACTGCAACTCTCACTCCTCCACCTCCACAAAAAGAATCTTCTCCTACAACTCCACCGGCATACCCCACCCCTTCCCCTTCTCATACATCCCCTTCACAAATGATTCCTAGTTACTTTGAGTTATATGTTGTTGATACTCAGTATCATATTATCGCAGATGGGATGGTATATTTTATTAGATATATCATCCATCACCATAGATAGAGATAGTGCATCATTGGGTCAATGTCTGATATATTATAGATAGTTGAGTTGGAGTACACAAATTGATAGATGATGTGACTAGAGTTGGACAAAGTATATATGACTATTTATTTTGTCCATCTAGACTTATATGACATATAACCACAGTGGTATATGTATATTTTATCTTTTATTTCCTTTTTTGTATAAAATTTGTTTTATCATTTTAATGTTTAAATATTTATCTAATTTTTATAACAATACATTAAATATAATGATGTATTTTATAGTGAAGAAAACATAAAAATCGGTATGAATTTAGATATATATTCTAGTAGTCTTGATAGATTGTCATGATATTCAAATTTGTTTTTGGGTTTTTATGATTATTCAACAGAAGCTGATGTTTTTGGGTGTGCAATTACTCAGGGAATTTTAAAAAATGATATCCTGGATTAACTAGAGATTTGTTTGGCATACACACAATGAATTTTTTTCCCTATAATTCTTAATATATATCATTCCCTACATTTATGTTGGTAAATATTTATACTTAGGTTTTTTATGTATCACTATGGGAAAATTACAATTTCACAGTAGTTATTTTTGGATATGGTGGTGGTTTAAACCGCTACTATATTCATCTACAGCAATTTCTGAAAACCGCTGCTAAATTGTGTGTTGGTAAACTATTGGTCGTGGTTAAATCATTTTAGCAGTTGTTTATGGGAAGCATAGTCATTGGTTCATTTTCACTATGGTTAAAACTGCCGCTAACATAAAAATACTAACATTTTTCAGCGGTTAAAAATGCCACTAAATATACCTGTTATAGTTATCATCAGTTAAAAAGACCACTAAAAATAGATTTACAAAAAAAAGAACCAGTTTCATTAGCCCCTATACCAGTTCCTTGAAAAAAAACCATTAAATGAATACAAAACGACCAACATAATACATACTACAATAAACCAATAGCCATCCCAAGATCACAGAACATTATAAATAAATGCCTACATCCAAGGAAATAAAATGACAAAAAACCTCAAATAGAGTTAATATTAAATATTGTCCCTAAAATATCAATCCATCCATCATAAGAAAATGGGATTACTCGACACCTTAAATTTATGTATATTGAACTAATTATTCAATTAAAGTCTAGGATTAATCAATTTATTTATTATGTGTTACTAATATTGAAAATATAAATTAACTAAAATTTCCACCATAAAATATTAATGTTTTAAAAAAATAAAGAATAAATTCACATTAATAAACCTCTGATATTAAAAACAACTTGAATTTTCACCTTCATTCTCTTTATCCAATTCCATTTACATATTGATGAACAATTTATATAAACATGCATTAGGCATGAATTGGCAACTTCATTATCTTTATCCAATTCCATTTACATATTGATGAACAATTTACACAAACTTGCATTAGGCATAAATTTATTTTTATTGAATTCTAATTAAGAATATAGTAGTAAAAAACCAGATTTTATTATTTTGGAAACCAATTTTAACCAAAATTACATTATACAAGATTTTCATCATATTACACGTTAGGGGAATTTGGGTGGATATTCAATCCATTCTTCAGTTCACATACAAAAAAACAAAATTCAATTGAAATGGAACATTTTGATGCTCTTTATTTTTGGATGTTTCATTCACTAATATGTTAGAATTTGGATGGGAGGTAGTAATTGTTGGTCATTTGTGATTTTAGAGGAATTATTTTGACTATACTAGATCTATAAGAATTTAATAAATTGTCATTTATAATAGATATCATATGAAAATGTTTGTAGGAAACACATGGAATTCATTATGTTTCTTTGAGTTTTATTATCAGAGACCCTTAAATTAGTGAATCAATGATTGCAGAAGCAAATGATGCTTGCACTGATGTTTATGGGGGTACATGGTCTAATCAAGACTATAATTATAGTGGGATTATATTTGGAATTTACTCCACAATATCAAGGAATGTGTGATGTTTTACCATTCACTTATATTCAGGTGTACATTATCGATCAAAATTAAGTGATCAACTCTGAAGAATTTCTGTTGATGCCTTACTCAACATTTGTGTAGCACCCATACTGAAGCATGGATTTTAGTGAGAAAATGTTTTAAAGAAGGGCGATGTCACTTGTTAGAGTCATATGGGAGCATGTATGTACTCATTAAGAGCCTTACAATTGATAATATGATGTCCGAGCTCAAAAGTCCTAGTTTTTTTGTGTGAAATATATAGGCACTTCTAAAGGATAATAAATCCTCAGTGGGGGAGATTATAATGACTTCATGTTTTCCAAGGGCCTTGAGCCTTACATTCTACCATTCTTTAATTTTTTTTGTGCTATTATTTTATTTGGTGAATTCATAGGTTGTTTGTTTTTGGGTTTTAATATTTATTGAGGCCTCTAAATGGCTTCATGATAGGAACATGGTCATGGGAAACCATGTGCTTCTCCCCATAAAACCATGTGTCTTGGTTGAGGAATGATACTAGGTGGGGCATGGTTCGAATACAGTTAGAGATGATCATGAATCATTTAACATGAAAAATATGTGTCTCATAATATAGCAAAAAATAATTTTTAGCACACAATTTACCAAATGAGAATATTAAATCACTGAAAATGTGCTATAATCTCAAATTCATATAAGTAATAATGGAGTGAAAATTGTCTCAGGGAAAGTAAAAAAGACCAAGAGTATTATGAATACAAGGGAAAGTAAAAAAAATTCATGTTCAATATTCTTAAATGATTCAAATGGTAATGTTGTGGTAAATTAATATGGATAGAAAATGTAGGATAAGGGAGAAATAATTTCATTAGTTAGATAAAATATCTTATCTTCACAGTAAGACTTTTTTGTGGATGTAGTTGAGGGTTTATGGGAATCTATGTGGGTATCCTTAGAGATATTGTCTTCACTGGTTAAACAAGTAAAGACATGTTAGAATATTGTTATGGAATGTATCATCATGTGTGATATGTTGGATGAATGTAAAACTATATCAAGAATGAATTTTGATTTAAAGGGAGTGTTTATTGTTCATAGCATTGTAACGGTCACATATTCCATGAGAGATAAGTTTATGAGATCTTATAATGCATTGATGTGGGATTTTCACCAAGGGCCAACCAACCTAATAAAGTTATGAAAAATGAATCATAAAAAATGAATCATCACAATAAAGAGTCCACATATATGGTGCATACCACACTCGAGAAATCAAGACATAAAAGGAAACATCAGAAATCAATAAAATACATAAAAGGAAACCTGTGAAATCAAAAAAATAGGTCATGAAAATTTTTGGTGGAAAATATGGACCCCACATGATACATATACAAATCAACTGTTACCATATTTCTCAAACATATCAACAGTACTACTAATCACTTTTCGTTGATGAACACATATCATCACCCTCTCTACCTCCATATCCACTTCCTACTACAACCTGTAAGATATTTATATAGAAAATTAAATATTTTTGCATATTTATTTTTAAATACAAAAAAAAAAGTTTAAATTCTAAATGATTATTATTTTTTAAATTTAATCTTCTCACCATCAGTTGATGCAAAACCACTGGGGGAATATCTTCTCATATGCTAATGTATATCATTCAACACTTTTTGCAAAGCTGATATCTGATCCCAGTAGTCTTAAACTGTGTTTCATAGAGAAACAATCTCACTCTGAGCATCTCTAGGTATGAACTAACTACAAATAGCAGTTGAAGCAGCTACAATCCCCAGTCGCCTGCAAAACACCTCAGACGGTACGGGTCCCTAACCCATCTCGCACACTCTACCATAATGCTCCTTCCCACAGAATTTTGTAACCGGGTCATCATGGGAGACTGAGTGGGATTGTCCAGGAATGACATCCCATAGTTCTTTAATTTTTACCTATAAATCAAATATAAATATATATTAACATAGTAAAAACTGATAATAAGTTATTATAATGAAAAAATGAGTTCATACGCCAACTTCTTTGACAGGATCATTAACAAAACATCCATCATATTTTTTTGTGAACATCCAACCACACTTTAGTTCAGGATGCTTCAGGCACTAAACTCTATGGCTGCATTAAACAAATATAATTCAATAATTCAATATTTTAAACAGATAATATTTTCTTATAAATATTTAAATGAATTAAAATATTACCAGAGTCGATTGGCTTCAATAAAAAGCTTTTTGACCCTGTAGGGTGAGAGATGAATTGCTTATCAATGCTTAATGCATTCTTTATTGAGAGATCCTGAAATAAATAAAATTCAATTTAATAGTATTGTATTCACTATCACATCCTCTACATATACATGTATAAATGAAAAATGAGGTTAATATGATAACATATATTTAAATACCATCTGCTTCTTATCATGATGTTTGTCACCAAAAACATTCCACTATTCTTTGGGTATATCATTGGGTAGCTTCTCGTACATTTGTTGGACGGTCAAGGAAGTATTGATCGCATAACTCTAGAATCACCATTTTAATTCTTTCAAATTATTACCATGATTTCTAAACGTCCACTTTCATGATATCACATCATCAACTTTAAAGTGGAGAAATATATTTATACAGAAATTTATTTTGAGAATATTAATAACATTACATTCAATTACCCCATAATGTATTAAAAATACCTTTATTTGGGAATCAAAAACTTCATTTTTCCAACATGGAGGATTATGTCTCCAATCATCATAAGATATTGGAGGTTAAATGGGCTCTGATGCCAACTAGCATTGAATTTGGATATGTAATATTGCAGCATCATCTATAGGGACTCCATATGAATCAAATAGGACAACTATCTTCCCTCAATTCATATTCCACCCATCTGAAATTTTTATATTATTTCCACAGTTTCATTTTATTCATCTTTAATGAACAAAAAATTAGTATAAAAAGGTGAAATGAATTTATTTAAATTAAATTTTTTACCTATAATTGTAACCCTCCAGTATGCCCATAATGAACTAGAAGTGGCGCGCCACTGCCTCATTGTTGAGGATGCTGAAGGGGGAGTCAATAAGTCCGCTTCTAAAGAGATTCTTAGAGAAGGTGTGAGTGGTGTTTTAGGGGGAGATGGTGTAGGGGGGCAGTCAGTTGGTGGCTCAGATGTCATAGGGACGTAGACAGATAAATCAGCATCAGTTGCAATAGAAGAGGAAATAGTGTAGCGCTTCCTCCTAGGCATTTCTATCATTTAATGAAATAAAATTAAGTTCAAAACATATATTTAAAAAAATGCAGAAAAAAATAATCAATAATAATTGATGACTAGTACTAAGAAAATAATTATACATAACAATGATAATGAATGACTTCACAACTGAAATAAGTGGTTGTTGAATTAATAAATAATTTTACATACAATAATTCCCCCCTTAAATCATATTGGATTCCTAATCCATTACTTCAATCACTTCATATATCCTTTCTAGACTAACATTTTCAATTTCATGATTGAAAAATAATTTTGTTTCTTGTTGTTGATGAGATTAAATTTCAATGGTAAAATCTTCAACTTCATCACCCATATCCTAAAAATCTATTTTTATTACGTGAGAAACTACACTCCACCATTTATCCACATCATCATTCACATAATATACCATTTTTTCTTGAAATCATAAGATATATGGATCATGTCGTTCATGATCACAAATATCCATCATGTGAGAGAAGTTCACAGAAGTAAATTGCATGGAATCTCTTTTATCACCTCTGATAATATCTTCCTGATTTCATTTGAATAAAAAAATGAAAAAATCTCGTGGTTGTTTAATTCAATAATATCAGTCATCTTTCTATAGTATCTGACATCCGAAAACATAAATATAAAACTATTCTCTATTTTCAAACCCTCTTCCCAATTGACTATACGAAATCTAAGTCCATTCACGTTGTAAGAGTCGAACTTTCTATCTTGTTTTAGAGGACCTTGAGAAAAAAACAACAAATTGTTAGATAGCTCTACTCTAGTATCAGTATTCATGATCTAAAAAAATATATATACTTTTTTAGATTTAGAAAATATATGTTTCAAACTGATATTTGTATTTAC
The DNA here is from genome assembly GCA_963277665.1 of Viscum album. Lineage (NCBI taxonomy): Eukaryota > Viridiplantae > Streptophyta > Magnoliopsida > Santalales > Viscaceae > Viscum > Viscum album. The sequence continues at coordinate 1,196,318,370 of OY728121.1, read as the reverse complement.
TACAATATTTATGAACATACACATCTTTCAAACCATTCTACAAGACCTTTATTAACAGCTTCCATTATTTCTTTTGCAATTTAGGTTCGACCTATCATTAGTAACTTTGACTATATCCTCAAATCTTCAATAAATGGATTTCTAATTTCACTATTCACTAGCACATATCTATGTGCCTGTAATAATTCCAATTTGGTTAGTGTAACATTTGAGGCCCACCCAACTAATCGGCCAATAGCAGGAAATATTTTTGATTTCTGATGTATTTGATATTGGGTCAATGTGTCATCAACATGTCCAACATGATCAAATATTGTCTCAATATCATCCAAGTATCTAGAGCAAATAGTTAGACACTCTATCCAAATAACCTTCAGCAATATAGCCTTCTAGTTGAGATTTATTTCTCACAAATGATTTCAAATGACCATGATATATGTTAAAAAAATAAACATAATCATGCATTAAATTAAGTGCCAAAAAATTACTTAATTGAGAAACATATAAAAATGTACCATTCAATTGGACATATCCATTGATAATGAACATGGCCTCCTAATTTAGCTTCCTCAACCTAATGCACAGTTAAATGCATCATTACAGAAAAAACAACGGAGGAAAGATCATCTACATTGCAAAAATGGTCAAAAAAAACTTCTCCTAGAGGTTGTCTTGCTGAAATGGATGTAGTGATTTCTCACATATTTTCCATAAAAATGTGCAGAATTGGGGTACAATAGCAGTGACCTTTTCTGGTAATAATGTACGCAATACTAATGGTTGTAACTAATGTAACAAAATATGTGAATCGTAACATTTCAATACTTGTAATTTATGATTCATCAAGTCAACACGCCTTGATATGTTAATTGAATACAAATCAGATACGTTCACATTCTTTAAAAATTTAAGGAATGTATCTTTATCCCTATTTTTCATAGCAAAAATTGTCAGAGAATACTTTTCATTCTCATATGGATAGAGATCACGTTTTATGATCATTACTTATATGTATTTGTGAGCATTGAGATAACACATCGCCTTTCCATGCTCATTAAGAAATGTGAAAATCAAATTTTCACCGACATTTTTCTCAATATGCCGCATATCAAGATTATTCCACAACAAATTAAATTCCCAATACGGATCTTCAAAGAATAATCTTTTTTTCTTCCATTGTTGCGTTTTGATTTCGCTAGACGATTCACATCCAACATGATTCCCTCTATGATTCAAATGAAGAGCCTTCCCAAAATCTGTTGTTACATTTTTCAAGTTGTGTCAATATTTCAGAACTAGTAAACTACATTGGAGGTGGCATAAATTCCAAAAAACTTTTAAATTTTGATCTGTTCAGCAGAAATCTATGAGATGCATCGAGAAATCGGAAATGGTAAAAAAAAACCCACCATTTTATACTATGAGGCAGCCATTTGGGATCCAAGTCAATTTTACAAATATGAAAAGACAAAACCATGTAAATTTTACAACCATATAAACTCCCAAGCCCAGGAAAGTCATTAATGGTCCAACTTGAAGCAACATGCATTTTGAACATTGTTTTATAAAAAATCATCAAATTTCTCAATAACATTTCTCCTTACCTCCTATAATTCTTCAAACAATGGATGAAATTATACATCAATATCATTTCTAGGATTTTTTTTTCTAGGAATAATCATCAAAATGATAAAATATGTTTGTTTCATGCGCATCCATGATAGAAGATTGTATGGGATCAAAACAACTAGACAAATGTTATAACTGGTACTCAATTTCTCAAATGGGTTGAATCCATCAGCAGCCAATCCCAATAGAACATTCCAAGGATTACTTGAGAAATATAGATGTAATGAATCAAATGTCCTCTATGACTTTGAATCTCATGGATTCCTCATTAACCCATCATTTTTATTATCTACATAATGCATCTTCATGTGTTTGGTGGTTTTCAATGACATGAATAATCTTTGTAATTGAGGTTTTAATGGAAATTAATCCAAAACCATTTCAGGTGTGTTCCATTTCATCTACATTATAATGTAAGTCGATTCAGACATCCAACATCAACCATTGACTAACATCTAGAAGAATAACATTTTTGTGATTCTGTCTACATTAATCCTCTTACCAATAAAGCGTACAATCATAGGGACATCCATGTGTTTTTTTATAATTCAAACCAAGCCAGTTAACAACTTCTATTCATAGCATAAAAAGATTTGGGGATTTTTTTATTTAGTAAATGCATCACACAACAGTTTCCATATCATGGAAATTTCATTATTTTTAATTCCACATAGACATTTGATATGGTACAACTTCAATAGAAAATAAATCTTTGAATATTTCAAACATCCACTATACAACTCATGATTTCCATCATCAAATCAATAATTAAATATATTTTCCTTTGTGAACTTTTCTCTTAAATTTATCTCCATAGAATAAAGAATATGATCCAATGATAAGATACAATCCAGATCTAGTTGTGTTAGAGTCACAAAAACATCACTTGTCACGTTGCCATTTGTAGCACCCTCATCTGGTTGTTCTGTTATGTTTTGATGTTGATAGTGGTGTCTTGTAGTGCTGAATGCATCATTCATGAGGTTTTTCATCTCATTTTCTATTGTCGATGATGTTGGGAGCTCATTCCCTGGATTAACATCAGTGGTCAACCATTCTAGAAATTTCGATTCTCCATCAAAATCCAACATAAATATTGCCAATGAATTGCTTCAGTATTATATATTCACAAACGTCATCTCTATTCAACCATCTTCTTAATTAATATTTATGACATAGAATCCTTTTTCACCCTTCAACAGATCGATTAAAAATTGAAAATCTAAAAACTCCATCAAATTGTTAACATACATATGTGTATTCCTCTGTAATGTGATCAAGATTTTATCCGTGTATATCACAATGTTCCAACACAATAATAAAAAAATTAAAACACATAGTTACAACTAAATAAGGAAAAATTTTCATATATACTAGTTGAAATAAATATATAAATATGTTACATAAGGTTTTCCTATATAAATATATATGGTAAATCACCACTTGAAACCAAAAGTATTAAAATTAAAAAGAACCATAAAAGAAGGTGAGAACAGGGATCCCATCCCTGTAGTTTTTTTGTATGTCATGCTCCACCAAAATAGATGGGATAATTGATGATTCCATAACATTGATATCACAATGGTAAGGTCTTGAAAATCATATAAAATTCAATATAAGTAATGAATATAAAATGGGAACAAACTCGTACCACAAATTAGTGGCCTCGAATTATGATTCAAAGAGTTGGGTTTGGTCTGGGGTTGAGAATTTTAGAACATGTGGGGAATCATTGTGATGTGTTATGGGTAGCAACATGTTGTGATGCTGTGTGTGATTAAATTTTTCTGATTAGGGGTGGATCATGGAATATCAATGTGGGTTGAAACATAATGTGGACCTCTATCGGAATGAAATTATAGTGGCCCTGTGATGTTTTCCTTTTAGTATCTAAATATATAGGTAAGTATACTATATATTATTTGACCCATTTGTGGGTAGGTATAAGTGTAATAACAAGGATATGAAAAATCCATGTCTTCTTTGAAATATAGAGGTGGGGGTGTCTTCTTTGTTTCTCTTGGTCCTAGTGTGGACTGTCACAAAATGGTAGTGAAGTCGTACAAATGAAAAGTAAATTGATTAGAATAAATGGTTCTAATTTGATGTTATTGTGGAATGTAGAAAGGACAAGTTGAATCATTAATTTTTAAACACTTTTTAGGGTGTTACTAGTCAGAGAGCATGTGTCCCATGTGAATTAGAAATTGACCTTGATGGATTCATGATAGTTGATCACATGTCATGATAAAAGTACATGTAATCTAAAATGACAAAACATTTACAATATTGTAATACTATGGAAAAATAATATAATAAAGATGCACCATTGATTATAAAGTAGGAATTTAAGAGTGTGGAGTGTGGATTAACATTTAAGAGTGAAAGTACTATATAATTATTAAGAGATAATCTAAATAGATGAAAAGGATAATTCATATTTTATTAAATATCAAGATAATAATTAGATATTTTGGGTGATGAAATTGATTTCAATGTTATAATACAAGTTAAGGATATAAAATTCACATTGCTTCTATCATGATGATTCTAGTGGATCATATATGATTAGGAGATTCTGGATCATGCAAAGGGTTAAATTATCAATTTGGGTGGTGATACTTGTATTTCATGTTTCTTTTTCAATTTTGTTTCTATAGTGTGTGTGAGTTAATAGGTGAGTTTTCTCACTCTAATATGTAAATTTGGTTTATTTTTCAAGAATCTGTAAAAATAGAAATGAATTTCTATTCACTCATTCAAACCCATCTCACTTAAACAACTCTACTCCCATGTCTATCACATGATGTTCCTGAGAATATTTTATTTGCTAATTGAACAACTACACCTTCTTTATCATTATCTTCACCAAATTTGGTCTAAGATTAAATAACTCTCTAACCTCATTCCAACATAATAGAGATATGTTAGAACACTCATATAACTCTTTAAATTGAGTTGTAAGAATGGTTAATCAATATTTTTTATCATAGTAAAACTCAACCAAACGAAAATGATTCACCCAAGTACCAATAAATTCAACAATAATCATCTTCAATGCATCCATTAGCATTTGGATCATTCATTCTATCTGACCTTCCATCCATGGATGAAAAGTACTGCTTAGAAAAATAACGAAAAAAGCATACTACATAATCATCTACAATTGGAAGGTAAATTCATATCTTCATCATAGATGACCATTATTCAAACCACATGATTCGGCAACACAGTGGGAACCTATAAATTGAAGAACATACCACAATAATCATGATTCAGAATAATGAAATAATATTCAACCAACTTTAATGAAACCAACCCAAAATCATACCACAACCGCACTATAATGGTATACAAACTAGTGTGTAGTGGAGGAAAAGGTAGTAAATGGAGGTGAGGAGCACTGAGTGGTTGTGAGAGGCTTCTAGTGGCAGCACAGGTCAGGGATAGTAGTGGAGAGGCATGCTTGGGCTTTGGGGGTTTGGTGATGATGGGCGGCGAGGCCCGCTGATGGGTGGTGGGGTGTGCATACTAGCGATGAGGTCACCGGGGGCACAGGTGGGGAGCCCATCTAAGGTTTGGGTCCCACCATGTTTGGGGGGATAATATCATGTCATGGGGCTATGGGTGAAGGGGGGTTGGGGTCGGTTGGTGGGAGGAAGTGTCACCACTAAAAAAAGGATGTTTAGGGGCAGTTTTGTAAATCGCCACTAAAAAATCATCGCTAAATGTTATTTATGTTGTAGTGTATTAGGTAGATTTATACAATGTGTAAGGAGATTGAGAATTAATTTGTTTATTGATTTATGGATCCATATTTCATTTCACCTAAAATGGGGACAATTACTCAGGAAGAAGGAGAAGTTTATTTTTGCTGAAAGGTATCAAATGGATATAATTATTCAATTATCGATGTTTCTATATCATCAAGAGTAATAAACATTTATCATACAATGTTTTTTATAATTATTAAAGGACCATTAACATTAATTTTTGTTTTATATCACTCGATATTGGATGTTATGCATTTTTTGTCCAATGGAGAAGAGACATTACTATTTATACTCTATCTATGACAATGTGAGGCCAAATATTAAGGATGTATTGGAAATTGAAATTTTAATTTCCTAATAATTTTAATATTATAATTAATTTTATATTTTTTTCATTGTAAAAATTGTCTAACATGGGATGGAATTTTTTTCAAGAGACCAAAATGAAAAAGAACACCAAGATCAAATACATAAAAGTAAAGGTGTATTTTCATTTATAATTAGTACATTTTTGATATATAACATAAAAACGTTATTTTCAATTGACAAAATCATTTAAATAATATGTTCATAATACTAAAAATGCATCAAATAATGTGGATATTATGTGTTATGATTATTTTATGAAATTTTTTTAGGTTGAATAGTTATAATATTCAATCAAGTAAGATTTTTTTATAGACTATTCCTTAATACTTCATTAGTGTTTTTCATAATACATGTTAAATTAAATTCATTCAATTCATTGATTTTATTTTTGACTCTCTCCCATATAGTCCACAAGATCTCACACACGTACAAGTGGAATGGAGAAATCATTTTACCAGTTTTTTTATTTTAGATTTTTTTTAAGAATATTATAATTCTGAATTTAGTAATTGTAAATGTATTACTACTTATTATAATGCTACATATGCTGCTTCATCATGACTCCATTTTTTCATATATGGAGATGAATGTTAAAAAGAATAAAAATGAAAAATAATAATAATTTATTTTCACATTGGTTTTTTTATAACCGATGTTATAAACCATCTATGTATTGTTTTTAACATTAGTTAAAAAATAATTGATAGAAAAAGACTTTATCACTTCGGTTTTTCACAATGGTTATTAAATAAACAAGGTGAAGAAATATATTTCACATTTTTTATTTAATAACCGATGTGGAAAAACAGTTATTACATTTGGTTTTTACGATGGTTATTTAATAATTGCGTAAAAACCTCTTCTAAATGATTTTTTACATCAATTACAAAATAACTAATATAAGGAAACAATTTATTGATTCATTTAAAATATATCCTTTAATAATGGCGACATATGACCAATGAAAAAACGAAAAAAAACAACATGATAAATCATTTCTCCATGAGTGAAATATAATCTAGAAAAAACATTATATATAATATGTTTCTAAGAAGTTTCACATCATAAGTATCTCATCTCTATTTATAATATAAGTATCATCACCATCTGTTTGCACACTCGACAACACATGTTTATAGTTCCGTATCATCATTTTATCCTTACTAATTGATAAAAAATATAATTATCAATCCACCATTTATCTCTTCAGGAAAATAAATATTTGTTATATCACAACCAACATAGTTTAAAAAATATAAAAACCTACGTCTGACATAGGATTGGAAAATAATTGATTATAAAATGTTTAGGTAATGTGTAAATTCTCTAAATATTGGTGAATAAAAAATTAGTAATAGGAAATAACAATTAATACAAAACCAAATTAATTTAATTAAGATTGAATATAAAAATAAAACTTATTTAATCATTAAGGAATCATTAACCAACAATATTAATAACATAAATCTAGTTATGTTTGAATCATCTTCACATAAGATATTAATTTTTAAATAAAAGGATTAGGTGAGTTTTACATGTCAAAAAATAGAATAATAGGATTTGAATCCTTAAACGTGATAACAATTCTCTAAACATATCAATGTGTCTATGGTTTTTTAATTATATATCCTTTCAATTATAATCCTTATATTTAAATTGAAAATTGATTTAAAACCAATTTTATAATCTATATTGAAAAAAAATATTTGAAATGTATGAAATAGTTGGGATTTGGAAGCCTTTTCAAGACCCATATTTGGATTACTGAATGGAGTGCCTTTAGAAGCTAGTACTTGTTAGATAAAGTAACTAGTAGAAAGTGACATTAGATGTTTGGTATATTGACTAAAACATATAGATATTTTAATGGGATTTGATAAGTTGGGTCTTGAATTGTATATATAGTGGAACAAACCCAATGTTAGATGGGTGAAAGTTGGTGATATCTTTGATTTACATATGCATGCAGTCATGATGGGGATTACTATAAGGAATCAATAGTCACCAGCCCCAAACTGTTGACCATTTTGAATGTCGGAGGTCAATGCAACTAGTTGATCGGTTGAAACCATATCTAAAAGGTGGTTTAGAACACATATTGATATGTTATATGATCATTTAGTTTATTAATATGCAATTCGGTCAAGTCACGGTAACTGTAAAATTGCTTTGTATTTCTAATAAAATGAAATGGTGCATCACTTATCCCATTGATGTAGGCCTAAAATTCTGATCCATGAAAATCATTAATTTGTGTCTTTACAGTATTCTATTATCTCTTATTTTTTCTTGAATATATTGTGAGTTGTGATTGAATGTGCAAGACTCGTGTGACTCAGTGTAGTGATTAAGGATATTATTTCATCATAATTAGGATAAATTTATATTCATAAGAATTTATTTATGAACCAACTTTTTCCAATGTAAATTTGTTGATTCGCTTCTAGTTCGTGAAGTATGTGTGGGAATCTCAATAGAAAATTCAGGCCTCCTTAAATAACTTTCACTAAAAAATTCTAAAATTCCAAAACCAATACATATATATAAAATATCATTTTAGAAAAAACTAAAAATACATTTTTTATCATTGAAATAAAATTTCTTCTTATGGATTTTTTATTTTCATCAGAAGAATCCATGTGAACATTTGAAATCAAGTTATCTATATTTTATCCATATTTTCTAGAATGAGTGTTTTGATAAATAAATGTTACATGTCTGTAATAATCAAACAAATGGAATAGAGGATAATATATTCAAAATGAATATATAGATTAAATGCATCATATATTTGACTAAAATAGTACTCCAAAATCCTAGTATAATATTTGGATATAAAAAAGGAAATGAAATTATCAAAATACAATAATCCTAAAATTTTAAACTTTTCTCATAAATTCCACAATCATATCAACCATAAAATATGTACAATTTTTACATAATTTTTCTAGTCTTATATAAAATTTCCAAATCCCTAAAAATAGTGAAGATGATTTGTTGGTAGTGAACAATATGTGGGATGTTATAAGATGGTTTTAAACACTTTTGAATTGTATCCCAATTTTCTAATTCATTATAAGAAATAAAAAATATTTAAAAATTATGAACTTATTACCCACAAAATATGCATATTTATTTTTTGTATTCATAATTATCAAGCATACAACATGTGTAATTAAATATTTTGAAATCATTATCTCAAAACATATTTATTACAATTAAGAAAAAAAACTCAACCCTTTTATACAAAATTTTAATTCAAATTGGAAATTCATTTCATATAAATCATTCCATTGAAAATATTATCAACATTATTGATTTTTTTCAAACAAAGTTTCACACAAAAAATTTAATAATGATAACACTAAACATGTAAAAATTGTCATTCATGATACAATTTTTTAAATAAAATTCATGTCTTTAATAGAATATGTAATTACATGATTATATATTTCATTATCTAATGTACCATAATGAACATTGAAATAAAAAATTTATATACATGAAAACAAAATCCCTTAATATTTTAAAATTGTAAATTAAGTTTCCATGGTTTTTAAAATAATGATTTCTTTCTATTAATTAATATTTATCAATATATTGTGTTGTTACAGCCATAAATTCATCACAAATATGTTAATATTTCATATAATCAAAACAAAAAACGACTTTCTCTAGGTTTATTTCATAAAGGATTCATTACAACATCTTTATCTTTATTATATACAACCATTATATCTCTTCTATTTGTATCTATACATATACACTTTACGTAATGGATGGAAATATAATAAACTACTCCAAAAAGTAGGATTTTCCAATCATGATGTATGTGGACCTATAATATGAGAACACAATATTATATAAAAATAAATTTGAAGTTATGATTAAATACCTGGGTCTTATGCATTAAAATTGCAAACAATGACAAAATAAACACATTTCTATCAAAAAAATTTTAAAGAATCCATTAAGGAATTTATCAGAATGGGTTAACAAAATTCTCATCTCAAATAAAAATATTAAATTTGTAAAACCACCACCTTTTCAAATCATTTTAAAATCAAAACTCTACTCTAAGACCACTTCCACATCAAAACATTGGCTTATTTTATTGAAGAGAAAACTATATTATAATACAACACACACCATTTGGACCATTTCAAAAATCCTCATGGTCATTTCACAATATCTTAATACCTGAAAACAATCAATTTCAAACATTGACAAATGAAATTTAATAGGGAACCCATTTATTCAATTATCAAAACATTATAAAACAGTATAAAACATCACATGGATATAAAATAAATTCATAATTTCCAAATAAATGATTCTAGAAAGAACAATAACAATTTTAAATAAAAAATGAAACAATTTAATTGATAATTCAACTTGGAAGAATAATAAACCAAGATTAAGCATGCCACCTTCAATGGAGACAAACTAAATATTAAAGAAGACCTCCATTACAAGCCCTAATATTCCGAAACTCAAGGATAGAAATATCCCAAACAATCCCTTCATACAAGAGGGATCAAAACTGAAAAAAAAAACAAAATATCAATGTAATATATTTATTTTCATGTAAATAAATTATGGTGTTACAATGAACAGCTGTGGAGGGCTTAGCAATGGTAGGATTTAGTGGAAGAGGAGGAGGGTTCACAGTGGTGGAGGAGGGCTTCGCGGCAGCGGTGGCATAGGTGGAGGAGTCGGCAGCCGAAGAGGATAAGGACATGGTAGAGATGACGAAGGAGAGCTTCATGATAGTGGAGGAGGACTTCGTGGTGGTGGTAAAGGAAGAGAAAAAGGCAGATGAGGAGGAGGAGGATGAGGAGGAGGCAGCGACGATAGGGTAAGGATTCTGTGAGAGCATAAGTGCTGTAAAGGAAACAAGAGACTGTTAGGGTTCATTTATAAAACCTAGAGGAGAATTTATCATCACTAGTTAAAAATCCGTGATAATTTTTGGTTTAATCAGTGAAAAATTTGAAAGCACTGATAAAACATATTTTTATCAACGTTTTTTTAGTGTTGCTAAAGATATGCCTTAACGCTCAAAAAGTGATGATATAATGTGACTTTATCAATGCTAAAATCATAGCACTAATAAAGACAGGTTTTATCAGTTATTTTCTAGCCCTGATAAATGCCTAACCTTATCAATGCTAAACAAACACTGATAAATAAAATATGTTATTAAATTATTTATATTTTTATATACATTTATAAAATTAAATTTTTAATAAATAAATAAATAATAATTTATTTTTAATAATAACTATAAATAAATATATATTTCTTTAAATTTATATATTTATTTATAATTATAAATTTAAAATAAATATATTTATTATATTTGTAATTACATATATTTCTAATATTTATTATAAATATATATCTATATTTATTTACGTATATACATATAAATATTTGTATATATTAATAAATGTTTGTATGTATTTATAAACAAATTTATTTAATTATATAAAACATTATATATAAAAATAATAAATATATATTTTAAAAAGTACTAAATATTTAAATTAACAATTATTTATTTTTATTTATAACTAATAAATAATTATTTATTTATATATATTTATAACAAATAGAAAAATTAATATTTATTTATTATTTAAAATAATAGAAAAAAATATTTATTTTGAGATTTAAATTATAACAATATATATATAATTATAAAATTATATCAAATATATTTATAATTTTATAAATATATAAAATTAAAATTTATTATATTTTTTAATTATTTTAATATATCTACATTTATTTAGCGTATAATTATAACTACTTGTATATATTTATAATTTTTTATATATAAATATATATAATTAATATACTTATTACAAATTTTTATTATTTAAGAATATCTATATATTTATTCATTATTTTTAATTATAACTATTTGTATTTATTTATATATATTTGTATATATTTAAAAATATATTTATTTAATTATATATTTATAACTTCATAAGTATTATAATAAATATAATTATTATAATTTTATAATATTTTTTTATAGTTATAATTAATTATAAATAAATATTTTCATAAATATTTGTATATAATTGTGAAAATATTTATATATATTTATAAAATTATAATATATGTATTTATTTTCATTTTACAGTTATTTAAATAGATAAATATATATAATTAGAATTGTAATAACAAATTCATATATTTAGAAAGTATATATATAAAAATAAAATTTAATAATTATAAATATGTTTTTTATATTTATTATTTAAATATATTTAATGTAATTTTTTATGTATTTTTTAGAACATAATATTCATATGGGTTACTTGAATTACTCATATAAGTACATAATAAAAATGATTTGTCGTATATATGTATAACATGAATAATAAGATGCGTGTGATGTATAAATGAATATTCATGATGACACCTAACATATATTCATGCATAATCAATATAATTGTTGAATTTTTTTTGAAAGCACATATATATTTAATAATGATAATTATAAATCTATATACTTAAAAAGTGTTTATAAATATTAAATATAAATAAAATAAATATATTAAATATATTAACTATATTAAATACAACAATTATAATAAACATAATACATATAATGATTCTAATAAATCTAAAAAATCCAATATTTATAATAAATCCAATAAAAAATATAATAAATGTTATAAATATAAGTCTAATAAATCTATATTAAATCTAATAAGTATAAAAATATATATATTATTTAATGAAATTTATTATAATTTTATAATTATTTATATATATATAATTATAATCTTAGAAATACATTTCTTAAAACAATATATATATATATAAATTATTAAAATATACATATTAATTACAAGCCTACATTTTTTTAATGTATAAAAAAATATTATATTTTAATTTACATATAATAATTTTATATAAATTAATAAAATTATTTATTAAAAACATTTATCAATGCTAAAAATAACAATGATAAATGACCCATTTATCATCACTAAAAAAAGTGTTGACAAAAGGTACACCTTAATCGGAGATTTTCATTTCGCAGATAAATGGTAAATTTATGAGCACTTTTAGCTACTGCATAAAAAGGTATACCCTTTTTCCGTGCTTTTTACTTATCACTGATAAAATGAGGTGCTTCCCTTTCCCTATTATGAGGTAGTGTTGCAGACAGTGAGTGTAGAATATTGATCTTCCATGTCATTATTAACCATGTCATCATTAGTGGCCATTAATTGACCTTGTAAATGGAATGGATTTTTGAAATATGAATAATTACATGGAATTGAAGACAATACTTAAGATGTATTGATACGTAAATTGATATAAATTATCCACATATTTGAGAAAAAATTCAGAAAAAAATTCCACATGATAAATGGGGAATTATAACAAAAATATTTTAAATGGAATAAATTTAAACAAATTAAACAATATATTCAAACTAGAAATAAAAAAACAATATTACAAAATTTTAAGGATTAGTGAATCATGATAAATATTATCTTTAAATTAATACATGTAATGCATTAGTAATTCATTATTTATTAGAACATGATTGTCACTATAACATAATGGATGAAATGGGAAATAGGTCTAGAGTAGAGCGTTGAAATTTTAGAATGGAAGTAAATAAATTTAATGAGGAAATAAAATTACAAAAAGTGGAAAATTTTAAATAAAATAACCATATTATTCCATTTAACTGAAATCAATGAAGAAAAATACGAAAAAATAATGGAATATTTCGTTATGGATGAGAGATTGTTAACTATAAAATGTACTATACAAAATTTATGTGAGTAATATACCAGTTTCAATAAAAATGACAAGTATATAAGAGATCATTAAATTAATGAATCAATATTGGAGTGTTTCTGATGGATACTCTATGATATAGAATAGGAAAATAAAAAGAGTATAGTGGGAGGGAGAAGATGTGAAAAATATGAAGGATTGGGAAAGATACGTGAGTATAAAGGTAGATGTAGGAATCAGGGATGCCATGGAGAAAAGGTCAGGAGGAGGAGGTGGTGAGGTTGGTGTGCAAGCAGAGATAATGAGGTAGAGAATCAGAGAGGATGGATAAATGGGAGAACAATTTTTTGGATGGTGGAGAGGAAAAAATGTTAACATGTGGATGAAAAACTCAAAATAGGACGAAACATTTTAATTATATAACCTATGTTTAATATATGCAGTAGAATAAATAGTATATAATAGATGTTAAATTACTAATGATTATTTAAAATAATGAAAATAATTATTTATTATAGTTTTATTTTTTTATATCATGATTTTAAAATCTGTTTCTCAATTTTTTTTTTCATCATGTCACTACATTTATATTTGTTGATATTTTTATTCTACATTATTTCCAATACATATTTATGAACTCAAAATTGGGTTACTTACCAGTTATTAAAGGAAAAATACTCATGAATTCCATGTTAAGAGTGGTGTAGTTTTTTTTCAAGTGCTGAATCAAACAACTGAATTGAGAAATATCGAATGTTAGGATACCATCAATATTCACACTGCTGACTACATGGGACTACCATGATGATAGGATTCTCATGTAATGGCCTGAACATTTCCATCTAATACTTTTTATTGTTTTGGGCATTTCTATCTCGTGAGGGGGTTAATTGGAATTTTGGAAGCTCAAAGATGAGTTATGGACATTTAAGTGTATGGCATGTCATGGTAATGGGTGTGGTGTTGGACGTTTTAATTTTATTTTGGGATTGAGGGTGTGTTTGGCAATTTGAGTGGGTGGTTTGATAATTCTTTCACTACTGCCAAGGAAATGGAATGTCAAGCCATTCTGGTTGGAGTGTTGGTATGATGGTCACCCTGTACTAAACAGGATTATAAAAATTTCCCCAACTCAGTGTGTTTCCAAACACGATTCCTAATTGGTTCTGTAATGTGAAACGATGAATATAAAAATCTAACCACATCCTGGTACATTATGTATTTAGGTACAACATCATGGATCGTTACGACACTCCATTGTGAATGGTGTTGTTACGGAAAAAATGGTTTTAATGCTGTTTTGAAAATTCATGAGATTTGAGGATCGCATGTAGAGATTCAAGTACACGTTTGACATGATGCCACCATGGCCTGGTCAGAGGTCACCATATCATGGTGATTCTAACAGGATATTTCACTAAAAATTAAGGACCTTACCTCCTCTGGTTAAAATTCATTTCCCTTCTATTGAACCATGGCTAACCTTAGGCACTTCCCCCATCCTTCCTTAACATTCATCAGAGATTATAAAAATATGGTTCATCCATATGAAAGTTACTTAGATTGAGGTATGACTTCTATAATTAATCATCCTGGGTTAATCAAAAAACATCACTAAAGATGGACCACCACATGGTGGGTATCAATTAACAACCAAAGAAGTGTCATGTATTACCAAAATAAGTCGAAACAATATAGTACAACATGATAGAAAAAAATAAAAATCTATGACATGTTAAACATCAGCCAAAACATGATAAAACATAAAGTGAAACATGAAAAGACTAAATAGCTTATCCATGTTACCATCAATCACCTCCAATCCATCTCACAAATACGGATAAAATGATCAAGAAAAGATTCTAAACTATATGGCACCCTTACCATTACATGTGTCCTATAAGACCGCATATACAAAAGACAAAGGAAAAGGTATGGAGTGAGAACAAATACAAGAATGATTTTACTAAAAAATATATGCATTGTCGAATTACTTGAAAAATTTATCTCTATAATTTAAAAAAATCCAATTTATATATCATTTTTGTAAGAAAACCCATTCTATAAAAAAAGTTTAGTTTTTTATCATAGATTCCATTCATATAAAAATATGAAAATAATATGAAAATTATGTAACAAAATAAGTTAGAATAATCAAAACCATCCATGGATACACCAAAAAGATAAACTAGTGAGCATAAAACCATGAAAAATACCATCATGTGTAAAACAAAGAATAAATAGAAAAGTTAAACATTTTGGTTCTAGATTTGGGAAATAAGAACTCATACAATGAAAATAAGTCTAAAACTGGAATGATGTGGATCGAAATGATATAGAATCCCAACCAACTATTTAAATATCAATATACTCATCAGCATGCACAAAATAATGAAAACTTTAGAAAACCCCCAGAAGTGAAGCACACACACTAAGGTGATGTGTCTGTATCCCGATGCCCCCAAGTTTCCCAACGTAGTATGATTCAAACACCATTTAAAAAACTTGATCACAATTTATAATACATTTTCACATAAATTCATCAATGCTTTCATTCTTAAATACATTTATTTTTTAAAAGAGCACTTATGTAATTTAAAAAAAATATTAAAAACAATTAATTACCACTCTCATACTTGAAACCCCATTAAAATAAAATCCCTCATAATTTGTTTAATTGCAACAAAAAAATGTGGTCAATTTCATTTTAATTAAAATCCCATTTAAGAACATAGATCTTATGAATTAAACCAACATTGATATCAAATCAATCAATTTCATACCATAACCCAACAAAATTAATAACCACACCAAGTAATTCATGAATTATAACCATTATAATGATAAATACACCTCAATAATTGAGATATATCACTAATAATCAACCTCCCAAATCATGAGGTCGTATCCGATCAAGATAAGATTCAGAGGCCTTAAAATTTGTCTCATGGGAGTCTTCGGATTGAGAGATAAAGTGGGAATATAAACTCAATTTTTGGGATTTTGACATTTATTGGAAATTTTGATGTTAAATACCATCACACTGTCTCATGAACCATGCCATATAATCATCAGAACACTCTATAGATACCTTGTCCCTCCCATTGTCTCCCCTGGCCAACTAGCCTCCAAAAACTATGGTCCTGACCTCACCTAGATCCAATTCTCTGAGGAAAAGCCTTGTAGAGACCCAAATATTGATGTACATGTACATTACTTTTCAAGAATATTTAATACATTACAAAAATAGACGCCCAAAGATCGTATTAGTTTAGTGTCTTTGGAAACTCGGAATGTAATCTTCTAATCATGGTGAAAGATCTTCAACATCTTTCATAAATATCTTCCACTTCTGGTTTTCTTACTTAAAACAATTCTTTATATCCTGGGGAAAAGAAAACATTAAAAGGGTAATCTCAAATGCTCAGTAATAATAAACATAGAGACCATAAAATAATCCATATCGTTTGAATTAAAAAACATAAACATAAAATCTAAACATCCAAATCTTGAGAAAAGACATAAATCTTGGAAGTACTTAAGGCATATATCATAATTGAACATCAATCAAGATAAAATATCAAGGGAATAAAACAAGTAATTGTGGAAAACCATTATGAACATGATATGATTTCCATAGTATCCAAGTCATTGCTGCCAAGACCATCTTAGTGGACAAAGTCCCTTTCTGAATCGAGTTCACTCCTCGTTCCAGTCCAGTAACACTGAACCGGATTAACTTACCATTCCATCCATGTCTATCACATGAGATATAAATCTTTACCCAATTCATTGTAGGGAGATATAGGTCTCACCCATCTCATAATGAAATCATTCTAATGTGTGCCACAACATAAACATAAACCATTCATCATAACCCGAAGAATAAAATGGATTTCATAAACATCATCCCATCATAACATAATCCATATAAAACAAATGGATATCATTTCATCATAAGAGAAGTGAAACCATGTAAATCATATAGACATTATGTTTGAAACATGCACATATGAAATAATGTCATCTTAGATGGAAAAATATTTTGATAAAACACGTGAATTGAATTCTTGAGGAAAATATCCTTTCTTCTTCAAAATCAATTTCTTTTCAAAAAACGTCATGAAAATTTAAAAGAAAAAGATTTTGTTGAAAATAGTCATGAAAACCTTTGGAGGAAGATTCATGAAAATAATTATTTATAAAACCGTAATAATCCATTGAAGCCGTATAAGTTTAAAAAACATTCTTCTTGTACATTTACCAAAAAAGTCAAAAAGTACATCATATGGTAAAAAAAGAAAGATTCCATACATACCATGTAGTAAAAGTAAAAAAAAATAAATAGAACTATAAACATACATGAAACAATTTTTAGAATATAGGGACATGGATGGTAATTATAACCCCAGTAAATACTTATGAATAAACAATCTCGGATAAAATGAGATTGGAAAATCTGTCCCTTACCTTATGTCCGATATGCTTCAAATATATCCAAACCTCCTGTATAATGATTTAAATAATGTCATTGACGTATTAAAGAATCATATTCATTGTTATGATATCATATATGGTTCACATATGACTTTATATTACCTATTCTTTTATAAATTCCATGTTAAAGCATCATTTTGGGTAAAATTGTTTCATTTATCGTACGTGTTTTGACTTATTGTTCATGATATTATTACTTATATCATTATATACTTAATTACAGAATTTAAAAAATTGTCTATATATAATATATATTCATAATATAAATATATATATGATAGATCGATAAATGCTATGAAATACACCGTTCATGGAGACGGTAGGCCGTACGTATGCATGAATGCTGTTTTTGTTTCCATATTGAAATGAATAGAATTAAGTAGATGAGAAACACACACATATATATATATATATTTATATATACATAAATCCATTATCAATATTATGTCATATATTTAATTATTATTTATTATATATACTTTATAATAATTCATGAATGGTTAACATGGAGAATGGATCTCATCGTGTCGTGGAGACGGTAGTACGTACGTATGCACGAGCGATGATATCATTCCCATGATAGTGGAATTGTACTGAAGTGTATTATATTTCAGAATCAATATCACTTTACAATAATCATATATAGTTATTTATTTACACCATTTTACCCATCCAATTAAGGTGGTGGTCGAAAATAGATTACACCACAGAGTGGAGACGGTATTCCGTACGTACGCACGCGCGGTGATTTCGTTTTCCGTAGGATGGATAGAAGGTGAAATAAAGTTGTTTCATATTTATAATAACATATATGTATATAATTAATACTGATTCTATTACTGTATAATGAGAAAACTAAAGATTTATAAGTAGAAGAAGAAAGAAACATGAGAGAATTAGAAGGAGGGATTACCTATTCTTCGACGCACCTCCTTTAAGCCTTCTATTAAGGAAGTAGAGTTGGTCTTTTGAGAAGACCAGAACCTCCAGAATATTTCTAGGTAAGTGTATAAGATAAATGTTCAAGGGTGTTCTGATCTGCGAGGCTCAAAAGGGTGTGAAGAGAAGAGGGAAGGGGTGCCATTTTTATGAGGGAGGAGAGGGGCACCATTAGAAAAACATAAAATATTGTTTTATAATAAAGTCATATTCGGTTTATAATAGCTCCAAATTGATTTATTTCGAAGCTAATGTGGGGATGGGTATAAATCCTTTCAACCCATTGATTTAAGGTAGGTTTGGGTCATTATATCAACCTTATCATTTAGTTTTAACTCTTAGTTAATTTGATTGACATTTACCATGTCACTTTGTATTTTTATATTATACTGTTAATAAACCTACCATATACATCCAAGAGGCCCCCAAGTGGTCCATTAATGATACAACTATCATGAAATAAGTATCGTGGCCGAACCATAAATTTTTAGGAATATAATAACAATTAATAATATAATATGTTTTAAAAAAACTATTTTATGTCAATTTTGACACTATTTGGTAATGGATTTTTTTGAAACTCATAACTGCTTGATTAGTTCAAAAAAAGTTAATTAATTACTCTTCATATCGGCTTGTTCATAATAATATCTCGTTTAGTTAATCTTGGTATTGCGTATAACACATGCTATCGTAGAAGGTCGTTGTTGCGTGTAGTGAAAGTCAGGTTAGGGTTTAATGTAGTACAAGATTCATTTGTTGTTGCGTATAATATAATCAAACCATATTTCATTTACACATTGAATATATTTATATATACTCAATTTTTTGTAAAATAACTTCTATCAAACGAACATGAAATTCGGTGTAACACGATCCCAGATTAGTGTTGTGTATGTTGCAAGTTAATACGGTGTTACATATAGAACAAGCTAATTTTGGTGTCGCGTACAACACAAGACATCTAGGAAATGAAAAATAATAATTCTCATAAAATCTAGGGTTGTTACAAGCCTTCGATGGTGACTATCAACCAAGTCATAGCTACCCCATAATGGGTGAACCATCCAAAAATATTTTAATGGAACTCTTCATCGTAGCCTCTACCTACCCACAATGGGGCTGAAATAAGTAGAATTACAATGTTGTAACAAATACTCCATGGTGAATCTATTCCAAAATTGGGCGTAGATCCAAAATAACTCTCTCAAGGCTCTATATCCTAGCCATTTCCTTACACTACATCCAGGCCCAAATTGTTATAGGTAAAAAAAATTCTTCCATCATAGTACTATGACACAGCCCACTAGTCCGCACCATAGTGAAGCCACTACACGATACATCTGAAACCCTCTATGGAGTATTCCACTCAAAAAATACAAGAAACTCAAAATTACTGAAAATATATAGGGTCTCAATGTACAAACTATTAAATATCTAAAATGTAGAATAACCAAACCAATATGGTGTCTCAATTCTCCTCATCCTAAAAGCATTTTATCCCTAGAAATATTCTGGTCAAAGTATAGGTTAAAAAGGGAAGGAGTCCAAGAATATATCTCTCCACCAATTATAAATGAAAAAAAATGATGTAAAAATAGGAAACATAATACCCCAAACAAGAGAAATTCAAAAATCAACTACATCCCCAAAATATACAAATGGAATTCATGAAACCTAATTTGAAAATTCCAATAACACACAACAGTTTTAAAACAGCTAGGAGAGAAATACTTCTATAAATATCCCAATGGATCCCAAAATCGGATCAACAAATGATGGAATCTGAAAAGGAGATAAAAGTGAAAGAAAAATCTCAACAAGAAACAATAGGGCTCTAACTTAAGGGCTTCAACTGGAATATGAGGGTGTTAATATCCAACTCCCCAATGCACTTCCCCCATTGTAACTTCGATGTGAAACACAACCCGGTCACATTCAAAACCAAAAATAAAACAAAACTACAACCCATGAATCAATTAATTAACCCTAGTCCAACAAACATCTAAATAAATGATTATAATATTGCACATGGTCAACACTAAAAAAGTGTGAAAAATAACACTGCAGGTAATAGGGAACCAGAGAAGAACACCAGAAGCACTGTGACACTTCTTCCTCGACATAAAACTTCTCCAAACATAATGAGAACAAAACCAAAAATGGTATTTCATCCATAAAAAGAAAAAATATCTAAAAATAACCACTGAAACATACTCAGATTTTTTTCACAGATGATTCTCCAAGAAAATATGGTCCCTGCTAATATAGCCAGCAATCCAAAGGTCATGGGTCCAAACCCCTAGTCCCAAATATCACTATAAGTTCCACTAAAGAAGAACCACCATATAATAATATAAGATAAAACTCTTCATGAAGGAAGAAAAAAAAAGTTTCACTAAAAAAATGTTTTACCAAAATCAGATTTTGAAAACCAAGGCACCATTAAAATTAGGCCTTCCATCATTCAAAACTAAATGAATTTTTTTATAAAAAAAATCAAACCATAAGTCCCTGCTAAATTTTGTTAATTTGAAAATAATTAAAACTAATTTCAAAACAGTCACAACATGTTATAAAATTAAAACACCATTCCATGTTTCCAAATAAATCACAAACCTTCTTTTTTTAAATAGTATAAAAATCACATTCTCTATTAAAAAACACTCACTAAGTGTACTAGCCAAAACATTCCATAAATATATATGTGGAAATTACTTGTTTCCCTAAAAATAAGAAATCCATATTTTATAAAATCATGTGAACTTGATTATAAAAAAAATCACATGTAAAATATTTCAAAATCCCAAAAATAAACCAACTATTTCCAAAATGTGACATGAAAACAATCTCATTTTACAAAAAATTCCAAATGCATTATTTTAAAACCAAAAACACTTCCATCTTGAAAAAACTTTTCACTGACAAAAATTTCGTTCAAATCACATGCACTGAAGAATAAGAAAATTTATAATTGGAAGAATCATTAATCCATAACCCATATTCCAATATTATGTAACTCCCCAACTAGATGCCTTTGGCTTCAAATTACATAGATAAAAACCGAAAAGGGATTAGAAAAAACAAACACTAGAGCGGAATCTAACCCCACTTCCATCATTTAAAATGATTCCCATGTTCCATTCCATTCCAACATATTGCTCTAAATAAAATAGATACCTCATATTGGTATCATTACAATTTATATTTAAATAAAAATGGTCGAACAACAAGCAGTTGTATCGATACAAGAGAGCATAAATAATGAAACTGAGCATCCATGTTTCACATAAATGAAACCTCCTAGATCTCTAACCTTATTAAAGTGAAAAATAACATTCTCTCACTAGGTTGAACCAACCATGAGAAAAAAAATTTGTGCCAATGAAAAGGTACTATCCATATGAAAAGATTTAATGATCATAGAGTCGAACGACTATGGTAATATTTGGAAAAGAACAAGCCAAGACACTAGATCCATCATGTCTCACATTACCTAGAGACAGTTTCAATAAATATGTTCCACTATGTGAAATGATAAGGCTCTAATATTGGTTCATAAAGATGCATCTATGGTAACTCAGGATTAGAAATCTTAACCTAATAATACCCACTATCTTACCGATAAACAAATATCACTAATGGATCTCTTATACAACAAGTCATAAAACTAAGTCATATTACCCATGAACATACACACAATTCACCATATCTAAGGATCTATGCATATGCCCATGGAATCTATTCCTCCATAAGTTTTTCACATAAAAAAATTCAAAAAGTGTAAAGAAACATTTAAATAAAATAATCTCGTGAGTACCACTACCCTCAATGTAGAATCCCAAGGAAGATATCAATATCATATCCATGAAAGGCTATCCCAAAACTACAACCACTCTAAAACATGTGAGTGTAAACTGGAAAGGATCATCACAGAAAACATAGGAACACCTGAGATTCCACTCTTCCCTAAAAACATAAGAAAACTAGGAAATCTAGCCCTTAGAGATCAATCTACACAATAAAACCTAAGAGATTATATTTGTAGGTAATAGAATAATATCATTTATATTCATCTCAAAACCATTCCCCACTAAAACACTTATATAGAATAGATAAAAAAATTTACTCCTTACGGTGTCTAGGAAAGAAAAAAGAGACAAGAAAAAGGGACTACTCTCAAGGAAAGAACTATTGTCCAACTCAATTAATATTTAGAAGTCTCAATAAAATCACACAAGTGGGTATCTCAATATGGTCATGTTATTTAGATCACATCAAATAAACCATTAAAATAATAAATGGCTTGGACAAAAATATAAGTCAATAAAGAAATAAAACACTTTTATAGAGATTTCAAATCAAACCCACTCAAGGATTAGAAACCCATTTAAAAAGCTGTTCATTTTGAAAACCTTTAAAAATCACCTGAAATAGTGTTTCACAAAGAAATACATTCAAAAATAAAAATCTTTAATTTCATTATAAAGGAATAAAAAATTATAACATTTCACAAATTCTCAATTAAAAATTGAAACCTCCAACCATTCAAACAAAATCATTAAATATGATTGATTCTACTATTCGGTTATTTTTAATATTTTTGAAATCATTTAAAGGAAACCACCATTCAAACACCCAAAAATTTTCTTTCATTGAAAAATTTATAAAACTAGTTTTATTAAATGATATAGTATACAATTTAATTTAGAATTCTATATTCATAACCAATTCAACATTCTATATTACAAGATTAAAATTACCATAATTTATCTTACATGTTACTATTATTTAAAACATTCTTCAACAATGAGATATTAATTCATGAATAATAATTAACCAGTTTTAAATCCGAATCATTTTATAGAATTCCCTGAGTAAATGAACAATTCCAAAAAGATGTTCTAGAGATCAATAATTATTTCAATGGTAATATAAAAAGATTAAATTTAAAAAAAATCAAGATTTTTTTCACTCAATAAACATGTTATGTCTTCTATTTAAAACAAACTCATGCCAAAATATTTAGTTAAACATATTACTGAAATAAACATATCCCAAAAAACACATTTATAAATTTACCATTAGTAAGATACATTCCAATAATCTTGGAATCATGGGTTATAAAAAATAGAATAAAATGGTTGTCAAATCATGATCGACCTAGAAACAAGGTTGGGGACCATATGTTAATGATGCCACAACCATTTTAATGCCTTTTAAACAAAGTTCCTAGTAAATGAATGATTTTTCTAGCCATCTAGACATACTTCACCACTTGATTACATTTATTTATCACACCTAAAATCTAGTTTAGATCCCATGGAAACAAACATATGCCAATTTCGATCAAAATTCATTACACCAAACCCTAAAAATGGGAAACATCAATAAAAGTAAATAAATACTAAAATACCATAGTAACCAAAGTCTAATTATGAAAGGTAGTGATCAATCACCTGATTTTAATATACTCCTTGGGCCCTAACATTTCCATGATCCAATCAACCAGACTCCTAGAATCATGCCCAGATAGTGTTGTATCTCTTCTAGTTAGTTAATCCCTCTAATATCAATTAATAATGAAATAACCTATTTAGATCAAAACACATAACCTAATATGGATAAATAATGGATGAGTATAATAAAACAACCAAAAAATCACATTTATAACCAAAAAGGTCAAAATAATATGATAAAAAGTAGAATAAGAAGATAAAAATCCATGATAAATACAACATCAATCCAATCTGGCTAAACTATAAGGATAAAAAATAAAAGAATAAATATTTCTTCCTTGTGACCATATATTATCTCCACCCTATTATTACAAATAAGGAAACAAAACAGAAGTGATGTTGTTGAACATAATAAAGCCTTACCTTAACCTATGTATTTCAAAACCTCATCTACAAACACCCAATGGAAAAATTAGGGGTTAAGCACAATGACTAGTAGGACTTCACCAAATAAATTATACGAAATATAATAGAATGAAATTTTTATTTATAGCGTATAAAAAAATCTAGTTTATAAATAATCTTTATAAGATAAAACCAATCTTGGAAACACCCGTTGTTTTTTTATAAAATCCATTCACATTCAAAAAAGTAAGGCATATGACACATATGTAAGAAAACATGTGAGCACGATCAAAACTATCCATAGATACACTATATTATAAACTAGTTATCGACCAACCATGAAATATACCATCATGTGTAAAACAAAATATTAATGATAATGAATAAAAATAGGCTCTAGCCTTGGGGAACAATCACTCAGATATAAAAAAGAATCCTAAAATAGTCACAATGTGGATCAAAACTATATAGGGACCTTATATATTAAGTCTATTTCAAGATACTCAATATCTATTCACCACAAAATGAGATCCTATTAAAAAACCATTATGGAGAAACACACACACACTATGGTGAAATTTCACATTCCTAATGTGCCCAAGGATCCCAATGTTCTATGTTCCAAAAACCATTTAAAAAAATTACTGAAAATTTATAAAATATTTTCAAATTATATATTTATAGCTTTCATGCTTGAAAATCCATTTCTTATTCAAAACCACACTTATGGAATTTCACAATACATTTTAAAATAATGAAATATCACTCCCATGCTTGAAAATCAATTTTACAATCAAACCCAACATAAGGAATTTCATCACATCACAATATGTGTCCAATTCTCTTTTTAAGGAAAATCCCATTAAAAATAACTATTAATAATAAAATTCATTATGATTTAAAATAAGAACATCTCATATAATAACCCAAATTCCTTTACTATATCATCATATAATTCTTGAATTTACACCTTTTCATTGAGACAATTACCTCAGGAATAGTAAGGATTCTGTAAGAATCAATCCCCCAAAGCCTGAAGTTGGATCGGATCAAGAAGGGAATTAAAGGCCTTTAAAATGATCTATTGGGAGGAAATTGATTGAGAGATATAGTTGCTATATTTACTTAATGTCATGGTATTTAAACATTTGTATGAATTATTTATGTTAAAATATCATAGAACAACATCCTGGAAAATGCAACAGAAATTCCAAAACATGTCAGAGAGCCCCATCCAATGTGTAGTCACCCCCAACCGACTAGCCTCTAGAAAAAAAATTTCTTCCTCACCCATATTCGATTATATTTGGAAAAGGATATGGAGTATCCCATTCACTATTCCATATTTATTCCATAAAATGGAAGAACCATCAAACACCCCCCACACAAAAATCCATGTCTCCTCCTCCTCCTCTAGGTCATAGGGCACAACCGAGTATATGTCCTACATCACGTCCACTTATCCGTGGTGTAAATATGAAAAAAAAAATTAATAGAACCACATATCTATCATATATTTCCATTTTTGTAATGTTTTTGTTTATTTTTCAAGTGCAGACTCGAAGAACAGAACGGATAAATTGAAAAATATTTCTCTGAACCCAATATTTATACTGGTGAATCGTGGAAAATGACTAGTGTTAGGATTCTCTTGTAAGGCATCGTGCCTTTTCATTCATTAGATTGATTTTTTTAGTCTTATGGTCTCATGAGGGAGTTTTGTGGCATTATTGAAGCTCAAAGTTGAGTTTTGGAAATTTTAATTGGAATAGGATGTTTTGATGTTCAGTTGGATTTGAGTGTGAGTTTTTCTATTTTGAGTACGTTTTTTGGAGTTTAGTACACCAACACCATTTAAATATTTTTTCTATTAGTTTTTTTGGGTGTGTCAATATGGTGGTCACATTATGTAAAAATCTATATCTAAAAATTCTTTAAGAGTGTGTGGTGCCATTTGTGGTGCCTCAAATGTTCTAATATGTTTAATAGTTATGAAAATATCTCTCCATGCTTTGTTACTTAGTGTATTGAGGTGAAACATCTCAAGTCCTTACACCACACCATGGTGAATGTTGTGGCTCCAATGATAATGATTTTTTTAGTCTTTTTAGAATTCTCAAGATTTAAGGATCACATGTGGAGAGTTGGGTCGTTGTTTGACTAGGAGCCACCACAACGTGGCCAATGGTCACCACCTTATGGTTAAGGCCACACAATGTTTCTCTAAAAATAGAGAACTCGAACTCATTTTTTGAAATGATTTTCCCCTACCTCAACCCTTGGACGAACGTAATCCATTCTTCCATTCTCTCTTTATTTATGTTGGAAATTCTAATCCCTTGTTTCATCTAGATCGATGTTCCTTGAAATGAGGTATCACTTTATTCTCCTTTATCTCAATTTTTCTCATTCATATTTCATTCAATGGTTTTAAGGCTGATAAACCTCTATTTGTTAGTGATTATTAATGGTGGTTCACTATTCATAGGATCAGGTGCTATTCCATCCAATATGGTGGTGGATGATCATTGTTTCTTATGAAGTCATTCCTTGGTGAATTTGAAATGATTATGGGGATTCGATTTCTCTTCTTTATTATTTTAAATTGTGAAACAATAATAATTTTCTTTCCATTCGATGATTAGTATGAAATATAATAATCAAAGACGATTATTTTACTAAAACATTTTATGGGAATTGGGTGAACCATAAGATGATTCCATTTTTATTGATTTTTTTTATATCCCATGTTACAGCATATTTGTGATGGATTGATTGAAATTACACTTAAATGGGTTAAATTATTAAATTAATAAATTTTAAAACTGTAATATTGATGTCCTTTACACATGTTTTTTATGATGTGAGTAGAGGAGTGGATTATTTTGTTGTTGTTTCTTGGTGTAATTGAAATGGTTTTGTGGATTGGTGGCATTTTTTTTGTGTCTTGGTGTCCTTGGTTATTACGTCTCGATTGATTTGTAATGTAGTGGATGATGTGGTTGATATAAGGTAGTAGTATTTTAGCATTGGAACATAATTGGATTGAATATTATAAATTGTTATAAGATTGACTTATACTAATGAAGGTTGATATATATGAATTTAAATATTAAATGGATCATAGGATGTGGCCCTTATGTGATGCATGATTGATATTTTTGTTTTTCATTAGTGGTATGGAACACTATAGTGGTACTTGTGACACACTATTTGTGATCGCAGCCTTACGATGATGTATGTATAACCTGATAAGTGTGGGATTGTGTGTGAGATTTTTATATTTTGTGTTCTGGTATTAATTTACGCAACAAATCGATTCGAATACAATGTACCAACACCATATAACCTAGGAAATGTGTTTTTCCAACATTTAAGTTGTGAAGGATTCAAATGAATAACTTACCCATATCCCCCTCTTTATCATTAGTAGTGGTTCATGATGATATTGGTGATACACAATTGGGGCTGGTACCTAGTGGTGGATTGTGGTATATGTTTTGGGGGTCATGTATGGTAGGAGCAGGGCATCAAAGTAATGTGGGCTTTTCATCATTAGAGATTTGAGATGTATGTGGGAAGCATCTTTGATTTGGAGATTGAGCACTATTTGGTGGAGTTAGATATTTCATTTAGATCTATTTGATCTTGATGCAGGTATTGGGTTCCCCATGAAGTAAGTTAGTTATGGGGAGATTCAAGTTAGTTATGGACACTGTATCTCAGGGATTATAAGTATGAAAAAGTGATATATACTTATTTCTATAAACAGATCAGGGTTATGTTATTATTGATGTTGGAAAATTTAGTTATGTGGTAGGAGAATATGTCTCTCATGTGTGGTAGTATGGGTGTTCGAGAGATCAAAATTAAGATTAAGTATCTTATGTGATTTTCCAATGACATGTTCTAAGATGAGGTGTCCTGAGTAAATTTTTTTGGAGGAGGTGTCATGTCCCTCCCTTTATTTTTGAATTTCTCCATTAATGTTACCCACATATTTAGAGGTCTATAAGAAAGTTGAGGTGGTGGATAGGGTTCAATATTTGTCTAAAACACCCATATTGGAGGATCATCAATGTTCTATGAGGATTAAAGTGCTAGATTGGGGTTCATAGATGTTAGGACAATAGATATTCTAGTATGTAGGGAAGCAGTCTTACAAATCATCCTCTCATTTCTCTATAGATGGTATTTCTAATTTTTCTATAAGGTTTATTTTGTTTAATGTTATGGATGCGGGATAAAATGACATTATTTGTGGTAGATCATATCATCCTAGAAGTTTTTATATCATTTTGGAGGCCATGATCCTATCCAACAACAACAACAGTAATTTCCCTCGAGGCAGGGTCGATAGTAGGACATGCCAATGTATGTTTACCAGCGTATCAATTAGACATATTCTTAGCCAATAGAAGGTGGGGTTTTTAGATGGAACCTCTTGGATAATCCCCATTATCAAGGGCCTATGATAATTCACATATGTGTAGGTCATCAAGAAAGATGGATAGTACATGTCTAAGGGAAGATCCAGGTTATCAAGGATCAAACTCTAAAGGATCTAAGTGTTGTTAAAGGAAAGATCATTTTATCATATACCTTGGTTTATAATATTTTTGATTCTAGATATTTTCACTTCATTGTTTCTCACACTTAAGTCCAAACATTGGTATTTAATGTAAGTGTTCTTCCTATACCCATTATGTTATTAAAGCCAGTTGAAGGCTAGACCATGTTGATTGATGTGTTTCAGGGATGTAGACTAATGATGAAGAAATATCATTCATTAGTGTATTTCCTTTTTTGACAGACAAAATCTAAAATTTCTTTCTTGTCATGGATTTATTATATTTTCTAGTCATTTTCATAGTTAATTTGCAAATGAGATATTAGTTTTCTAATGAGGAAGGACTTCATGTGGTGTTTTCCAATTACTAGGTTTTTAAATATAGGAAATAGGTGTGTGGATCCCATTCAAACTTTCATCAATGAATCATTGAAATAGTTAATGGATTCTATTGAATTGGAAGATTCTATAATTTTTTGGATTTTTATGGATGTTTTATTATTGTAGGTGGTGACCCTAAACCTCGTTGTTACATCGGGTTTTCCATAGAGTTACAACTAGGTGGTTCTCTGGTTTTTATGGAAACTTATCAAATGTACTTTTTAGATTTGTGGGAGATTAGAATCCATATTATTAATCTATTGGAAAAAGGATATATCTGATTTAGTGTTTCACCATGGGAATCTCTTGTTATTTTTTCTAATAAGTCAAATATTAGTTTTTTGGCGTGTATAGAATACCTGTAACATTTCATTCCTTCCCGGTCTATCACATTTCCAATTTTGGGTGTTGGTGGTGTTTTGGATGAATCCTAAGGATGATCCATGTAGGCTGGAGATACATGGGTAATAAAGTGGTTAATTCAAGCCATGTAATGTTTACATGATGTGTAAAGGTGGTTCATGGCTTGTCAATATGGTGAATTAATGTACTTTAAATTAGATTTGGTTGATTTCTGAAACAAATAGATATTTAAATTAAAGTCATAATGTTTAATAAATAAATTTCATGGTGACTGAATTTTTAGAGAATATTTTAAATTTTCAGAAGCACAAGGATTACACACCTTGTAACCGATACACTTTGTGAAACCAATGGGTTTCAATCATTTTATTTTTTTCATAGTTTGTATTTTCACTTGATCATGGATTATATCTGTATCATTCATGACGAATCCTAGGCCCCTTATGGAGGATTTTTATCCCTCTTCTCCTTGCTTAGATCCATCAGTTCTAATTGTTTTTAGTTTTGATCCACGGTGAGTGGTTTCCCCTTTCCTAGTATTTTTCATTCACTCTTCTCTTGGTAATTCACAATGATGATGTTAATTTGGTTTGGAGAATTTATTGGGCTATGTTTTTATAATCATTGAATGTTGTGTATATTTATCTAGGATCTCATGGATTGGTTTTGGTTTGTGGGAATTTTTTCTTTTCCCTATAGATCACATTGATTTGGAAAGATTCAATAAGGTAATCCCTCATTTTTATATATTGTGTATCATGTGTGAGGGGTTTACTCTTTTTTAACAATGGGGTGTGGTTTTTATTTCTTATTAAATGATAAATAATCAGATAATTGAATTTGAAGTGTGTATAGTGGAATGATTCACATGTTTTTATAGATTTTTTAATATTGAAATATTATAGAATATATGGGATGGATGGACCATTAAAAATTAGGTTCATTGAGGGATTTGTTTTCACTAGACGTTATCTTTTCTAACTACTATGTTTATTGTGATTATTAATATTATATTTCCAATAAAATGTAAATTGGATAACCGGTTATATTTTTATAAAAAAAATGGTGTCGCATGGATCTTGGCTTGTGTGATAACACCGATAAAATAATGTGAAATCTGAAAAAATCCAACTTATTTAATCTTTAAGGTGGTCATTGATGTGTTGTTATGTAATTTCATGATTGTACGGAATTGATGTGTGTTTCCAATGCAATGTGGTGTTGATAAGAGAGATGTGGATAAGATTTAGGGATGGGGAGTTGGTGAATGATTGGACGTTCTTTTGGGGTGGCATGGTGGTACTTGTTTGGCATTAATTTTGGGGATGTGAAGTAATGGTTGTATGGTCATGATGCTGGGGAAGCAAGGTGGTGGTTTGTTTCGCCTTTCTTTGGGGTAGTGAGGCAATTGTCTTATTGAGATGATGACTTACTTGTGATGTGTGGTTTTCTTGTAGTAGATTCCTACTTAGTGATGGAATAATTATTTAACATGGATTTAAATAGATTTGGTTTAGTTTGGTTAATGGGATGGAAATGAATAATGAATAAATAAATGATGGGATGTGTGGTAAAATGTATTAACTGATTAATAGCGAAATGATTGGGTTAGTTAATTGAATTGGTTTGAAATGTGATATGGGGATTGTGGCTTGTTGTGTGGTGGTATGTATTTAGAGGTGGTAACAAAAGTGGGGATGTTGTGAGTGGGATAGTTTCTGTTAGAGTACCTATAGGTGGGGCTTGTGTATGTCTCAAGGTATATTCATTAAAATTCCTTATGATTTCATTATGCATCCCACTCACATCGAATAGTATATTTTAACAACCATATATTCACATGAGGGGTGTTCTCCCAACATCTCGGTGATTAGGATGGATATTTGGATACCTTATATTCATATTATTCTTTTTCAGGTTAGTAGATATGAATAGAATATGATGGTCAATGATCTCTTAGTGTGCTAGTGGATAGACCATGTGTTTTTAGGTGAGTTGGGATGATCGTTGAATGGGGTGGTGGCCACAGTGATTTAAGGAAAGATTTGATATGTCCATGTTGTGGGGAATCTTATGGTGGGGGCATGCATGGTAGGAAGAGGGAATGATGTTGATGTCTGTCAGTGCGAAAACACCCCACTACTAAGGTTTTGGAAATGGTTCTGATTTTATGGCCAATGTGTCTATAGTAAAGATGATGTGTGACTGTGTTGTATGGTAGTGTCCAAACCATTTATAGGTTAGATGTGATGTTACCATGTTATTGGGTAGTTATATATATTATTCGGGAGATATAGGAGTTCCAGGACATACTAATTTGCGTCATGGGAGTGGAAAATTCATGCCAATGTAGTGTGGGGTACGTTTTATTGGTATTCTTGTTAATATATTATTATACATGTCTTGTGTTATTTTGTGACAATACCTTGATGTGGTTGGGATGGATTGTTAACATGTTTAGATGATTTTGGTTATTCTATTTCCTCATGGGTGTGTTATTATATATCTTTCACATGTTCAGGAGAGAATTTTATTTTCCTAATGGCTATACTTGTATATTCACCCTATGTATATAAACATATTTTCGGTTTTCTAAGATGAATATATGAATCATAGTAGATATTACTAGCTCAATCCTTTAGATAGTTGTCATGTTTCTAATTTATCATTTCTTTTGGGTATTTACATTTGGATACTTTTGTTTACATCATTTCTATTTATACATGCATTATGGGATGGTTTTTATTTCTTTTAATATTATATCATGGAGATTATTATGGAAGATTCATCTTATCTCTCAATATAATATTATTATAGAGGGAAATGCCTCACATTTCATGAGATTTTTATACCATCAGTGCTAGTTTCCATCTTGGGACATACTAGAGGTGAGACTCAGGGGTCATTGTCTCTATACCCTCATTACAGAATCCTTAGGGGTGGGTCATGAAATAGTGGTATAAGATGTGATTTTTAATCGATAGGTTGGAGTTTGGAGTTAGAAATAGTTATATTTACATTGGTTGGTATGTCAGTAGTTCCATTTGTCCTTGGTTCATGGAATTGGCTAGATAGACAGGCAAGGATAAGGGATTTTAGGGCACCCCATGATCCAGTGCATGGACTCGGAGATTATATAATAGCCATGTGAGGTGGACCTATTTACAGGTTAGAAACCTAGGATGGGTACATTAATCCTGATGACTTGTTTTATTAATTTTATTTGGTTGATTTGGGAAGGATAAAATGAATGAACTGAATTAAAATAAATCATATTAATATTACCTACTACCTGGGCATGGGAAATTATATTATAATTTCATATATGCCTCATGTTCATCGTCTTCAAGAGGCTCTATAATTTGAGTTTCGGTAGGCTGATCTGATTGATCGGAAAATGGTTGATTCAAAAATGGAGTATGAGTCTTGGTTGGGGGAATAATGAGCTTATCAACTTTCAAGATTTGGGAAAGTATAAGGGCATTGTTTTAGATGTGGATATAGAGAGAAGGGTGGAGGTTGTCAAGATCACATACAACATGATCTTGGACCCATTAGGATATTTGGTCCCTTTATAAATCATTCATATTCTTGGAGTTAGGCTTCAATGGTGAAGGGTGTATCTAGGTGAGTGGAAGGAGGTAAATGTTTCATTTTTTGACTTTCGGAAACTGTTTTAGGAAATGTTATTTTGTTACCCTGAAGGTAGTGAAAAGGAAGGATATTATTTTTCTTCAATAGTAGAGTATCTCATTGTCGGAGTTGGGAATCATGTTCAAGGACTTTCTATGATTTTCCCCATATCCTTTCCCATATGAGAAGTCACATATGAGATGTCTTGAGGAGGAAATCCTTCCTTATAACTAGTATAGAGTTAAACCTTTTATGTTGCTGATGTACCTATATGATCATAAGAATTCAAACTTGATCTAGTAGATGTAATCATGAGGAAGTATACTATTTTAGGGGAACAAGTAGGGTTCCTAGAAGAGTATTTTTTTTCAATGGCATGTCTTGGGAACCAGTACCTTTATGGTTTTGACCAGAATTGATTCAACATCATCAACTTATCATATGAACTTCTAGGGATAATGGTTTTCGGGCTTTTCATAGGGACATTAGGACATTATGTTTTGGTTATGGGTTTCATGGCTATCACCAAAATCAGCACTTCTTGGTTCCCCGTGATAAATTTTATAGGTGGATAGGTTTAGATCTAGCCTTATCA
Organism: Viscum album; assembly: GCA_963277665.1. Lineage (NCBI taxonomy): Eukaryota > Viridiplantae > Streptophyta > Magnoliopsida > Santalales > Viscaceae > Viscum > Viscum album. The sequence goes on along the minus strand of OY728121.1, from coordinate 1,196,283,978 downwards.
GTAGTTTCTATTGAGATCATTTCATCCCTAAGGGAAGTAAGCTTACATTCCATAAAAGTTTTATTGATCTGGTAGAGGTTATCCTCAAGATGTTCATAATTGTTTTGGATGTTGACCGAAACTTGGTCATGGAGGTTCTCATCAACAAACTGGTAGAGCAGATGGGTGTGGCTAGTTGCATACAGTGGATGTGGCAATTCCAAAGGGGCTAAATATTATCATAGGTATGATCATTTTTTTAGTACCCTTATTGGTTCCTTGTTTGATGGAGGATATTCTCACTCGTTTATTATTCCCACTCTATTTCATGCACTAGGACTATATATATAGAGGATTTTAGTGTCCTTGGTGATTACTACATCATTCAAGGGCCAGACCAACTTATTTCACATGTGTCAGGGGTGTAGACTAATAATGGGGCCAAATTAGTCTCACTGTAACGCCCCGACCCTAGTTGCCTAGAGTCGGTGCATTATTACATAACATTGGCATGATCACAAGAAAGATCAAATCTCGAAAGACCGATTGGTTTAGTAGCCTTGGAAACACTAGATATATTCATAAGTTTTACATTACATCATAAAATGAAAAACTACTACAACAACATAATGTCTCCATAATCCACACTACTATCCCCTCATAATATCCCTGCAGGTCATTCATAATTTACTTCTTCACATCCTGGGGAAAAATAAAACATAGAAAAGGGGTGAGCTCAAATGCCCAGTAAGGATAACAATATAGCGGAAACTTTCATAAATAAGAATAAACATTTAAGGCAATGCATTACTAAAACAAAAGCCTTTTAAAATTGAACTTCAACATGGTATGGAAAAAGTAAAATGAAATAATGCCATTTACTTATTCACATGGATATTCTACTAATCGAATAATCACATGCAAAAATCAATAACCACTTTCATAATGTTGGAATGCATAATGCTAAACGTTAATTTCTTTGTCTAGGCCTCATCCCAAGACCTAGGGGTTACTTCTAACCGGAACCCAACCCGGAGTGCCTCTAATAACCGGACACCAACCCGGAGTGCCTCTAATAACCGGACACCAACCCGGAGTGCCTCTAATAACCGGACACCAACCCGGAGGGCATACTTTTACCAGTCCCTAACCTGGAGGGCTTACTTTAACCAGTCCCTAACCTGGAGGGCTTACTTTAACCAGTCCCCAACCTGGAGGGCTTACTTTTACCGGTCCCCAACCCGGAACATACTTGTTTAGCACATTCATCTGAAGAAAAGTTTGAAATATAACATAAACATTCGGGTTAAAACTAGCATACGAAATGTCAATAGTTTCACCATAAACTATGAATGGTATAAAATAGCACATCCACATTCAAACATATCACAAAACCTTCAATACATTATAGAAGTTTTGTATTATAATAAATCAACTTCAAATAATCTTAAAATCCATCAAAGGATGTTGACATAGATGAAATCAAAATTTTTTTAAAAGAAGTATCTCCTTTTATTTTGAAATCATTTAAGATCCATATAAAATAAAACATTTTCTTTGAAAATATTCTTATAAGCTTGTAAGGAAAGCTTCGACGATTTTATAACGGCGGAAAATAACCGCACCCGCCGTATAAGTTAAAAAAAACATTCTTACCTCAATTCTGTCGAAAAGGTTAAAAAGGACCTTGTTTTGAAAACGACGGAAAGATTCCTTTATAAACCTCTTATAAAAATTCAAACAAGGGTATAAATGACTTTAACCCATATTCTTGTAAATAGTAAAAATGTTTTGAAATACATTTCGAAGAAACATGGATGTGGATGATAAAGAGATCCCAGTAGATTATTACGTATAATACAACCTCGGATAATGAAGAGATTGTGAAATAACCCTTACCTTGTACTTTTCCTTGGTTGTGGTAGGTTAACCTCCTGTATAATGGTGAAATAATTGTTATTAAATTATACAAGAATCATATACATTAATATGATATCATATATGATCTTTTAATATTGATTTGATAATAATATCTTAGTATTATCGTTGTTTCGGTTGTTAACTTACTTGTTTTCTTTCATATGTTTTGTTACGTAAGACATGTTTGTAAAGGATAGGTTGTATATTATTCATATCCAGGATGATATCAAGTCCTTAAACATCATTTTTAAATCATAAAATGATAATTACGCTTTAATGGTTACGATGGAGAATGAATCTCATCGCGTTCGTGGAGACGGTAGTCCGTACGTACGCACGAGCGACAATATCATTCTTTTGATATTAAAATAATATATAAATGGATGGTATATCATATATACAGAATCATTAACATGTTATATTTATTATTTACATGAGTTACACATCATTATTATACCCATCCAAATAATATTATATTGAATAACAATTACACCACGACGTGGAGACGGTAAGCCGTACGTACGCACGTATGGTGACATGTTATTCAAAGGGTGGATAGAATACTGAATATGATTGTACCATATTTATAATAACATCACAGTATATGTGAGATACTGGAGTTATTATTTCAGAATGGTAAGAACAAAGGAAGAAGAAGTGGAAGAAGAAATGAACTTAGAAAAGGGTGGTGAGATCATTACCTCTTCTTCGGGTTCTTCCTTTTGATTTGATCAAAAGGGCTCCTTAGGATGGCTTTCTGATCAAACTAAGGCCTCTAGGTTGTATTGAGGGATGTTGGGAGAGTATTTGGGCAGAGTTTGGCCGAACCAAAAGGCTTTAGAGGTGTGAAGAAATGAGAAGGAGGAGTGCCCTTTTATAAGAGGGGTGAGGGGCACCTTTGGAAAAGCTAGAAATATTAATTTATAATAAATTCATATTCGGTTTCTAATGGCTCAAAAGTTGACTATTAAAAGGTTAAGGTGGGGATAGTTCGAACACCACTCAACCAATAGAATTTAGACAGGTTTGGGTACTTATATTAACCTTATCTTTAAGTATTAACTCTAAGTTAATTAGTTTCACTTTTACAATGTCTCTTTGTATTTTTATATAATATGGTTAATAAACTTACTATATACATCCAAGCGACCCCCAAGTGGTCCATTAATGAGGAACCTATCATAATATAAGTCTCTTGGCCGAACCTTAGATTTTTAGGAATTTAATATCAATTAATAATATAATATTTGTTTTAAGAACTCTTTTATGTCAATTTTGACACTATTCAATAGTTGATTTTTTTGAAACTCCTAACAGATTGATTACTTCGAACAAAGTCAATTAAATCAATCCTAATATATCATATTATCATATAAAATTAGTTTAATTCATTAAAAGTTTCATATTATATTTATTTGGGTATTTATAATATCAATTATTTTAATTTTTCACTATTATAGTAATTACTGCATCATCATTGTGTCATAAATAAAATAACTTATTTATTGTCTAAAAATTATAAATAAAATATCATTATGTAGGAAATCTTTTCATCTTTCTAATGAATATTTATAATCGAAAATCCAACATGTATAACCCTATGTAAAAATTTTTCTTCTAAAAGATATATGCTTGTGTCATTTTTGTATTCATTTTAACTTAATTAAAATAAAGTGTCATTATCACTTACAAGTGGATCCATGGGGTCCCAAAATTGACACAAAGATGCCCATGGTCGACCATGTATCAACCAATAGGGTTAAGACACGTTTTAGGGTAATTTTGTATTATTATAATATTATTTTTTTAACCCTTATTTACCGGATTTACCCTTTAACCATGGTAAATAAAATATTTACCGCAGTAATTATTCAAAATGTCTAAAAATAAAAGTTACCTATTTACATAATTTGGATATCCTGATTCCAAATATGGAATCCATTTTCCTAAATTCAAAACACAGAAGTGGCAGAAATTAATTTAAAATTAATTCCCGCTGTTAAAACAAAAAGCGTGTTTTTAAGAGATAATAACTATCAAAAGATTGACACTTGTTTATGTTCGGTTTAATTGTAAAATTATGTCCAATGATAAACATTAAATTGAATGGTAAAAATATATTCTAAATATACTTTAAAACCACTCAAATTCATAATTTATCACTATTAATTATTTTGATTAAAAAAGTTGTTTTTAATTAAAATTTAGAAATTTTCACTATTCATCAAAATATGAAAGTAATCCGAAATGTACCAAAATTTCACCCTAGGCTAATTTTGATATTCCGAATCCAAAAATGAAGTCCATTTTGAAATATAGAATATATATGATTTCAAAAATTAGGTATTACTATTCACAACGGCTAGTTTAATTAGTTGTGGTGTGTGTTAGAACTCGAGGTTGCGTACAACACACGCTATCGCATTATTCAAAGGGAAACGTACCGTAGAAGCTTGGGGTGTTACATTCTCCCCTCCTTCAAATAATTGCGTCCTCGCAATTTCTAGGGTATTACTACATAAAAAGACTCGGGTGGTTCTTCATCATAAGTTCCTCGGGTTCCCACGTTGCCTCTTCCATCTTATGATTTCTCCACAAAACTTTTACCAGACGCGTCGTCCGGTTTCTCAGTACTTGTTCTCTTGTATCAAGAATCCTGACGGGCTCTTCACAATAGGAAAGATCGGGTTCCAGTTCTAATTCCTCATAGGTGATTACATGCGTTGGGTCAGGCATGTATTTCCTCAACAGAGATACGTGGAACACATCGTGAACTTTGGAGAGACTTGGCGGCATTGCCAATCGGTAAGCTACAACCCCAATTCGTTCTAGAATTTCGAAAGGTCCGATGTACCTGGGACTCAATTTACCTTTCTTACCAAAACGTATGACTCCCTTCCATGGAGATACCTTCAGGAAAACATGATCACCGACTTGAAATTCCAAATCCTTCCTTCGATTATCGGCATAGCTCTTCTGCCTATTTTGAGCTGCTTTAATGTGATTTTGGATTACTTTCACCTTTTCCACCGTTTCCTCCACCAGCTCTGGGCCTACAAGTTTTCTTTCACCATCGTCATCCCAACAGGTTGGTGTACGACATCTCTTTCCGTATAACGCTTCATATGGTGCCATCTGTATACTCGAATGGAAGCTATTGTTATAGGAAAATTCTACTAGTGGTAAATATTGATCCCACATACCCTGAAAATCAAGTGAGCAAGATCTCAACATGTCTTCTAAGGTCTGAATAGTCCGTTCTGATTGTCCGTCTGTCTGAGGGTGGTAAGCAGTGCTCAAATGAAGTTCAGTATCCAGGGATTTCTGAAGACTTTTCCAAAATCTTGAAGTAAAACGGGGATCACGATCAGAAACAATCGATAGGGGTACTCCATGAAGTCTCACAACTTCATTAATATATAGTCTTGCTAGACGTTCCAGGGGTAGATCTGCTCTTATAGCAAGAAAATGTGCTGACTTGGTAAGACGATCAACAATAACCCATATTGCATCGTTCCTTCTAGGAGTCTTTGGTAGCCCCATGACAAAGTCCATCGTAATATTGTCCCATTTCCACTCCGGTATGGGAAGAGGTTGCATGACTCCTCCAGGCTGTTGCCTTCCAGCTTTCACTTGTTGACAAACCATACATCTTGACACAAAATCAGCAATCTCCCCCTTCATGTTGTCCCACCAAAAATGTTCCTTCAAATCTCTATACATTTTGGTGCTCCCAGGGTGTATAGAGAAATTGGAACTATGAGCATCATCCAGCAATTCCCTTTTTAGATCAGGTATATTGGGAACACAAAGTCTCTTCCCGAATTTCAAAATTCCACCTTCATACGCAAAGTCTCTCAATCTCCCATCATTCACAGCTTTAATCTTCTTCTGAAATTCTTCATCATCGGTCTGAGAACTCTTAATCCTTTCTAGTAAAGATGGTTTGGCAACCATTTGAAAAAGCATTGATGTTTCACCTTCCCTGGTTATTCCCATGTCCATCTTCACTAGATCCATGAAAATTGGATCCCTTTCAATTCTCATCATGTTCAGAACTCCATGGTCTTTTCTGCTCAAAGCATCTGCCACCTTGTTTGCCTTCCCCGGGTGGTAGTGTATCGTACAATCATAATCCTTGAGTAATTCAAGCCATCTCCTTTGCCACATGTTGAGTTCTTTTTGTGAGAAAATATACTTCAAACTCTTGTGATCAGTATAAATCTCACATTTTTCACCATAGAGGTAGTGCCTCCATATTTTCAAAGCAAAGATCACTGCTGCTAACTCGAGATCATGAGTAGGATAGTTTTGTTCATGAATTTTCAACTGTCGTGATGCATAGGCAATAACTCTATCATTCTGCATAAGGACACAGCCAAGTCCTTTCTTTGATGCATCACTATAAATAACGAACCCATCATTCCCCGATGGTAGAGTCAATATAGGAGCATTGACTAATCTTCTCTTCAGTTCTTCAAAACATTCTTCACACTCTTTTGTCCAAACAAATTTAACCCCTTTACGTGTGAGCTTCGTTAATGGGTTAGCCAATCGGGCAAAATTCTGGACGAAACGTCGATAATAACCTGCCAAACCAATAAAAATACGTACCTCAGTTATACTCGTAGGTGCTGGCCATTCTTGGATTGCCTTGGTCTTAGAAGGATCAACAGAGATTCCATCTTTAGAGACAATATGGCCAAGAAAAGAAATCTCTTGAAGCCAGAATTCACACTTGCTAAACTTTCCATATAATTCATGCCTCCTCAGAGTCTTCAAGATAATGCGCAAGTGATTTTCATGATCTTTGTAGGTTTTGGAGTATACCAATATATCATCAATAAATACTACCACAAATTCATCGAGATACTCCTTGAAAACTCTATTCATCAGATCCATGAATACAGATGGTGCATTAGTCAATCCAAACGGCATTACAGTAAACTCGTAATGCCCATACCTGGTTCGAAATGCTGTTTTCGGAATGTCTTCCTTCTTCACACACAACTGATGGTATCCAGATCGAAGGTCAATCGTTGAAAAGTATTGAGCTCCATGAAGTTGGTCAAATAAATCATCAATACGAGGTAGGGGATACTTGTTCTTTATTGTTATAGCATTGATATCCCTGTAGTCGATACATAACCTCATAGATCCATCTTTCTTTTTAACAAAAAGAACAGGGGCTCCCCATGGAGAAACACTAGGGCGAATAAATCCCTTATTACTCAATTCCTCTAGTTGTTTCTTTAGTTCGACTAGCTCTACAGTGGCCATTCTATAAGGGGTCTTCGATATAGGCTTTGATCCAGGAATTAAATCAATGGAAAACTCTACTTCTCGTTCTGGAGGATGTCCAGGTAAATCTTCCGGAAATACATCTACAAACTCTTTCACAATAGGTACATCCTCTATTTGAACATTTCTTTCCTCACCGACAGTTATTTCATTCTCTTCCTCCCCGATAATTGAATTAAGTTGAGCTACAGGGGGTGGATCTAAATAAGAATTAGGTGGTGATGATTCTGCTCTAAAAATAAGGTGCTCCTTATCATTATCATCAAGAATCGTAACCTCGTTCTTCTTACAATAAATCTTCGCATCATAGTCCGAAAGCCAGTCCATACCGAGGATTATATCAAACTCAATCATAGGTATGACGATGAAATCAGCAGATAAAGAAAATTTATGTGCTCTAATGGGGACTGATTCACAAAACTTTGTTGCAACGATACTTCCCTTAGGAGTTTTAACTGACAACTCCCTTATTAAATCAAATTGGAAATATCTAATTTTCTTAGCAAACTGGGAAGATATGAAACAATGCGATGATCCAGAATCAAATAATGCATTTGCTAAACTTGAGGAAACCATTAAATTACCTGCCACCACGTCTTTCGGAGCTTCTACCTCAGCAGTAGTGATAGCATAAGCCTGGCCTTGATCCCTTGGCCTTTTCTGAGGTAAGTTCTCCTGACGCTTAGGACATGCATTTGCATAATGCCCCATCTCCCTGCAATTGTAGCACTGAACGTTGGTAGCTTCCTTCTTCCCCTTGCAATCATGAGCTTGGTGGCCTTTTTCACCACACTTGTAACAGACTCCCATTCCCTTCAGGCAAGCACCGGGGTGTTTCTTCCTGCACTTACCACAAGATGGATATTCAACCTTTCCCTTCTTCCCCTTATTTCCATTCCCAGATTGATCAGCAGGTCTCTTCTTCTCTTGCTTTGCTTTAAAGTCATAAGACTTAGAGAATTCCTTTTCAGTCTTGATAGCACATGAGACAATGTCTTCGTACGATGAAAAGGATTGTGAGACTAATGCTCGACGGAGAAATGGTTTTAACCCATCAAAGAAACGATCAATCTTACTTCTTGGGTTGCGAATATAATCACCAGCGTACCTCGCTAACCTTGTAAAGTTAGCCTCATACTTTGTGACATTCTCATCCTCCTTTTGTCTCAGACTCAGAAATTGCCTTTCCATATCTGCTCGATGGTCGCGAGGAAAGTATTTTTCTAAAAACAGATCTTTGAACTCCCTCCATTCCATGTTTGATACTTCATCATATTCCTTCATGTTTTGAATCAATGACCACCATTGATCAGCATCTCCAGTGAGGCGGTAAACTGCCATGGTAACTTTTTCCCTTTCACTACTCCCCAAAGCCTGAAATATTTTCTCTAGGGAAAATATCCATTGCTCAGCTACTAAGGGATTTGTACTCCAATTGAACGTTGGTGGTTGTTGTCTCATGAATCGATCTAACATTGATCCTCCACGCTGCGGATCAGGGTGCTCCATACGGGTAAGGTTATTATTCATAACCTGAGTAAGTTGTCCCAGTACGGTGATTAGCTGATCAGCACCAGTTGCATCACCAGCCCCACTATAATTATCTTGAGCAGGAGGGCAATCCCTACATGGAGTGCGTGCATTGATACGGTTTCCATTTCTTCCACTAGGCGCCATTTCTAAAAAAAATGGCATAAACTAGATCAGTTTATGCATCAAAATACATAATCCCATACTTATAAAACACTTAACATAAATTGAACTATTTTTGGATATAATCCATAATCATAAAAATGTTTTCTTTGAGGAAGTATATACTCATAAACCCTTCATAATGATTTGTAAAGATAGTGAGAGTTATCCTAAGCATATCCCCCGGGAGTGTCGTAACCAAGAGTGCAGCAAGGCCCGTTGTCGTGCACCAGTTCCCGTTCGAGTCTAGCTCAAAGCGGTGTTTTCGGGTTTTACCCCTAGGTACATCTGTGCCAGAGCCGCCTCTACCTGCTCGTATCCAGACAGGGATGTATTGCTCGAAAAACTCACAAAATCTCTACAATACCAAAATTCTAGGAAGTTCTTCTATACTAATCCTCAAAGTTCATCTTAGGTCTACGTGCTCTAATCAGAGTTTATCTAAATCTAGCTTCCAAGGTTTGTACTAAACTTCCTCTGATACCAACTGTAACGCCCCGACCCTAGTTGCCTAGAGTCGGTGCATTATTACATAACATTGGCATGATCACAAGAAAGATCAAATCTCGAAAGACCGATTGGTTTAGTAGCCTTGGAAACACTAGATATATTCATAAGTTTTACATTACATCATAAAATGAAAAACTACTACAACAACATAATGTCTCCATAATCCACACTACTATCCCCTCATAATATCCCTGCAGGTCATTCATAATTTACTTCTTCACATCCTGGGGAAAAATAAAACATAGAAAAGGGGTGAGCTCAAATGCCCAGTAAGGATAACAATATAGCGGAAACTTTCATAAATAAGAATAAACATTTAAGGCAATGCATTACTAAAACAAAAGCCTTTTAAAATTGAACTTCAAAATGGTATGGCAAAAGTAAAATGAAATAATGCCATTTACTTATTCACATGGATATTCTACTAATCGAATAATCACATGCAAAAATCAATAACCACTTTCATAATGTTGGAATGCATAATGCTAAACGTTAATTTCTTTGTCTAGGCCTCATCCCAAGACCTAGGGGTTACTTCTAACCGGAACCCAACCCGGAGTGCCTCTAATAACCGGACACCAACCCGGAGTGCCTCTAATAACCGGACACCAACCCGGAGTGCCTCTAATAACCGGACACCAACCCGGAGGGCATACTTTTACCAGTCCCTAACCTGGAGGGCTTACTTTAACCAGTCCCTAACCTGGAGGGCTTACTTTAACCAGTCCCCAACCTGGAGGGCTTACTTTTACCGGTCCCCAACCCGGAACATACTTGTTTAGCACATTCATCTGAAGAAAAGTTTGAAATATAACATAAACATTCGGGTTAAAACTAGCATACGAAATGTCAATAGTTTCACCATAAACTATGAATGGTATAAAATAGCACATCCACATTCAAACATATCACAAAACCTTCAATACATTATAGAAGTTTTGTATTATAATAAATCAACTTCAAATAATCTTAAAATCCATCAAAGGATGTTGACATAGATGAAATCAAAATTTTTTTAAAAGAAGTATCTCCTTTTATTTTGAAATCATTTAAGATCCATATAAAATAAAACATTTTCTTTGAAAATATTCTTATAAGCTTGTAAGGAAAGCTTCGACGATTTTATAACGGCGGAAAATAACCACACCCGCCGTATAAGTTAAAAAAACATTCTTACCTCAATTCTGTCGAAAAGGTTAAAAAGGACCTTGTTTTGAAAACGACGGAAAGATTCCTTTATAAACCTCTTATAAAAAGTCAAACAAGGGTATAAATGACTTTAACCCATATTCTTGTAAATAGTAAAAATGTTTTGAAATACATTTCGAAGAAACATGGATGTGGATGATAAAGAGATCCCAGTAGATTATTACGTATAATACAACCTCGGATAATGAAGAGATTGTGAAATAACCCTTACCTTGTACTTTTCCTTGGTTGTGGTAGGTTAACCTCCTGTATAATGGTGAAATAATTGTTATTAAATTATACAAGAATCATATACATTAATATGATATCATATATGATCTTTTAATATTGATTTGATAATAATATCTTAGTATTATCGTTGTTTCGGGTGTTAACTTACTTGTTTTCTTTCATATGTTTTGTTACGTAAGACATGTTTGTAAAGGATAGGTTGTATATTATTCATATCCAGGATGATATCAAGTCCTTAAACATCATTTTTAAATCATAAAATGATAATTACGCTTTAATGGTTACGATGGAGAATGAATCTCATCGCGTTCGTGGAGACGGTAGTCCGTACGTACGCACGAGCGACAATATCATTCTTTTGATATTAAAATAATATATAAATGGATGGTATATCATATATACAGAATCATTAACATGTTATATTTATTATTTACATGAGTTACACATCATTATTATACCCATCCAAATAATATTATATTGAATAACAATTACACCACGACGTGGAGACGGTAAGCCGTACGTACGCACGTATGGTGACATGTTATTCAAAGGGTGGATAGAATACTGAATATGATTGTACCATATTTATAATAACATCACAGTATATGTGAGATACTGGAGTTATTATTTCAGAATGGTAAGAACAAAGGAAGAAGAAGTGGAAGACGAAATGAACTTAGAAAAGGGTGGTGAGATCATTACCTCTTCTTCGGGTTCTTCCTTTTGATTTGATCAAAAGGGCTCCTTAGGTTGGCTTTCTGATCAAACTAAGGCCTCTAGGTTGTATTGAGGGATGTTGGGAGAGTATTTGGGCAGAGTTTGGCCGAACCAAAAGGCTTTAGAGGTGTGAAGAAATGAGAAGGAGGAGTGCCCTTTTATAAGAGGGGTGAGGGGCACCTTTGGAAAAGCTAGAAATATTAATTTATAATAAATTCATATTCGGTTTCTAATGGCTCAAAAGTTGACTATTCAAAGGTTAAGATGGGGATAGGTCGAACAACACTCAACCAATAGAATTTAGACAGGTTTGGGTACTTATATTAACCTTATCTTTAAGTATTAACTCTAAGTTAATTAGTTTCACTTTTACAATGTCTCTTTGTATTTTTATATAATATGGTTAATAAACTTACTATATACATCCAAGCGACCCCCAAGTGGTCCATTAATGAGGAACCTATCATAATATAAGTCTCTTGGCCGAACCTTAGATTTTTAGGAATTTAATATCAATTAATAATATAATATTTTTTTTAAGAACTCTTTTATGTCAATTTTGACACTATTCAATAGTTGATTTTTTTGAAACTCCTAACAGATTGATTACTTCGAACAAAGTCAATTAAATCAATCCTAATATATCATATTATCATATAAAATTAGTTTAATTCATTAAAAGGTTCATATTATATTTATTTGGGTATTTATAATATCAATTATTTTAATTTTTCACTATTATAGTAATTAATGCATCATCATTGTGTCATAAATAAAATAACTTATTTATTGTCTAAAAATTATAAATAAAATATCATTATGTAGGAAATCTTTTTATCTTTCTAATGAATATTTATAATCGAAAATCCAACATGTATAACCCTATGTAAAAATTGTTCTTCTAAAAGATATATGCTTGTGTCATTTTTGTATTCATTTTAACTTAATTAAAATAAAGTGTCATTATCACTTACAAGTGGATCCATGGGGTCCCAAAATTGACACAAAGATGCCCATGGTCGACCATGTATCAACCAATAGGGTTAAGACACGTTTTAGGGTAATTTTGTATTATTATAATATTATTTTTTTAACCCTTATTTACCGGATTTACCCTTTAACCATGGTAAATAAAATATTTACCGCAGTAATTATTCAAAATGTCTAAAAATAAAAGTTACCTATTTACATAATTTGGATATCCTGATTCCAAATATGGAATCCATTTTCCTAAATTCAAAACACAGAAGTGGCAGAAATTAATTTAAAATTAATTCCCGCTGTTAAAACAAAAAGCGTGTTTTTAAGAGATAATAACTATCAAAAGATTGACACTTGTTTATGTTCGGTTTAATTGTAAAATTATGTCCAATGATAAACATTAAATTGAATGGTAAAAATATATTCTAAATATACTTTAAAACCACTCAAATTCATAATTTATCACTATTAATTATTTTGATTAAAAAAGTTGTTTTTAATTAAAATTTAGAAATTTTCACTATTCATCAAAATATGAAAGTTATCCGAAATGTACCAAAATTTCACCCTAGGCTAATTTTGATATTCCGAATCCAAAAATGAAGTCCATTTTGAAATATAGAATATATATGATTTCAAAAATTAGGTATTACTATTCACAACGGCTAGTTTAATTAGTTGTGGTGTGTGTTAGAACTCGAGGTTGCGTACAACACACGCTATCGCATTATTCAAAGGGAAACGTACTGTAGAAGCTTGGGGTGTTACACTCACAGGGATCTTTTCATGCTATATATGCATCCATTCAATATTATACACAGTATCTACTGGTTATATTCTGTGTGTTTTGTTATAGAATGCTTCCCAAAGAGATTTGTTTTCTAATATGTGTATGGGCCACATGGGGTTTTTTCGGGGTCAATTTTACTAGGTGGTAATTCGGTGGTGGGGACCCTTCTTTCTTAGAAAGTTGTGTTGTTTTTAGAATTATTAGATTCTAGGATAGTGTGGGTCCCCAATTCCATTACGGTGTTTTTAGATGTTTTTTTTCTGGAGGTTGTAATGCTACCCCATCAATGTGATGATGACATTTGGGATAGAATTTCATCTTGTTGCTTCTCTGATTTTGATGGATCCTTATCTTATGGAACCTTATAATATATGGGAATTGAGGATTCAAATGGATTTTCTAATGAGTATGGGTTTTATATGGACTAGTGTTTCACTCTAGGGTTCACCAGAGTTGTTCATTAAAAATTCGGATGATAGTCTGAGGTTATTTATAAACTAGTAGAGATTGAATGAAGTGATAGTAAACAATAGTTACCCTCTTCCAAGGTTATATGTTCTTTTCTCCCAACTAAGAGTGGAAATTTGGTTATCTATGAATGATCTATGGTTTGGATATCACTAGTTGAGGGTGAATATGGGAGATATCCTAAAGACTACATTCAGATATAAGTATGTCACTTTGAGTTTGCACTCATGTCATTCTGGGTAATGAAGTCACCAGCTATATTCATGGGGTTTTCAAAATCTATTTTCCATGATTTCCTAGATTGGTTCATCCTCATATTCATTGATGATTTCTAGATCTAATCAAATATAGTGGAGGAGGATGGTGATCATCCTATAAATGACTTGTAGGTTACTAGATACCACCAATTCTATGGAATATTTTCCAAGTTTCTGTTTTGGACAAAACTGGTGAATTACATTGGTCTTGTGGTGCCTTATGAAGGCTTTTTAGTAAACCCATCGTAATTAAAGTAACGTCTTTCTTGGATAGAAACCAAGAGAATGGAAGTGGTTAATAGTTTCTTTAGTGTTTCATGCTATTAGTGGACGTTTTTGTCTGATTTATCATTATTTTCATCCATGTTAATTATATTTACTACTATGGATGGTGTTTTATGTTGATTTACCAGTTCTAGGATGCATGCGGTTACCTAAAGGTGATGTTAGGTAGTGCTCTAGTGTTTCAGATTCATGAGGAGTATATGATATTTTAGGTGATTTTTTAATCTTCCTTTCTACTCTAGGATGTGTGTTGATGCAGTAGTGGTATGTGATCTCTTATGTTTCTTGGAATTTATGTCCCAAAGAGTTTAAATACGCCACCAATGATATGGAGTTAGCATTAGTTTTTTTAACTAAATTTATGGCAACATTAACTCATTGGGTAGCACATTATAGTGTTCACATTTCACACTAACTTGTGCTATATGTTTTATCAACATTAAATGTATTTGTGTCAGCATTGGTGTATGTTTTTTTTAGGATTACGATTTTTAGATTGCTAACTCCTTCGGAAAAGGGAATTTTTTGGATGATGAATTGAGTAGGATGTCTGGGAATGATTTTTTTTGGGTGTCTAGGGATTCTTTGAGAGAAATAGAGGAGTTGGTATCCTTTCACTTATATTAAATTTTGGATGACCGTAGGGGATTTTTGTTTCATATTAAAATGTAGTCTTCTCTGATTTGGTAGTTTAAGGAGTCTCATTGGGGAGAATTATAGGCAAAGGTGATGTGTGATCATGTTATTAATGGTGAAGCTCTGAAGGGATAGTCAGAGGATGGTTGGAAATGGAGATTGTTTCGTGGGAGGTTGTTTGTACCAGTATCATTGCACTAGGGAATCCATCATGATTTTTATATCTTACATTTGGTAGTACACATATGAGTATCAAATTTTTATCAGTATTTGAGGATTCAGTTTTGGTTTTTAGGGATGAAACAGGTAGTGGCAGAGTTTGTGGAGAAGTTCCATGTTTTCAGTATGTAACAGTTGTGTATTATGTACCTGGTTTCTTTTTGTAGCCTTTAGATGTTACTTAGTGAAAATAGGTTAAAGCATCAGTGGATTCCATCATATTGTTGCCCTGATATTAGAGAGGTTGTGATGTTATCTAGGTGATCATGGATCGTTTAATGAAATCAGCTATCTTCTTAATGATCAAGTAGTCTATTGTAGGGGAGGCTTTAGTAAAAATGTATATTGATGCATTATTGTGGCATCATAGAGATTAATGGTCCATTATCTCATATTCAAATGCATGGTTTACCTTGTGAGTATGGAGGGGATTACAACATGATGTTGTTATGTCTTCATGCCTCAATACTACATTCCACCCTTATATGGATGGGAAAAAGGAAAGGATCAACTAGACATTATTGGATATTTTTTCAGTTTATGTCATGGATGTTTTTTCATCTTAGGTATGACACGTCACTTTGGTTGTGATCTATTTTAATAATAGAAGTCACTCATCCATTTCTATTGACATATTTGAGGCATTATAAGGAAATCATTTCATTCTCTGTTGAGCTGAACGTAGATTGATAAGGAAATAGTTCTTAGTCCATATATGTTGCTGGGAGTGATGGATAAGGTTTACCTTGTTTGTGAGAGGATGAAAGAGACACATCACTGGATGATGTATTATGCTGGTCACAAGACAATTCCCATGTATTTAGAGGTTTTGGACCACTTTTTCTTGATATTTTCCCTTCTATATGGGTAATAGAGGATTAGTATAGGGAGTAAGCTTCCTCTCAGGTTTTTTTGGCATTTTTAAAGTGTTATGGAGGGTTGGTAAGGTGGCGTATCAGTTGGCATTGACAGTATGTCTTGAGAGGATCCATAATTTCATTCAAATATCTCATAATTGTAATTATATTCCTGATGACTACCATATCATTAACCGGGGAGAGTTTCATATTGAGGATGACATGATGGTTATGGTGTAGCTAGTATAGATCCAGGATCACCATGTGAAGAAACTGTGTCGATAGAACAATCCTTTAGATAATGTTTTGTGGAGGAATAGTGTCTTGGAGGAGATTATTTGGGAACACAAGATAGAAAATCATTCCTAGTACCAAGATCTATTTTGAGTTTTCCTTTTCTCTTTTTCCTGTGATATGATTTTTGGATCTTATTTCATTTTAAGATGTTTTGTTTCCATGTGTGATGTGTGATAAAATTGGGACACATGAAAATAGGACCTGATTCTTAATCAAGACACATTATTCCATGGTTTGATTAAATCTTTGTATGTTCGTTAATTCTATCCATAGTAGATGTTATCCAAACATGGAGGATGGAATTCCATAATTTTAACTTTCTAGAAAGTTCATTTTTTTGGTTGTGATGATTTTTGGTTTGGGATGTATAATGGTTATATGGTTGTGGTCATGTGGTTGTGTGGTCATGAGGTCATGAGATATATTTGTTCTCCATTTGGATTGTCTTTTTTTGGTTTTTTTAGCATTTGAATTATGATATGTTCTTGGAGAGGTATCTCATATGGTGATTGTTAAGACACAATAATTTCTAGGCATGGTTTTGGTATCTTTAGGGTAATAATAATTTGAGAGGTATTTGATGTAGTGTTCCATGAATTCAAGGGATATTACTATTATTATTATTTTTGTTTGATTTTTTTAGAGGATTCCTGAGGAGGATTCATGGAGGCTAATGTTTTATGGTTGCTACAGTCAGGAATTCACATCATGTAATGTTTACACAATGTGTAAAGGTGGTTCATGAATTGTATAGATAGCGATTTTATGGATAGTAAATCAATTAAAGGATATTCATGAAAAAAAATAATATTTCATGTAAATTAAATTCATGATGATTAATAAATAACTTCTAAGGTGATTAAAGTTTCAAAAAACTTGACCATTCGTCGAAACACAAGGATTACACACCAGGTAAAGTTTCCACAACAAGAAACTGAATGTTTTCCTGATTTTAGGTCATTTTCTTGAAAAATATTACTCAATAAGATGTGGCTTCTCTCCCTATCATTACAGATGAACCCTAGGCACCCCGA
Organism: Viscum album; assembly: GCA_963277665.1. NCBI lineage: Eukaryota > Viridiplantae > Streptophyta > Magnoliopsida > Santalales > Viscaceae > Viscum > Viscum album. Next base: position 1,196,266,595 of record OY728121.1, on the reverse strand, counting down.
AGAGTATTTTCATCACTTTTATCATCACTTTGATTCATTTGTTATGGTGGTTGTTGTTTGGAAATCCAGGGGGAGTTATTTCACCTTTCCCAATGTTTTTCTTTCATTCATATCATGGGAATTTGTTGAGAATTTTTTTCTGTTTGGGAGGATTTTTGGGATAATTTTTTATTATTATTTAATGTATTTTAGGATGATCCATTATCTCATGGTGCATTTTTGGTTTCTGGGAATTTATTCTTCACCCTGCGGTGCACAACAAGTTAGAAAGATTCATTGGGGTAGGAAATTCTGCAATTATCTTTATTGGTTATCATGTGGGAGGGGGTTACACATTATTATCTGTGGGAAATTGTTGTGTTATCTTAATAAAATATAAATAATTTGATAATTGAAATTTCAATGGTAAAGGGGAATGATTCAAATGATTTTATTGCGTTGATATTATTACGATATGATTTATTGTATGGGAATGATGCCTTGTGGAAAGATTTTCTTATTGGGGTTCATATTGTGTTGGATGTTATGTTTTTGGACTGTTATGTCTATTGTGATTACTGTTATATCACAAATATAATGTAAATTAGAGAACCACTTAAATTTTTATAATAAATTAGTTTCCCCTAGATTTTGTCTTGCGTGATAACACCCATAAAATAATGTGAAATGTGATGAAATTCACATCGCTAAATGTATAAATTTTTGTTTGGTGTGTCTTGTTGTGTGACCATACTTTTCAGGTGGAAATGGTTGTTTCAGATGTGATGTGGGAGTAATGGGTGATATGTTCATATTCATTTGTGGTAGTGAGATGGTGGTTGTTTTGTCATGCTTTTAGGGAAGTGTGGTGGTGGTTGTTTAAATATGCTCTTCAGATGATGAGGTGGTGGTTTTTTCAACATTTTGGGGCAGAAAGGTGTTGGTTGGTTTGGCCATTCTTATAAGGATGTGAGGTTATGGTTTACTGTGGATAATGATTGATATGTTATGTATGGTAACATTATTCTAAATGCCAAAGTAGTGATGGAATAATTATTTAACAATGATTGAAATAATTGTGGTATGGCTTGGTTAATTAAATGTTAATGATATTTGAGTAAATAAATGATGGGTTGTGTAGTTGAATGTGGTTGTTTCTTAATAATGAAATGAACGGGAATGATAATACAATTGGTTAGAAATGTGAAATAGTCCTGGTGGATTAGTGATTGGGGTTATGCAATTAGTTGTGGAATCGAATGTGTGGATGTTGTGAGTTGGTAATTATTTGGTTGTGAACCCATTGCATGGGCTTGTGTGTGTCTGTATTTATATACTTGTATATTCCTTTTGGTTTCTATACATACCCCACCCGTGACAATCACTATGTGCTGACACTCATATATTCACATAGGGGCTATTTTTTCAAACATTTTAGTTATGAGAATGGATGGATAGCTACCCACTCTTCCACTATGTCTCATTAAAATGAGAATATATACACAATATATTATGGGAAGTGGTATAATAGTGCTATAGGTGATGCCCCATGTGTTTGCGGGTGAGATGTGATGACAATGATATTAGACGACGGCCCATGGTCTTTCAACCAGGATGAAATTTGTCATTGTTGTGGGGAATCTTATGGTGGGGTCATTCATGGTAGGAGGTGGTAACAAGGTTCATCCTCTTCTTATTCTTGATACTCTACAATGCTAATTTTGGTAGTGGTTTGGATGTGATGCTCCTGGTGTCTGAGGGAGATATGAGATGTGACCATGTTGTTTGGAAGTGGCTTGTGTGTCTACAAGCTAGATAAGATGTGACCATGTTCTAGGGCATGGACATATGTTGTTAGGATCAGATAAGAGTTTCATGAAATATGATTTTGGGACATGAGAGAAGAAAATTATTGGGAAAGCAGTGTGGGGTACCCTTTATCGTTCTGCTTCTTATTAAGTTATAATACTTGGATTTTGTTATATAGACGTTATGACTTTATGAGGATGGGATGGATAATTGACCAATTTAGGTTTCATCAGTTATATTGTTTTCTCATAGGTACATTAGTATTCTTCTTTAAAATATTCAAGAGACACTTTGGTTTTCCTACTTGGAATACTTTTATGCTAAACATACATATATAAACTGATTTTTATGTTTTGAGGAGGACTATGTGGAATGTATTGGGCATTACAAGTCTAGCCATTAGATATATGTTGTGTAATTTTATTTTCAATGATTTTTGGAACTTGGTTTTTGAGAGTATAATTTGTATTATTTCTATTTTTACATGAATTTTTGGATGTTCTTGTTTCTTTTTTTATTATTTTATGGAGTTTTTAGTGGTCAATTCAACTAATCTCTTGATCATATACTATTATAGAGGGTAATTCCTCCCATTTTTAAATATTTTTATACCATCAGTGCTTGTTGCCAGCCTAGGGCCTACTAGTGGAGAGACTCTAGTGGTCATTATATCTCTCCCAACATTGAGATATATTTGCGGGTATGGTGTCATGACACAACTAGAAGTAAAATAAGGTGATGATCAAGAATCTTTACCCATATTGGGGGATAGATGATCAATTTGAATAGATGATAGGGTCTAATAAGTTTTTTATGATATATCTATGGTTTGGTTATATTCTATTTCTAGTAAAGGTGGAGGATATCTTGATAACTACTTTCCAGTGTAGGTATATACATTTTGAGTCTGTAGTTATGTCATATGGTCTCATAGATTAGCCAACTAAATTTAGGGAACTAAAGAACTCCATTTTTAGTGAGTTCTTGGATTATTTCAAATTTTTTTTCATCAACATCATTCTCATGTACTCGATGATTATGGAGGAGCATCGTGGGAACATGAGGATTATTCTATAGACTCTTTCAGACCACTATATTTATGGTAAATTAACCATGTAAATGTTATGGATGTTATAGTTGTATTTTATAGGAAATTTAGTATATCAACATAGAGTGGAAATGGATTTTGTGAAGGATGAAGCAGTTATTTCATTGGTAGCACTCAAAAACATGGTAGAGTTTTGTATATTTCTTCATGTCATAGGATATTACCACAGGTTAATGTCTTTATTCTCTCATGGTGTGCCCCATTGGAGTATATGATCTAGAATGACGTGGCAACCTTTTGTATCCACTAGTTCCATGAAACATTCGGCTTCCTGAAAGAGAAAATAATTATATTCATAGTTCTTAGACTACCAAAGGATAGTGTTATGTTTCAGGTGTTATACAACACTTCTCATGTGGGCTTGTGATGAGTCTTGATGTAGTAGCAGGATATGATATCTAATAGGTGTAGATAATTACATGCTCAAGAATGCAATTATGCCTCCCATGACCGAGATATGGAAATAGTGGTGTTTCCACTATAGCATTGATGAAATTACCTTATCAGTGGCTTCTTTTTAGTATTCGTAGATTAAAGGACTATGTGGTATATTTTCTCTTATTGTACCTAATCAAATAAAATTAATGGTGTATATAGTTTCTCATTCACTACGGATTTGAAATCATCTATACGCTAGGGACATTATATGTTGTGGCAGATGCGATGAGAAGGATGTTACGTGGAGTAGTTCAAAAGTAAGAAGTTTTTTAGAGGGAAATGGAAGAATTGTAAGATATGCATCTTACAATAATGTCTGTTGATGATAGATGATTATTATTTTATAATACAGTAGATCTTTCCTTGTCACAAAAAGTAGTGTATTCTATATGAAAATACCTAGAGGTAGTGGTGACATAAGACTATATAATTCTTTGAGAAAACATAGAGGGATATTCATAGGATGGTCACCATGTGGTTATGTTCTAAGGAAGGATTTTTGTTCCATTGATGGTGCTAGTGGAATTCCTCTATGAGTTATATAGATCACCTATAGTAGTATATCATTGGAAAAATATGATGTATCATGGTTTTAAGAAGAATATTTGATGTCCAATCATTAAGTAGATAATGATGATGTTTGGCGAGTTGATTCTAGTTTGTCCATAGGTTATTTATGTGCATTATTTTTTGCAGTTTGTTATATCACGTAGATATTTCTATGTTGAAGTAGAAAGACTTATCAATGAACATATTCATTGAGATACCCTGCGATCAGGGAGGAATGTATGTTATGTCGGTGATCTTGGATTAACTGATAAATTAGGATCACTTTCCGGTGATCTAAAAGATGATCACCCTAGATGTTTTAGCAATATGGTATGCGTGGATATGTAGTGCACCTTCATGAATTTCTTAGGAACATCATTTCCAAATGAGCCCTCAGTTTATTTCCAGAGTATATAGAGAATTGTGAATGAAAAAATATTTTCATTATTTTTCATATGTATTTCAATGATTTAATCCATTAGACTTTATCAATTTTAGATGAATTGCATCAATTTTTGATTTTAGAGATATTTAGTGTCTAAATGCTAAAATTTCTTAATTATGTAATTTTAACTTTTTTCTATCACTTCTGTGTTTTGACCATAACATCTATAATAATGATCCATATTTTGTATTTTTGTATAGGATTTCTTTGTTCATGGTATTCAACTTCTTCCATTATTTTATGTTCTTATTAAAATTTATTGGGCCCTAAATAAATCCTTCAATATGGAAAATCTTTTTCGATGAAAGAATTGAACAATATTCATTAAATGATGAATATCCAGGGATACATTCCACCAAATGTGGGGATTCTTGTTGGATATGAAATATTATTCAAATGTATGTGTGTGCATTAAATTTCATGGAGAAATTATCTCATTAAATCATCTGTTTCACACATTAATATGGAGGAATATGTAGAATATATTTGGTTACAAAAAGAGATATTACATAATTTGGGAATAATATTTTTTACACGGGTCCAAAATATTTTAAATCATTATCATTGATAGAGAAAGAATACTAATAAATCTTTAGAAAACCTCTTATCATATTTCAATGACAAGTTGTGAAGAAAATGAGTAAATATTCAATGGATAAATTCCGGAGAATAATATTTTTTGTTTTCCATTTTCTCTATTATTTTTTTAATGGATTCCTCTTCTACATTCATATCAACTTACATTTAAATATAGGATTAGAATTATTAGGGACTATGGTAGTTGAAGTTTTCCTTGGTATTTCTTGAGTTTCTAGACATCATGGAATGAAATCTATATCTTTCATAAGTTATATTGGTTCGAATATTTTAATATCATTTTTATCATGAAATACAACCATATTTAGTTTTAGATTATATTATTATTATTATTTTGGTTGATGTTCATTATATCCCTTCAATCAGTTTTGGTTTATATATGATCCAATAGACTAGGTCATAGATGTGAAGTGCTTAGCAATTGTCATTACCTGTGGGAGGGGTTGTGGACACACATGATTGTTTCGGATAAATAAGAACTGACTGGGTATTACGTATGTCAATTGAGTGTATTTTATACATCCATTCCACACATTAGAAGGAGGGTTGACCATTCTGATATCTTTTCAATTTTTATTTTCACTATCACTATTTAACTATGTTATTGTGATTTAATGATTGTGGAAACTTGCATTAAATGATTTAGTTGAAAAGGAATGGATAACTTGAAACTAGGAAATTATTTTAATTGAAAAAAAATGTCACTTGATATCCCTTATCATATCAATATATTTAAGAACATTATTCATCAATATAGTTTTAATCCCTTGTTTCATATATTGTTTTTTTCAAAATTAAATCATTTTAAAAACTGCCACCCCCATTCCTCTAAATTAAAATGAAAACATGATTGTTGTGAACTCATCTCATGTGACAACCTGAGTTCACCACTATATATTAATTTAACTTTTTAAATGATTTTTTTCACACCACATGATAGGCATGTTTCCAAACCTGGCGGCATCTTTTGGGAGTAAATGAAAATAATCTATAGGTAAATATCATTCAATATTCAAATTAAAATTGTAAATAAAAAATCATAACACACACTATTCTATAGAATATAGTGATGTATTTTTCTCTAAAAATTTACCGGAGAAATAATACAACTAGTCATAAATAATGAATTCAATGAGCTCATTAGGGGCCTTATAAATTCCTAGAAATACCTAGTATTGGAAGAATTGGATAGAGAATTAAATGAACTATTTATGTGCTTCCTAAAATATAATCAAGAAATGGAAAGGGCATAAAACAGTATTCAATGTTTTTCCCTAATATTTATGAAGTAATTATATAGGTTAAATGTCAAGAACAAGAGGTTTAAAATGGTATAAAAGAAAATTTTCAATGGATTAACGTGAATATTAATTCGATGAATAGAAAAATGTAACTAATATCTTGTGAGTATATGGAGAAACCAAAACCTAAAATAGGGGAAAAACTACTGAATGTGGAGGAAGATATTTCCCTTCCATATTTGAAGTTGAAGATCCTATGGATGTTAATAAGGAAATTACTGAAGATCTATTGCACTCACTCACCCTTCTCTAGAGGATATTAGTAAATAAGGATTTCCATCAAATGTAATTACATGAGATCAACATGATTTGGATGAATTTTCGAATGAATATGATGTAAAACATTATCTATCGATCCTTAAAAAGGAACAACAATAAACACTATTATATATTTGTCTAGCCCAATACATAGAATAAAAAACACCCAAGTGTTAGAGTTTTAAGAAATATTGGAGGAGCCTGACTACCTACCTCCAACAACTACCACTCAACTTGAATAACCACTTTCCAATAAACAAGAAATTTAATCCATACATACTTAATGAAATTATATTTTATTAATATCATTTTCATCCAATTTAACAATAACAATATTTAGTATTACCTATCATTGTTTTGAATTTTATGAATAAGCCAACTCATTTTTTTACACAGATTAAGATGCTGAAAAAGAAGATGCACCTAATGAGGGACATCTAGAGCGTCTCAAACATGATGTAAATTTATTGGAGGGAGTAATGAGGATATCCATGTTGTTTCACTAATGTAAATTGAGACACATGTTCCCTACATTAAATTGATAGACTTTAATTTTGATTCATCAAGTATTGTTCAAGTAGAATTACACACTGAATTTAAATTTTATTATTTCATTGACGCAATGTACATGAATTAACCACTGGAGAATGTTTATGTAACTAAAAACCAACGAGTATGACTCATAATTTTTCATGACCCCTTTTTAAAATTTTACCTCATTACGAAAGGTTTTTATTAAGTTTAATCTATCCACAGTGTCCTCAATAACAAAAAATAAGGAAAAAAATTTTAAAAATATTATATATGGTTCAATTCCATGAAACTCCACCCACCGTTAGATTTTTTATAATAAATAGTACTACTTTTTTGGAATTACTCAAAACCCAGGTCCTACATTGGGATTAAACCTAAAGAATCCCAGTGATTGGTTGACATTGATTTTTTTCAATAAGTTGAGATGATGAAAATTCAATGAGTTTTAAATGTGATTATTTCGGAACAATTCTTAAAATAAAAGTCAGGTTCCAATGGAGGTTGGTGTGGGCACCTTATTTATGATTATGTATGAAATAATTTTAGGATGGATTGGTGTTAGGAATTATATACTTTTATTTCTCAAAGTATTATATTTAATTGTCCTTACAAAAAAAATGTGTCTAACCACGTATTATCTAGTATCCTTCTCATGCACATAAAATGGATTTTGATCCGCAACCACATAGGGGAGTTTCCCCACACTTCCTGTATGACATCATTGAATATGTGGGCCGCATACGTACCACATGTTTTATGGCATGTGAGAGAGGAAATTAGTTTTGGGAAGCTATGATAGCATGGGGAGTCGAAACCCGGGAGAAGCCCATATGTGCAATTGTGTAAAGGATCAGAACCCAAAGTCAGGGATTGTAGTTATAGAAACAAAAATTGTATTATTAAGTATCCTGTATCCAAATGAATTACCCATTAGGGATGAGCAACATTCAATTAATTTTTATCCCTATTTAAAATATATGTAATGAAGCTATGTTTTTGAATCTATTATTTATACGCCATTAGATTAAGTTTCATGATTTCATATTCATCCTCGATTACCCAAGGGTGTTCTTCATGTGTTATAATTTCTAGATTTCATGATTTTGTGAAGAAATTATGACTAAACAATGCCCATGAAAATTCTGTGTTTCATCAGTAGAATTTATTTCATGTTGGGAACTGTTATCTGAACTATGATAGTCATTAAACCACAAGATCAAGTGAATACTTCATTTTATCGCATGATAACCAATCCATAATTTGAATTCAATGTTTATAGAAATGAGTCAATGTTATGGTTAGTTGGTGTCAGTGTAATGAGTGGATTTATTTGAATTTCCTAGAATTAGGTATGTGAATTCATTCTATAAATACCCACAGACCTCACCATTCATTAGTTTGATCTAAATTAATATATGACCTTGAATATTCAGAGTGAAATATAGTAAAGGATGCACTCAGTATTCATAAAGATATTCAATGAATTTTTTTGGAGTGCTTTTATACCATCATCTCTGCATGATGATTTTTTGATTTGTTCTTGTGAATTATAAGGCAATCTAGATGATTTTCTCACATTAATGAGATGACAACCTATATTTCATTTACTTTTTCCCATTTCATATAGAATCCAATAATATCAATATTTGGAATAGGTTTAAATTATAATTTGGTAAAATAATACAATAGAAATTTAATAAAACATGTCACACTTGATTCACTCCCCCTCTCAGTGTTGGTGCACAATCTATTGGGCACTTCAATTGGTATCATAAAAATGTTTACACCTCTAATTGGATCTAATTTTGATTCCTAATTGATTATATCATATTCATATTATGTAAATCTTCTTATTTGCAGAAAATTGAGAAGATATTTTGAAAGATAAATTTTCATCTACTAGAAATGTGATAGATGTTGCAGTTCTATTTGTGAATTAGAAAAATAGGAACCAAAGTGTGGAATTGAATTTGAAGAAGATGAATCAAGGGAAATTTCTAGTTAAAGGAACTCAAAATTGTAATTTCATAGTAAGGTCTGTTGATTATAATTCTGATTAATGAACATAATTTTCTAATGAATATATGTTTAATTATCAAAGTAGTGTAAATTTGATGAATGTTTCCATATAATTGGTCGTAGGACTGATTAGAGTTCTCATGGAACTTCTAGATGAATGATTACTATCGGAAGAGGAAGATAATACAATGGAAGAAGTGTTGTCTAGTAAGGTTCTGAACTGTAAATCTCCCTTAAAACATAACAAATTAAAGGAAGAGAATTTGATGATATATAATAAAAGAGTATCCATGGTTGAGGTAGAAAAATAAAAATCATAGTCACTATTCTACAGAAAAAATTCTTTTATTAACGAATAATTTTAGATGAGTCCTTGTTAGAAGGAGTTATGAGAAATGGTTTTTAGAGAAGTTTTCCATGACCTAGAAAAGATAAATAATATATCATTTAATTTAAAAGATACTCAAATAGTGGTAAAAGTGAAAATAATTAAGGATCTTGATAGTTTATTACTGAAGGCAGAATAGGTGCATGAAGATGAGATTCCGATGTTGATGATTCAACTGAAAGAAAGCATGAAATATGTTTAAGATGATTATATTACTCTTACCATAAAATGTCTTGAATGTAAATTAAAATATATAAATATGGATGATACACATGTGGAGACATCCCATGATGATGTGAAAATATTTATTTCCTAGAATTATTTAGGTGAGAGTTTTATATCTGAAAATACTCAACCTAGTGGCAAGAAGAGCTTGATATTTTCTAGGGACAAATATTTTGTGGAAACACAAAAAAAGCTAACCCTTTATCATGAAAAATCAATGAATACTATTTTTGTTTTGATGACCAGTTAATTATAAATATTAAAAATAGTAAAAACATGGGTGAAAAAGTATTTCAAGAATCTACTTCAACATTAAATGTGGATGTGAAGAAGTGTAAGATTTCTAGTTTATTGGAGAAATTATCAATGAAGAAATCAATATTTTTTCGGTTTTTGGTGTAGTCTGAAATTTAGGCATCATGCAATACATTCTCCACATGATATTTCAATTTATTTTAATTATCAAATTCCTAAAGTTTGGGAAGGAAGAGCTAAATAATAGAGGAAACCTGCACAATAGAATCAGGATACACAAGAAAGGAATCAATCATTCATTAATTGAAAATAATATTTTGAATATTTATATGATCAATTCCATTTAAATTGTTACTAATAATATGCACAATATTACCTTCCATTAATGTAAATATCATCTATTTATGTGAGGATAATTCATCAAAAAAGAGGAGAAGTTAAGAAAAATTTACAAGCAAAACCTTATGATGTAAACAAAATAATAAGATTGTTAAACAAAAACACGCAATAATTTTGTGGAGAATAATGTGCATACTATCACAACTTAGTGAATATTAATCAATTGTGGAAGTAAAGGTCACATAATATATAATTATTATTTTTCTATAAACCTGAATGATAATGTAAACAAACTATAATTTATGAAACAATAAATCTATTAAAGATACTAAAGGATTGATTTAATGAAAACCAACATGATAAAAATATTAAAAGAACCCTAAAAGGTTAAATTGATGAATGATAATGATGTGTGTGAAAGGTATAATAATTTGGGTAATTCATCTAAAAATTTCGTGGGTTGTTTTACAAGATAAGAAAAATTCTTGAAGTCTAATGGTAAAGTGAATGTGACTTCTAAAATTGAGAATGACTCAACAAAAAAATTAGATATTGAAAATGTTCCTAACCAATACATGATCATAAGGATAAAAAAGTTTAAATTGGAAAGAAACATGGTGAAACAATAGAAAACTAAGGTTCTTTTTTAGAAAAATTTAAGAATCATTTTCCATCTAAGTAGAAAGTTGGCTTGCAAAGAAACTCTCTTCTCTACTGGTCTAACAGGGGAGAATTAAAGAACATCCTTATTCCCATATATACAATCTTTTTTTTCATTCATATAATTGAAGGATAATCATATATTTATGGGGAAACCTAAATTTTATGAAAACTATTAACATTATATATCTATAAAGTTATCCATCATAGAGGAATAATGACATTATATTGCCTCCATACAACATTTAGTATAAAATCATAAGAATATTAGAGTTTATTCTTGATGAAATTCAATCATGATGAATTAGTATAATGTGTTTCCCTTGAGGGGGATCATATAATTACACCAACATTAAATTATCTATCACAGATGATATATTTTGAATATCTTATGTTTTGGTGAGGAATGAAATCGATAATGTTATATATTAATAGTATGATGTATAAATTGTTTCATGACTGAGGTATGTATGTTAAATTATATTATTTTTATGATGAAATAATCAATTCAAATTGGGAGATACATATTACATGATGTCAAAATGGGAAGAAAATTTTAAAAGGGGGAAGTACATTCTTGATCATAAATTTTTTTGAACTGTTTTTTGAGATGAGTGTCATAGATTAGATGAAAGTTTCTATAAAGACCCTTCAATGAAGGTTCTTTTGTTGGTATCACATGGATGAAATTTATTAATATAATTGATTTGAAAATTGTAACTATTTTCTCTATACCGAACATGTATCATGTAGACATTGATTTGGAAAATTTTAGCTCCTTTCAATATTTTGGGTGATTCCATAGTTTTTTGAAATTAATTAACTATATTTGTAATGGATCATGCATTATTAGCATGCTATCTTATTATTTTTGTAGTTGGATTGTGTTATGTAGAGGTTTCAAGGGTGTCTGATAGAGGATGGACCTATAAGAGTAATATAATAAGCGATTTATACTCTGAAAGGGGAATTCATAATGTGAGTTAGTGATTCATGTCTTTTGTATTAGGAAAACTCATCGATCATCTGTGGTGTTGGTGGAGTCCATGAATCAAATAAAAATCATGAATGTTTAATTCATGGTGTTTACTAATTTAGGATGAGGAAAATTAATTTTTAGTGTGAACCAATGATATGGTAAATTCCCACCCTATAATGGTTTAATGTCATGTATTTTATGGGACCTATAGAATTCAAATCATGAATATAGTATTCATGTTATAGATCATGTGAATTATAGGTTGTTTCTAAAGCTAGGTCATTCAATTGTCCTCTCATTCATAAGTTTTTTGTCTCCGTTATGGGTAAAACCCTAGTTGTCTAGGGAGTTATTACATCCCATCTACCCTTTATTCATTCCTAATATTATTAGGGTTTGGATTTGGATATTTATGGTGTGTTTTCTCTAATCATTGTTTTTTCTTGCATTTCATCTCAAAGATTCATTGTAGTGGTGTTGTTTTTATCTGGGTGTGTGTTTGGATGTTCTTTTTAAATCCCTTTGGCGTGATCAAGGTTTCATTATTGTTCCTATTTTGATTTTCGTTTTTGGAGAGTTTCTTCTTCTTCTTGAGGTGTGAATTGAGTCAAAAAAAGCATTCTGGAGGTTACAGATCCTCATTATCACATATTTTAATGTTATGTGTCAGATTTTAATGGTTCTTCTTTCCTTTGGGTGGATTGTAAGGGTTTCTGTAATCATATAAAAAATTATAATAACATAAATTAATGGTGATTGGATATATATCACATGATTTACTATTTTGATATATATTTAGTTGATGATATTGTGCATTCTTTTCTCCAATATTAAAAATAATGGTTGTCGGGAGCCTATTTTGCACTACAGATGATATGTGCGTAGACCATTTCTATGTTTTTGATTTAGATCTCCCTAAAAAATGATAATTAATGAATAATTTTCTAAATAAATGGTTTCCCATGGAATAATGGTTTCTGTGATAATACCCATTCTAAATTAAGTATTAATGTGTTAAATCCACTAAATAATTGTGGATTCTAAAAGGTGTTTTTTATTCATGTGGTTTCCTTGTGGTGTGTCTTGTGTTTTTCAATCCTTCATGTTGTAGTTGTGATGATTAAATAGGCAATGTGATGTGTGGGGAAATGTCTTGGTGGTTGATTCTCATGGATGTGTTGTGGATAGTTATTCAAAGTGGTGTGCAATGGTAGTGGTGTGCCATGGTTGTGGTCTATGATGTGGTTGTGGTGTGTGATTTGGATATGTTGTATGATGTGGTTGTTGATTTGGTATGTGTTGATGGAATTGTTTTGAGGTTTTGTTGTATGATATTGGTCGTATAATTGGAATATTTTTGGGGTTATATTGGTGAGTTTACTTGGTTGACGAGGTGTGGTGACAAAAATGGATGTGAGTTCTGATAGTTGTTTTGTGGAGTGGTTGTGCTGGTTTCCTAGATAATAATGGAATAAATTATGATGCAAAAAATTAAGAGGGTTGGAAATTGGATATAATGACATTTAATGTGGTTTTCTTATATGTATTAATTGAATAATATAATTGAATAGGTTTTGAAAAAGTTACATGAAGTGACTTAGGAATAAATATTAGCTCAACTTGATTAAACCAAAAATACCTTGAACATATAGATGAATGTGGGAAATACTCTGTGGATATTTTTTGGGTGGTGTCGTAAATTTCATATAGTGGTGGAAGTGGTTGTGACTGTTTATGTGAGGTGATGTAGTGGTGATGTGGTGTTCACTAGTGCAGTTGATTTGAACCCACAGGTTAGGTATTTTGTGTTGTCTACATATCATGTATGTTTGTGTTATTTCTTTATATTCCCCATCTGAGTTGGATAACCTTACCAAATCTCATAGGTTCTGGGCTTTGTGTATTTTTAATAACATCGAGGTTGGAGGTGATACATATGGATTACTACTCCCTCTTCCTCACCCTTCTGTTAGTAGTGATGACCTAGGTGTCTTTGGGAGAGAAGTGTATTGATGACTGAGGTGTTTTCGGATGAGGTGTGATGTGGTTAGAAGAGGTGAGATGTGTTATATAGTAAGGGACATGCATGGTTGGTGGAGGGAATGAGGTTATGTCCTTCACATTCGTGATAACCTATTTTGTTGGTTATATTATTAGATGAGATGTGATGGCCTATGTATATTCATGTGAGATATGATATCATGGCCTAGGTGTCAAAGAGAAATATTTTTTGTGTTGTGTATATGATGTGAGGATTTATGATACTATTAAATGATTCTAGATCATGCATGGGTGGTGTGGGTAACAATGCATCCTAACCTATATAAAATATGGATGGTATGTGATATGAAATGTATGAAAGGGATGGGAGAATAGGTCATTCAACGTTGGGTGTGAGAGGAGAAAATAAGTGGGGATGCATTAGTGGGGAACCTTTCATTATTATGATCTAGATTCTATATTAATTTATTATATGTTTGATTTTATTAATGATCCATGTGATTTAGATATTGTTTAGATGAATTTTATAGGTTCGTTTTGGTTCTATTTTTGTTGACAAGTGAATTAGTATGATTTTTTCACACGTGACCTTGAGACCTTGTATACGTCCCTATTGATTATACCTATTATTATCACCCAATGTATATAAATTTTTTTTCATATTTCTAGGAGTACATTGGAGACTGAGATCGACATTACTAACATAGGATGGAACTGTCGTTGAGTCACTATCATAGTCCTATATTTTCATATAGTAGGACAATTTTTTATATTGTTTTCTTTTTCTCATGCATTATGGAATGGTTTTTGGTTTACCATTATATTATGTATTGGATTTTCTTAGTGATTTCTTATCCTAAAAACTAATCCTATTTTATTTATTAAGTGTAATTCATTCCATTTTTTGAGATTTTTATACCCTTTATGCTCGTCACCAACCTACATACTACTAGAGGGGGACTCATGGGTCATTATCTCTCTTCCATCATTATGGTATCTTTGAAGGAAGGGGGCCATGATTGAGTGCTATAAAAGGTTTTATTTGAGATATATGATACACTATGGAGTTATAAACATTGAGTTTTTCTTGGTTTGTTTGGGAATAAATGCCGGTTTATCAGGTTTTGTGAAGTATTATTGGGAGACCAGTTAAGACACATGATTTTAGGGAACCCATGATCCAGTTCATGGAATATAAGCATAATGAATGTCCAAATTTGGGCGAACTATTTTCAAGTTTGAGACATAGGGGAGTCAAATGTATCCTGATTGTTTGTTTTCATGTATGAAATAGGTTTTCATGAGAAAATAAAATTAATTAAATTAATATTATTTGATAAATTCTAAGCTATTGAAAATAGAATGTTCTCCTTTATTTTCCTGAATAGATCCTATTTTTTATTCATGGGTAGCTTCGGTAGTTCAGTTTTAGTAGTCTGATATAGTTTATCATTAGAGGATTGATCCAATCAGGGAGGATGAGTCATGGTAGAGGGTTTTGTGTTCCTTTCAGTGGTAGTGTTTGGGAATGTATGAGAGGATCATCTTTAATCAGTATAAAGTGCACTGGTTAGAGGTGCATGTGGATTTTTTCAGACCGATTTGAGCACAGGATGGCTTCTAGGTAACATTGTAATTTATTAAAATTCATGGAGCTATACATTAGTGTCTAGTGATATTTTTTGGAGATCATTAGGTGGAAATTCTGTCGTTGCCCATCTTTTAGAGGGATTTCTAGGAAGTGTTAATATCATCAATGATAACGGAATCCCAAAGGTAGAAGCTAGTATCCCTTTAGTATAA
Source organism: Viscum album (assembly GCA_963277665.1). Lineage (NCBI taxonomy): Eukaryota > Viridiplantae > Streptophyta > Magnoliopsida > Santalales > Viscaceae > Viscum > Viscum album. Next base: position 1,196,250,908 of record OY728121.1, on the reverse strand, counting down.
TAGAATGAGTGTGTATGAGCATAGGATTTGGTTCAATGAAATCCATCACATTTACCCCAATGTTTTCCCAGATGAGGAAACTATAGTGTGGTTCCTAGAGGAGGCTTTACACCCATTAGTTATGTACAATGTCACCATTTTCATGCTTCCTATGAATCTAGAAGAAAAGAAAATGGTATAGATGATCAATACTATTTTTTGAGTATTTGATACACAATAGTGTGGATAGTGGTGTTTTTTGAAGAGTAGAGCTTAAGGAAGTGTTTTGTGGGTGTTCATATTATCAAGGATCCATTCTGTGGGGAACCATATATGAAATTTCACCCACATCCATTAGGAATATATAGATTTCATGTTTTTTGTAGGGGATTTTAGTTTTTTTCTACATCTATGGGGTACATGGGGATTACTAGGCTTAGTATCCGATCACTCAGGGAGGTCAGTTTCTGATGGGTGGTCAGTACCTTTTTAGTTGTATCAGTTGTCAATGAGGTGGTTTCAGTGACAGGGACTATTGTTGCTTGTTATGTAGCTGAGGATATCTTGAGTTGTCTAACGAAATACTTGTTATGGTCTATTTACATAGGAACCTAGGTGATAGATCCATCATGGGGGTCATGGTAAAGGGGTATAAGAGTTGATTGTGGTAAGATTCATGCATTAGAGGTGGAATCATTGGTAGAGTCACCAGTTGTTTGAGGAATGATCGGTTTATTCCCTACCATTGTTTGTTCTTTATTTGATTTGGGATCCTCACACTCCTATTTTTTTCTAATTTTTTTTGTGATTTGAAACTACTTGTGGAGAGGCTTTCAGTTCCTCTTGTGTTATCTACACCATTTGGTAGTTATAGTTCGTTGTTTTATATTTTTGGGGGGATATATACAAGTGATGGGACAACACCACTCTGTGGGGGACTTCATTTAATTATATATAAAACCATATGATGTTATCCTCATCATTGATGGGATATATTCTATGTGTGAATTCATCAAATAATTTAGTAGGATAGTTTAAATATCTTCTGCGGAGGGACATCGAGTTGTGTTCATTGGGGAGAATGTTAATCGAATAGGGGGTAGGTAGATGGATAAGTTTTGTCTAATTTGGTTGAGTTGTTGATGGAAACTTTAATAGAGGGTGTTCCCAGTGTTTTAGATGATTTGTTGGATGTTTTTTCAAATGATATTGTGACCTTGCCCTAATTGAAAGATGTCATGATTTGGATTGAGCTACAACTAGATCCATCTTAGATTTCAAGGGATCATTATCGGATAGTTCCAACAGAGTTGTGTGAGTTGAGTTTTCTGGTGGATGATCTAATTCATAGGGGTTAACATTGACCCAATGGCTCTTTGTGAGGTTGTATAGTGTTATTCACCAAGATTTCATGTGGTACTATGAGGATTTGTATTAACTACAGGTGTTTGAATTAGGTAATTTTCCAGTACCATTACCCTCTTCTGAGGATCAATGATTAGTTTGACTAGTTGACAGGATCTAGTTAGTTATAAAAGATCAATCTATAATCTAGATATCATTATTTCTGGTTGAAGGATGAGGATATCAAGAGTTCTATGTTTCATGTAATGGTAAGGATTCTTCATGTTTTGAACTCAATTAATTTGGTGTTATGAACTTTCCATCAATGTTCCTAGGGCTTATGAACTCTAAGTTGTGTGAGTTCCTAGATTGGTTCATCATTGTATTAATTGATGATATCGGGATCCAATTGAAGTTAAATGAGGAGCATACCAAGCAATGTAGATTTGTTTCATAGGTCCTTATACACCTCCAAATCTATGTGATTTTTTCCCAGTGTATATTGAAGATGTGGGATTTCGACTTCCTTGTACAAGTGGTATCACAGAAGGGTGTGATACTGGACACATTGAATGTAAAGGTAGTTTTTTCTTTGATATAACCATATTATATGGTAGAGGATCATAATGTCCTTATTATAAAAGGCTATTAACATAGTTTCAAACCTAATTTCTCAAAATTTTCGTCCCCACTAAATACTTTACTAGGAAATACCAAGATTTTGTGTGGACTGATTAGTGTCATTCAACATTTAGTTATATGAACAAGAAGTTAGTTAGTACAAGAGTACTTTGATTTCCAAAAGAGGGTATGTTGTTTGAGGTTATTTTGGTGCATCATGTCTAGGATTGGTGTGCATGTTGATGCAGTAGAGGGAAGTAGTCACATTTGGGTGTAGGAACTTACAAATCCATGAGAATAACTATTCCACCCATGATATGGAGTTGGTGGATATTTTTTGCTAATGTTTAGGTAGAAATCTGTCATCAGAGAGCATTTTTTGGTTTTCATAGGCCACAAGAGCTTGAAATATGTTTTCTCTGAACTCGTTCTGAATCTATGTTAATATAGTTGGATGAAGTTTAATCCGAATATTGACATTGATACCACTTAAACCCCATTAATGTGGAATGTGTTTTGTGATGAATTGAGTTGGTATTCCTAAGGATATGTGAATCATGTTTATTCAATTTTTAATAATGTAATGGTGGATCTAATAGCGATGCACCTTGATCTATTAGGGAGAAGTGTCCAAGGTTGTGTTTATCAGATGACTATAGGGTCAACTTTTTTTAAGTAGGTGGAGGATTATTTGTGTGAGAACTCAATTTAATGGTGATGTCTGATCTTGTTTTCCATGGGGATGCTCCTAAGGTATGATGAGAGGATGGTCAGAATCATTGTTGTTATAGGGGTTTTTTTTGTTATATAGGAAATGCATGAGGGGGTTGTCCCTGAGTTTCATAGATCACACATAGTGGTACATCCTAGTGTGGTGAAGATGTATCATGGCTTGAGGAGGCTTCATTAGTGACCAGTGAAGAAATTTTCAGCAGTAGAGTTAGTGGTGAGAGTTCCAATTGTGAGTAGGTGAATGTGGGGCACAATATTATTAATGGTTTTTTATTGTCATTGGATTGTACCTAGTGGAAATGGGAAGACATCATGATCAATTTTTCCAAAGTTTTACTCAAATCATAGGGAGTATGTGATGAAGTTTGGGTGATGGTGGATTTATTGCTGAAGTCAACTCATTTTCATACAATACGTGGATTGAATTTAAGGGATTTTTCTGCAACGCACTGTGTGTATGATCTTGTTAGGCTTCATAGGTTAATGAGGACCATAATATATGATTGGGACACTCATTTTACCTCATGATTATATAAGGGATTGTAACCATATTTTTGGATCCCAATTGCACCTTAGAACTTCTTTCCAACACTAGATATATTGGAAGATGGAGCAGGTAATCTTGATGTTATAGGATAAATTACAAGCTTAGGTCTTGGACTTTAGTAGAACTTGGATAAGACACCTTTCTTTATCCAAGTTTGTGTACAAAAACATCTATCACTCATCCATCGACATGGGCCAGTTTTAGGTGTTGTATGGGTGGCCATGTATTTCTATGTTGTGTTGGATGCAGGTTAGGGAGTCAACAATTCACGGTCCTCATGAGGTGCAGAGCATGACCCCGATAATTCCATTGGTTTGGGAGAGGATGAGGGAAGTATAGGAATATCATAAGTCTTTTAATGATTATAGGTGTATGATTCTATATTTATAGGTTAGAGAGCATGTTTTCATGAGTGTATCCCCAAGATGTGGTGAACGTTGTATTGGAAGGGGAAGTAAGCATTTTCATTGGTTTGTTGGGCCCTTTGAGGTTTTTAGGTGAGCTGGTGTGGTGGAATATTAGTTTGAATTTCCTTTGTGGTTAGAGAGGATCCACGACACCTTCCATGTGTCTCAGCTTCATTAATAACTTCATAATGACTCCCTTTTCATCCACTGGGGTGAGTTGGATATCAAAGATGACATGATGTTTGTTGACTAACTGTTAGAGATCCAATACCATCAAGAGAAGATATTGCATGGGTAGACCACTCTCTTGGTTCATATGTTATAGAGACTTATTGTTATAGTGGATTTTATATGAGATTGAGATAGATAGATGTGTTCCCATTACATGTAGCTATATTTTTCCTTACCTTATTTTTCTCCAAGATGTGATAATTTGGATATTTCTCTATTATGAGAAGTGTTGTTTTCTTGGTGTGTGACGCATAATGTGTGATAAATCCATTGAAAATGGAAAATGGGAGATCGGGAATCCTAGTAGAGATGTGTATTATTAAGAGATGATTCAAACTGTGTGGGTGAGTCAACACCACCCAAAGAAGATAATATCTTGACATGGAGCATGGGATTCCCTAATTTTTTTCTCAACATAGTTCATTGTGTTAGCTATCAAATTGGTTTTTTATTGCAATCTGTGGAGATTTATATGGTTATAATGGTGGTTTTGTGAAGAATAGGTTTTTTTAAGGATCAATATGACATGTTTTCATGCCTAGTAAGAGATGGTGATGAGCTTGTGTGATTCGTTTTGTGGGTGTTTTGGTTTTTTGTGTTTGGCTAGTGGTGGTGTCATGTGTAATGAGGACCCTAAGAGGTATCTCATGGGGTATTTTTTTCAAACCCCTTCCTTTTAATCAAGAAAAAATTTCGAACTTGTGGATGAGAATAGATTTAAGGGTATCTATTTTAATATTTTGTGACCTTTTAGTCTATTACATTGTTGGTTTTGTGGGTATCAGGTGTTTGGAGGATTTTTCAGGGGTGTTTAGTAGAGGTTGGAGCTGCAAGAGTATTGCATCAGGTATTTCACTTTGTGACAGGGGAATTCATGATTTTATTCAGTGATTCACATATTGTTTAGCTGATAAATTAATGTCTTGGTTACGATTTTGGAGGAGTCTATGATATGAATTCATGCCCTGACGGGGTAATTCAGAATGTATATTAATTTAGGGTGAGGTGACATAATTTTTTGTAGAAACTAAGGATATAGAAAATTCATTCCCTATAATTGTTTCATGACATGTATACCCTGGGCCCTATGGAATTCGTGTCCTGAATATGGAATTCACGTCATGAATCTAATAAATTCTTTGTTTTTTATAATTATAGTTTGGAAATTATCTTCTCATTCATCCATTATTTCTCTTGGTTATGGTAATAACCCTAGGAATTATGTGAGTTTTTACAAACTATAACCCCATTCTTCGATCAATAGGTTTCGTTGGTTGATTTTTAGAGATTGTCAGTGAGTTCAACTCTAATCACTATTTTGTTCACACATTATTCCATATAGAATTTATGTAGTGGAGTTGTTTTGATTTGGTTGTGTATTACGATTCATTATTAATAACCCTTTTGAGTGATCAAGGATTATTCAGATTTTCCTTGTGCCTTATTGGTTTATAGTCTGTTTCTTCTTCATCCTATGGTGTGCAACAAGTTTTGAAATCTTACTCGATGTAGGGGATCCTTATTCACAACTATTTACATGTTATGTGTGAGATTTACATGGTTATACATTCATTTAGGTGGATAGTATGGGTTGGAATAATCATATAATAAATTTCAATAACTTAAATTTATGAGTATTGGGGAGATATCATATTATTTATTACTTAGATATACATTGTTGATGATGTTTTCCATTATTATTGAAAATATTGAATATAACTGCTATTGGGATCCTTCTTTGTGGTATAAATTATATGTTTTGAGACCCTTATTCTGTTTTTGATTGATTTCTCTCTAAATAAATGGATAATGAAAGTATATATTTATAATAAAATTATTTCCCATTGAATACTGGTTTATGTGATAATACTCATGATAAATTAATATGTAATGTGATAAATCTCCTGTATTATTAAGGAATTTTTAATTTTTTGTTGTTGTGTGTAGTTTATTATTTGTTTTCATTGTGTGTTGTGGACTTTTTGTTGTGGTAGTGATAACTGGATAGGTAATATGTTGTGTGGTTTTGTGACATGGTGGTTGGTTTCAATGGATGCAACATGGGTAGTTGTGTTATGTGGTGTGCAGTGGTTGTTGTTTATGATAACATTGTGGAATGTGATGTGGTTCCAGTGTATGATTTCGTTTTTGTTGTGGTATATGGTGATGGTATTTTGTGGTGGTTGTGTTTTGTGGTATTGGTGGTATGTTGAGGATTATCGATGGTATTATTGAGTCAGTGTCATAGACATATCATTTGGTATACGTGGATATTTTCTTTGTGTTGGTTTATTTTTCTCATGTATTTTTGGATAGTTTTCTGTTTACCATTATATTATATGCTCGCATTTCGTTGGGTTTTCTTACCATATCTTCCAATCCTATTTTATTTATAGAAGTTAATGCCTCTCCTTTTAAAATATTTTTAATCACTCAATGCTAGTCTCCAACCTCGCTCTTACTGGAGGTGGAACTCGGGGGGTCATTATCTCACTTCATTAATTATGGTATCTTTGGAGTGAGGGGTCATGCTAATAAGTCTTTCAAGGGGAGAATATGTTCTTAATTTTATAATTTTATATATGGGAATTATTTTCCATACATATATCTTTAGTTTTATTATCAATAATGAGATCAAAACATAAAATTTTGAAATAAAAAGGATATTGACAAAAAATCCAATGTGGGAAGATTGAAGAACCCAAGTGATTTATTGAATTTTTGTTTGTAGTAAATAAGTTGAGATAGTGAAAATTATATTTGTTTTAAATGAGATGATTGTTGAACTATTCTTAAAGTCTAATACATGTTTCGAAGTATTTGGGTGTGGGCATATTGTTTATAATAAATTTTAGGAAGTCATGGTATTCTGAATACTATACCTAGATTTCACTTTATAATATTTATAATTTTACTTACAAAAACAATATAGGCAACCACATATGAGTTAATATCCATCTCAACACCAAATTTCAAGAGAAGGTCTGCAACCACACTGGGGATCCATCTCATAGAGTCATAATGGTGGAAGCATGGAAGAGGATGACCGCATAGGGGCCGTAAGAGGGAAATCCCTTGATAATGTTCATAGGGCTTGGGAAGGTGATCCATCATGTGTAGGAATGGCCCACGTGAATCCCATGGGTGAAAGTGAGTCTGGTTTCTAACCATAATGGCATGGTTTACAGCTGTAGAGACACATTTTGTATTGTTAAGAAGCATTTATCTAAATGAATGACCGATCCTGGATGAGCAGCATTCAGTAACTATTCATCCTTATTTCAGACATATGTACAGAACTAGTTTTATATAATATTTTTAGTCTATGTTTTTTATCAAGACACTCAATATCTTCAACATCCTCGACTAGTTAAATGTTATTCATGAACCAAAATTTCTATATGTCGTGATGTTTTCAATCCATTTGGAATAAATAGATCCCATGGTAATTTTGTGTTTCATTAGAAGAAGTCATCACATGCCAAGTACAACTATCTAATATATGATAAAAAATTAACCACATGATCAATTGAAGTGATCATTTGATCGCATTATCACCAATCCATTGCTTGACATAATTGAACATAGAATTGAGTTTGTACACTATTTAGTTGGAGTGAGTGAAATGAGTGGATGTTCATGAATTTTGGATCTATCATTCGATCGATGATTGTATAAATACTCACAAACCTCTCCATTCATTATTTTAGCTAAATTAATACATAAGAGAGAATATTGAGTGAAAATTAGAGGAGAGGTAGTACCCTATATTCAAAAATAGATTCCAAGAATTTGTACTAAGTCTTTCTATATCTTCAATTTCTCGTATTGATGATTTGATTTTTTTTCACATGAAAGAGAATGAAACTACCATTATATGATCATGTGGAGATGATCAGGACCACATTGATATGTGAATAAGATAGTATGTTCACATGATATAGTTAAGTGAGTCCATTACACAAATATCTTATGTGAAGAATCTTATGGATTCAGGTATATTATTTTCAGTGATGTAGAAGATATTATATGTTCTTGAGTTTTCATAAGGGAAGAAAATAGTGAATTTTTTTTAGGGAAGTGAGTTGTGTGACAAAAATGAGAAAAAACTTACATAAAAAAATATTCATGCATACGATTAAAATGATACAGTATAATTTTTCTTGATGTTTTTTAGTTTTACTACATAATAAATAATAATTTCATGAAATATTATGCATTTTTTGTGGGAATATTGAGAATACCTTGTATTCTATTTTACATGAATGAAGATTGAAAAATTCACATTAAATATATGAATCACAAGTAATTTAAGAGTGAATTTTACACTAAATTGGGGTGGAGTTTTGTGAGGAACTCATCCCGGAGTATTTATTGTTAAATGAGGTTGGGACGTCACATAACAGAAAAAGTAATTTTCTAAGTGTAGTTACATTGAGGAAACTGATAATATATAGGTTATCAGAATTATGGATCTGGATTTATAGTCATGATTATGATCTATTGAAGGTACATGATTTTGTACATGAGAGTGTCAGATCTATTAATATTGTGGAAGGAAATGAAGAGATCATCCTATAGTGGATCATGAATATAAGAGGGAGCTTTTGACTAGGGGGTATAGTCAGTTACTAAAGAGGATCGAGAGACTATGTGTCTAACCATTTGAATGGTTAAGGTGTCTAACCAATAAATGATTAAGAGTTGGATTTATGGGATTTATAACTAGGATCAACTAGAGGATTGACTATTTGGGTTATAACATATTTTTTCAAAAAACATTTTTAATTTATAATAAGATTATAGTGGATAATATATAACACGGTTGTATAACTAGTTGAATAAAGGATTTGGACTTATCATTGAACCTTGTAAAAACACCCTGGGTTGTGTTTAATTTAATTTCTACATTGAATACTAGATCCATTCTTCTTAAAAGGTGGTAGAGTTTTAAATTAAAATGTGGTAAAAGATAAAGAAAAGAATTTAGTAAAATTGGCCACACCGAATTCACCCCCTTTTAGTGTGGATATATGGTTAATTTGCAATATAAAAACAAATATCTATCCTTCTTTTTTTCCCCTTATCCTTATGTTTCTATTTTATCTTCTTTATATTAATTTATTATGATTTATCTTCTGTGTTTTCATATAGGATTTCAGTGAGCAACGCATTGGAGATTAAATCCACATTGCACTTCCAATAAGTTAGTTTGTCCCTCCCCTTAAAACACTCATTATATTATTCAATTAAAAATATACATATATGTAAAATCTACATTAATTCATTGAGGAAACTACATAATTTATGTGTGGGGGAGGGAACCTTTGTAGTTTAGGATATGAATTTCTCTTTTTCTTCACACATTTTGTGTCTTTATATAATTTTTGTGTGTTCATTTATCATTTTAATGTTCTTTTGAATATTTTTATATTTAATGATTAAATTTTCCATTTTTTAAACCCATGTCAATGTGTGAACTAATTTTACTCAGGAAAAAAAAATAATTTCAAACTATGCCTTTGTTTTAGGTTCGAAACATTTATAATTTCAGGAAAAGAATTTTGATTTTGGAATTCCACATGACATGCCATGGTATTTATCCTTTAAAAAACCTCACCATGATTATTATAAACCATTTTTTAAATTCATTATATTCACCACATTTAATGAGATAACCAATCCATTCATTCTTTAACCATGATTATATTTATGTTTTCCAAAACTAAAGTGTTTGAGGTACTTGTGTTTTAAATGATTGAGATATGTCATTTGTTATAAAATACCACATTCTAAGAGAATCCTTTTTATGTTGTCCTAACATTACATTTAATCCATGTAGTCCTTATAATCCATGGATAGAATATTAGGTTATCCATATTGTAATCCAATTTTCCCTATCCATCCTTTTTTGGATGTGAAAATACATGATCTAGTTGCTCTTAAGTGTGGGGGGAAGCTTTCATGTGGTGAGAAACTTCATATAGTGCTACATTGAGTAAAAATTAAATAATGAAAATGTTATTACCCTAATGTTTTTTTCTTTCTAGTGCTTTTAAATTTCAATGCATCCTCACTGCCTTTAAAATTAATTTTCATCATAATTATAAAACAACAATCAAAAAATAAATTTTGTCGAAGGAAGTTGAGTTTTAACTAAAATCATTATTTTTTTGTTGAATTATTAAAGTTTTCATGATTATAGGAGCTTATTTTCTACTACAGTGGGAGAGGAGAAGACCATACATGCGTTAAAATTAAAATAATTCAATATTTCTTCAAAAGGATAAAATCCCTCCTTATAATGCCATAAACTTTTTGACATATATAACCTACCAACTGAAATCCACTAAAAACCCCCCAAAATTTTATCATTATAAATGAATGTGATTATCTCACATTGGGTGGATATTCATGAGTTAATAATTCCATATGTGACTCATTCATGGGTTTGGAAGAGAAAATACTTATTGAAAATTAACATTTGTGTGGTGAGGGAAAATTCAAGTGAGGTAAGTGTTTTGTGTGCATGAGAGGAGAAATGAAGTGAAAATTGATTGAATGACTTTAATAGAGAACATGAAATAATGTTTTTAAAATATTGATGTCTACTTTTTTTAGGTGTTAAATTATTGGCCCATATAGGCATAAGTTTTTTAATTTTATTTAATTTGATATTAATGATTACTTTTCTAGGAGCTCAATTGCTATGTTTGGGGGAATTGATAGAGAAAATATTTACATTATTTTTCCTATGAATTTAAATGATTTTATCCATAAAAATTAATCCATTAGAGATTGATTTCCTTATTTTTGGTTTTATGGATAATTTGTTCTTAAATGTGAAAATTTATTAATTATTTTATTTTAATTATTTTTCCAGCACTTCTGTATTTCGAGCATAAATTTCTCAGTACTGATAAAATTAGAAAATTCATTTAGTCTAGCATTTGATGGAATATACTTTTTCAACTAGATTTTGATCTAATTATAATTTCATGAGGCACGAATAAATAATATAATATAGTAAATCTTTTTGGAAGATAGAATTCATCACTCCACATTAAATGAGTAATATATATGGATAAATAAAACCAAATGAAATAATTTTTTTTAATATTAAATTGGCCCTAAATTTTATGTTAATATTATATTTCATCGATAAATTGACTCATTAAATAAATCATATTCATCTGTCAAAGTGGATGAATATGAAGTGTTTCTTCATGTAAAAAATATTTCTTTAGTAATTTATAAATAAATATTTGGAAACCTTTCTAATAGATTTATTATTTTTATATTCAAAATACAATAAAATTTTGAAAAACTTTTAATAAGACCACATGGAATGTTTTGGATGCATGGTGGGAATAAAAAGGAAAAGCTTTTGGTTGAAAGATTATAGAGGAGAAATTTTCAATTTTTCCTTTTCTCGTTTCATTGTTTGGGAGTGGCATCATATTACACATTATTCACAAATACCATTCACATGGAGTTGTAAACTTCTATGTTATTATGGAAGGGGATTTTATCTTTTTTTTAATTCTTGAGTTCCTCCACTTCATGGGATAATTTCTCTTAAATTGTTCTTCTATGTTGGTTTAAATATTCTAATAGTAGTTTTTATCATCATGTATGATCATATTTAGTTTTAGATTCTCTTATTGTTATTTCCTTGGTCAATGATCGATAACTCACCCCACTAGGTTCTTGTTTATATATAATGCAATAGACCAAGGCTTAGTGGTGATTTACTTGGGCAACATTTCTTTTAATGGGAGGGGTAGTGGACACTCATGATTATGTTGGATAAATAAGAACCAATATTGTTTTACCTAATTCAATTGATGGTTTTTTGCAGGAACTAAATCATACATTAGAAGTAGGGTAGACTAAGATAAGATATTGGTGATTTTTATTCTCTCCATCACCATTTGACCAAGGTAATGAGAGGAAGAGATTATGTAATATCACATTAATCGATTTTCAAGAGTATGATTAGATAAAATGAAACCAGGATAACATTACAAATAGAGAAACAACCATAACTATACCTAACTTCTCATATTAATATTTTTAATAACTTTATATATCATTCTATTTTTAATATCTTATTTCATTAATTTCTATTATTTTTAAAATCAATCATTTTCAAAACACCACTTTTTACTAAAATTTAATTTGAAAAACATGATTTTTGTGAACTAATATCTAGAGAAAACCATGGTTATCAAAAATATTACATTTTTACTCTATAAATAATAATTTTTTCCACACCCCATTATAGGAACATCTCAGATTAGTACATGATTTTGGATCTGAGTTTTGACGTAACGCTACTTTCCTCTGCCCCCAGACAAATAAATAGACCTAGAAGACAATATAAATGTTGGAGGATATATTATGGCCATGTGTATTGGATTTAAGTGGATTTGGGGTATGAAGGTAACCATTAGTAGAGTATTATGATAATAATAGTTACCATTCACCCTATAGTGTCACACCCTTTGAGTAATTATATAGGAATTCATGTTAGTTCCCATAGTGTAGGACCGAGATTAGATAGGTGGAAATTATTATTAAAGATGTGTTGTAGATCATGATAGAAAATATCCATATATTTGTGAGAGGATGAATTTAGTTCAAGACGATTAGAAGGATTTTATTTATTGAAGTAGGGGAACTTGGAGTGTGAGGGTGGGGACCTTTTTTACCTAAGGTTTTCCCTTCATCACTGGTCTTAGAGGTCTGGTTGGGGGTGAAATCATTCACCCACGTTTATTGGACACTTTGAGGTGTTGGGTAACATTGTTGAGGTGGGTTATCAAATTTGTTCTTCCCCCAATGTTGGATCAGATTCATGACATATTTCATGTGTCATAGATTCATCAGTAACATCATGATGACTCCCAAGTCATTGATTAAGGAGAGTCAGATATCGAGGATGATGCAATGTTCGTGGAGAAGACAATTGAGATATAAGAGCATCAGGAGATTTTTTTTAAGTATGTTTCATCCCCTTAGCTATACTTCTATTAAAGAATGGTGTTTTAGAGGATATTAATTAGAGAAGGATTCGTAGATGTGCAACCAGTACCATACAATTTTTTTGTTACATCCTACCCCTCCTCATTGTCAAAATAAGAGATAGGGGTGCTACTATATATAGGTGAAATCACAATTACACAAAAGTTTGACAAGAAATATCAAGGGAATCCAAAAAATTTAGAGTATTATTTTTTCTAAGGAGGAAAAAAACCAAACTAAAAAATAATAAAATGTCCAAAAGCACTATATAATTCATAAGGAAAGGTGTTTACTCCAAAGTAAACCAAAAATATACAAAATTAATATGATAACAGAATCATGTTGCAATAAAAATTAAATACCACATTACTAATATACCCAAAACAATAAAGATACATCATAAACTGAAACATCAAACCAAACTCCAAACACCAAATCCACAAACTTTTCCCATAGTATCAAGGTGAATAATTGGATAAATATGTCCCTTCTTTTTTCCATTATCTCATTTTATGACATCGGAAAACACACCAAGGTTCCCAAAAATAGTATGAGTATAAACTCAATAGGATTTCCCTAGATAATTACCAACTCTAACAACTTTGATAAATCTTTTTTTTTCAGAATATATATGAAACAATTAAAAAGTAGTTATGAAGTTTATAGAAAGACATAAGATAAATAAAGTGAGAAAATAAATAAACTTGATTAGTTTTATCCATTTATGTTTGGCATAACATTTCCCATGTTCACATACACACACACCAATTCAAACACATATAGCACACTCAATATTTGTGTGACTATTAATGGTGGTACTTCATGATCATAATCCATCAAACCATGAATAGTGGCACTTCCTATCCACACTTTGTTCCCCTTGAACTCATAATAACCCAATTATGCTAAATTTTATTTCAATTATTTTTACAAAAACAAATATTTCATTGAAAAAATTTCATAAAACTCATTTTGTTCAATAACAACAATTCCATAATTTTAAAATTACAATTCTAATGTCATAAGTCAATAGGATTTCCAAAAAGTCATCCAATTTCCCAAATTCCAAAGTATAACCCAAAATTAGTAATTTATCAAATCACACACAATACCATGTAAAATAATGAAAATAGTTTTTAGAAAAATAAACCTTAAATTTACATATCAATGATGATGATAGAGAATCCACATTCCTCTCAATGGGTGATGGAAATGAAGAAAGTGACAAAAAGATTATAGATATTGTTTCCAAACACCTTCCCTTAAATAGGTTCAATAATATCTTATTATGATCCAAAACATATTGCATAGATATGTTAATACTTGGAAAGATATATGGATATAAGAGAGAGTGGAATAGTAAATAAAAGAAGAACGAGGAAGGAAAATGGTTGGCCAATGATTCTAGATCACCAAAAAACATTTATTTTCCCAAAGATTGTTTTTGGATTTAAAGGAATCAACTTGGAACCCTTAGAGGGTTTAAGAACATGAGTCCCGAGATGAGTAGGTGAAAAAGATGTGTTTGGGAATTTAAATCGAATTAAAGTATAAAACAGGTCAGCATGACAACCACTATACCACTGTGAAACCTATATCACCATAGATAAGTCCCCCCAAGACCACGATGTAGTCCCCCTAGACCATGTCATAAGATACATGGTTAATATCATCCAAAAAATGGCATAACCTATGCCATAAATCCTATTATCTAGAAAAGGGTCTATGACTCATCCCCCTACACCATGATGTAGCAAAATATTGCTTATGATACTGCCCACCCCCTTTGTTATAGGGGTTCCAAAAATCGAAATGGCACATGAAATCATCCCTGAGCCCCCTAATATTACAATCGGTGGTTTCTACATCGCAACTACCTCCCTCCCCCCAACACCATATTCCACAGCTAGGCTCTCCACATAGTAGGACACAAAATCTTATGTTGTATACCCATTCTCAATGGTGTATCCCTCCCTAAAAAACATCACTCATCAATAACCTCCATAAACTAAAAAAATAATTATATAATCTCAAAATTCATCAAAATTATAATAATATACCTAAGAAAATGTTGTTACATGTTTTGTTCATTATGATTCATGTGATGTTATGTAAATGATTTAATGGATGACTTGATGTTTGATTTTTATGATGATGGTGTTCAGTTAGTGCTAGTGTTATAGATAAATCTTCAATCATGTCTAACTAGATTCCCCCATGTGAGTGTTTGGTGGTTTCTAGTAATTGATTCTACCTTTTCTAGCTGATTTTGATTATCAAGGATGACAATTGGGTTAGAGGTATCTGACATAATTCTCTAAACCTTTACAGTCATTCGTCTATGTTTTTCATGTTTTTAGGGTTCTCAAGAAGAATATTTGTGCTATTCTAGGAGGTCGAAGTATAATTTTAACAATTTAATGGGAAACCATGCCACGGTAGTGGGTGTGGTGGTGGTTGTTTTGTTGTTCGGTTGTATTTTAGATATTTGATGACTATTTTTAGTTGGTTGTGTGGTTCTTAGTGAACCACGGCCTGTGATACACTTGTCTGGATGTTTTGGTGGGTGTGTTGGTGTGTTATTCAGCCTATGTAAACTAGTATTTATAGAAAATACCTTGGGTGGGTGTGGTTCAAATTGTGGTATCTTAAGGGTTTTCCTGAGAGAAATAGTGATGTAATGAGATCCCCACTTTGTGGTATTCAGTGTGGTGATGTGAAGTGGGATTGAGTCTTTACACCACATCCTGGTGTATGGGGTGGTGCTCGTGGAAATAGTTTTAAGGAATTTTTAAAATACCTTATATTTGATTATATGATGTAAATGAGTCAGTTATCTGTTTTACCAGAGGCCACCATGACATGGTAAGAGCTCCCAACACCATGGTGATGACGAAGAAGGATTCTTTTATAATTAGAGGACTTATCCTCCTCTGGTTTGAATTATTTACCATTCATTTGACCCATGGATAACCTATATCCCTTCCTCAATTTTCTCCACATTTTATTCGGAGACTCTAAACCTATGATTCATCTGGATCAGAGTTCCTTAGATCTAAGTACAAATTTATTCTCTTTTATCTCCCTTTTTTCCATTATTCATTCTCCGTATTGTTCATTTAGTAGAAAAACAGTGTTTGGGAGAATGTATGGATGGTGCTTCATTGTTAAAAGGCTCACGTGGTTGTTCCTTTGAATCTAGTGGTGATTGGCCCTTGTTTCTTGTGCAGTGATTCCTTAGGATTCCGAACTGAGGTATGGGATTCGAGTTCACTCCTTATTTATGTATAATTACAATACTATCATACTTGTGATTTATATTAGGTGAATGATATGAATTTTCCTAACCAATGATAGTGAATAGAAAAAATAATTTGGATCGGTATTGTGAAAATCACATTATTTTACTTGTTTTATTGATGTTTAAGTAGTTATTTATATCCCATGTTATGCCTTACTGTGACGGATTGATAGAAGATACACTTAAATTGGATAGAAATTTAAATTTTTATTTGTAATATACAAATATATAACTAATTTAATTTTTTTTATATTGCATGTAGATCAGTGGATCAGTTGGTTTTTATGGCTTGGTGGACTTTGTTGGTATTTGTGGCTCTGGACCGTGGATGGTCATTGCTGTTTGGTGGAATTCATTTTTTTTTGCCTGGTGACCTCATTTGGTGTGGCTCGGTGGCCTTGTGATGTAGTAATAAATGTGGTTGATGTTGGTATATTTTTTCTATCAATGGAATGATAATAGGATTGAATAATTCAAATTTTTATGGGTTAAAATTATTCTTTGGAAAATGGGTGTATATGAATTGAAATGGAATGTCGAACATGGTATGTGAACCTTATGTGATTTTTTATTTATATTTTTTGTTTACTATTAATGATAAAAAAAATATTATAGTGGAATTAAAAACAACTTATGGGTAATCATTCTCTTCCAATGGTGTTAATATAAAACCATTGATGCTTGATTGTGCACGAGACAATTATATTTTGTGTTCATGAATTTATTTAAGCACCCTATCTAACATGATTACTATATATTGTCAATAAGATGTTTGGGGTAGGGTGTTTTTTAAAACATCAAGGATTGGTAGGATACATATGGTTGACTAATATCTATCCCTATCTCTATATATAGTATTTATTTGCGATTATGTTATTGATAGATAGTTGGGATGGGGCTTAGTGGAAGATATTTTATATCATGTTGTGGGAGTATGAAACATCAAAAGGAAATTATATTTTAAGTTGTTTCAAAAGATGAAATTTTTATTAGACATATTTAATATAATTATGATGGATGGAATACCTCAAAATAATGTTCTTAAATGTGTAACATGGCTCATAAGGAAGCTCGAAGGTTTCAAGATTGTCTTAGGGGTTTCAGACCCAAAATCAGAGGTTTAGAACGGTGGAACCTAGGGTGAATTGTTGGAACATGGTTAGTAAAATCCATGAGACCAGACCATGAATCCTAGTATTCATAGTCACATGGGTTTATGAAACCATTTAGTGGGTTCAGGAAATCTTTGTAGGGGTCTGCATCAAATTGAAAACATGTCCCAGAGTGGGTGCCTGATCTGTTAGATCATGAACCAAGCCCGTATGAGAGGAGTGTCCCTCATAAAATAAAGGTCCAGGGTTAGATCATGGTTTTATGAACCATGAATCCAAACCATGTGACCAATTAAAAGGGGAATATTTACTTTTTCCCCCTATAATCCTTAAATGGGTTTACCCCACTTTTTTTCCATCCTTCGCCTAGTATATCCCTCTTTCATTCTACTATCATTCTTCCTTACACTATGTGACATTATCCCTATTCATAGTCCTAAATTAATGTCATCGAGTGCATTGGAATCCTCGAGGTATGCCTCCAACTTCGGAAGCCTCCATTGTGTTTCTCGTTGGATTCCTCTAACATTCAGTTTCCCTAGTAATGGTTATTATTCCTGATTACACTGGAACATGGTAGAATCTAATACTGTTGATGGGGATTTTTATCTTCCTAGGAAGAGTACATCTTGAGAGGCTACTTGTAATTAATATTATTCGAGTTCATTGAGGTATTTTTTCATGGTGAATCTTCCAAAACATTAAACCCTAAATTAAAAATATGTGTTGGATTTTTTTGTTTGGTTTTTCCTAGAGGTGGGGCTGGGGATCCTTCGATATCGTTTCCACATTGGTTATAGAATTTACATTTATTGGAAAATGTGCGATGTGTTATCTCATATATTTCACATTTTAAGCTGATAATTGATGAATTGGACATCGATGAGATTACATGAAACTACTGTGAGTTATTTATAATTTTTTTAAAATAATCCTAAAGGTATTTGGTTTTTTGTACCACCATTTTTTACTTTTTCATTTTAATGTTAATAGGTGTATTCTTAGGAACACCCTTGAGGAAAATTTCCACTATTTAAATTTCAAGAAAATTATTATTTTATCATAAATTTGATCATTAAATTGGATGTGTATTCTTAGTCTGACCCTTGAGGTAAATTCTCACTATTTACATTACTGGAAACTTATTATTTTATCATAAATTGGATCATTAAATTGGACTAATTACAGGGATCACAAACAACCTATGTGCGTTGACTTCATATCTCAACCCAAGACTAGTGGGTGGTTGAGGATCCCAAGATGGATTCCTCTATTGTGTTCTAACCAAGGGGATTCTATGTAGGATTCCCCTACATATTCATTAAAATGACCCCATGAGGTATTCCTATTAAATGTGCTACCATATAGGATATCAAGAGGGATACCTTTTTTATTTATGAACAACATGGATCCTAAGTGGGTTTCCACTCTTAAGTACTGACTTAAGAGAACTAGTGGGTGACCGATTTTTGAATAACACAGAAAGAGTGAGTAAAGGGTTTGGGTATAGATGGTTATGAATATAACATTAGAACCCATGGATATCTTTCGAGACTATGGTCTATGATGTTGATTGTTGTTTTGGTGTTCGGGTGGCCTACCTCGTTTATTTATCCTTCATAATGTAATTGTTGATGCAACTATTTATTCTTGTAATGATTCCTAGAACTCATCCTTTGATCCATATGTTAAGAGATAATAATAATTAGGGATTCCCGTATGTGCATACTAGGATCCATCTTCCTATCCGTTTTTGGTTTGGGATGCATAGAGGTACTATCGGTGATCTGATAGCTGATGATTATTATTTTAATGTTATGTTTTAGGGATGCCCAAATGTGTTTAATAGAATCAAACATTGATCCAACATGTTTGATTTTCACTAAGAGACCATTATTTGGATGTTGAACATAGTGTTTAAAATAACTATTTTATTTTTGGACACGATGTTTTGTGACACATGATTTGGCAGTTGGCATGGTGTTTCACCTCATTATTGGGTTGTTGGGCATGATTATTCACACACATTAATTTGGATGTTAGATAGGATGTTTCATGTCATTACTAGGTCATTGGACTTGACATTTTTGGCCTATTGTTAGGTATTATAATCATGAATACCACATCATTTACCTGGATTAACAGACATGAAGTTTCATATCCCTGGATTAATGTTGGACTAATTCCCTTATTTAGAAATTGTGACACTTATGATTATGCATGGATGGATTGGTTATTCTTCTATAGTCCTGGATAGTACTTTGTATCTACAAATATGCCTATATATATATTTATACATTCATATTACATATATGTACATACATAATTATATATATATATATATATATTTGTGTGTGAATACTTATACATATACATATATATGTAATGACACATGTTCAATGACATTTCCAATGTTGGCCAAAACAGGTATCATCGATCGGTATCATAGAACGAAGGATCAACTACGGTTTATTTTTTTTAAACCATATCTCATGTTTTGTCTTGTCTTGTCTGAGCATATTCCATGATCATTCCTTATTTGGATTTTTTTAGTTAGTCTTTAATGGTATTTATTATTATTGTTATCCTGATTAGCAGCTCACATATACATACATTGCATATTACTGTCTATGTACGGGACCTCATTATTACTAACCTACTGAGCTTTGTACTCACACCCTCCTCCGGATTCTATTTCACTAGGCTTCTCGAGTAGATGTTAACTTGGTTGTAGGCATAGGTATGGACTGAGGCCTAGGATCAATCGATCACGATGGATCAAATATTTACTTGTAGTTTGGGTATATGGTCTAGCATAGTGTAGTAAATGATCCTTGAAAAGTTATTTCATTTTATTTGTTTTATTACATTATATGTGGTCAGCCAAGTGGGTGATTAGTGTTGTATGTGTGTCATAGTAAATCAGGCCTTTTCACCATTCTATTTTATTATAGAATGGTATATTTTTATTACCTTCATGCTATGATTTATTCCATCGGTAGTTTATGTTTAGTATTTTCTTTGTTTACTTACACTGATATGAGGGAATAGTTTCCCCGATGACACACCCTAGGATATTTTTACTATTTTTTAGTCTTTAGAATATAGGGAGGCATTCTTGAGGCCTTCTTTCCAACTGGTCATTCCACTGTTCATAAACTGAGTTGGCCCAGAACATGACACAATGGAATTACATCCATTCCTTTCCTATTGTTTTACTGTTTGGTACAAATTAGACAGGATTTCTATGAATGTGTTGGAGGATATGATTTATAGCGGACAGGTTCATCCAGAACATTTTTTCTAGTAATAATTCTATGTTACTAGGGATATGCAGTTTCTATTCATAGTTTGTGACATTAGAACTATATTTTTTATTAATGCACATGTTATGTGTTGAGTTGTGATTTATTATTTCTTTTTGGCTCTCTACCCTTTGGAAATATTCTAATGACTTATTTTGACACATGGACTACAAAGGAATGTTTTTTCTCTTGCATCATACATGGAACATATGGTATACATGTTATAGTCATCCTTGTGTGTGATTTTGATGATGATTGTGGTTAAAAATTTAATGTATCTATATGAAACAAAATATGTTTTCTTTTCTGGACCCCTTGTGATATTCTACTCAGTTGAAAAACATGGGTATATAGATATTTCCTTTTCATGGAATGTAATGTGGATTTATGATAATATGTTAGATATTGATTCTAATGACTATATTCTCATGCCTAAGAGGTTTAGTCACCATATCAATTGATACGAAGCATGATTCAATGTTTTTGGATGCCCTGTGGGCTGTCTTTTCATTGTTTAGTTGTTCAATGTGTTAGTAACAACCTATATGGTGTTTCCCATATAGCTTGGAATTAAATTCAATTTAAAGGAATCATTTTATCATGTTATGAAATAGATAATTTACATAATGTTGTGTGATTATTATTTTCCCACATAATTTAGTTTTAGTAATTCAAGCCTTTTAGAAGACCCTTTATGGGTTTATCCTTTTTTATGTGTGTTTATATACCAATTTATAATAGCCTACATAAAGGTTTCCATCATTCATTCTATGATATTTCACTTAATCAAAATTTAATTACGATTATCTTAATTGATTATTGAGTATGATTTTGAGAGGTTCAAAGACATTTATAATGAACCGGAACCCCGCATAGTTATTATCGTATATAGATTCCTAGTGAGGGTGTATTTTTGTCCTTTTCCAAATTATTATCATGACCCTTCAATGAGTGGTCCCTTATGAGAATTATTAGATAGGATCAAGGCCTAGTAGGTTGATTATTGGTTGGTTATTTCATTATTATCCCCTCTTTAAGATTTTAGTTTTTACCCATGAAGGTTGATGTTATCTTTATCTCCCAGAGATAGGTTTCATCCCTAGAATTGGTGGGATACCAAAATTCCCTTCGATTTTACTAAGATCCTTGTGATTTCAGGTTTTTGAATTAAGGAATTCCTATGAGATGGTTTGGCCTAGGATTATGGATGCATTTTTAAGCAGTGGTCTCGGTTGTACACTCATGTAGATACCAATGCATGGTAGGTCCTAAATTTATGTGATTTATTGTGGATGATTCCTTTAGTTTTTTAGGAAGAATCTAGGGTTCTTGGTTATCAAGAATTAGTTCGATGGGTAGAACTGTTATGGTGTCTAACCCTATTGAACATTGGATTCTTTATAGTTTCTTGTCCGAACATTGGTAGATTATCATGATAGGGATGCCACTGTGTGATATGTGATCATGAAAAATGCATGGCATGGGTGAGGTTCCAAATATTTAAGAGGGGTAACAAGGTAGTTCCTAATGTGTTAATTATGTATTTTTTATTTAGTGATGTCATCTTATCCCTAGTAACAAGATGCTCTAGGGAGTATGAGCAAGGTGATGACTGGGTGGCACAATATTGTACACAAACAATGTTGGGAATGATAGAAAAGGTATCTATGGGTTTCATGTGGTACCATTTAGAACCATTTATCATTGAGTTCCCATGTGAGTTTCAAGGAGTGATGGTTTTAAATAATATTTTTGGGCATGGTTTCCTAGGAGTGGTGATAAAATGAGTTATGCACATCCATGTTAGTGGAGAAATTTGGAATAAATTTTTCTTTATGAGGTTGGTTACCCATTGTTGGATCATGAAAAACATTATTAAGAGATGCTATTTCAAGGGTTGGATAAAGTAATTTGTATACTATTTGATGTAATAATGGATTAGGAAAACGATACTCACCTATTGATGTAATCTTGTGTACTTATTTTCTAGACACAATCATTCCCTATATCTTGACATTGTTCTTAGAATGTTGAGATAACATCAGGAATTTTTAATCTTTTTAAATATCTTTTTATGATTCTATGATGGATCCTAATGATGTGAAACTCAAGTAGAGATATAAGGTAATCCATATAATGGGATAAACACCATTGGGTATTTTAGGGTGGTGATCCTTATTATGATCAATGTTTTGAGAAACACTATTGAACCATTAATGGGGTGTGGGAATGGGAAATGGGTGATGTTTTCATGGGCTCTCTAAGGTGAGTTTATTTCTAGATATAATAGTCATTATATCCATAAGATGATGGAATGTAGGATATGTTGATCAGGAACTCATTTTTTCAGTATGATGAATAAGATTCTCCTAAGGTGGGGAGAAAGATGTCAACTGATATTATACAACCATAACATGAGAAGTGTTATTGGATCTTGAGACCAGTTGTGTGATGGTTGATTTAATTTTATTTTTCATTGGATAAACAAACCGTGAACTACCTGATTCCACATTGAATGATATATATAGGTTTATATGTAGACTTGGGTGGATTGCGAGTGTGGGTGTTGAGCCTGATATAGATTTTCATTGTCCCTGGGTATAGGATAAAAAAATGTGTCTGTGTTCATGCAGTTGAACAACCGTGGATATGGAAAGTGGATGGTTGACATGAAATTTCATTGAATGATAGTTATAGGATTCTATGTGTGTGTTTATAATTATATTCATGTTCCTAGGGATAAAATCATCTAGATTGGGTATTGGTGACGTGTTGGAGGAAAAGATATGTGTTCTAATGATATTAATCCAAAGGTAGTTTAGCTTGAGTTATCTCATATGGTTGGATGCAGTCGGTGAGATTGGTCATGTTGTCGTGATGAGATGGGTGTAGTGCATGGTTAAGAAAAGTATTTTCATGGAAATATGCCATGACCAGGTTGATGTTGGTAAATTTGAATTTGACTATTTTGATCAAAATGATGGCAATAAATAGTGGCTAGCATGTTCTTAGGTATAACATGATGAGAAACAAAATAAGAGCATTATTAGAATTCAAGGGTAATATTTTGAGAGTAAGTACTAATAGTGGATGTATTGAGGTTCGTAATTGGTATTTGAATGAAAGAACCTATGTTGGTGAACACTATAGACTAGTTGATGGAGGAGATATATATAATAACTTGTGTTTTTATATTGTGTAATTCGGAGTAGAAATTTGAATTTTTAGTTATAGATTCAAATAAGGGGTAAAATAGTCATTTAAAAATAATATATGATCTCATAAAATTTTAGGACAACTTTTTTGGTCCTAGAATAAGTTTTTACCCTACGAAAAGAGTTTGGTAGAATTTTGGGCCATCAAAATTATAGTGAAATAATAAATTTTTAATTTTTAATTAGTTAAATATTAATATAGTCATGAATGTGTGTTTCACTATATCTTTTAAAAATATAATTGGATTATGATTACATCTCCATCATTGAGTCCTGAATGGGAATCTTTTCCTTGGGGAGGAAAAAACATAGGTTGGGTGTTGGGGCTTTTCTCATGCCCCCTTT
Organism: Viscum album; assembly: GCA_963277665.1. Classification (NCBI taxonomy): domain Eukaryota; kingdom Viridiplantae; phylum Streptophyta; class Magnoliopsida; order Santalales; family Viscaceae; genus Viscum; species Viscum album. Next base: position 1,196,226,742 of record OY728121.1, on the reverse strand, counting down.
TCATTTTCTTTTCTTTTTCTTATTTTATATTTAATCATTTATTTTCATTATCCCATAGATTCCCATGCATTCCCCAATGTGATTACTCCTTCACATGATAGAGAGATGATATGGAGAGTGCCATCAATATAGAAAGAGGGATGGGGGAAAGGAGGTACAGCCATGGAGCCCGAGAGGAGTTGGATCGTCGTGCGATAGTTTTGGACCACAGAAATAGGATAAACTTTGGCTGATTCTTTCCAAAGGTAGGATGTTTTTCTGTTTTTTCATAAATCCCCATATATTTTATTATTTAATTTTTAAAATTTATTATATAATGTCATAGGAAAACATGTGGGAGAACTATTATTTCTTTAGATAGAAACATGTGTTTCAAAGTATTTGAGGTTTTTCCCATTTGGAAATCCTAATCACATAGTGTGGTTTTAAGGAATACATGTCATGTGTTCTTCAATTGTGGGGAAGATTATCTTTTTGAAAGTGTGTCTCGTGTACGGTGTATAAACATCATGTAATAGGATTCAGTTGTGTAGCCTACTACCCAGCTAGATAGCCCATGTCGTGGAACTTTTCCATGTAGGGTACGTGGACAGACCCTATGTGGGTAGCACCCTGTGTAGTTGTACGTCACTAGGATATGTATATGTCCAGGCCATGTGAGGTACATGGGAAGGCCCCCTATGTGGCGTACATATCATGTACATTATCAAAAGTCCCTATACCTGGGTTTTTACATTCCAAGTCTAGATAGAGTACATGCCTACAAGGGGATTTGGGGGTACAATCCATGAACTGAGTATACATGTTGTGTACATCCCCCTTTCAACAATTTTTAGGGTTTTTCATATGATTTCTCCCAATATTTGGAATTAGAAACATGATTAGTCCATTCTGGGTGTTTTCTCAGGTAGATTTTGATGGTTCTACCTTTGTGGTTATTTGAGGACTCTTAGTATGAGTTATATGATTCTTCCAAAATATAGAGGTTTCTCCTTCGATAACAAAATTGTGGTATATATTAGGAGTGAGACCCATTGTTTATAGATGATCAATGAGATATCTCTCATGAATAATGATTTCATAGATCATCCCATGAGGATGTATCCCTTGTGAGATGTTCCCTTCTGGACTAGGATTCTATGAGATTTTTTGTTCCAAAGGATCCCCTACAGGATACGTAGGATTACATTTTGACCAAGATAAATAGATGTAGGATTCCTATACCTACATTCCCTATTTATGTGGTTCCCATGTAGAATGCCTCTACATATGTACCATTCTGGGGATCCTATGTATGATGAATCTTTTTTGTTACTACTAGAGGATCCCTTGTTGGATTCCTCATTTTTCCTTCACTATTGAGGATCCCAAGTAGGATGCCTCACTTTTGTTATTACATGATGGACCAAATGGGTGACCCAGTGTTTGATTGACCCATAGATGGTATGTCAGGATTTGGTAGATATAGTAGAGGTTGTCACCTTAGAACCTATACCAAAATTGTATGCTATAAGGTTGTGGTAGTAGTGGGGGGTTTAGGAATTCATCCACCCTCTTGGATTTCTTTATTCATTAACATGGCTATTAATTATTAATATGTGACAGTAGGATGTGATCCTTCATTTTTTATGATGATCCTGACTTGATTTGTTTTTTTTATTGGGATTACCATGTGTATTTCCTAGGATCTAGATATTCTAACTTTCCTTTTTAAATTGGAATGCCCAGATGTATTTCCTAGGATCCAGCTTTTTAGGCTTTCCATTTTATATTGGGTTTCCTAGATTTATTTCTTCTGAATAATATTTTTAGAATATATTTATGAAATTTGGGCATGGAGTACCTATGTTATGATGTTGGGAATTAAAAACAAATGTTATGATGTTGGGTATGAATTCTATATGTTGTTATGTTGGGAACGGTGTGCCTATATATATGATATATAGGCGCAATGTTCCTATGTTTATGATATATAATAATATAAGTTCTATGATTAAGATTCACAATCATTGAATCCCTATTAATGGCACTCATGGATGATTATGCTCTCTCTGATAGACTACTACCTAACAGTGGTGTACATGGAACTCCTCACTATTGGTGTGACATATAATTGTTGATAATTATTCTCTCTTAGGTGATGGGGATGATTATGCACTCCTTGATCAAATACCTTGAGGAGTGTGTATGACATCTCCCCAGTGATCCCTCCTTAAACATCGCCTAGGGGCCACACCCAAAGGGATTATCCAAGTTGAAATGTCATGATATTCTGTAGACCATGACCTTATTTTTACTCGTCAAACTTGATTCTCAAGTATTGAGTGCAATGAAATCCATCATAGTGATCTTTTACATGATTGTTCATTGGTATATGAAATCCATCATTATATTAACTGGAGGTTTGGACTGGTGAAACTAGGGATATGATATTTATCCCCCTGTGATAAAGTAGCATGCTCAAAGAAATTTATGTCATTGGAAAAAGTAGTTATTTTCAATTGGGATTACAGTCCCAAATATCATATTAATTATACATATCCTGAGTGGTATGACATCCAGCTCAATTCCCCCTTCATATGATTTCCAAAATATTAGGACGACAAACCCAAGGATTGATTGCTGATGATTTATATTATTTTTTACATTACTCAGGTATATACATATATATATAATATGATATATATATATATATACACACACACACACACAGATATATATATATATATAAAAGAAGGATCTCATCCAAGTTGACAAGGATCACAAACTTAAGGAATGACTATGGATTCATGTTATTTTTTTTATTTACCTCTTACAGTTGTGTCTCATCCAGGCTGAGAATATTGTATGAGCATGAACTTATGAACACATATTTATAGGTTAATAATTTAGGTTGTAACACCCCAAGCTTCTATGGTACGCTTCTCTTTGAATAATGCGATAGCGTGTGTTGTACGCAACATCGAGTTCTAACACACCACAACTAATCAAACTAGCCGTTATGAATAGTAATACCTAATTTTTGAAATTATATATATTTTATATTTAAAAATGGACTTCATTGTTGGATTCGGAATATAAAATTTAGCCTAAGGTAAAATTTTGGTACTTTTCGAATAACTTTAATATTTTGATGAATAGTGAAAATTGCTAAATTTTAATTAAAAACAAAATTATTAATCAAAATAATTAATAGTGATAAATTATGAATTTGAGTGGTTTTAAAGTATAATTATAATATATTTTTACAATTTTATCCAATGGTGTTCATTAGAATTAATTTCACTTTGAAATTGGACATAAACAATTATCAGTCTTTTGATATATATTGTTTCTTAAAAACACGCTATTTGTTGTGACAGCGGGAATTAATTGTAAAATTAATTAATGAAACTTATATGTTTGGAATTTTGTAAAATAGACATCATTTTTGAATTCAGAATATCAATTATATCTTAGGGTGAAATTTTGGCATCGTTCTGAAAAACATAAATTTTTTATGAATAGTGAAACTACTAAGTGGTAGTTAAAAAAACTAAATTTTTCATAAAACTTAATTTTACCGCTTCTGTGAATGGAATTTCAAAAATCCGGGAGACACGGTTAATATCAAGAAGTAAAATGTGGTTCAACGAGATGAAAATAATTTTTGGTGAATAGTAACTTTTTACTTTTATTTACCACGGTTAAAAGTAAATAGTGTAATTAAGGGTAAAAATGATATTATTATTACCCTAACACATGTCCTAATTCTATTGGACAAGTGTATCTCAACAAAAACAGCCTTAGTAATAAAATATTATCATTTAGGTCCACTTGGATTAGATTAGGACATTTATTATTATTTAATTTAAAGAAGAGTTAAAAGAGTTAAAATCAATGTGTATTTACTAAAACATTTTTAATATAGGGTTATACATAAGATAAATTCGATTGTAAATATTAATTAGAAATCTAAAAAGATTTCCGACATAATGATAGTTTATTTATAATTTTTAGACTTCAAATAATTTAATTTATTTATGACACAATTATGATGCAGTAATTACCATAATTGTGAAAAATTAAAATAATTGATATTTTAAATTCCCAAATAAATATAATTTGAGACTTTTTAGGAATTACACTAATTTTATAGGTTAATACGACATGTTAAGAATGATTCATTTATCTTTTTTCGAAGTAATCATTCTGTTATGATTTTTACAAAAATCAATTATTGAATAGTATCAAAATTGACATAAAAGAGTTTTTAAAACAAATATCATATTATTAATTGATATTAAATTCTTAAAAATCTATGGTTCGGCCAAGAGACTTATATCATGATAGTTTCATCATTAATGGACCACTTGGGGGTCGCTTGGATGTATATGGTAAGTTTATTAACCATATAATATAAAAATTCAAAGAGACATTGTAAAAGTGAAACTAATTAACTTAGAGTTAATACGGAATGATAAGGTTAATATAATGACCCAAACCTGTCTAAATTCTATTGGTTTAGTGGTTCTCGACCTATCCCCACCTTAACATTTAAATAATCAACTTTGGAGCCATTAGAAACCGAATATGAATTTATTATAAATTAATATTTCAAGCTTTTCCAAAGGTGCCCCTCACCCCTCTTATAAAAGGGCACTCCTCCTTCTCATTTCTTCACACCTTAAAAGCCTTTTGGTTCGGAAAAACTCTGCCCAAATACACTCCCAACTTCTCTCACTACAACCTAGAGGCTTTAGTTTGATCATAAATCAAACCTAAGGAGCCATTTTGATCAAATCAAATGGAAGAAACCGAAGAAGAGGTAATGATTTCACCACCCTTTTCCAAGTTCCTTTCTTCTTCCACTTCTTCTTCATTTGTTGTTACCATTCTAAAATAATAACTCCAGTATCATATATATACTGTGATTTTGTTATAAATATGGTACAGCCATATTCAGTATTCTATCCACCCTTTGAATAACATGTCACTATACGTGCGTACGTACGACTTACCGTCTCCACGTCGTGGTGTAATTGTTATTCAATATATTATTATTGGGATGGGTATAATAATGATTTGTAACTCCTGTAAATAATAAATATAACATGTTAATGATTCTTTATATATGATATACCATCCATTTATATATTATTGTAATATCCAAAGAATGATATTGTCGCTCGTGCGTACGTACGGACTACCGTCTCCACGAACGCGATAAGATTCATTCTCCATCATATCCATTAAAGTATAATTATCATTTTATGATTTAAAAATGATGTTTAAGGAATTGATATCATTCTAGATATTAATAATATACAACCTATCCGTTACAAACATGGCTTACGTAACAAAACATATAAAAGAAAACGAGTAAGTTAACACCTGAAACAACGATAATACTAAGATATTATTAACAAAGCAAAGTTAAAAGATCATATATGATATCATATTAATATATATAATTCGTTTATAATTTAATAACAATTATTTCACCATTATACAGGAGGTTAACCTACCCCAACCAAGGAAAAGTACAAGGTAAGGGTTATTTCACAATCTCTTCATTATCTGAGTTTGTTTATTCATAATTATCTTCTGCGATCTCTTTATTATCCACATCCATGTTTCTTAAAAATATATTTCAAAACATTTTTACTATTTACTAGAATATGAGTTAAAGTCATTTATACAATTTTTGACATTTATAAGTGGTTTATAAAGGAATCTTTCCATCGTTTTCAAAACAAGGTCCTTTTTAACCTTTTCGACAGGATTAAGGTAAGAATGTTTTTTTAAATTATACGGCGGGTGCGGCTATTTTCCACCATTATAAAATCTTCTAATCTTCCCTTACAAGCTTATAAGAATATTTTCAAATAAAATGTTTTATTTTATATGGCTCTTAAATGATATCAAAATAAAAAGAGATATTTCTCTAAAAAGAGTTCTGATTTCATCTATGTCAAAATCCATTGTTGGGTTTTACGCTTATGTTAAGTTGATTTATTATGATACAAAACTTCTATGTTGTATTGAAAGTTTTGTGATATGTTTGACTGTGGATGTGATATTTTTATACCATTCATGGTTTGTGGTAAAATTATTGACATTTCGTATGCTAGTTTTAATACGAATGTTTATGTTATGTTTAAACCTTTTCATATGGGAATGCATTGGATGTAATATGTGTCGGGTGGAGCCCGCTATAGCTCCTCGATGCATTAGTAGGTATCATGAGACAAACTGGTGTCTTGGCACAAGGCCTTGGAAAAATCTTATTTGTAGTCTTGGCACGAGGCCTTGGCTATGTGGTTATGATAGTCTGGCATTATGCATTCCGTCATTATGAAAGTGGTTATTGATTTTGCATGTGATTATTAGATTAGTAGAATATCCATGTGAATAAGTAAATGGAATTATTTCATTTTATTTATGCCATACTATGTTGAAAGTTCAAGTTTGAAAGGCTTTTGTTTTAGTTATACATTTCCTTAAATGTTTATTCTTATTTATAAAAGTTTCCGCTATATTATTATCCTTACTGGGCATTTAAGCTCACCCCTTTTCTATGTTTTATTTTTCCCAGGAAGTGAAGAATTAAATTATGAATGACCTGCAGGGATATTATGAGGGGTTAATAGTGTGGACTATGGAGACAATATGTTGTTGTAGTAGTTTTTCACTTTATGATGTAATGTAAAACTTTATGAATATATCTAGTGTTTCCAAGGCTACTAAACCAATCGGTCTTTCGAGATTTGATCTTTCTTGTGATCATGCCAATGTCATGTAATAATGCACCGACTCTAGGTAACTAGGGTCGGGGCATTACAGTTGGTATCAAAGGAAGTTTAGTACAAACCTTGGAAACTAGATTTAGATAAACTCTGATTAGAGCACGTAGACCTAAGATGAACTTTGAGGATTAGTATAGAATAACTTCCTAGAATTTTGGTATTGTAAAGATTTTTGAGTTTTCTGAGCAATACATCCCTGTCTGGATACGAGCAGGTAGAGGCGGCTCTGGCACAGATGTACCTAGGGGTAAAACCTGAAAACACTACTTTGAGCTAGACTCGAACGGGAACTGGTGCACGACAACGGGCCTTGTTGTACTCTTCGTTACGACACTACCAGGGGATATGCTTAGCATAACTCTAATTTTCATTACAAATCATTATGAAGGGTTTATGAGTATATACTTCCTCAAAGAAAACATTTTTATGATTATGGATTATATCCATAAATAGTTCAATTTATGTTAAGTGTTTTATAAGTATGGGATTATGTATTTTGATTCATAAACTGGTCTAGTTTATGCCATTGTTTAGAAATGGCGCCTAGTGGAAGAAATGGAAACCGTATCAATGCACGCACTCCATGTAGAGATTTCCCTCCTGCTCAAGATAATTATAGTGGATCTGGTGATGCAACTGGTGCCGATCATCTAATCACTATACTGGGACAACTTACTTAGGTTATGAATAATAACCTTACCCGTATGGAGCTCCTTGATCCACAGCGTGGAGGATCATTGTTAGATCAATTCATGAGGCAACAACCACCAACTTTCAATGGGAGTACAAATCACTTAGTATCTGAGCAATGGATAAATTCCCTGGAGAAAATATTTCAGGCTTTGGGGAGCAGTGAAAAGGAAAAAGTTATCATGGTAGTTTACTGCCTCACTGGAGATGTTTATCAATGGTGTTCATTGATTCAAAACATGAAGGAAGATGATGAAGTATCAAATATGGAATGGAGGGAGCTCAAAGATCTATTTTTAGAAAAATACTTTCCTCGCAACCATCGAGCAGATATGGAAAGGCAATTTCTGAGTCTGAGACAAAAGGAGGATGAGAATGTCACAAAGTATGAGGCTAACATTACAAGGTTAGCAAGGTATGCTGGAGATTATATACGTAACCCAAGAAGTAATATTGATCATTTCATTGATGGGTTAAAACCATTTCTCCATCGAGCATTAGTCTCACAATCCTTTTCGTCGTACGAAGACATTGTCTCATGTGCTATCAAGACCGAAAAGGAATTCTCTATGTCTTATGACTTTAAAGAAAAGCAAGAGAAGAAGAGACCTGCTGATAAATCTGGGAATGGAAATAAGGGGATGAAGGGAAAGGTTGAATATCCATCATGTGGTAAATGCAGAAAGAAACACCCTGGTACTTGCTTGAAGGGAATGGGAGTCTGTTACATGTGTGGTGAAAAAGGCCACCAAGCTCATGATTGCAAGGGGAAGAAGGAAGCTACCAACGTTCAGTGATACAATTGCAGGGAGATGGGGAATTATTCAAATGAATTTCCTCAGTGTCCGGAGAACTTACCTTAGAAAAGGCCAAGGGATCAAGGCCTGGTTTATGCTATCACTACAGCTGAGGTAGAATCTCCGAAAGACGTGGTGGCAGGTAATTTAATGGTTTCCTCAAGTTTAGAAAATGCATTATTTGATTCTGGATCATCGGATTGTTTCATATCTTCCCAGTTTTCTAAGAAAATTAGATATTTCCAATTTGATTTAACAAGGGAGTTGTCAGTTAAAACTCCTATGCCAAGTATCATTGCAACAATGTTTTGTGAATCAGTCCCCATTAGAGCACATAAATGTTCTTTATCGGCTGATCTCATCGTCATACCTATGATTGAGTTTGATATAATCCTCGGTATGGACTGGCTTTCAGACTATGATGTGAAGATTTATTGTAAGAAGAAAGAGGTTATGATTCTTGATGATAATGATAAGGAACACCTTATCATTAGAGCAGAATCGTCACCACCTAATTCTTATTTAGATCCACCCCTAGTAGCTCAACTAAATTCAATTATTGGGGAGGAAGAGAATGAAATTACTGTCGGTGAGTAAAGGAATGTTCAAATAGAGGATGTACCTGTTTTGAATGAATTTGTAGATGTATTTTCGGAAGATTTACCTGGACATCCTCCAGAACGAGAAGTTGAGTTTTCCATTGATTTAATTCCAGGATCCAGGCCTATATCGAAGACCCCTTATAGAATGGCCACTGTAGAATTTTTTGAACTAAAGAAACAACTAGAGTAATTGAGTAATAAAGGATTTATTCTCCCTAGTGTTTCTCCATGGGGAGCCCCTGTTCTTTTTGTTAAAAAGAAAGATGGATCTATGAGGTTATGTATCGACTACAGGGAGATCAATGCTATAACGATAAAGAACAAGTATCCCCTACCTCGCATTGATGATTTATTTGACCAACTTCATGGAGCTCAATACTTTCCAAATATTGACCTTCGATCTGGATACCATCAGTTGTGTGTGAAGAAGGAAGACATTCCAAAGACAGCATTTCGAACCAAGTATGGGCATTAGGAGTTTACTGTAATGCCTTTTGGATTGACTAATGCACCCTTTGTATTCATGGATATGATGAATAGGGTTTTCAAGGTGTATCTCGATGAATTTTTGGTGGTATTTATTGATGATATCTTGGTATAATCCCAAACCTTTGAAGATCATGAAAATCACTTGCGCATTATCCTGAAGACTCTGAGAAGACATGAATTGTATGGGAAGTTTAGAAAGTGTGAGTTTTGGCTTCATGAGATTTCTTTTCATGGCCATATTGTCTCTAAAGATGGAATATCTATTGATCCTTCTAAGACTAAGGCAATCCAATAATGGCCAGCACCTACGAGTATAACTGAGTTTCGTAGTTTTATTGGTTTGGCAGGTTATTATCAACGTTTCGTCTAGAATTTTTCCTGATTGGCTAACCCATTAACGAAGCTCACACGTAAAGGGGTTAAATTTGTTTGGACAAAAGAGTGTGAAGAATGTTTTGAAGAACTGAAGAGAAGATTAGTCAATGCTCATATATTGACTCTACCATCTGGGAATGATGGGTTCGTTATTTATAGTGATGCATCGAAGAAAGGACTTGGTTGTGTCCTTATGCAGAATGATAGGGTTATTGACTATGCATCATGACAGTTGAAAATTCATGAACAAAACTATCCTACTCATGATATCGAGTTAGAAGCTGTGATCTTTGCTTTAAAGATATGGAGGCACTACCTCTATGGTGAAAAATGTGAGATTTATACTGATCACAAGAGTTTGAAGTATATTTTCTCACAAAAAAAACTCAACATGAGGCAAAGGAGATGGCTTGAATTACTCAAGGATTATGATTGCACGATACACTACCACCCAGGGAAGGAAAACAAGGTGGCAGATGCTTTGAGCAGAAAATACCATGGAGTTTTGAAAAATATGAGAATTAAAAGGGATCCAATTTTCATGGATCTAGTGAAAATGGACATGGGAATAACCAGGGAAGGCGAAACATCAATTATTTTTCAAATGGTTGCAAAACCATCTTTACTAGAACGGATTAAGAGTTCTCATACTGATGATGAAGAATTTAAAAAGAAGATTAAAGCTGTGAATGATGGGAGATTGAGAGACTTTGTGTATGAAGATGGAATTTTGAAATTCGGGAAAAGACTTTGTGTTCCCGATTTACCTTATCTAAAAAGGGAATTGCTGGATGATGCTCATAGTTCCAATTTCTCTATACACCCTGGGAGCACCAAAATGTATAGAGATTTGAAGAAACATTTTTGGTGGGACAACATGAAGAGGGAGATTGCTTATTTTGTGTCAAGATGTATGGTTTGTCAACAAGTGAAAGCTGGAAGGCAACAGCCTGTAGGAGTCATGCAACCTCTTCCCATACCGGAGTGGAAATGGGAAAATATTACGATGGACTTTGTCATGGGGCTACCAAAGACTCCTAGAAGGAACGATGTAATATGGGTTATTGTTGATCGTCTTACCATGTCAGCACATTTTCTTGCTATAAGAGAAGATCTACCACTGGAACGTCTAGCAAGACTATATATTAATGAAGTTTTTAGACTTCATGGAGTACCCCTATCGATTGTTTCTGATCATGATCCCCGTTTTACTTCAAGATTCTGGAAAAGTATTCAGAAATCCCGGGATACTGAACTTCATTTGAGCGCTGCTTACCATCCTCAGACAAACGGACAATCAGAACGGACTATTCAAACCTTAGAAGACATGTTGAGATATTGCTCACTTGACTTTCAGGGTATGTGGGATCAATATTTACCTCTCGTAGAATTTTCCTATGACAATAGCTTCCATTTGAGTATTCAGATGGCACCATATGAAGGGTTATACGGAAAGAGATGTCGTACACCAACCTGTTGGGATGACGTTGGTGAAAGAAAACTTGTAGGCCCAGAACTGGTGGAGGAAACGATGGAAAAGGTGAAGGTAATCCAAAATCACATCGAAGCAGCTCAAAGTAGGAAGAAGAGCTATGTCGATAATCGAAGGAAGGATTTGGAATTTCAAGTCGGTGATCATGTTTTCCTGAAGGTATCTCATGGAAGGGAGTCATACGTTTTGGTAAGAAAGGTAAATTGAGTCCCAGGTACATCGGACCTTTTGAAATTCTAGAACGAATTGGGGCTATAGCTTACCGATTGGAAATTCCGCCAAGTCTCTCCAAAGTTCACGATGTGTTCCACGTATCCTTATTGAGGAAATACATGCCTGACCCAACGCATGTACTCACCTATGAAGAATTAGAACTGGAACCCGATCTGTCTTATTGCGAAGAGCCCGTCAGGATTCTTGATACGAGCGAACAAGTACTGAGAAACCGGACGACACGTCTGGTAAAAGTTTTGTAGAGAAACCATAAGATGGAGGAGGCAACGTGGGAACCCGTGGAAATTATGATGAAGAACCAATCAAATCTTTTCATGTGATAATTATTCTAGAAATTTCGAGGAAGAAATTATTTGAAGGAGAGGATAATGTAACACCCCATGTTTCTACGGTATGCTTCTCTTTGAATAATGTGATAGCGTGTGTTGTATGCAACATCAAGTTCTAACACACCACAACTAATAAAACTAGCAGTTATGAATAGTAATTACTACTTTTTGAAATTATATATATTTTATATTTCAAAATGGACTTCATTGTTGGATTCGGAATATCGAATTTAGCCTCAGGTGAAATTTTGGTACTTTTCGGATAACATTAATATTTTGATGAATAGTGAAAATTACTAAATTTTAATTAAAAACAACTTCTTTAATCAACATAATTAATAGTGATAAATTATTAATTTGAGTGGTTTTAAAGTATAATTTGAATATATTTTTACAATTTTATCCAATGGTGTTCATTAGAATTAATTTCACTTTGAAATTGGACATAAACAATTATCAATCTTTTGATATATATTGTTTCTTAAAAACACGCTATTTGTTGTGACAGAGGGAATTAATTATAAAATTAATTAATGCAACTTATATGTTTTGAATTTTGTAAAATAGGCATCATTTTTGAATTTGGAATATCAATTATAGCTTAGGGTGAAATTTTGGCATTGTTCTGAAAAACTTCAATTTTTGATGAATAGTGAAACTACTAAGTGGTAGTTAAAAAAACTAAATTTTTCATAAAACTTAATTGTACCGCTTCTGTGAATGGAATTTCAAAAATCCGAGAGATACGGTTAATATCAAGAAGTAAAATGTGGTTCAACGAGATGAAAATAATTTTTGGTGAATAGTAACTTTTTTACTTTTATTTACCACGGTTAAAAGTAAATAGAGTAATTAAGGGTAAAAATGATATTAATATTACCCTAACAATGTCCTAATTCTATTGAACAAGTGTATCTCGACCAAAACAGCCTTAGGAATAAAATATTATCATTTAGGTCCACTTGGATTAGATTAGGACATTTATTATTATTTAATTCAAAGAAGAGTTAAAAGAGTTAAAATCAAAGTTTATTTACTAAAAAAAATTTAATATAGGGTTATACATAAGATAAATTCGATTGTAAATATTCATTAGAAATCTAAAAATATTTCCTACATAATGATATTTTATTTATATTTTTTAGACTTTAAATATATTAATTTATTTATGACACAATGATGATGTAGTAATTATCATAATTGTGAAAAATTAAAATAATTGATATTATAAATTCCCAAATAAATATAATTTGAGACTTTTTAGGAATTACACTAATTTTATAGGTTAATATTCCATGTTTGGATTGATTCAATTAACATTGTTCGAAGTAATCATTCTGTTATAATTTTTACAAAAATCTATTATTGAATAGTATCAAAATTGACATAAAAGAGTTTTTAAAACAAATATTATATTATTAATTGATATTAAATTCCTAAAAATCTAAGGTTTGTCCAACAGACTTATATCATGATAGTTTCATCATTAATGGACCACTTGGGGGTCTCTTGGATGTATATGGTAAGTTTATTGACCATATAATATAAAAATACAAAGAGACATTGTAAAAGTGAAACTAATTAACTTAGTGTTAATACTAAAAGATAAGGTTAATATAATGACCCAAACCTGTCTAAATTCAATTGGTTTAGTGTTTTTTCTACCTATCCCCAACTTAAAATTTAAATAATCAACTTTGGAGCCATTTGAAACCGAATATGAATTTATTATAAATTAATATTTCTAACTTTTCCAAAGGTGCCCCTCACCCCTCTTATAAAAGGACACTCCTCCTTCTCATTTCTTCACACCTTAAATGCCTTTTGGTTTGGCCAACCTCTGCCCAAATACTCTCACATCTTCCCTAACTACAACCTAGAGGCTTTAGTTTAATCAGAAAGCCAACCTAAGGAGCCCTTTTGATCAAATCAATGGGAAGAAACCGAAGAAGAGGTAATGATTTCACCACCCTTTTCAAAGTTCCTTTATTCTTCCACTTCTTCTTCCTTTGTTTTTACCATTCTAAAATAATAACTCAAGTATCATATATATACTGTTATTTTATTATAAATATGGTATAACCATATTCAGTATTCTATCCACCCTTTGATTAACATGTCACCATACGTGCGTACGTACGACTTACCGTCTCCACGTCGTGGTGTAATTGTTATTCAATATATTATTATTTGTATGGGTATAATAATGATGTGTAACTCATGTAAATAATAAATATAACATGTTAATGATTCTGTATATATGATATACCATCCATTTATATATTATTTTAATATCAGAAGAATGATATTGTCGCTCGTGCATACGTACGGACTACCGTCTCCACGAACGCGATAAGATTCATTCTCCATCATATCCATTCAAGTATAATTATCATTTTATGATTTAAAAATGATGTTTATGGACTTGATATCATTATGGATATTAATTATATACAACCTATCCATTACAAACATGGCTTACGTAACAAAACATATAAAAGTAAACGAGTAAGTTAACACCTGAAACAACGATAATACTATGATATTATTAACAAAGCAAAGTTAAAAGATCATATATGATATCATATTAATATATATGATTCTTTTATAATTTAATAACAATTATTTCACCATTATACAACATTTTAACCTACCCCAACCAAGGAAAATTACAAGGTAAGGGTTATTTCAAAATCTCTTCATTATCCGAGGTTGTTTATTCATAATTATCTAATGGGATCTCTTTATCATCCACATCCATGTTTCTTAAAAATATATTTAAAAACATTTTTACTATTTACTAGAATATGAGTTAAAGTAATTTATACCCTTTTTGACTTTTATAAGTTGTTTATAAAGGAATCTTTCTGTCGTTTTCAAAACAAGGTCCTTTTTAACCTTTTCGACAGGATTAAGGTAAGAATGTTTTTTTAACTTATACGGCGGGTGCGGATATTTTCTGCCGTTATAAAATCTTCTAAGCTTCCCTTACAATCTTATAAGAATATTTCCATAGAAAATGTTTTATTTTATATGGCTCTTAAATCATTTCAAAATAAAAAGAGATATTTCTCTAAAAAGAGTTTTGATTTCATCTATGTCAACATCCTTTGTTGGGTTTTACGCTTATGTGAAGTTGATTTATTATGATACAAAACTTCTATGTTGTATTGAAGGTTTTGTGATATGTTTGACTGTGGATGTTCTATTTTTATACCATTCATGGTTTATGGTGAAATTATTTACATTTCGTATGCTAGTTTTAATACGAATGTTTATGTTATGTTTAAACCTTTTCATATGGGAATGCATTGGACTTAATATGTGACGGGTGGAGCCCGCTATAGCTCCTCGATGCATCGGTAGGTCTCATGAGACAAACTGGTGTCTTGGCACAAGGCCTTGGCAAAATCTTATTTGTAGTCTTGGCACGAGGCCTTGGCTATGACGTTATGATAGTCTGGCATTATGCATTCCATCATTATGAAAGTGGTTATTGATTTTTCATGTGATTATTCGATTAGTAGAATATCCATCTGAATAAGTAAATGGCATTATTTAATTTTATTTATTCCATACTATGTTGAAAGTTCAAGTTTGAAAGGCTTTTGTGTTATTTATACATTGCCTTAAATGATTATTCTTATTTATGAAAGTTTCCGCTATATTGTTATCATTACTGGGCATTTGAGCTCACCCCTTTTCTATGTTTTATTTTTCCCAGGAAGTGAAGAAGTAAATTATGAATGACCTGCAGGGATATTATGAGGGGTTAATAGTGTGGACTATGGAGACAATATGTTGTTGTAGTAGTTTTTTACTTTATGATGTAATGTAAAACTTTTTGAATATATCTAGTGTTTCCAAGGCTACTAATCCAATCTGTCTTTTGAGATTTGATCTTTCTTGTGATCATGCCAATGTTATGTAATAATGCACCAACTCTAGGTAACTGGGGTCGGGGCGTTACAGTGGTGGCCCAATGAGATTATTTCTCACCCATGTATGTTTACCTTAGTGCTCATGTACAACTTATGTATACTTTTCAAGTTGTGTACATATTTCAATATGTAGAGGGCTCAGGGCTTGGGTAGCAAGATCGGGTGGAGATAATGGTATGGAATCTTATGATTAGGAAGGTGCAAATTGGTAGTGTCTAGATACTGGTTATGTGGTCTATATTAGAGTTAGTATTAGAGCAATGTAATTTTATTTCAGTTTAATAATGTACTTCTCCGTGTAAGGTTATCCTAGTGAGTGAAAAATGTTATATATGTGACATGGTTGTTCAGGCTGTTATAGCATTACATTTTTTATTAGAACATGTTCTATTTTAGTTTATTTACTACTTCCAAACATTCATTATTAATGTTATGAATGATATCAGGTAATTTATGATTTCTTTACTCTAATATAAGTGAATATTCTCCGCCATTGTATCACTTTTAGTCCCTCATTTCTAGTTGGCAACCTCTATTGTATAGGGAGGCAGGATTGAGGCCTTTTTTGAAAACTAGATTAGGGAATTCGTTTAGTGGCTCATGTTTCAGGATGTTACAAACTGGTATTAGAGTTGTTCCTTTCCTTTTTATTTTCTACTATGTGTATGGTGGATAGGATTATTAAGGATGTTTTGAACTATATGATGGATATTAATCTAGTGAATCAAGACACATATTCTAGTGAGAAGAACTAATTTCTATGAATATTGGATTGTTGTTCTGATCCATGATGTTAAGGTCATATATTACATTCACTTTTAGTGACACGCAAGTGGTGTGGATGTTATGATTTATTATGAATTTTTGGTTCATGGACCATTTTCTAAAGGATAATGATGTATTTTGACTCTTGGATGAAAAACGAAATACGTGTCTCTAGTATCATATTTGGCAGGTAGGATTCACATGTTATAGGCCTTCTAGTGTGTGATTTTATTGTTGACATAGTCCAATTGTATGTGTTGATAAAAACATATTTAGTTTTTCCCGTATGGGTTTCCGATGGCATTATACTCAATTGGGCTTGCATATATTTATATATTTCATTCTGATGGAAGGTGATGTGGATCTACCTTGAGATGTTTAATGATGAGGTTGATGACTTAATTATCATGCACTGGAGGATCATTGACCATAGTAGGTTGATAACAAAAATGAGTCCAAAATTTTCAAACCCTTGTATGGTGTGGTTTCTCATGTCTAATTATGTATATTGGAATTAACAACCTATACAGTGTATTAAAATTGTAATTTGGAATTAAATTATACTTAACCAACCTTCATTTTGGGTTATTTAGTCGGATTTCTTAGTATGATGTTGATAAATACCAAAATGTTTCTAGTTAAGTGGAAATCAACGGGGTATTAAAATATATGGATGTATCATTAGTGTTTGTTCAGTATCTCTTCTATGTTGGTATCATGAACTCTACAGAGAATTTCATTATGAGGATTCATGGAGAGGACCAGGCCCTACTAGATCGATACATAATAGATTTTACCCTCATAGGTTTGTGTTATCTTTACCTCCCCAGTATAGGTTTGATATTTAGGGATAGGAAGTTTGAACATATGACCCAATTGTGAGACATGACCCATATGTCTTGGTGGGAGACCTAGAGTCCCATGGATTTAACTCAGACCCTTGTTGGTTGAAATTCATTTTGATCAAGGGAAACCTGAGTAATAGGTCATCCCATATTTTAATATTTCTATCTAGGTAGTGATCTAGGTAATATTATTGTTTGAGATTGATGCATGGTCATATCTCTGGTTTCATGATATGGGCATGTTGATGCCTTGGGATTTTGACAGTGAACCTATGGTGCTTGTTTTTTTTTTGAGACTAGCATTGATGAGAAGGACTGCTTTGGTTCCAATCCTTGTTGAACAATGTTTTCATTATCGCTACTATAGTCAGAGTGTGGGTAGATGATCATGGTTGGAGCTTTATGATTAATGATATTGACGTGTTATTTTCCACCATAATCTTAGTCATGTGATGGATGACATATGGGATCATAATTCAGGTGATGATGGTTTGTGTTAGTTTTGTGTGGTTTTATGTAAATTATAAATAGGTGAGTGGACATGGGAAAAATAAGGACTAATTCTTTCATGAATTTTCATGATCATGGTTTCTCAAGAGTTGAGATAAATGTTGAATGTTCATCTGTGGTAGAGGAGACATCAGATATAACTTGGTGTCATGAGCAGTAGACCCATGCTTGGACGGGGACATGGATATTTAGGAGATATGGTGTTAGGTGTTGGTTAAGGGAGAGTTTATCCAATTGGATGTGAGAGTTTTTTGGAGAGATATGTACACACATATTGATGGAAGCGTAGCATTTTTCTAGTTAGAGATGATCATTCCTTATCTTGACGTCATCTTGAGTACGAAGATAGAGAATTGGTTATACATCAAGCATCATTTCATTTTAAATATCATTCATTTTTTATGAAGGAACATATTTATTGAGTGTTTGAGGTGTTGTATAAGGTAATCCATATAGTGGGATTGAACTATTGGATTTTTATGGTTGGTGACCATCAAATTTTGTTGATATTTTGTGTTTTCTATTGTTCATTAATCATTATGTCGATTATTGAGATAATGATACGGGTAATCTTATGGTGGGGAGTACAATATTGGTTGTAGTTAAGTGTCCCACATGTATAATAGTTGTTAATGTTGTGAAATAGGTCATTGGATCGTTGAGATAGAATAGTTTTATAGATGCATGGGATAAAGTCATTGTAGTTATTTTTCTGTCAAGGATTCTCAAGGATGAGAAGTCTTTTTGGGGGAGGATATAAGGGCCCATTTTTTAAACTGAAATTTCAATCTTAAATAAGAATTTTTTCTTATAGATTATTATATGTGGTAAAATTGGAATTTTACCCTATCATTGGATCTTGTATATTTTTTCTGACAACTCCATTTGCCCTGAAATATAGTGGATACATAAGGACAAGATTTTGGTGTAATCAAGATCCATTCAAATTCAAGATAAATAAAAAATATTTAATATTTAATTAGTTAAATATTAATTTATTTTCACACATTAATTCAGTTATATCTTTTAAATTATGTATCAAAATTTTTGTGAGGGATAAAATCAAGTTGGGAACTAGGGTCGGGGTCGGGCACCTTTTCATTCTTCTATCCCTTGTCTTCATTTCCTTTTCCTCTTTTATTTTTATTCTCCCATGACTTCATGCAGAAACCACTATGGGATTAATTACTCATGGGAATGAAATAGTTGAGGGAGAGGTAGTGAAAGAAAATAGGGATACCGGAGGGGTTCTATTTCAGAACCCATGAGGATCTAGATCATCATGTGGAAATTGTGGACCATCGAAACTAGAAAAGCTTAACCATATTCAACCCAAGGGTAGGATTATTTTAATCTTAATAGTTAATCCATGTATATTTTCCATTCTTCATGTTTTAAACCTATTTTATGAATACATATAACTCCTTTTCGTTTTAACTATATATTTATAGGGGAAAATTGGGGTTTTGAGAAATTTGGACGGGTTCCCTTCCAAAAATTACAATCACAGGTCATGTACTTCTGGAACACACAATGTGTGTTCTTCCTATTCCAGGAAGATGATCTTATAAGATGCATGTTCCATATATGTGGTGTACACGCTATATACTGGGACACACCCATCTAGATGAGTACCCTTCCATATAGCCCATGTAGGGTCACATGGTTGTGTATGGTACACGACCAAAACCTGTGCGGGTTGCATGTCGTGTAGAGGTACACAGTTAGGAACAATACAGGGTCACACCATCTGAGGTACACATGTGGGTACACCATGTAGCGTACCTATTGTTTACAATATCAACAAGTCGTGTACTTTGGTTTTTACGTTCCAAGTCTGGCTAGCATACACGCCCAAGTGTGGATTTAGGGATACACATAATGTATTCGGTATATATATTGTTTACTTCCCCTATCTACCCATTTTAGGTTTTTTCAAATCATTATCCCTTGGAATCAGTATTGGACCCATGATTAGTATATTCTGAGAATTTTTCCGCATTGAACGTAATTGTGAAACTTTTGAGGTTATTTGAGGACTCTTTGGAGGAGTTTCATGTTTTGTCACTTAATTTAGAAGTTCATCCTACTATAATAAACCCCATATATCTCTTGAGAGTGTTCCCCTTTGATTTTAGAATAATAATTATCTATCTATCTTTAATTATTCTTTAATAACTCTTCCCTTGAGGATGTATCCCATGAAAGATGTTCCCATCTAGCCTAGGAGTCCATGAGATTAGTTGTTCCAGAGGATCCCCTATATGATGTCTATTCTTACATTTTGACAAAGAGGAACCCATGTAGGATGCCTCATTCTACTTGTACTATTGTTATTGGTCCCATGTAGGAAGCATCTACCAATTTACTATTCTAAGGATACCATGTAGGATGCCTCTATATTCATAACATTAGATACTCCCATGTAGGATTCCTCCTCTTACTTTCACTACTAAGGGACTTGTGTAGGATTCTTCTCTTGTGTAAGGACTTGAGGGACCAAGTGGGTTCTCCGATGTTTGACCGACCCTGAGAAGGTATATTGGGCTTTGGAAATATGGTACTGCTTTCCAGCTTTGAACATGTTCTAAAATTTTAATCAATTAGGTTGTGGTAGTAGTGGTGGGTTTAGGTGTTCGTCCACCCTCTATCTTTTATTTTGGTATCCACATGGTTACTAAGGATGCAACTACAATAGAAAGAGGTGATTCTAGGTTTGTGGATTATATGCCTCATGCAATGTATTTTTTTATTGGGATTCCCAAATGTATTTTCTGGTTTCCATCTATTGAATCATTCATTTTTATATTGGGATGACCATATGTATTTCCGAGGTTCCTGATTCTACTCCATTCATTTTTATATTGGGGATCCTAAACATATTCTCCATGATCTAACATTTTATCCAATGTTTATGATATTTGTGTTTGGCATCCCTCTATTATGTGGCTGGGAATGACAACCCTATGTCATGATATTGGGAATGGTATCCCAATGTTGTGATGTTGGGTATGGAATCCCTATGTTTTTTATATAAAAGCATGGAATCCCTTTTTATGATATATGGGAATGGAATTCCTATGATTATGATACATGGGAATGGAATCCCAATTAATGATAATCATGGATGATTGTGATATACCAAGTGATGGGGATTATTACACTCTCTATGGAGACTAATATATCATGGTGGTAGAAATGTTCCTCCACACTATTTATGTTACGTATACTAGTGGATGATTACATGCTCTCATGTGATGGTGATGATGATGCTCTCTCAGACTAGAGACCTCAATGGGGAGGCTTGATGTCTTACTGGTGAGCTCTCCTTACATATTTCATAAGGTTCAAACCCTTAGGGATTATCTGAGTCGTAATGTCCTGATCTTCTATGGAATGAGACCTAGAGTTCAGATATCATATTGGATTCACATGGACTGAGTGGTATAGAATCAATTTGAGTGCCCTTTTACAAGAATTTAAATTGATATATTGAATCCTTAATTATAGTGATTGGAGGCATGTATGGGTGTACCCAGGTCTAGGAAATGTATCCCCATGTGGTGACATATCTTACTCAAATACTTTTTCAGTACTATTCAAAGTTGGTATTGTCAATGGGGATTATAGACCTAGAGAATGACTTAATTGTACATGGCTCGAGTGGGAAAAAATCCAACTCCATTCCCTCTTGGTAGGATTTACAGATGATAAGGATTACAACACGAAGGATCGACTGCTGTTGATTTATGTTATTTTCAAATTACTCATGTACATACATATTTATGAATATAAATACATTTATGGGAATATATAAACACACATATATATTTATAAACAACTTTAATATTGGAAAAAATCACAGACCCAAGGATCTGTAGTGGTTTTAGGTAATTTTTTTTATTTATCTCTTCCAGTTGTGTCTCGTCTGGGCTGATCATATTTCATGAGCATGCTCTTATGACAAAAAATTTATAGGTTCATCATTGTGGTGGGATACTAATGTTTTTTGTCACTACTATACATGATCCTCTATGTCGGTACAGAACATATGTATACTTTTTAGGTTGGGCATATTTTGAATGATGGATAGGCCCAAGGCCTAATGTCGAATGATCAAGTGGATCCACTCGTGTGTATTCTTCTTATCGGGATGTTGTTGTTCGACAGTGTCCAGAGTGTGGGAATGTGGTCTGGATTAGAGTTAGTATTATAGCCCTATAGTTTTATTTTAGTTTATTTATTTAATCTTGTGTGTATTCTCAGTCTAGTGGGTGACTAAAGTTATATGTATGAGATGGATGTTTGGGATCTTATTGAATTTCAATAATTATTACAACATGTTTTATTTCTGTTCATTTACAGGTTCCACAATCTGTTTATTAATTATAGGGATGATATCTGATTATTTCTATACTTCCTACTCTAATATATGGGTATTTTCTTCCCAAAATACAACCTTGAGTCCTTTAGTTCTAGTTATAAGCCTCGAGAAAATGGTGATGCAGGCTTGAGGAATTGTGGTGAACTAACATGGGGAACCGATTTAGTGGCTCTAGGGTCGGGATGCTACTTATAATAATAGGATCATTTCTATTCTTAGAAGTTCTCTAGTAAGAACTATCTTGATGATCTGGCTTTATTTATGAGTGTTGGCTCGGGTTTGTGGGGGTTAGGTATTGTGTGTTTAAATTTATACTTGTAATCTCTTTGGGAGATCAGAAATTAAATGTGGATGTTTGAGGAGGAATTCACAACCCATGTAGGCTGAGTGGTTTCTTTTAATTCCAACCATGTTTTCTTCTGGATTAGAAGTTCTTTGGTGGGGACATCTAAGTATCCTATGTTGTGGGATTTAAAAATTTCAGAAGAAAATTATATTTTTAATCTATTTGATAGGTTAAAGTTTGATTGAAGATTCAAAATAGAATTATAAATCATAGAACAACTCTTAATAATGTTTTAGATATGGGATAAGTATTAAAATGTTTCTCAAAGGTTTTAGTATATTCTAGGGGGTTTGGGACCTAGAATAAATGTTTTTTAAATGTGTAGATAATGTAACATGATTGGCATACGGTTAGTGGAAATTTTGTGGCCAAACCTTCCAGCCCAGTTTGAATAGGTTCACTGGCTGAGGAAAATGTGTGGCATGCTAGGAGAGGCCATGCAAGGTTCTATAGTTTATTACAGACATTTTTGATGATTGGTACACATTTTGTTAAACTATGTTCCATTCCCATGCACAATGGGTGTGCCTCGAATAGTAGAAGCACATGGTTGGATCATGGTATGATCAACCATGAATCCCATAAAAAGGAGAAAATCTATGATTTCTAACCCCCAACCCTTAAGGGGTTTCACCCTTCTTTTCCTCCAAATTTTCACAACAGCTCTCTTTTATGTACTACTCTCCTTCTCCTTTCCTCCATGGGAGTTATTCCATATTCTTGGTATAAATTATACTCCTTAAAGTTCATTGGATGCCTAGAAGTAATCCTTTAACACCGTTTTCCCCCACTATGTTTTAATTCTACTTCTTATAACTCTCAATTTCCTCAATTAGGTTTTTATTATTGATTCCACCAGAGCATGGTGGAATTAGATATTATTGATAGATATTTTTTCCCTTCAAAATAAGAAAACATCTCAAGATTCAATCTTCAATTCACCATGTTTTGATCCATTGAGGTATGTTTTTGTAGTGAATTTTCTAAAAAATTAGATCCAAAATTAAATTATTTAATTAAATGTGATGACACCGTTGGCTAGGGACATTGTTCAGGGTGGTGTTGGGGAACCCTATATATCTTTTTCACATGGTTTCACATAATTTCCTTTAGCAATGGGATTCCATTGAGTTATCAACTTTTATGTCTTTTTGGATATTATTTTTTACATGGTTATTTAATGTTGAAGTGGATGATTTGGACTATGTGTGATCTATCCAATGATAGGTATGACCATGAATGATGTTGTTCCATGACTCAGACATTGATAAGCTTGTACAGACCTATCGAGATCTATTTATAAATGTTATTGAAACTTCCTCAAATTCTATGGTTTTTTATGCCTTCGCCTTTTTACCTAAACATGTTTATGGTAATAATTTTACACTCAGGGTCTCCCCTAAGGGTGGTAGGATTTTTTTATATTTCTAGTGAATGCTTATTTTTTTAAAAATTATTAATTAAATTGGATGAATGTCATGGGTCACTAACAACCTCGATGTCCTAGCTTCAGGCCTCGAACTGAGATTAGTGGGTGATCAAAAATCCCAAGAGTGATGCCTCCGCATATGTTTTGAACAAAGGGATCCCATGTAGGATGAATCTCCTTGAATAATATTTTAGATTAAACCATAAAGGATGCATCTTCTATATAACGACTTATTCAATCCCAAGAGGGATTCCTTACTTATGTATAAACCAAAAGAACCTCGAGTAGGATGCGTCTCCTATGTACTGCCATATGTGTCCCAGTAGTTCCCTAGGGTTTGACCCACCCAGAACAAGTGTTTCCTAGGATTGGGTATATATGGTAATGGGTCAAACCTTAGAACCCAGACATAACATTTGATCTAATGGGATATGATAGTGGTGGTGGTTTAGGCACTCAACTGACCTCACTCTTTTATTTATGCATCAAATAGTTACTGTTGATGCAACTATTGATTCCAATCATGCGTCCTATTACTCATCCTTTGAGCCTAACATGATGAGACGATATTAATTGGAGATTCCCATATTTACTTCATGTGATTTTGATTCCTTTACCTTTTTTGTTGGGTATGCCAAAAGGTATTACCTAGTATCCAGCCTTTGATGCATATTATCTGACTATTACTTTTTAGGGATTCCTAGATGTGCTTCCTAGGATCTAGACATGAGCCTAAATTTTGGATATTCACTTATATATCTTGATTTGAATGTTTAATATGGTGTTTCACATAAATATTTGGTTGTTGTACAAGCTATTTTACAACCTATGATTTTGATGATTCAAATGGTTTTTCACATTCTTATTTTTTGTTCTAAGTGAAATTTCATTCCCCTTAATTTTGATGTTGTACAATGAATTTCACTTCATTATTCGGCTATTAGAAATGAAGTTTTAGGACCCTTGTCTAGGATATTGGGCATGAATACGCACATCATTTATTTGGATTAACAGACATAATTTTTTGTATCCATGTATGAATACTAAGCTAATTCCCTTATTTAAATAATGTGAGTCTTATAATTATGCATGGATTCCTTGGTTATACACCTAGGGTCCAGACTAGTACTATGTATATTAGTATATTTCTATATATGTGTATATGTAGATAGTACTTAAATATACATACATAAATTTATATATACATGTGCACTTATATATATACATATATATGTAATGACAGATGTTTAGAGACATTTCCAGCATTGGCTGAGGCAGGTATCATTGATGGTAATCATGGACCAATGGATCGACTATGGTTTTATTTTATTGTTATCTTTATTTCTAGTTGTGTCTCAACTAGGCTGATATAATTCCATGAGCATGCCTTATATGACTTTTTTAGTATATTTATTATTATATTTTAACTATAATCATCATTATCCAAATGATGATCTCACATAATATACACTGCATATTAATTGATATATAGGAGACCTCATTGGGGGAACCCTTCTAATTTATCTACTCACACCTTACTCAGGACACCATTGCACTGGGGTATCGAAACAGAAATAAACATGGTTATAACCATTTGGGCCTTTATTATATTCCCTTGTATTATAGCCATGTTTATATTTACTACTTCCAAACTCCTATTCTATACTTCCATGTATTATTTTTGTCTATTTCCATTATTTTATTACTCTAATACTCGGTCATAGTCTCCCCACATACACAATCTAGGCATTCACTAATAGTCAGAAGCCTTTGGAATATGAGAATATGATCTTGAGGCCTTATTTCCAACCTGTCTACCAATTGTCCATAATTTGAGTGGGGATGTGATATAACATTGTGGTATTAGGGCTGTTCCTTACATGATGTTTTTCTATTTATTACATGGTAGGTAGGATTAGTAGGAATGTGTTGAATCCTATGATAGATATGGAACTAGTGTGTTGAGAAAACTTCATCTAGTAAGAATTCCATGTTATCAAGGATATGGGATTGATGTTCTGGGATTGAGATGTTATAGTTGTATTTGATATTTTCTTTGAGTGATGAACATGTTGAGTGTGGAGTTGACACATACTTGTCATGGGTTGTATTAAAAGCTATTTATTTTCTCCCTGAGGGTGGCATAGTATTATTAACTAAATTCATCATGAGGGAGTAGAATTTTATTCTAGTTTCCACATGTGTAAAATTAAATAAATAAATGTGATATCAATAACTAGGATGTGAAGAAACATGTATTATGAAATTCAGATGAGAGGAAAGTTATTGGGTTTAGTTTTGTCTTCCATTTTTTAATTCTATCTTGGCCCTTTCAAAATAATGTTCCCAGTCTTTATTAATTGATTAAATGAATGGTTCCAAAAGTGATTCCTTATTTTAACCCTTGTTCATGTTTGATGGTGATGAGAATTATCATCACAATTTTCTTATATTTGGATTATCCTTCTTAAAATGCATGAAATACACAATGATCCATCTTTTAATTATCTAGGAAATACCGAATTAGGTAATGTAATTCCCAAACATTTGAATTTGATTATTGCTTCTTCCTCATGTGTTTAGTAATCACTAATCACTTTCTACTTGATCTTAAAACAATAACTCAATGTGATTCAAAATAAAATGAAGTAATAAAATATTTATTAACAAAGGGAATAATTAAAATTCATAATTAATTCTAAACACAATCACATTCAAATTAATATATGTAATTAAAAATTATAAATCATTTAATAGAGAAAATAGATCATTAATTTCAATAAAACTCATAGACTCAAGAAATTTAATTGGGTAACCTCCCCATCACCCAAACACTTGAGGTTTATACTCTTCTATCTAAGAAAATTAGTAGGATTAAGAGGGGAATATATCAAGGTACAAATTGAAGAAAAATAAAGTAGTACAATATTGATAAAGCATCGGCAGTAGTTATTCTCCTAATCTTTGATCCTTCAATTATTTTTCAATGGTAGCAAGACTAGTAATTATAATGGGCGGAGTCACCCTTATTCGTATATACCATATCTTTATTCTTCAAGGCCATTTCATAAGTGTATCTTTTTTAAAATATACGGAATTAATGGTATAGATATATTGGGTTCTTCCATATTTTAGTGTTGACTCATATTCCATAGTGACAGTAGCGGCATATACCATTGGGTATCTACCATTAGTGTACCTTCATGGTAGGACAACATATTATATTTCACATATACAACCATTATTATAGATTCGACATCTATCATTCCTCAATGGTATATCATGATAGTATTATGTTAGAAGTGTGTTTCTCCTCCATAACTCGCGTATGGATACCCCCTAAGGGAAATCCACCTCCTCATTAATTCTTAATCCTTAAGAGCCCATGAAAAAACAATTATTAAACAAGCATAGGTTCCTCCTATTGATGATCCACCCCTCATACAAGAAATAGATTAGGAATTTTTTCATCTCATAGTACCCACAACAGTGGCAGTATCCGTGGTAGTTCATGCACCACTTCATTATAAAATGTTGTTTCATCTATAATGATTCCGAAAAGTATCCACTTCTTTGGCCTCATACTTGAATGTACGGTCATCAATAGGTCATGGAAGGATGTTCTTCTTATATATCTATAATTTAATCAATGATAGGTCCTAATTTCCATTTCATTAATAGTATATAAAATTTATCATTTCCTCAATGGTGGATCACATCTACCATCAATACCTTTGTGGTAGTAGCACTCTTCTAGAGTGTTTCTATTAATATAGTATGCATCCTCTATCTTATAGAAGCAATAAAAAATATGATTCTAGATCCTCATATCGTGGTATAAATAGTGATGGATGCTCGAATGGTAGCAATGCTCTTTATTTTAGTGATAGTAGTACATCTTACACAATTGTTGGTTCTAAAAGGAACATCTACTACCATGTTTTCCTCTACTTTCATAGCTTCCAACCTAGAATATCATCCACTGCCATTCATGACTCCTCCCTAGAACATTAAGAACACCACAGTGTAGGGATGAGTGGCTCAACTCCTCCTATTCATCCAACATTAATGGTGAATAGATGTGGATCAATTATATACAAGGATTTATTCTTCATCAAAGTAGGATTCATTGATATTTTATAAGGTCTCTGATATCATCCATGGAATCCCTGAGATTCGATAGTGAGAATATGATTCATTCTAAGCATTCTAGTCATTCCCATGGAATCTTTGGTGAGTTGTAGTGGTTTTCTGGCATTGTTGAGTAGTAGAGGGGGTGTATCGGGTGTGTCTGAGTGTGAGGATCATGTGTCTATCATGAATGATAGGAGTTTCTATTAATAATTAATAGTATCCATGAATCCAATTAATACATTGTATTTGAGCATGGATGGTCGCTTCTATTTTTAATAATACTTGGTGAACATGGTTGAGAAGCCTGCTCTCAGGATGGGATCCTTGTACACTTGCACACACACATTTGAGTTTCACCGACCCAGATGGCCCATGTGGGATTTGGCCCATCTATGATTCACAGGATCCTCCCAATGGCCCCATCCTTCTCTACTTCGCAAGAGAGTTCTCTCAAAGGATTTTTTGGCTAGTTGACACCTTTATGGAGTCGGTATTGTGTCTTGAAGCCATTGGTTGAGGGATAGCTCAGGGATAATCATTTTTTTACCTAAAAATCATTTAAAAACAATTTTAATTCATCACAGAAAATACACATGTAAATTCAATATTTATGAATGAAACATTTTTATTTTTTTATCCACACGATTTATATAATTCCTTTTTACTAATATTTTAATAACGCAATTAAATACATGGGATATTTCATTAATATACTTTTAAAATAATTAATAAAATAGTTGAAAATATTCATGAAAATTGATTGCATCAAATACCCATACACATAATCTATGATTATCCATTAGTATTCAATCTCAACATTTAATTAAATTGGGATCCAATGTAACCATTATTTAAATATCAATGTAATAAAATAATATTATTTTCAATGTAAATGAAAATTTTCATGTTTCATATGAAATTCCAATTTAACTTCTCATTTTTTCAAAATATCAATCAACACAAGAATTTTACTTTATCCCTTTTGAAAATGGTGTAACATCTCCTTTCATTAATTCAAGGTCCTCAATTTGTTATCATTAAAAATTCAATGTCCCGATATTCCTCTCTTTTACTATTTTCCTCTCATCACTCATTATATAAATTCAAAAATATTTATTCTCATATCTTGTGAACATGACTCATAGGAAAGGTATTTCAATGTAACTACATTCTCCACATTGTAAATAAACAAATAAAATGAAGTCAATAGGAATATTCATTTTATGGTTCCAATGTATATGTGGATTACCGATGATATTAATTGTTGTTAAAATTTATTAAGGCTCAAAATGGAGGTTAAATATACTGTATAAAGCATTATATAAAAATTAAATGTTTAATGAAATTATCCCCTTCAAAACTGACAACTCCAAATTACCTAGATCTAATTAAATGTCCTAAATAATGAATGCATAATGAATGATGTCTACCTTCTTAAATTTTCCATAATTTTTTACCCCATTTTTTACTACTTATTCTGGATTTTTTTTCAAAAAATATACTTGGAATGAATCTCTCATCCACCACCTAACCACATTTGATAAAAAAATCAATCTAATAATATTTATGTTTATTTTCCTAAGCCACAACCCATTATATTTCATCCCTTTTTCAATAATGGAAATCATTCAAGTATAATGAATGAATCATGAAACCTTAATCAATACCCAATGTACCACCCCCACACATTTTCAATATATTGTAGAACACCCATCCACCATGAATTCCCTCACCCCCACACTTTGATAATAAAATTTCGTACAAAATATTAAAAGGTGTTAGGAATTGATAAAAATGAATTGAAATGTGGCCCACTAATAATAGGGTCATTTATGGTCTCTATGGATAAATATCGATAAATGTTAAAGGAGAGGGATTATCATTAAAAATTACTCGTTTATATTAAATTTGGTTTGGAACAATCATAGCCTTGACATGTTCTAATACAATTTCTAGTAAGTGGCATGTCCCACGATCACTCAAGAAATTTTCTCAAAAATATTATGTATTGGGTCTAGTAATCCTCTAGGGAGTGGAACATATGACATAAGACAATCACTCATTGAATGACTACTAATAAAAAATAAATTCACTAATTTTTCTTTAATTTAAATCATGATAAATAATATAGAAATTACTTTTACTGGAATCATGAAATTCCCTCAAATAATGTGTTTTTATTTAAATTTTAATGATTCACTCTAATCATACTATTTTACACCTTAACCAAACTAATTTACACTAAAATATAAATCATGTGATCATAGGGTTACTAAGAAACTTATGAATCAAAGATAATTAAATTAAAGGAAGAATACAAATGTGGACAAGAAGTTAATGAGTGATACATTGATGATGTTTAAATTACTATGTTAAAACATATTCGTTGAAAAAGTTAGTGGGTTTTAAACATATAGAATAAAAGAATGAACTCCCTATTCAGATGCATCCTTTTATCCACTACATTTTGATTATTTTTAGTTTCTTATCTACTTTATTAGCGGTGTTTATATAAAATAACTCATTCCATTGTAAGTAATATTTTATTAAAACTCAAAGGGATAAATGGATGTGTTTACATTATAAAAAACTCATAAATCATAATAAAATAATAAATTTCATGTTTCGTCATAGAGGTGCCTACGGTTAATGGAATTTGGTCAACCAAACCTCATATGATGAAATACGTATATGGGTTGGAGATGTTTGAGATCCCCCACTAATTCCTGAAAAGGTTTTCCATGGAACATTTTCAGCCCTTTCTCATTGATTGTGACTGAGTTTAATTATTCTTATTTTTTGATCTGATTGGAACCAAATTGATATAAATTAGTAACTATAAAAGTCATTACCACATGTAGAACATCTTATGTGACAATAACTTCATGTTGGAATTTTATAGAAGAACATGACCCCCTAGTTAAAAGGGATTTTTTTGAATCTTTTTTTCATGTTCCACTCAGGTACTCTCTTTATAAATAATGATATTTCAAAAATACTCTATAATGATTTCTTCCGTATCTTGTAACTAAATCTTTCATACATTCCTTAAACTCACCAAATCGAAATTCATCAAACAAACAAAAATTCATATTACCTACTAACCATTATAGCATTTGGCCAATGAATGGGATGGTGAAGTAGACTTTTTTACTGACTTGATTCATGTTTCTATACTATATACATACTCTCCAGCTATTTTAAACTATCATCAGAATTGTTTAATTATTCTCATTTTTCACAATTTTGAAACCAATTTTTTAGGGAACCACATAGATTTTGTTTCCTCATTATGAGTTACAAACCAGTTATATAATGCCTATTTCTAGAAACATATCTATTTATTTTATTACATACACAATAATACATAAGATTATCCAAAATTATGATGGCCCAATATATTAGGAGTCATGCTATAGAAATATTCTATTTGAACAGACATTGGGGTTAAATCCAAGGATGTCAACTTGGCTCCACCCTATGGCATTGATGTTTCTTTTCAAAAGGTTAATAAAATTTTATACTTTTTCTTGGAAAGGTTGTTATCTATAAATAATGTAAATTTTTATTCTTTTATAATATTCACATATTTTGAATCCCTTGGGAGAGTTTTCAATTCTAGATTATTGGGATAGTCTAGAGATGATATTGAATTTAATTTCCTCATTTCCAAATGATTAGTATCTAGTGTAAATGGATTCATGTTAGCCTTTTCAAATAAATTTTGAATGAAATAAAAAGTTATTTCATATCAAAATATATGAAATTTTTTTCATGATATTTAACTATTCACTTTTCCATAGGTTTTTTTAGTTTAAAAATTGTCTTTTAAGGCTAAAAATTCTATAAGAATACCCGAGTCTTCAATGGTATCAATAACATCTTCATGACTGATTGCAAAGAGGTAGTGGTTGGTTGAAGGATTTTTCTGGATGTTAAGCATGTTGAAGCTCACCTTTATATATTCTATATCCATTAAACTTGTTACTTCATGTACATTTATGATCATATTGTCCATTTTCATGAATATTTCACTAATATAATTGGTGAATGTCCTACTGATTTATCTTCCACCATAGTGAATACATAAAAATATGCTAATAAAAGTTTTCCTTCCACCCCCACAAGAACATCCTACAACATGCCTACTAGAAAAATATAGGATCTATATTCATGTTAGACTACCACTATTATGGGATTAAATTCATTATTTTAAAAGATGAAAAAAAATACAATGTTACATCTCATTAATATAAGAAAAAAAGATCAAACAATGCATCAAAAAATTTCAAATAACTAATGGTGAATGGAATATAAAATTTTCCTAGATGATGAAATTTTTTAGGAAATTGTGGTGTGATCAAGGATGAAACACTCATCCATATCCAGATCCTTTTTTTATCATCAATCCTCTTTTTTCTGGTACAAATATACTTGAGGAATTTATCATATATGGGAATTTACTGAATGGATTTCAAGAGAGGTATTTTAAGTTAAATCTTCTGAAATGTATCTTGGATATATTTTTGTATTCACCCTTCATCAAACATCTTTTGTTTTTAAAAACATGATGATAATGAAAGGATATTTTTTTCTTATCCCTTTATTTTCTTTTTAGTCGATTTTTAGTCCTTTAATTTCAATATATTTTCTAGGGTTATTCTTCCTTCTTTTGTTATTATTCTCTTGGTTAAGGGGGATATTCTTCTAGGTATTGTCTAGTATTATCTTACTAACCTTCTTAAGATCTATAATGTACTTCACTGGGATGTGGTGGTTGGATCTTCATGCCACCAATAGTTATGATCATACATACACACTTCTTTGGGTTTCGGATTATCTGATTTGGATATTTTCCAGGGTTTTTGGATATCATGCGCATGATATTCTCAAATTTATTTCAAAAATAATTTACTACAATTTGTGTCTCCTAAATATCAATTTCATGTCTTCATTAAGTTAGTGGTACAAGTGGAAAGGGTTTTTCATTGGATTTTTATTGAAAATGAGGTGGTTGATAAGCATGTTGTTAGTATTATTATTTTAATGGTTATTGGAAAGGGGGTGGATTTTTGAATTTTTTGGGGAAAGGGGGATGAAAGGGTTACTGAATATAGTATTTTTAACCTCCAAATCCCATTTGGTATTTCTCTTCTCTGTGTGGTTCATTCTACTGAAATTTACATCGATGGAATGTAGTTTCACAGCTCCTCAGACTTGTGTAGCTTAGTACATTGATCAGTGTTGTGATTGGGTGATTCACCCAAACCATATACCTGTGGTCGGCTAGGATTTTTATTAAATTATTCTATTATCCATATGTATTTATAGGGCTGTTAATTTATCAATTTTTGTTTCAATTAGAGGTGATGAGTTTTATGTTTTACCTCTTATATAGCTCTTGTTCTTGTACCTCTTGTTCCAAACTGTTGTGAATTTTTTATTATATTCTCAATTAAGCTATTTGATTCCACTGGGAACATATCAATTATATATTCTTTTCATGATGAATCTAAGAGGTTCTTCTTAATTTCCAACATCCATTGGTATAAAATGACTATAAAGTGGTGGTCTTCCACCAATTAATGTGGAAATATTTTACAAAATTTTTTTAATCATTCCCAAAAATTGTGGATGTTTAATCTAGTTTCTTTTTAGATAGAATATATCTCCTTAAATATTTTAATGCTCCGAGATGATTGGAATAATACATTAAGGAAACTTATTTATTAATAAACCCATTCTAGTGTCTTTATAGGTTGTAGTTGGTATTACCACTCTTTGGAAGCTCCCTCATGTGAATAGGGGAATACCCTCTAATCGACTTGTTCCTCAAATAATCCACTTGGTTTTTATCTTGAGAATAAGAAGCTGAACTCTTGAATGTTTCTGATGGGATTTTCACTTTAAAGGACATGAAATTTGGGTATTATAGGAATCATATTGACACTCAATTCAAAATAATTTTGTTTCACAGGCATAGTTTGTGGATTTTTTGGTTTAAACACTATGGGGAATGTCGATACCAATGCTTCAAATACATGGAAATTTCATTTATTTTGAAGAATACATAATACAAGACACAAATAGACTCCCCAAGAACGTATTAGTTTAGTGAATTTGGAAACTCGGAACACAATTTTATAATCATGGTGAAAGATCTTGAACATCCCATGTAGATACCAATGCTTGACATACATGGAAATTTCATTTCTTTTTAAGAATACATAATACAGGACACAAATAGACTCCCCAAGAACGTATTAGTTTAGTGAATTTGGAAACTCGGAACATAATTTTATAATCATGGTGAAAGATCTTCAACATCCCCAGTAAAGATCTTCCCCTTTTGTTTTCCTACCTAATAACATTATTTATATCCCAAAGAGTAGAAAAACATTTAAAGTGTGATCTCAATGGCTAATTAAAGGTAAAAATGGATAACATAAAACAATCTATAAAAATTTTAACGTAAAAACATGACCATAATGTTTAAACAACAAAATATTGTTCAATGACATAAATCTTGGTAGTATATAATTAATGGGTCATAAAGGATCATTAAACATGGTGGAATAAAATTGGAATAAAACAAATTATTGTGGGAAACTAATAATCACATTTTATGAATTCACTAATATCAAAGGCATTGCTGCCAAGACCATTATTGTGAACAAATTCCATTACTGAACCAGGTTTACATGTCATTCCAGCCATGTATTACTGAACCAGATTTACATTTCATTCAATTAATGTTTATCTCATGAGATCAAAATATTTTCCCAATGAATTTTATAGAGATATAGGTCCCACCAATCTCATAATGAAACCATTCTTACATGTTACACAAAAACATAAATCATTAATTATAGTAGAATCAATGAAATAAAATGGGTTTCTTAAACATCATTCCATCATCACATAATCCATTCCAGATAAATGGACTTCATAAAAATAATTTCCTCATAAACACAATCAATTAAACATAAAAATAGGGATAGAGACATAACCATATTCCATATTATATGGAAAATAATTTTCATAAAACACTTGAACATAATTCCTAAGGAAAATATTCTTTTTTCTTCAAAAATGTTTCTTTTTCTCAAAATCTCATAAAATTTTAAAAGAAAATAAATTAGATGAATATAAACATGAAATAGTGTACAGGAAGATTCATTGAATTTTTTTTAATAAGATGTAAAAATCTATTCATTCTATATATGTTAAAAAACATTCTCCTCGTACTTTTTTTAGAAAAGTCAAAAAGTCCCTCGTATGGTAAACAAAAGAATGATTCCTTCCAAACCATGTAGTAAAAGTTAAAATGGGTAAAAATGACTTTAAACATTATTATAAAAATAGTACACATGTTATGAGATTTTTTTTGAAAACATGGGCATTGATGATAAATATAACCCCAGTACACACTTACAAATAATCAATCTCGAGTAAAACAAGATTGGAAAAGTTATCCCTTACCTTAGGTCAAATTTCTTTCATACATGTCTAAAACTCTGGTATAGTGGGTTTAAAATTATTATTAACTGGTAACATAACCATAATAATATTTATGATATCATATATGGTTCATTTATGACTTTATATTACTTGTTCATTTGTCAATTCCATGTTAAATCAATGTTTTGGGTGATAATGCTTTTATTTACCGTATGTTTTTGGACTTGTAATTTTTGATATTATTAGATAGATAATGATATAATTACATATAGAAGGTAAACCATGATTTATATATAATATATATTCAGTATATAATAATATATAACAAATCGATAAAATGAATGGAATACACCATTCATGGAGACAGTTGGTCATACGAACAGATGAATGTTGTTTTCATTTTCTTATTAAATTGAATGGATGTATGTAAATTACATATATATATATAAAGTACAATTATTATGTCATATATTTCATGAATATTTATTTTATATATTTTATAATCATTCTTGAATGGTTAACATGGAGAATTAATCTCATCATATTGTGGAGACGTTATGACATACATACGCACGAGTGACGATATCGTTCCCATTGATGATGAACGATATTGAATTGGATGGTGTATAATATTTCAGAATTAGTATCATGTTATAATAATAATATATATTAATTATTTCACAATTATACCCATCCATGTTTGGTGGTGGGGGAAAGCAGATTACACCACGATATGGAGACGGTAATCCATATTTACACTCGTGCGGTGATTTCATTTTTGGTAGCATGGATTGAAGGTGAAAGAGGGATTTTTCATTTTTATAATAACATATCAATATATTAGTGATACTGATGTTATTAAATTATTGTGAACCAACTTAATAATACGATGTATAAGAAGATGTAAATTTGAATGAATCGGTAGAAGAGATTACATCATCATCGACGTGTCTCCTTTATATTTCTTCTTAGGGCACTAGATTTGATCTTTTGAGCAGACCAAAACCACAAGAATGTAACTAGGGATGTTGAGAAGATAAAATGGATGGGTTTTTCTGAGCATGAAATTTCAATATGGAGTGAAGAGGATAGGATGTGGCTGTACTTTTTATAAGAGAGGATATGGTTACTTTAGGAATGTTGCAAAAAATTAATTTATTATAAACACAATTTTGACTTGAAATGGTACATATATTATTTAATTATTATATAAGAAGATTTATGATCTAATAACCATCATAAAATAATTTTTTGGCAAGTTTTTAATATTTTTTATCCTATCTTTTTTTTCCCTATATTTTACCATTTTAATCTTATCATGATATCATGTTACTTAAACATTTTGGGTAAATGTAATTACCATATCATGTCAAACAATCCAAATAAAGTTATTTATGATATATATCGACTTATATATACCATTTTTCTTAATCATATATTTTTAGAAATTTAATATCATTTAATAAACTATTTTATATTTTATGTTATGAATTATGTCAATTTTGGACACTATTTATACTCTACTTTTTTTAAAAATCATTATAACATGATTCCTTAAATAATATGGCATTAAATCAAATATTATATCTCAATATCATCCATAAAATTATTTTATGACATCTAAATAACCCAATTACATTTTTGTTAATATATATAAATTCTTATATTTGAATCATTCATTAATGACATAATCACTACATCATAATTGTGTCATAAAAAAAATATACTTATAATGTCTAAAAATTATAAATAAATTTCCATGATATTGTAAATATTCATATATTTATAATTAATATTTTTAAACAAGATATCGGTTATATAACCATACATTAAAATTGATTTAGTAAAAGATATATGTTTATCTTATAATTATCTTTACTTTAAATTAATTTTTATAAAATGTCATATCCACATCCAAGTGAGTCGATGAAGTCCTCTAATTGACCCAAATATTCTCATGGTCGTAAATATCTCATACAATAAGATTCTGACATGGTTTCGGGTTGTATAATATTATTATAATATTATATGATTACACTTATTTACCAGATTTACTCTTTAACCATAGTAAATAAAATATTTACTAAAGTTACTATTCATAATCACAATAAATATAATGTACCTATTTAAAAAATTTGGACCTCCTAATTCCAAATATAGAATCCATTTTTACAAATTCCTAAAACAAAAGTTGTAGTAATAAATTAAAAATTAATTCGTGTTGTCAAAACCCAATTGTGTGTTTTTATTTAAAACATTGCAAAAGATTTAAATGTTTTTATATATGAATTCAATTAAAAATTAATTTAAATTACATACATTATCTTGAAATATAAAAATATATTATATTTTTTCTATAAAAACATTCAATAATATATTTTAACCCTATAAATGATTTCGATGAAAAAAGTTGTTTTTATATATAATTTAGTGTATTTTTACTATTCATCAAAATATGAAAGTTATCCAAAAAAAT
Organism: Viscum album; assembly: GCA_963277665.1. Taxonomy (NCBI): domain Eukaryota; kingdom Viridiplantae; phylum Streptophyta; class Magnoliopsida; order Santalales; family Viscaceae; genus Viscum; species Viscum album. The sequence goes on along the minus strand of OY728121.1, from coordinate 1,196,188,655 downwards.
TTAAAAATTAATCCAATGTAAAATTTCATATCTCACATAAAAATCAGATTAATTTTTTTCCCAATTGAAATTATAAATATTTCAAAAACAAAATATAAAATTGGTTTTCCATTAAAAGGCGTTAAAACTCTATTTCTTAAAAAATACATCATTGATCCAAAAAATTTAATTTCTCTCATATTTTCTTCTACAAAATGTGAAAAAATGAATTATAATGATATAAAATTCAAAATTTGATTAATACTATTCATAATTACTAGTTTATATCCCCTTAAATAATTATATTTCAATAAAATTTCATTTTTTAGTGAAACTTGATATCGCGTACAATGCAAGCTATCGAGGAAAGTCGCTTTTTCTTGTAACACACTCCAACTTAGTATTTCATGTAGTGTAGTAATCCTTTGGTTTTGTGTATAAAATAATCCCAGATTATTTCATTTGTAAATTTAAAAATATATATACTCAGCATTGCGTGAAATGAATTCTATCAAAAGAACATGAAATTGTGTGCAATACAAGCCAAGAATATTGTTGAATATGATTCAAGCTAGTATAGTTTTGCGTATAGTGCAAGATAATCTTGGTTTAGCTTACAATACATGACATCAATGAAATTAAAAAGAATCTATCTCATAAAATCTTGGGGTGTCACATTCTACCCCCCTTTAAATAAATTTCACCCTTGAAATTCATCAGGGCTGTAAATCATTTACTAATTGAAATTTTCCTTCATGGAAACCCACATCATAAAAAGGAATACTAGAACATAATTTTAAAAAATAAATATTAGAAATATAATGGTTACTCATTTTCACTCATCACTATGTTTCCACATTGGATAACATAGGTGGGAAGTGAAAACATGGATATAGAAGAGAAATGTTACCATGAAGTTCTGATGGATAGAGATAGAGAATAATTTTTGGAGAAAGTTTAATACTAGAAATCCATATATATGTGATGATTAAAGGGACCTTATGATATATCAGTTAAGAAGGTACTAGGAGAACATTTTTAGTTTCAAGATATTTTTCCTAATGTTGATGATTTTTTACATGATCAGAAATACATACATTATTTCATTACAATCTCACAGTTGATGGTTCCATGAACAATTTCCACCTAATCAAATATTTAAAGAAATGAAGTTGAATTTTTCATTATTGATCTTTTATTAGATCATGTGATGGAATGATACGTCACTCCATTGGTCTCAACAAAAAGTTTTGAACTTGTTATCAAATATGCATAAGTCCACCTATAATAAAATAACACATTAATCTAACAAACATAAACAGGAATATAACTAATACTATCCGTACATTAATGGATATATTTACAATCCTTTATGAAACTAAATTTATAAAACTTTAGTTATAGGTTAACTAAATTGACTTAACATTTGTCTCCCATATCCCATTTAGTAGCTCTTTGTTGTCACATTCCAAACATATGAATACCTTAATCATGTATTCTCTTTGAAAAATGATAATAACATGAATTACCATATAAACTTAGTGAAAACATACATTCTCACAAAATTAACCCTTTCTGCACACCAAAAATACCATGATATCACTTTGTCCTTTTATTATACATGAGATCTTTAATACTATTAAACAACTTGTTATATCTTTATCCCATCATTAAGTGCATATCATGTTCTTTCCAAAATATTTCAATCACTTTTAATGGTTACTAGTACCATATATTTATTGGAAACCTCAATAAACCAATGGATAGATATTATAATATTCCATAATACTATAAAAGTGATTCCACATCACTATTTTTTAATCCCATTACATAAACATTTAATCATTCCACCACTTCATTGTCATACTCAACATCATCATTAGTGATTTCTTATGACTTCCCATTGTCTTCTTCCTTAAGAGGATGCTAACGTCAATCATCATTTACCCTTGGATTATGGCATTGATTTGCATATTTCCCTAATTCTTTTCACCTGCAGCATTAAAGATTTGGTGATTCTTTCTCAATATTCTTTTCTCTATTCACATCACTAGCAACCTTTTTCACATTACTTTGGTACTCAATAGCTCGATAAACTTTTTTTACACCCATGAATCATTTTCTAGTCTCCTTAATAAAATCTCTACCATGATTATTTCCACACATTGAGCATAAAGAAACATTTATCATATTTTCACCATTGTTTTGAGATATTCCCTTGAACTACATATTTTAATTCTTGTCAAAACCATGAAATGGATATATAACACCAACATCTAGTTCTAACTTGATAGAATAACTCTAAATCTCTTCATAGCTACTGATATCTTGTAACGCCCCGACCCTAGTTGCCTAGAGTCGGTGCATTATTACATAACATTGGCATGATCACAAGAAAGATCAAATCTCGAAAGACCGATTGGTTTAGTAGCCTTGGAAACACTAGATATATTCATAAGTTTTACATTACATCATAAAATGAAAAACTACTACAACAACATAATGTCTCCATAATCCACACTACTATCCCCTCATAATATCCCTGCAGGTCATTCATAATTTACTTCTTCACATCCTGGGGAAAAATAAAACATAGAAAAGGGGTGAGCTCAAATGCCCAGTAAGGATAACAATATAGCGGAAACTTTCATAAATAAGAATAAACATTTAAGGCAATGCATTACTAAAACAAAAGCCTTTTAAAATTGAACTTCAACATGGTATGGCAAAAGTAAAATGAAATAATGCCATTTACTTATTCACATGGATATTCTACTAATCGAATAATCACATGCAAAAATCAATAACCACTTTCATAATGTTGGAATGCATAATGCTAAACGTTAATTTCTTTGTCTAGGCCTCATCCCAAGACCTAGGGGTTACTTCTAACCGGAACCCAACCCGGAGTGCCTCTAATAACCGGACACCAACCCGGAGTGCCTCTAATAACCGGACACCAACCCGGAGTGCCTCTAATAACCGGACACCAACCCGGAGGGCATACTTTTACCAGTCCCTAACCTGGAGGGCTTACTTTAACCAGTCCCTAACCTGGAGGGCTTACTTTAACCAGTCCCCAACCTGGAGGGCTTACTTTTACCGGTCCCCAACCCGGAACATACTTGTTTAGCACATTCATCTGAAGAAAAGTTTGAAATATAACATAAACATTCGGGTTAAAACTAGCATACGAAATGTCAATAGTTTCACCATAAACTATGAATGGTATAAAATAGCACATCCACATTCAAACATATCACAAAACCTTCAATACATTATAGAAGTTTTGTATTATAATAAATCAACTTCAAATAATCTTAAAATCCATCAAAGGATGTTGACATAGATGAAATCAAAATTCTTTTAAAAGAAGTATCTCCTTTTATTTTGAAATCATTTAAGATCCATATAAAATAAAACATTTTCTTTGAAAATATTCTTATAAGCTTGTAAGGAAAGCTTCGACGATTTTATAACGGCGGAAAATAACCGCACCCGCCGTATAAGTTAAAAAAAACATTCTTACCTCAATTCTGTCGAAAAGGTTAAAAAGGACCTTGTTTTGAAAACGACGGAAAGATTCCTTTATAAACCTCTTATAAAAAGTCAAACAAGGGTATAAATGACTTTAACCCATATTCTTGTAAATAGTAAAAATGTTTTGAAATACATTTCGAAGAAACATGGATGTGGATGATAAAGAGATCCCAGTAGATTATTACGTATAATACAACCTCGGATAATGAAGAGATTGTGAAATAACCCTTACCTTGTACTTTTCCTTGGTTGTGGTAGGTTAACCTCCTGTATAATGGTGAAATAATTGTTATTAAATTATACAAGAATCATATACATTAATATGATATCATATATGATCTTTTAATATTGATTTGATAATAATATCTTAGTATTATCGTTGTTTCGGGTGTTAACTTACTTTTTTTCTTTCATATGTTTTGTTACGTAAGACATGTTTGTAAAGGATAGGTTGTATATTATTCATATCCAGAATGATATCAAGTCCTTAAACATCATTTTTAAATCATAAAATGATAATTACGCTTTAATGGTTACGATGGAGAATGAATCTCATCGCGTTCGTGGAGACGGTAGTCCGTACGTACGCACGAGCGACAATATCATTCTTTTGATATTAAAATAATATATAAATGGATGGTATATCATATATACAGAATCATTAACATGTTATATTTATTATTTACATGAGTTACACATCATTATTATACCCATCCAAATAATATTATATTGAATAACAATTACACCACGACGTGGAGACGGTAAGCCGTACGTACGCACGTATGGTGACATGTTATTCAAAGGGTGGATAGAATACTGAATATGATTGTACCATATTTATAATAACATCACAGTATATGTGAGATACTGGAGTTATTATTTCAGAATGGTAAGAACAAAGGAAGAAGAAGTGGAAGAAGAAATGAACTTAGAAAAGGGTGGTGAGATCATTACCTCTTCTTCGGGTTCTTCCTTTTGATTTGATCAAAAGGGATCCTTAGGTTGGCTTTCTGATCAAACTAAGGCCTCTAGGTTGTATTGAGGGATGTTGGGAGAGTATTTGGGCAGAGTTTGGCCGAACCAAAAGGCTTTAGAGGTGTGAAGAAATGAGAAGGAGGAGTGCCCTTTTATAAGAGGGGTGAGGGGCACCTTTGGAAAAGCTAGAAATATTAATTTATAATAAATTCATATTCGGTTTCTAATGGCTCAAAAGTTGACTATTCAAAGGTTAAGGTGGGGATAGGTCGAACACCACTCAACCAATAGAATTTAGACAGGTTTGGGTACTTATATTAACCTTATCTTTAAGTATTAACTCTAAGTTAATTAGTTTCACTTTTACAATGTCTCTTTGTATTTTTATATAATATGGTTAATAAACTTACTATATACATCCAAGAGACCCCCAAGTGGTCCATTAATGAGGAACCTATCATAATATAAGTCTCTTGGCCGAACCTTAGATTTTTAGGAATTTAATATCAATTAATAATATAATATTTGTTTTAAGAACTCTTTTATGTCAATTTTGACACTATTCAATAGTTGATTTTTTTGAAACTCCTAACAGATTGATTACTTCGAACAAAGTCAATTAAATCAATCCTAATATATCATATTATCATATAAAATTAGTTTAATTCATTAAAAGTTTCATATTATATTTATTTGGGTATTTATAATATCAATTATTTTAATTTTTCACTATTATAGTAATTACTGCATCATCATTGTGTCATAAATAAAATAACTTATTTATTGTCTAAAAATTATAAATAAAATATCATTATGTAGGAAATCTTTTTATCTTTCTAATGAATATTTATAATCGAAAATCCAACATGTATAACCCTATGTAAAAATTGTTCTTCTAAAAGATATATGCTTGTGTCATTTTTGTATTCATTTTAACTTAATTAAAATAAAGTGTCATTATCACTTACAAGTGGATCCATGGGGTCCCAAAATTGACACAAAGATGCCCATGGTCGACCATGTATCAACCAATAGGGTTAAGACACGTTTTAGGGTAATTTTGTATTATTATAATATTATTTTTTTAACCCTTATTTACCGGATTTACCCTTTAACCATGGTAAATAAAATATTTACCGCAGTAATTATTCAAAATGTCTAAAAATAAAAGTTACCTATTTACATAATTTGGATATCCTGATTCCAAATATGGAATCCATTTTCCTAAATTCAAAACACAGAAGTGGCAGAAATTAATTTAAAATTAATTCCCGCTGTTAAAACAAAAAGCGTGTTTTTAAGAGATAATAACTATCAAAAGATTGACACTTGTTTATGTTCGGTTTAATTGTAAAATTATGTCCAATGATAAACATTAAATTGAATGGTAAAAATATATTCTAAATATACTTTAAAACCACTCAAATTCATAATTTATCACTATTAATTATTTTGATTAAAAAAGTTGTTTTTAATTAAAATTTAGAAATTTTCACTATTCATCAAAATATGAAAGTTATCCGAAATGTACCAAAATTTCACCCTAGGCTAATTTTGATATTCCGAATCCAAAAATGAAGTCCATTTTGAAATATATAATATATATGATTTCAAAAATTAGGTATTACTATTCACAACGGCTAGTTTAATTAGTTGTGGTGTGTGTTAGAACTCGAGGTTGCGTACAACACACGCTATCGCATTATTCAAAGGGAAACGTACCGTAGAAGCTTGGGGTGTTACATTCTCCCCTCCTTCAAATAATTGCGTCCTCGCAATTTCTAGGGTATTACTGCATAAAAAGACTCGGGTGGTTCTTCATCATAAGTTCCTCGGGTTCCCACGTTGCCTCTTCCATCTTATGATTTGTCCACAAAACTTTTACCAGACGCGTCGTCCGGTTTCTCAGTACTTGTTCTCTTGTATCAAGAATCCTGACGGGCTCTTCACAATAGGAAAGATCGGGTTCCAGTTCTAATTCCTCATAGGTGAGTACATGCGTTGGGTCAGGCATGTATTTCCTCAACAGAGATACGTGGAACACATCGTGAACTTTGGAGAGACTTGGCGGCATTGCCAATCGGTAAGCTACAGCCCCAATTCGTTCTAGAATTTCGAAAGGTCCGATGTACCTGGGACTCAATTTACCTTTCTTACCAAAACGTATGACTCCCTTCCATGGAGATACCTTCAGGAAAACATGATCACCGACTTGAAATTCCAAATCCTTCCTTCGATTATCGGCATAGCTCTTCTGCCTACTTTGAGCTGCTTTAATGTGATTTTGGATTACTTTCACCTTTTCCACCGTTTCCTCCACCAGCTCTGGGCCTACAAGTTTTCTTTCACCAACGTCATCCCAACAGGTTGGTGTACGACATCTCTTTCCGTATAACGCTTCATATGGTGCCATCTGTATACTCGAATGGAAGCTATTGTTATAGGAAAATTCTACTAGTGGTAAATATTGATCCCACTTACCCTGAAAATCAAGTGAGCAAGATCTCAACATGTCTTCTAAGGTCTGAATAGTCCGTTCTGATTGTCCGTCTGTCTGAGGGTGGTAAGCAGTGCTCAAATGAAGTTCAGTATCCAGGGATTTCTGAAGACTTTTCCAAAATCTTGAAGTAAAACGGGGATCACGATCAGAAACAATCGATAGGGGTACTCCATGAAGTCTCACAACTTCATTAATATATAGTCTTGCTAGACGTTCCAGGGGTAGATCTGCTCTTATAGCAAGAAAATGTGCTGACTTGGTAAGACGATCAACAATAACCCATATTGCATCGTTCCTTCTAGGAGTCTTTGGTAGCCCCATGACAAAGTCCATCGTAATATTGTCCCATTTCCACTCCGGTATGGGAAGAGGTTGCATGACTCCTCCAGGCTGTTGCCTTCCAGCTTTCACTTGTTGACAAACCATACATCTTGACACAAAATCAGCAATCTCCCTCTTCATGTTGTCCCACCAAAAATGTTCCTTCAAATCTCTATACATTTTGGTGCTCCCAGGGTGTATAGAGAAATTGGAACTATGAGCATCATCCAGCAATTCCCTTTTTAGATCAGGTATATTGGGAACACAAAGTCTCTTCCCGAATTTCAAAATTCCACCTTCATACGCAAAGTCTCTCAATCTCCCATCATTCACAGCTTTAATCTTCTTCTGAAATTCTTCATCATCGGTCTGAGAACTCTTAATCCTTTCTAGTAAAGATGGTTTGGCAACCATTTGAAAAAGCATTGATGTTTCACCTTCCCTGGTTATTCCCATGTCCATCTTCACTAGATCCATGAAAATTGGATCCCTTTCAATTCTCATCATGTTCAGAACTCCATGGTCTTTTCTGCTCAAAGCATCTGCCACCTTGTTTGCCTTCCCCGGGTGGTAGTGTATCGTACAATCATAATCCTTGAGTAATTCAAGCCATCTCCTTTGCCTCATGTTGAGTTCTTTTTGTGAGAAAATATACTTCAAACTCTTGTGATCAGTATAAATCTCACATTTTTCACCATAGAGGTAGTGCCTCCATATTTTCAAAGCAAAGATCACTGCTGCTAACTCGAGATCATGAGTAGGATAGTTTTGTTCATGAATTTTCAACTGTCGTGATGCATAGGCAATAACTCTATCATTCTGCATAAGGACACAGCCAAGTCCTTTCTTTGATGCATCACTATAAATAACGAACCCATCATTCCCCGATGGTAGAGTCAATATAGGAGCATTGACTAATCTTCTCTTCAGTTCTTCAAAACATTCTTCACACTCTTTTGTCCAAACAAATTTAACCCCTTTACGTGTGAGCTTCGTTAATGGGTTAGCCAATCGGGCAAAATTCTGGACGAAACGTCGATAATAACCTGCCAAACCAATAAAACTACGTACCTCAGTTATACTCGTAGGTGCTGGCCATTCTTGGATTGCCTTGGTCTTAGAAGGATCAACAGAGATTCCATCTTTAGAGACAATATGGCCAAGAAAAGAAATCTCTTGAAGCCAGAATTCACACTTGCTAAACTTTCCATATAATTCATGCCTCCTCAGAGTCTTCAAGATAATGCGCAAGTGATTTTCATGATCTTTGTAGGTTTTGGAGTATACCAATATATCATCAATAAATACTACCACAAATTCATCGAGATACTCCTTGAAAACTCTATTCATCAGATCCATGAATACAGATGGTGCATTAGTCAATCCAAACGGCATTACAGTAAACTCGTAATGCCCATACCTGGTTCGAAATGCTGTTTTCGGAATGTCTTCCTTCTTCACACACAACTGATGGTATCCAGATCGAAGGTCAATCTTTGAAAAGTATTGAGCTCCATGCAGTTGGTCAAATAAATCATCAATACGAGGTAGGGGATACTTGTTCTTTATTGTTATAGCATTGATCTCCCTGTAGTCGATACATAACCTCATAGATCCATCTTTCTTTTTAACAAAAAGAACAGGGGCTCCCCATGGAGAAACACTAGGGCGAATAAATCCCTTATTACTCAATTCCTCTAGTTGTTTCTTTAGTTCGACTAGCTCTACAGTGGCCATTCTATAAGGGGTCTTCGATATAGGCTTTGATCCAGGAATTAAATCAATGGAAAACTCTACTTCTCGTTCTGGAGGATGTCCAGGTAAATCTTCCGGAAATACATCTACAAACTCTTTCACAATAGGTACATCCTCTATTTGAACATTTCTTTCCTCACCGACAGTTATTTCATTCCCTTCCTCCCCGATAATTGAATTAAGTTGAGCTACAGGGGGTGGATCTAAATAAGAATTAGGTGGTGACGATTCTGCTCTAAAAATAAGGTGCTCCTTATCATTATCATCAAGAATCGTAACCTCTTTCTTCTTACAATAAATCTTCGCATCATAGTCCGAAAGCCAGTCCATACCGAGGATTATATCAAACTCAATCATAGGTATGACGATGAAATCAGCAGATAAAGAAAATTTATGTGCTCTAATGGGGACTGATTCACAAAACTTTGTTGCAATGATACTTCCCTTAGGAGTTTTAACTGACAACTCCCTTATTAAATCAAATTGGAAATATCTAATTTTCTTAGAAAACTGGGAAGATATGAAACAATGCGATGATCCAGAATCAAATAATGCATTTGCTAAACTTGAGGAAACCATTAAATTACCTGCCACCACGTCTTTCGGAGCTTCTACCTCAGCAGTAGTGATAGCATAAGCCTGGCCTTGATCCCTTGGCCTTTTCTGAGGTAAGTTCTCCTGACGCTTAGGACATGCATTTGCATAATGCCCCATCTCCCTGCAATTGTAGCACTGAACGTTGGTAGCTTCCTTCTTCCCCTTGCAATCATGAGCTTGGTGGCCTTTTTCACCACACTTGTAACAGACTCCCATTCCCTTCAGGCAAGCACCGGGGTGTTTCTTCCCGCACTTACCACAAGATGGATATTCAACCTTTCCCTTCTTCCCCTTATTTCCATTCCCAGATTGATCAGCAGGTCTCTTCTTCTCTTGCTTTCCTTTAAAGTCATAAGACTTAGAGAATTCCTTTTCGGTCTTGATAGCACATGAGACAATGTCTTCGTACGATGAAAAGGATTGTGAGACTAATGCTCGACGGAGAAATGGTTTTAACCCATCAAAGAAACGATCAATCTTACTTCTTGGGTTGCGAATATAATCACCAGCGTACCTCGCTAACCTTGTAAAGTTAGCCTCATACTTTGTGACATTCTCATCCTCCTTTTGTCTCAGACTCAGAAATTGCCTTTCCATATCTGCTCGATGGTCGCGAGGAAAGTATTTTTCTAAAAACAGATCTTTGAACTCCCTCCATTCCATGTTTGCTACTTCATCATATTCCTTCATGTTTTGAATCAATGACCACCATTGATCAGCATCTCCAGTGAGGCGGTAAACTGCCATGGTAACTTTTTCCCTTTCACTACTCCCCAAAGCCTGAAATATTTTCTCTAGGGAAAATATCCATTGCTCAGCTACTAAGGGATTTGTACTCCCATTGAACGTTGGTGGTTGTTGTCTCATGAATCGATCTAACATTGATCCTCCACGCTGCGGATCAGGGTGCTCCATACGGGTAAGGTTATTATTCATAACCTGAGTAAGTTGTCCCAGTACGGTGATTAGCTGATCAGCACCAGTTGCATCACCAGCCCCACTATAATTATCTTGAGCAGGAGGGCAATCCCTACATGGAGTGCGTGCATTGATACGGTTTCCATTTCTTCCACTAGGCGCCATTTCTAAAAAAATGTCATAAACTAGATCAGTTTATGCATCAAAATACATAATCCCATACTTATAAAACACTTAACATAAATTGAACTATTTATGGATATAATCCATAATCATAAAAATGTTTTCTTTGAGGAAGTATATACTCATAAACCCTTCATAATGATTTGTAAAGATAGTGAGAGTTATCCTAAGCATATCCCCCGGGAGTGTCGTAACCAAGAGTGCAGCAAGGCCCGTTGTCGTGCACCAGTTCCCGTTCGAGTCTAGCTCAAAGCGGTGTTTTCGGGTTTTACCCCTAGGTACATCTGTGCCAGAGCCGCCTCTACCTGCTCGTATCCAGACAGGGATGTATTGCTCGAAAAACTCACAAAATCTCTACAATACCAAAATTCTAGGAAGTTCTTCTATACTAATCCTCAAAGTTCATCTTAGGTCTACGTGCTCTAATCAGAGTTTATCTAAATCTAGCTTCCAAGGTTTGTACTAAACTTCCTCTGATACCAACTGTAACGCCCCGACCCTAGTTGCCTAGAGTCGGTGCATTATTACATAACATTGGCATGATCCCAAGAAAGATCAAATCTCGAAAGACCGATTGGTTTAGTAGCCTTGGAAACACTAGATATATTCATAAGTTTTACATTACATCATAAAATGAAAAACTACTACAACAACATAATGTCTCCATAATCCACACTACTATCCCCTCATAATATCCCTGCAGGTCATTCATAATTTACTTCTTCACATCCTGGGGAAAAATAAAACATAGAAAAGGGGTGAGCTCAAATGCCCAGTAAGGATAACAATATAGCGGAAACTTTCATAAATAAGAATAAACATTTAAGGCAATGCATTACTAAAACAAAAGCCTTTTAAAATTGAACTTCAACATGGTATGGCAAAAGTAAAATGAAATAATGCCATTTACTTATTCACATGGATATTCTACTAATCGAATAATCACATGCAAAAATCAATAACCACTTTCATAATGTTGGAATGCATAATGCTAAACGTTAATTTCTTTGTCTAGGCCTCATCCCAAGACCTAGGGGTTACTTCTAACCGGAACCCAACCCGGAGTGCCTCTAATAACCGGACACCAACCCGGAGTGCCTCTAATAACCGGACACCAACCCGGAGTGCCTCTAATAACCGGACACCAACCCGGAGGGCATACTTTTACCAGTCCCTAACCTGGAGGGCTTACTTTAACCAGTCCCTAACCTGGAGGGCTTACTTTAACCAGTCCCCAACCTGGAGGGCTTACTTTTACCGGTCCCCAACCCGGAACATACTTGTTTAGCACATTCATCTGAAGAAAAGTTTGAAATATAACATAAACATTCGGGTTAAAACTAGCATACGAAATGTCAATAGTTTCACCATAAACTATGAATGGTATAAAATAGCACATCCACATTCAAACATATCACAAAACCTTCAATACATTATAGAAGTTTTGTATTATAATAAATCAACTTCAAATAATCTTAAAATCCATCAAAGGATGTTGACATAGATGAAATCAAAATTCTTTTAAAAGAAGTATCTCCTTTTATTTTGAAATCATTTAAGATCCATATAAAATAAAACATTTTCTTTGAAAATATTCTTATAAGCTTGTAAGGAAAGCTTCGACGATTTTATAACGGCGGAAAATAACCGCACCCGCCGTATAAGTTAAAAAAAACATTCTTACCTCAATTCTGTCGAAAAGGTTAAAAAGGACCTTGTTTTGAAAACGACGGAAAGATTCCTTTATAAACCTCTTATAAAAAGTCAAACAAGGGTATAAATGACTTTAACCCATATTCTTGTAAATAGTAAAAATGTTTTGAAATACATTTCGAAGAAACATGGATGTGGATGATAAAGAGATCCTAGTAGATTATTACGTATAATACAACCTCGGATAATGAAGAGATTGTGAAATAACCCTTACCTTGTACTTTTCCTTGGTTGTGGTAGGTTAACCTCCTGTATAATGGTGAAATAATTGTTATTAAATTATACAAGAATCATATACATTAATATGATATCATATATGATCTTTTAATATTGATTTGATAATAATATCTTAGTATTATCGTTGTTTCGGGTGTTAACTTACTTGTTTTCTTTCATATGTTTTGTTACGTAAGACATGTTTGTAAAGGATAGGTTGTATATTATTCATATCCAGAATTATATCAAGTCCTTAAACATCATTTTTAAATCATAAAATGATAATTACGCTTTAATGGTTACGATGGAGAATGAATCTCATCGCGTTCGTGGAGACGGTAGTCCGTACGTACGCACGAGCGACAATATCATTCTTTTGATATTAAAATAATATATAAATGGATGGTATATCATATATACAGAATCATTAACATGTTATATTTATTATTTACATGAGTTACACATCATTATTATACCCATCCAAATAATATTATATTGAATAACAATTACACCACGACGTGGAGACGGTAAGCCGTACGTACGCACGTATGGTGACATGTTATTCAAAGGGTGGATAGAATACTGAATATGATTGTACCATATTTATAATAACATCACAGTATATGTGAGATACTGGAGTTATTATTTCAGAATGGTAAGAACAAAGGAAGAAGAAGTGGAAGAAGAAATGAACTTAGAAAAGGGTGGTGAGATCATTACCTCTTCTTCGGGTTCTTCCTTTTGATTTGATCAAAAGGGCTCCTTAGGTTGGCTTTCTGATCAAACTAAGGCCTCTAGGTTGTATTGAGGGATGTTGGGAGAGTATTTGGGCAGAGTTTGGCCGAACCAAAAGGCTTTAGAGGTGTGAAGAAATGAGAAGGAGGAGTTCCCTTTTATAAGAGGGGTGAGGGGCACCTTTGGAAAAGCTAGAAATATTAATTTATAATAAATTCATATTCGGTTTCTAATGGCTCAAAAGTTGACTATTCAAAGGTTAAGGTGGGGATAGGTCGAACACCACTCAACCAATAGAATTTAGACAGGTTTGGGTACTTATATTAACCTTATCTTTAAGTATTAACTCTAAGTTAATTAGTTTCACTTTTACAATGTCTCTTTGTATTTTTATATAATATGGTTAATAAACTTACTATATACATCCAAGCGACCCCCAAGTGGTCCATTAATGAGGAACCTATCATAATATAAGTCTCTTGGCCGAACCTTAGATTTTTAGGAATTTAATATCAATTAATAATATAATATTTGTTTTAAGAACTCTTTTATGTCAATTTTGACACTATTCAATAGTTGATTTTTTTGAAACTCCTAACAGATTGATTACTTCGAACAAAGTCAATTAAATCAATCCTAATATATCATATTATCATATAAAATTAGTTTAATTCATTAAAAGTTTCATATTATATTTATTTGGGTATTTATAATATCAATTATTTTAATTTTTCACTATTATAGTAATTACTGCATCATCATTGTGTCATAAATAAAATAACTTATTTATTGTCTAAAAATTATAAATAAAATATCATTATGTAGGAAATCTTTTTATCTTTCTAATGAATATTTATAATCGAAAATCCAACATGTATAACCCTATGTAAAAATTGTTCTTCTAAAAGATATATGCTTGTGTCATTTTTGTATTCATTTTAACTTAATTAAAATAAAGTGTCATTATCACTTACAAGTGGATCCATGGGGTCCCAAAATTGACACAAAGATGCCCATGGTCGACCATGTATCAACCAATAGGGTTAAGACACGTTTTAGGGTAATTTTGTATTATTATAATATTATTTTTTTAACCCTTATTTACCGGATTTACCCTTTAACCATGGTAAATAAAATATTTACCGCAGTAATTATTCAAAATGTCTAAAAATAAAAGTTACCTATTTACATAATTTGGATATCCTGATTCCAAATATGGAATCCATTTTCCTAAATTCAAAACACAGAAGTGGCAGAAATTAATTTAAAATTAATTCCCGCTGTTAAAACAAAAAGCGTGTTTTTAAGAGATAATAACTATCAAAAGATTGACACTTGTTTATGTTCGGTTTAATTGTAAAATTATGTCCAATGATAAACATTAAATTGAATGGTAAAAATATATTCTAAATATACTTTAAAACCACTCAAATTCATAATTTATCACTATTAATTATTTTGATTAAAAAAGTTGTTTTTAATTAAAATTTAGAAATTTTCACTATTCATCAAAATATGAAAGTTATCCGAAATGTACCAAAATTTCACCCTAGGCTAATTTTGATATTCCGAATCCAAAAATGAAGTCCATTTTGAAATATAGAATATATATGATTTCAAAAATTAGGTATTACTATTCACAACGGCTAGTTTAATTAGTTGTGGTGTGTGTTAGAACTCGAGGTTGCGTACAACACACGCTATCGCATTATTCAAAGGGAAACGTACCGTAGAAGCTTGGGGTGTTACATATCTCTTATATCAAATTCCCTTCGAAGACTCGGTTTTAAGCCACTAAAATATCGATCCACTTTACTTTCATGTTGGATGTTAAAGCCAGAAGCATACCTTGCAAGTATTGTAAAATCATCCTAGTCTATACCAATAGTTTTTTCATCCTTTCTCTTATGCCCAGGTAAATCCTTTTCCATCATTGTTCGAAGAATATGAAGGAAGAACTTATTAAAAAACATGTTCTTGAACTCTTCTCATTACATGGATTCAATTTCATCACGCTTCCTTGTATTATTAATTAGCGTCCACCACAGTTCTGCTTCACCTTCGAAATGATATACAACCAAAATGATCTTCTCATGTTCTGAACATTCATAGATGGAAAATATATTTTATATGGTAGTAATCCATTGCTCAGAAACACATGGATCTGAAGACCCACTGAAAGAAGGTGGGCATTGCCTCAGGAAGGACTCAATAGAATGGTGTTCCATTCTGTAATCATTTGGAAGAATACAATGATTCATAGCTTCTGTAAGTATAGAAATAAGATTTTTCCTTACATCTCCCAAAAAAATTGGTTATTCAGGAGGACAATCATTACATTTCCCAGTGCATTGATCATTAACATAGTTCCTTTGGGTTCCATCCATTGTCTAAAACCAAAAAATAATAGTGTCAGAGGAATACAGTCAAACTAGGAAAACAACCTAATCAAGGGGGTTACATTCAATCTCTAACATCATAGGTTTAATCCTCCATTATTCCAGATCATTATCAAAATTCTAAGATTGTAACATATAATTATACTTATCCTTAGTGTAATGTCCCGGTTCTGGAAGCCACCCAGAGTTGCCCCATACCCGATTCTCCACATGACATCAAGAACGTTTCCCCAAATGCCAGAGGCTGCCGACTAGTAGCGAGGGCCTTGGTCCATCAGTGGGGAAACTATGCCCTCATTCAGTAAAGGATATAGCAAAAGAACAACCAGACACAATTGCGGAAACAATAAACATCATACAACAACTGAACTAAATAGCGGAAGCAATGTATAAAATAATTATGGTGCAACATGGTACATATGTCTATGGAAAGCAGTAAACAAACCAACGTGCTGAAATAAAACTGAAAAATGAGCTGCAAAATAATTAATGTAACTCTTCAGCATCGCGAGCCTCGACTCGGTCCCATGCTCTCCATCTCTAGTGCAATCAAGAACCTAAAGTAAGAGGGAGCTTGCCCTTATCTATACCTGCAACAACGAAGTCTGTTTGGGCCCAAAAGCATGGCCCAAAAAAGGTGTGAGATACAATCCTAGTAGACAATCACCCAAAGATTTGTGCCTCACAGTCAGTGAATACATGGCAGTAATAAAATAGGAAGTAGTAAACAGGAAAGCACAAAGAAGCTACAATCCAAGGTTCTAATATATAAAGTACAGAAGAAACAACCACTCAAACAAGCAGAACAAAAAGGTAACCTCTAGGTAGTTCTCACAGCCTTACCCCTAAGGTTCAACCTACAAGTACTAGCAACCCTCTGTGAGGCACACACAGTCTCACCCCTTTGGTTATGCTAAAAAATTAATAGACGCTCTGGGAAAGAACTGACCTTCAATTTCTCCTATAGTCTCGTATCGTGCTTAAGGCTCTCTGGGGAAGCACTCAACATAAATTCCCCATGTGGCCTACATCGAGGATCTACAGACTCTCTAGGGAAGCACTCAACGTAAATTCCTTGTGTGGTCTCGCATCATAATTAAGGACACTCTGGAGAAGCCCTTCCATCAATTCTCCCTATGGTCCACTACTCTAGGTTTTCGCACCCTTGTGTAAAGTAAGCATGAATAGAGCATGTGTATCGTCCAAGTAAACCTCAAGAACTACTTTTCTATCATTCTAAGGCTCAACAGCATAACAAATCAACAGTTCCACTATCCTAAAACTAGTCTGGGCAACTAGTAAAATTCCTAATAAGATAACATGCAAGGAAAAGCACATGAACACAGTATAAATTATCCAGATTTTACAAGAAATGACCTCTACTCAAGAAATCAAGAAAATCGGGCAAAAAACAGGGAAAACAGGTAATATGCAACACCCCGCTCAAGGGTATTAGTGGAATTTGCACAAAATACTCAATGAATTTCTACCGAAAGGCACAAACTACCTACCTTGATCCTAGGAGATCGATATAGGTGAACCATGACAATTGATTCCCCTTAGAACGTCGTAGATCTGAGAGAACGTCAAAAAAGTTCAACCTATGATAACTTGAGGAAGGGAAAGAATTGGAAAACAAGGCTCAAGAATAATAGAGAACTCACCATTACGATTCCAATGCAATTAACATAACTCGAATCGGAGAATGGATGGAGGCTTGGGGATCCCGAGAATAAACGTGGTCGTACAGTATCTCTCAGCCGAACGAGACATAGAAGAAGATGATTTCAGGGGTTAGTCATGACACCGGTTTGTTTAATGAAAAAAATAAAGTACAAGGAATGTAATTTTAGAGTACACGGCGTGTACTAGGTCTTTCCATACTCAGCTAATATCGGCCTCCACGTCACCCCTACACAACGTGCTTGTGGCCTAGACACGACCAGAACACAGCTTCGAGCGGGAAAAGAGTACACAACCTGTACTCAGAAAGTACATGGCGTGTACTTCAAAAATTTCTAGAAACATTATTTTTCATAAAAACTCATGAAAAATGAAAGACATTCCTGAAACGAAGATCCGGGTTCTTACAGACTTCCCCCCTTAAAAAATTCATCCCCAAATTTCCCTAACGAGGTGTAGAAGAAGAAACCCCAAACAGATCCGGCCACTGCGAACGTACGTTGGCCTCCCTCTTCCAAGTCTCATCCTGTACTCACCCATGCTTTCATAGCACCCGTACAAGAGGGATAGACCTCCCACAGAGAACCATCGTACTACGATCGACAATACAGATGTGATTCTCCTCAAACGATGCATACCCTTCGAGCTCAACCTCCTCAGGATGAAAGACATGAGATGGGTCTGAAAAGTAATGTCAGAGCTGAGAGACGTGGAAGACATCGTGCAAATCTTGGTACCTCTAAGGTAGCTGCTACCGATAGGAAACCGGCCCAACTCTCTCTAAACCCTCAAATGGCCTGACGTACTGCTGTGAATGCTTACCCTATCTATGAATACTCTTATGTCCCAACCTCGGTGCAACACTCAGGAAAAACGGATCTCTAACCTTGAACTCCAGAGGTTGTCTCCGCTGATTAGCATAAGACTTCTGTCGAGACTTTGCTGTAGTCATCCTCTTCCGAATCAGCTCTATCTTCTCTGATGTCTCCTAGACAAGACGAGGTCCCAGAAACGATGCATCTCCTGCCTCCAGCCAGTATAAGGATGATCAGAATGCCCGACCATACAGGGCCTTGTATAGTGCCATCTGAATGGTCTCCTGAAAACTTTTGTTGTAGGCAAACTCCACCAGATGAATATGCTTCTCCCATGATCCTCCAAAGTCGAGAATGCATGCTTGGGGCATATCCTAAAACCCCTGGATCATGCGCTCGGACTATCCATCGGTTTGGGGATGGTTTTCCATACACATATGTACCTGTGTACCCAAAGCCTTCTGAAGTCCCTGCCAAAACCGAGAAGTAAAGCGTGCATCCCTCTCTGAAACAATGGAGTGTGGAACTCCATGCAGATGTACAACCTCCCGGATGTATAGTCATCCCAGATCATCAGCATTAAAGGTCTCCTTGATTGGAAAGAAGTGATCAACCGTCATAATCCTGTCGACGACAACCCAAACAACATCGTTCCCTTGAGGTGACCTCGGCAATCCAGTCACAAAGTCCGTCGCGACATCGTTCCACATCAAATCCAGAATGGGTAACTGCTGTAAAGGGCCTGTTGGTCGCTGATTCTCTGCCTTCACCTGCTGACAAGTAGAATACCTCAAGACGAAACCAACAACATCCCTTTTCATACCTGGACACCAATACTGGCGACGAAGATCCTGATACATCTTGGTGACACCAAGATGAACTTCCCAAATAGAGGAATGAAAATCCCACATCAGCTCCTCGCGTATGTCTGTTGGAACTCATACGCATCCCTGGAAATGCAAGATCTCATCCTCGGACACTATCCATCCAGGAAGGGGGTCCTCTCCTGACACACTCTCCCGTAGGACTAAGCCTTCTAAGTCTGATAGCTTCCTCATCCATACCCGATCAAGAAGTGTAGAGGTAACAGATACAGAATATAGGTAAGTTTGTCCCTGTCTATCGTGCACCACCAGATGCATCTTAGAGAACATAGTCATCAGCTGCCACTCACTGTTGGCCTCCTGAACTGCATGAATATGAGTTCTCCTACTCAATCCACCTTCCACTACGTTGCCCTATCCCGGCATATAGGCGAGCTCGAAGTCGAAAGACTGAAGATACTCGACCCACCTGTACTATCTCATATTCAGATCACGCTGAGTGAAGATGTACTTGAGACTCTATGGTCGGTGAAAACCACAAACTGCTCTCCCAAAAGGTAAAGTCTCCAATAGCATAAGGCATGAACAATAGTTGACAACTCTAGATCATGCGTCGGGTAGTTCCTCTCATGTGGCCTCAACTGCTGAAACCTGTACGCAACGACTCCATCTCCCTGCAGATGCATAGCTCCCATTCTGATACCTGAAGCATCATAGTAAACATTGTAGCTCTTGCCTCTCTCTGGGAAGACTAGTATCAGTGCTGACATCAACCTCCCTTTTAGCTCCTAAATGGCTGACTCACAAGAATCTGACCATAAGAACTTCTCCCCCTTCTTGTTCAGATCTGTCAAAGGTGTTTCTAGATGAGAAAAGTATTTATTGAAGCGTCTGTAGTATCCATCCAGCCCTAGGAAGCTCCGTACCTCAAATACATTTTTCAGCTGCTCCCAGGAGACTACATATCTCACTTTCTCTGGGTCCACTGATAATCCTACCTCTGAGACGACGTGACCCATGAAATGTATCTGATCCATCCAAAAGTGGCACTTCAAGAGTTTAGCATAAATCTAATGCTTTCTTATTGTACTCATAATGATCTCAAGATGTGTGGCATGGTTGTGTCGAGTGTGAGAGTACACCAAGATATTGTCCACAAAGACCACGATGAAAGAGTCCATGTAACGATGGAAAACTTGGTTCATCAGAGCCATGAAAACTGCTGGCGTGTTCGTGAGACCAAACGGCATAACCATATATTCTTAAAGACCATACCTGCTTTTGAAGTCTGTCAAAGGAATATCTAATGGTCTAACGCGCAACTAATGATAAGCGGACCTCAAATCGATCTTCGAGAACACATGGGCTCCTCGAACATGATCAAGAAGGTCATCAATCCTCACCAAGGGATATCAGTTCTTGACCATCAGCTGGTTTAGCTTCTGATAATCCACACAGTGCCTAAGGGTACCTTCTACCTTATTTGCAAATAGGAAAGGAAAACCCCTTGTAGAAGTACTGGGTAGGATGAAACCCTTTTCTTGTAAGTCCTCAAACTGCTTCATGAGCTCTTACAACCCTGGTGTGGCCATCCTTTAGGGAGGAATGAACACTGGTGCCACTCCTAGCATGAGCTCAATAGAGAAGTGTACCTCAGCTCTGGAGGAAAACCTGAAAATTCCTCTGTAAAGACATCCATGATGCAATCCACCACTAGAGAAAAGTCCAACTGTGGAGTCCCCCGATCATCCAGATAAAGACTAGAAATCTGGGTCGTCACCCCTCCTAGCCCGAGATGCTCAAGTCCTGCTCGACTCACCTGGACAAGCCATTGGACTCTATGAAGAATGGATTCACCCTCTAGTGAGATGAAACTGACCCTGTGGCAATAATAGTAGACGACTGCCTGGAAGGAAACTAGCCATTCCATTTCGAGAATGACATCATAGCCCGTCGTCTCTATGATGTAGAGATCCCATGTGAAACGATACCCTGCAACCTCGAGAGGGCACTCTCTACACTGGCATACACTAGATGTCCTCATCTCCAAAGGTGTGTCTAGTGTCAATGATTTGGGAGAAGAAAAGATACAGAGCCCCAGGCTATCCACAATAGCAATAGAGATAAAGCTATGTGTAGCACCAGTATCAAAAGGAGCTGAAGATAAAACTATGTCTACTCAAATCGTACCTCAAACGGTAGAACGTCCGAGGTCCTGCTCTTGATAGGTCTTCTCCATCGCAAAGGCTTGGCCTACCCTATGGCCCTGTGACCCAGCCTGTCCACTCCGAGATAATCCACCCTACTGGCACGGAAAGGCTGGTGACTAAATGCCATGGCCTCGACCTCCACCTCGGCCCGAACGGCCAGAAGAACTCTAGTTCCCCGACTGGTGCGAACCTGATGGTGTTGCTCCAGAATAAGGAGTCATGGAAGAACCCCTGTCACCAGCAACTGGTGAGAAAACCTGGCAGAAACGCTGAAGGTGGCCCATATTGCTGCATGATCGGCACTCCACTGGGTCCCTCTGACACTGCGGCCTCGTGTGTCCTGACCTTCAACACTAGTAGCATACCACCTAGCTACCTGATGATGTATCTCACCTCCTCATATCACTGTGCTTAGGCTCCCTACGACGCTTCTTACTATCAACTAGAGGAACACTATCTTTGGAAGCAGAACCGCATTGGCTTGCAGCTCCTGAGTCTCTCAGATTGCGCTACACAATCAGTTCCTGGTTGACGATGGAAGTGATGGAAGTCAACTAGAATATATTCAACTGCGAGTG
Source organism: Viscum album (assembly GCA_963277665.1). Classification (NCBI taxonomy): domain Eukaryota; kingdom Viridiplantae; phylum Streptophyta; class Magnoliopsida; order Santalales; family Viscaceae; genus Viscum; species Viscum album. The sequence goes on along the minus strand of OY728121.1, from coordinate 1,196,166,714 downwards.
GATCTCCCGCATGAGACCATCCTCAAACTGCATTGCTAATAACACCCCACTTCCATCAAAGAGGGGTGTGAAACACTGCATCTTTTTGAAATGAGAGGAGTACTCCATAACAAAAAGAGTACCCTGCTCTAGGCTCATGAACTCCCTAGCTCGATCGGCCCTCAGTGTCTCCGGGTAAATGTAGTCATAGAACACGCACTGGAAATCCTCCCAAGACATAACTTGCTGATGACCCGCCTGTGAGATCATGCCCCACCACCTCTTTTCAGAGTCTCGGAGCATGTAGGTAGTAAGCATGACCCACCTCTCTGGAAGAATCTCCAGATGCTCAAAGATAGTCCACATGGCTTCCATCCATGACTCTGCAGCCTGTGGTCCACCTTCCCCCGATAAAGTAGGAGGGTGCTGCTAATAGAAAACCCACGTCAAGTTTTCTGTAGTTGTGGCAGGAGGCGGCACTCCATGGAAGGTTTGAATCATCCTCATAATGCCTTCCCTGAACTGCACATCAGCGCCCGCAGCTGGGATGAATTCTGGTGCCAAGACTGGCATGACTGGAGGATCAGTAGGGGGTACCTGGTCGGCCATATCTGGTGTGTCATCACAATATGGAAACTAACACACAACTGGAAGATGTCTCAGAGGCATAACTCTGAAAGATCAAAAGCATGCCTTTGAATAGGGTTAACAAAGACAGAGAACAGAAGAGTACAAAATGGGAATAGGAGAGAAAGACAGTTATGTTTTTCAAACCATGACTACACGGCGTGTATAAAAACTACACGGTGTGTGAACTTAAACCATAGACATGGGAGTGCAACACTGCCACCCCTGGTCATGTAAAACCCCAGACTACACGGCGTATTGTCCCTACACACGGCGTGTACTTGAACTCTACTTCCCTTCCCGAGTCTATTTACAAGGCTAACCCACACAGTTTTTCTTAAACTGAGACTACACGACGTGTTCCCTATAGACATAGCATGTAGTGGATAAGGTTCTGCGTCCATTGTTGTTAGTTACACTGTTGGCTACATGGCTGAGACGACACGCCGTGTTCCAAACAGACACGGTGTGTACTCGAAGATTTTCCTATCCCGTGTTGTTGGCGACACGGACAAGTACACAGCTGACCCTTACATGGCGTGTTCCAAAAAAACACGATGTGTATAGGAGGAGAGAACACCGTCCCATGTTGTTTGTGACACGGCTGGGTAATGAGGATAAAGATACACGGCATGTTCAAAAAACACATGGCGTGTATGACACGAGCTTCCCCGACCCGTGTTGTTAGGGACATGGCCGGGTACATGACTCACAACTTCACGATGTGTACCTACCGTACACGGCATGATCCTGAAGTTACATTCACGACACCGTGTTTCTTCTCACATGGTCAGTGACGTGGCCTGAAAACTACACAGCGTGTATGAAAAAGTACACACCGTGTATTCTGGGTTTTTCTGGGAAGTAGCTCAAAAATTGTACAGAAGCCCAGAAACACTGAAACAAAGTAAAGAGGTTCCAAATTCCGATCTGTAAGGGCCCATACTCCACACAAATCAATGCTTGGCATCTCCTGCAGTCATATACCATAGAAAACAGGATCATGATCCACCACGTTCTGATCAATGAGGGCCCATAACACCTCAAGAACCAAAATTTGGCATTCACTTTAAGCAATGCACAAAACAAATAGTTCTCTAATATAACAGCATATATTCTATCAAGCAACTATCAAAACAGCATGCATAATCTACACAACATCTATCACAATAACATGTAATTGCTAATGCATCTTAGATGGCATGGCAATAATGCATGGAATGTGATATCTACAAGTTATTATATGATGCTTGAGATGGCATACCCTCCTCTCATCGGGATACAACCGAAATAGAACCGTAATATCAAAACAAGAACATCACAAGTCATGTGAATCACTCTAGGTGAAATCATATCATCCATAAAATCTCAAAACCAGTAAACTACAATAATCGAGGTAGTATGGATTTTCCTTGTATACGGGTTAGCTACTCCCGAGCACAGCTTAATACCAAGTACCAATTCCATCCTATCCCTGGCTAAAGGCTCCAAACAGTAAATCAAGAGAGAAGAAACTCCTATAATATCACTTTGTAATGTCCCGGTTCTGGAAGCCACCCAGAGGAGCCCCATACCCGGTTCACCACATGACCTCAAGCACATTTCCCCAAATGCCAGAGGCTATCAACTAGCAGCGAGGGACATGGTGAGTCGGTGGGGAAACTATGCCCTCATTCGGTAAAGGATACAGCAGAAGAACAACCATACACAACAGTGGAAGCAATAAACATAATACACCAACTGAACTAAACAGCGGAAGAAATGTATAAAATAAGGACGGTGCGACATGGTACATATGTCTATGGAAAGCAGTAAAAAAACCATAGTGCTGAAATACAATTGAAAAACAAGGTGCAAAATAAAGCATGTAACTCTTCATCATCGTGAGCCTCCGCTCAGTCCCATTCTCTCCAGCTCCAGTGAAATGAAGAACCTGAAGTAGAAGGGCGCTTGCCCATATCTATACCTACAACAATGAAGTCTTCTTGGGACCAAAATCATGGCCCAAACAGGGTGTGAGATACAATCTCAGTAGTCTATCACCCAAATATTTGTGTCTAACAGTCAGTGAATACATGGAAGTAATAAAACAAAAAGTATTAAACAGGAAAGCATATAGCAGCTACAATCCATGGTTCTAATATATAAAGTACACAAGAAATAGCCACTCAAGGAAGAAGAACAAAAAGGTAACCTCGGGGTTGTTCTCACAACCAAACCCCTAAGGTTCAACCTACAAGTACTAGCAACCCTATCGGAGGCACACACAGTCTCACCCCTCTAGTTAAGCTAATGAATTAATAGACTCTCTGGGGAAGCACCCACTGTCAATTCCCCCTATAGTCTCGTATCTTGCTAAAGGCTCTCTGGGGAAGCACTCAATGTCAATTCCTGCTGTGTCCCACGTAGGGGATCTACAAACTCTCTGGGGAATCACTCAAAGTCAATTCCCCTGTGGTCTTGAATTGTTATTAAGGACACTCTGGAGAAGCCCTTCCATCCATTCTCCCTATGGTCCACTGCACTAGGTTCTCACAGCCCTGTGTAAAGTAAGCATGCATAGTGCGCGTGTATCATCCAAGTAATCCTCAAGAACTACTTGGCTATAATTCTAAGGCTCAACAGCATAAAAAAGAAACAGTTCCATTATCCTACAAATGGGCCGAGAAGCTGGAAAAACTCCTAATAAGAAAACATGCATGGCAAAGCACAATAACAGAGTATAAATTATCTAAATTTTACAAGCAATGACCTCAAATCAATAAATAATGCAAAGAGGGCAAACAACAGGGGTGAACCTGGAAACACGCAACACCCCGCTCAAGGGTATCGGTGGAATTTGAATAAAATACTCATATACTTTCTTCAGGAAGGCACAAACCACCTACCTTGATCCTAGGAGATCGATATATGTGAACCACAAAGATTTACTCCCCTTAGAAATTCATACATCTGATAAAATGTTCAACCTACGATAACTTGGGGAAAGGAATGAAATGGAAAACAAAGCTCAAGAAGAAGGGAGAACTCACCACTACGATTCCAACGCAATAGACAGAACTCGAATCGGAGAATGGACAGAGGCTCGGGTATCTGGAGAAGAAACGCGGTCGTAGAGCATCCTCTGTGGAACGAGACCAAGAAGAAGATGATTTTGGGGGTTAGTCATGACCCCAGTTCGTTTAATGAAAAAAAGTACATGGAATGTACTTTTAGAGTACACGGCATATACTAGGTCTTTCCATACTCCACCAAAATCGGCCTCCACATCACCCCTACACACCATGTGTGTGGACCAGACAAGGCTAGCACACGGCTTTGAGCGGGAAAAGAGATCGCGACATGTACTCAGAAAATACATGGCGCGTACATCAAAAATTTCCAAAAACATTATTTTTCTTAAAAACTCTATAAAAAGGAAGGACATACCTAAAACGAAGATCTGGGTTCTTACACTTAGGGACATCCCTATACATACATTATAAATATCATTTGGGATCTCACAAAAGTTTTTTAATTCTTGTTTCTAAAGGATAACTAAACCTTCACTCTGATACAAGATTTAGAGACCCAAGATTGATCTACATGGACATTTTATTTATTTTTAGGTATACATGATACATTACACAAACATACTCTCAAATACCATATTATTTTAGTGACTTTTGTATATGAGAATATAATCTTCTAATTATAGTGAATGATATTCGACATCTCCCATAATGATCTTCCCTTATTGTTTTCCTACCTAAAACAATTCTTTATATACTAGGGAATATAAAAAAATAAAAATTTTGAGAAAAAATTCATGGTAATTGTAAACATGGAGTGCATAAAACAAACCATAAACATTTGAACGTAAAGACCTGAACATACAGTTTAAACATCAAAATCTTGAGTAATGACATAAATCATGGTAGTACGTAATAAAAGGATGATAAAGGAACATTAACCATTATGGAATAAAATCGTCATAAAACATGAAATTGTGGAAAAATAATAAGCATGTATTATCATATCCATAGTAGCCAAGGAATTACTGCCAAGACTATCATCATGGACAGTGTCCATTACGGAACCAGGATTACATGTCATTTCGGCCATGTATTACTTATCCAGATTTACCTGTCACCCCATTCATGTATATCTCATGAGTTATAAATCCTTACCCAATTCATTGTAAATAGACATAGATCCCACACATCTAATGATTAAACCATTCTTAGGTGTGCCACAAAAACATAAATCATTCCTCATAGAATAATCCATGAAATAAAATGGGATTCTAAAACATCATTCCATCATCACATAATCCATAAAAGACAAATGGACTTAAAAATAATAATTTCACCATTAAAATTATCAATTAAAATTAATAATATAGATTGATATATAAACTTATGTCATCTTATATGGAAAATATTTTTAATAAAACACTTGTACTTAATTTGTGATGAAATTGCCCTTTCTTCTTCAAAAATGTTTTCTTTTCTCAAAATTCTGTTAAATTTTAAAAGAAAATAAAATTAATTGAAAATAAACATTGAATAGTGTAGAATAAGATTCATGTAAATAAGGGTTTTGGAATGAGTAAAAATCCATTCATGTTGTATAAGTTAAAAAACATTATCCTTGTACTTTTTCAGGAAAAGTCAAAAAGTACCTCATATTGAAAACAAAAGAATGATTCCTTATAAACCATGTAGTAAAATTTAAAATCAGTAAAATTGAATTTAAACATAAATTGAAGAATATTACAAATTATATGAGAATATTTTTTTTTAAACATGGACATGGATGATAAATATAACCCCAATAAATACTTCTGATTAAACAATCTCAAATAAAATTAGATTGGAAATGTTATCCCTTTCCTTAGGTCCAATTTCTTCCATAAGTGTTCGAAACTCCTGTATAGTGTGTTTAAACATATTATTAACTTGTAAAAGAACCATAATAATATTTATGATATCATATATGATTCACCTATGACTTCATATTACCTGTTAATTTGTCAATTCCAGTTTAAACCAACATTTTGGATAATAATTCGTTATTTATCGTATGTGTTTGGTCATTTTATTCTAGATATTAATACATGGATCATGATTAAATTACATAAAAATTAGATAACATGACTTATATATCATATATATTCATTATATAAATATATATAATATATTAATAAATGGAATTGAATACCCCATTCATGGAGACGGTAGGACATACGTATGCATGAACGCTGATTTAATTTCCTTTTTAAATTGAATGAAAATAAGTAAATGACATATATAAATACATAAATATAGTATCATACTAATTTATAATATTTCATGACTATTTAATATATATTTTTTATAATCATTCTTGAATGGATTACATGGAGAATGAATCTCATTGCGTAGTGGAGATAGTAAGTCATACGTACGCACGAGCGATTATATCTTTCCCATATTTGTTGAACGGTATTGAATTTTATGGTGTATAATATCCCATATTTAGTATAATGTTATAATAATCATATATTATCTTTATTTCCACCGTTATCCCCATCCATGAAAGGTGGTGGTGAAAAATAGATTACATTATAGTGTGGAGATGACAATCTCTACCTACGCACGCACGGTGATTTCATTTTTCATAGAATGGATAGAAGGTCAAATAGGGTTGTTTCATATTTATAATAACCTATAAGTATATGAGTTATACGTATTTTATTTATTTATAATTAAACAACTAAATAATATTAAGTATAATAAGAAATAAATTTGAATGAATCAGTAGAAGAGATTACCTCTTCCTCGACGTGCCTCCTTTAAATTTCCTCTTAGGGTACTAGAGTTGGACTTTTGAGAAGACCATTACCTATAGAATGTAACTAGGGAAGTTTAGAATAGAAATGGTGAGGTTTTGTCTTATATATATGGCTCAAAATGTAGTTAATAGGGGATGGTGAATGTTTCCTTTTTATAAGAGAGGAGAGGGGCACTTTAGGAAAGTTCCAAAATATTATTTTTTTATAAATTAAATTTCAACATAAAATGGTCCACAACATTTTTAATTATAATATATGATGATTTAGGATCGAATAACAATCATTCAATAATAGTTTTACAAGTTGTTTATTTTTTTATATCCTTATATTTTATATTTCACCCCTATTTTACACTTTTTAATCCAATCATGATATCATGTTATTTAATCATTTGTGGCTAATGAAATTATAATATCATGTGAAAAGACCCAAAAAAAGTTATTTTTGACATATTTGGACTTATATCAATCATTTTTATTAATTTTATTATATTATGAATTTAACATCATTTCATAAACATTTTTATGTTTTAAGTTAGGAATTGTGTCAATTTTGGACAATATTCATACATGACATTTTAAATAATTCATAAAAACATGATTCCTTCCAAGATAAGGAGTTAAATCAAAGTTAATAGATCATTATAATCCATAAAATTCTTTTATGACATCAAAATATCAAAATTAAATTTTTTTAATATTTATAATTTCTTTTATTTAAATGTTTCATTAATGAGCTAATCACTACATAATAATTGTGTGAACCATAACGATATTTTTCTAATGTCTAAAAATAATAAATAAAATATCAAGATGTAGTAAATATTTTTATATTTCTTATAAATATTTATAGACATAGATATCTGGTATATAACCCTATAATAAAATCTCTTTAGTAAAAGATATTTGTTTAAGTTATAATTATCTTTACTTTAATTTCGTTTTTATAATATGTCATTTTCCTATCCATGTGAATCCCTAGGGTCCCAAAATCGACCCAAGGATGACCATGGTTGTAAATATCCAATCATATAATATTATTAATTTTGTTTTTGTAGATTATTTTTATTAAAATATTGTTTTTTTACCCTTATTTACATAATTTTCTCTTAAACCATGGTAAAAAAATAATTACGGAAGTTAATATTCATAATGTCTGAAAATAAAAGGTAACTATTTAAAAAAATTTGACCTCATGATTCCAAATATAGATTCCATTTTTCCATATTCAAAACACAGAATTTGTGGTAATTAATTTAAAATTAATTCTCATTGACAAAACCAAAAAGAGGGTTTTTATTTAATACATTGCAAAAGATTGAAATTTTTTACATATGAATTCAATGTAAAATTAATTAAAATGAACTGAATTATATTAATATAAAAAAATATTTTCTATTTATACTTTTAAACAATTGAATAAAATATTTTAACTATAAAATTATTGTGATAAAAAGTTGATTTCAATTAAAATTTATTGTATTTTCATTATCCATCCAAATATTAAAGTTATCAGAAAAATATCATAAATTCATCCAAAGTAAATTTTCCTACCTCACTTCCAATGAAGAAGTTTATTTTGTTATGTTGAAATTATAAACATGTCATAAACTAAATTCAAAATGGTTGCTCCATTAAAAGACGCTAAAACTTCATTTTTTGGAAAATTACTTCTTTTATCTGAAACATTGATTTTTTTCTCTTACTGTGTTCTAGAAAATTTTTAGAAATATTTCTAATGAAATAAAATTAAAATATATGTTAATACTATTCAAAATGGTTAGATTATATCCCATTAAATAATAATATCTTAAAAATAATTATAGATTATAATTCTAAAGCCCAGTAATCATGTTCCTTTCTCTCTCTAGATAAAAATGGAATATTTCCACATTATATTTCCTCATCATATAATTTTTTTGGATAATATTATTACCAAATCCTCAAAAATAATTCCACGTTTTAACACACCCCACTTGTGGAGTGTGAAGAAATATATCTATTTTCCCCCTGAGGGTGTAGTTGTAGTAATGACCAATGTTTTCTCTAGGGATTATTGTTTTAATTTATTCTTAATTAGTGAAAAATTAAATAGAAGAATAAATATTTCTATATAAATGAAGGGAATAAACATGGATTATGAAATTTATATGATAGTCGAGTGACTGGGTTTTGGTTTGGCTTCCCTTTTCTAATGCTATCATGATCCTTTAAAAATTATGTTCCCAATCATGGTTAATTTATTAAATGAATTGTTCCACAGAAAATTACACATTGTCAACCTTTTTCAATTTTGATGATGATGAGAATTATCCCCACAAATTCCTTGTTTTTGGTTTATCCTTCTTCGAATGTTTGAATGAAATAATGATCCTTCTTTGAATTATCTATGAAATTCCTAATCTTATATGTCGGTCCCCAAACATCCAAATAAGATTACTATTTCTTCCTCAAATTTTTACTAATCACTAAACACTCTCTACTTGATACTAAACCAATCAATAAATGTGATTCATAATCAGATATTTGGGGAAAATATTTCTTATCCAAGGAAGTAATTAAAATTCAGAATTAATCATAAACATAATCACACTCAAATTAATTTCTGAAATTAATATTTTTAAACCATTTAACATATAAAATATATCATTAAATTTAAATAATACTCATGGACACAATATTTATAACCGGGTCACATCCACTTTCCCAAACTACTCAATTATTTTATTGCTCTACCAGATAATATTTGATGTGAGCAAGAGGGATAAATATCAGGGTAAATACAAAATAAAATTAGAAGCACGAAGAAATAGAGCATGTAGAAGTATTGGTTGTTCTTCTGATCTTTGATCATTCAATTCCTTTTTTTATGGTAGTACGACTGGTATTTTTAGATGTAGGTGTCCCCTATGTTTTTCAACCATATAATTCTTTTTCTGGGTCTTTTCATCAATTTATCTTTTTTTAATGATATCTCATTAAATATCCCAACATATCATGTGTTTCTAAATTTTAGTATTGACTGATACTCCACAATAATGGTTGCAACATCTACGGTTGTGTATCTACCACCAATGCACCTTCATGGTAGTGAAAAAACAACCATTACACATCTATTTCCAATATTAAAGTAGTATAATATGTCATTCCTCAATATTATATCAGGATGGTAGTATATTAGAAGAAGGTAGCATCTCATTAACTAACATATGGACACCTTCCTCAATGAAAACTGCCTCTGCATGGATTCTGCAACCTAAAGATACCATGGAAAAATGATGGTGATACCAGTATGGGTTCCTTGTCCTAATGATCCACCATTCACCCCATCTGCAGATCACACATGGTGGAATCTCTTACTACCCAAAATAGTGGTATTATCCACAATAGCCTTTACATTGCTTCATTAGAATTGGTAACTTCATCCATAGTGCTTTTATATGCATCCACTGCCTCAACCTCCTCCATAGAATAGTGTTCATGGGTAGGTTATGCATGGTGGTTCTTCCTCCATTTCTACTGTTGCCACAAAAATATATCACCACTATCATTACCTTAATGGTAGATTCGATGTATTGTTTCTTCAATAGTAGATCCTATCTACTGTTAGATCCTCCAGGGTAGTATATTTCTTCCTGATTGTTTCTCACTATCCATCATGTTACCTCCTTATTTGAGTGATGAAAGAACCTCTAACTGAAGCTTCTTAGATAATGATAGAAATTGTGATGGTATCTTTAATGGTTGCACTACTCCTTCCTTTAGTAATAGAAGTGCATCCTAAGGAACTGTAATTTCCCAACAAAACATCTACTTCCTAGTTTTCCTCCAAAAACCCATCTTCCAAAGTGGAATATCATCCAATGATGTTTGAAATTCCTCCAAGGCACATGAAGAAAATTAAAATGCAATGGCGAGTGGTGCAGCTCCTCTTTTGATTCATTCCACCTTTATAGTGGCTAGATGGGAATCAATTATCTTCATTTTTTCATAATTCATCAAATGGGGTATTTCCAAGGTTGTTTTATCTCCTAGATATCATCCATGTAGTCCCCAATATTCAGTAGTGAAATTTGGAATGAGCTGAAAATTTCCAGGTAGCATCCATCGAACCTCTAGTGAGTTGCAACAGTTTTCAGATAGTGTTCAATAGCATAGGTAGGTTTTTGGGTGTGTCCAAGAATTAGGTTCATGTGTCTAGAATGAAACAACATTATTTCAATAATTAAAAAATTGTCTTGATAAAATCGAGTCACACATCATATTTGATAACATATGGGGTGATTTTATTTACAATATGGAATAACAAACACATCTTAGAATCCTGCTTTAGAGATGGTCTCCTAGTAAAATTTCACACACATATATGGGCCACACCAACCCAAGAATCCAATTTAGGATTTGTCCCACCTACTCTCCATGGGATTGTCCCCACATCCTTGTCTTTATTCATCAACCAAACTGGCTCTCTTAGTCGCCTAATCAGTTGGTCGTCTCCATTATAGAGCTAGTTATGTGTCTTTCATGCATTGGATGAGGGATAGCTTATTGGTGGATATTTTTTTACCAAAATTTAATTTAAAACAATTTTAGTTTATCAAATAAAAATTACACAATTAAATTTAATTTTTCATAATGAAACGATTTTCTTTTTTTATCAACATTAAGTCCAAAATTCTATGTTACCAAATTTTAATAAAACATTTATTGACATGAGTTTATTCATAAAGTTACAGTTAAAATAAATATGAATGTGCTTAAAAAATTCATGAAAATTTAGTGTGTTAGTTGTTATGATTTATTATTTATTTTTAGCTCTCAGTCCATTATAAAATGACCAGTTACTAATTTTACCACAACGATAGAAAATGAAAGTGGTGTCTCATGAATAGTACAGGGAATGTTGGTTCCACATGTTATAGGACATCTGGTGTGTGATTTTTCAGATGATTTTGGTCAATTGTTTAATGTTTCTAAACAACATAAATGGATTTCACCTATATATCCTTGTTGTAAATCAACATAGTTTGATTGAAAATTGAATGTAGATATTTCACTGTAAGGGAAATTTATGTAGATCTATTGTCATATGTTTTACAGTAAGTCTATTTACCCAGTTCTCATGCACATGAGGTGGAGTGACCTTAGTAGGGAAATAGGGCACATGGAGCTCAGGTGATGGACCCTTTATGGGGTGTTGTTTCTAGGTTTAGTTATTTTAGGTTTCCATAAAAACCTATATGGTGTTTCCCCTCATATCTTGGAATGAAATTATTCTTAACTAAACCATGTGATCATGGAATGACATGGATCATTGACATGATGTTGTATGTGTATTGATGGCCCTCTTGGGTCAGTTTTGGTAGTTGATGCCTTTCAGTATATCCTTCATGGTTGTATCAATTTCTGGTATGATTAACTAATGAATTTTAACAAATCACATAGAGTTTCCCGATATATATTTATATGATATTAGCTGAACTAAATTTATAGATATTTGGTCAGATCCTTGACTACAATGTCAATAGATATGTGGATGATTAGGGTAGACTAGAACCTCACGGGGGTATTACCATATACAGATGATCAGTGAGGGACATTTATTTTTATTTCCCATGTATTTATCATGGACCTCCAGGTAAAATTCCATTATGAGGATACTCAGAGAGGCATATCACATGGTAGGTTGATGCTTGGTAGGTGATTCCATTAGATTCCCTCCCTTATGTTATTAGTCTTAACTCATGAATCTTGATGTTATATTTATCTATCTTAGAGGGTTTTGATCCTTTGGCTTGGTGGGATACCTAAAGAACCTTAATTTTTACATAGATCCTAGTGATTCGGTTTTTTTTATCGAGGGTCACCAATGAGAGGGGTTGGACTAGGTTTATGGATTACTTCTTTTGAAGTGATGTTGGTTGTATACTTATTTTGATATAGATGCATGGGAGGTGTGTGGGTTATGTGATATAGTCATGATGATGCCTTTAATTTCTGCGGAAGCACCTAGGGTTCTTTGTTATTGAGAATACGTTAAATTGGTAGGGCTGTTTAGGTTTCAGATCCTATTGACTAATGGATGATTTTTTTGGAATCTAGTCAGAGCATGGGTAGTCTCTTGTGAGAGGGATGACACTCTGCGATAGGTGATCATGGAATAAATAATGGAAATATTAAGGCTCGTGATTTTTAAGAGGAGTTCCAAAGAATATCCTAACATGTTAATAATGAAATATTCTATAGTATGGTGATCATAACCCTATTAACATGTACCTTTCATGAGCATTATTCGGGTGATGATCGAGTGGTATAGGATGGTATACACATTATGATAGTGATATTGAAATGTTTTTCATGGGTTGCATATAGATCCATTTAAATCATATTCCATTGAGTGGTTGTGTGTGATCTGAGGACCCATGGTTTTATATAAATATTATGGTCATGGTTTCTTAATATTTATGATAAAATGAGGAATGTCCTTCTATGGTAGAGGAGATATCGGGAATAAATAAGGTGTTTTGAGAATGTTCACCTATGTATGGATCATGACATGAATTTTTGAGATATGTGTGGTTTGGGGTTGGTTGAAGGTGAGTATAGCCTATTCTCTATGAGCATGGCTTTGAAGAATGTTACACATAAATCAATGGAAAGTTAGTGTAATCCAAGTCAAGAGATGAACAGTCTCTATATCTTAACATCGTCCTAATTATTCTGAGAGGGCATCGACTATACAACAAGATATTAAAATATATTTTTATTATTTGTTGATTGAACCTGATGAGGTTATGCTCGAGGAGTTGTATAAGGTAATACATATGGTGGGTAGAGAACCACTGCCCATTTGATGGTGGAGAACCTCAATATGAGCTGAATTTTGACAAACACTGTGGAGGTTTATTTTCATTAGGGAATGGGTGATGGGTGGCCATTTTGTGGGTTCTTATAGGTGATAATTTTTTTATCCATTCCAGTCGTTATGTAAAAATTTTTATGTATCCAGGTCTGAATTGATCAATAACTCATTCTGTTGTTATAGTGACTAGGATATTCCAATAGTGGGGAGTGGGACACAAGTTGATAGTATGTAACCCTAGAATGAGAAAGGTTGTTTGATCATGAGATCCATTGTGTGATTTTCATTTTCTATTTAGATGTCTTTATATAAATGAAACCATTTAATTTGGGATTCCTAGGTTAATTCCATATATATGTTTTTATATGAACATGGGTGGAGTCAAAGTGTGGGTGTTGACCCCAATATTACATATAATTATCCATTGGTATTGTATTAAAATATTTCTGAGTTCGTTGGGTGGAATTAAAATCAATATGGAATATTTATTTTTGACCAGGAAATGTCACAAGAAGATAGTTACAAGATTCGATGACAATGTTGGGAATGATCATTGTGTGCCTCGGGATAAAGGCGTCGATATCAGGTTTTAGTGATATGTAATCAGTGGATGCTGAACATTTGAATAATAGTTGTTTGAGGTTGTTCGTATTGATTTTCCTAATCTTTTTTGATGTGGTTGGTGAGGAACCACATTACAAATTCCATTTGGATTAGATGAGTTCAATGCAAGAGTCGTCCTGGTCTTTTAATGGATAAGAATGCACAACTAGGTAGAGGTTAGTTTAATGGGATTCAATTTTTTGATAATATTAAGGGGTTAAAGTTTTTTCCCACCTGTTATTCTGCGTTTTGAGATGATAAATGTTTCAAGTCAACATTATAATACTAGGGGCATGTTTCGGTAGGTAATTCAATTGGTTGTACTACCATGGTTGGAATTGGACTTTGAAATCAGGAACATATGGTGGAAGACACCCTAGATTGGTTGATGGAGGAGATGATTAAATTATCATGTCTCATCTAAGAATGGATTGGATCATCACCTTCTCAATGTTTTATATTTTCTTACATGTTTTTCCTCGTGTTTTGGTAGGTTAACAATTGTGTTCTTAAAATGATACTTGGAGGTGCATTGAGAATTTTTAAACGTAACAAGAGCATTTTTGAAGGAATTCATGACCCATGTAAGATCATTTGTTCATTTTTATTATCAAAAATAACTATCAAGGATGAGATGTTCTAAGGTATGGAGGTTATATGATCCCATGTTATGGGAGTTTTGATATTTTATAAGGGCCTTGAATTTTCAATCAGTTGGACAGGTTGAATTTTTATTAGAGACTCAAAATATAATTTCGAAGGTTAGAAAGACTCTATATAATATTTTTAGACGTGGAATGAGGATTAGTGGTTACTAGAGTATCCTAGGGGGTTGGGACCCAAAATCAATGTATTGGATAGGTGCATCCTCGACTGCACAATTGGCGCATGGTTAGTGGAAACCATGCTGCCAAACAATGTGGTCCATTTTTCATAGGCACATGGGCTGAAGAGATCATGAAGTATGTTAGAGTAATCTATGTGGGATTCATTAGTTTATTAAAATCAAATCTTATAGTTTTTTCATGGATTGGACAACGGTAAGGCACATAGAAATGGGAAAAATTACCATTTCACTCATTTGATCCTTAAAAGGGTTTACCTCTATTTTCCTGAATTTTTTACCAAAGATCTCCTTCATGAACTACTCTCTTTCTCCCTTCCTCCATGGGAAGTCATCCCTATACATGGTCCAAATTGAAAACCTTTAGGTGCATTAGAATCATAGAGGTAAGACTTCAACACCATTAGCCTCGATTTTGTTTTTCTTCATCTTCCTCTAATGTTCAATATCCCTAGTTAGGGTTTTCATTCATGATTCCATCAGATCATTATGGAATTAGATACTGTTGATGGTTCTTTTTTTCTAACTAGGAAGAGGACAATCTAAGAGGTTGTTTTCACTATGTCACATGTTAATTAAGAAAGATATGTTTCCATGGTGATTTTTTTGATGATTTAAATCCTATATTTAATTACATTCATAAATTCTTTGAGTACATTAGTAAGGTATTTTACCGATTATGGTTACAAGGGAACCATGGATACCATTTTCATGAGGTTTTCAATTTTCCATCAAGTAATGATCGTCTACTGAGTAATCTTCTATTATATCTTTTGAATATTATTTTATATTTAGTTTTTTAAAGTTTAAGTTTCTGGTTTTCTTAGTGCATGAGTTTTCCAATGTTAGGTAGGAGTTTAGAAGATGATTCATCATGACATTGATGGAATAGAGAATAGACAGAGTAGTTAAGATCAACATATAAATGGTTTAAAATATTTATAATGGTTGGTGATTTATCATACTATAACATTTTTAATTATTAATGTTTACGGTAATATGATAATTCTCGATCTATCACTTGAGGTTGATTCCCCTTATTTACATTACCAATGAAATTTATTTTACTAAAAAATTTAATTATATTAGATGAATGTTATGGGTCACTAAAAAACTTTGTGTGCTAACATCATAACTGAACTTCAGACTAGTGGGTGATTAAGGATCCGAAGTGGGGTGCCTCCACTTATGCTCTGACATAGGGGATATTGTATAGGATAACTCTTCTAACATTGTCTTTTAGAGGTCCCTGTAAGTAATTCCACCACTACTTCAAACCTTATACGATCCCAAGATGGATACCTGTCTTATGTGTGGTCCATAAGGACCCTAAGAAAAATTCAAGTATTGAGTGCTAACATAGGGGATCTAATGGGTACACAATGTTTCACCGATCTGGAATGAGTGTGTCATGGGTTTGGGTGGAGATGGTAATGGGTGTCACCTTGCCCATTGTACCAAACTTATTTTCCAATGAGATATTATGGTATTGGTGGTTTAGTCATTTGACAGTCCTGACTCTTTGATTTATTATTTATATGGTTATTATTGATGTTGTTACTAATACTTTGATTTCAACCTATAACTCAGCCTATGATCCTAATGTAATGAGATGATATTAATTGGGGACTACATGATGTTCTTCTTGGGATCTAGCTTCCTATCCATTTTTGGTTGGGGATTACTATAGGTACTACATTGAATTCATCCTTCAATGCATATTTTTTTAATATTACATTTTAGGGATTCACATATGTACTTCCTATGATCCATCATTGATCAAATATTCTTGATTTTACCTATGATCTTTTAATTTGGATGTTGATCATGGAATTTCACATATTTATTTGGTTGTTAGACATGACATTTCATGCCCCTTGATTTGGATATTAAACATGGCACTTCATATCAACATTGGGAGATTGTACAAGATTTTTCATTCCATTTGATCATGATATTGGACATAAAATTTCACATCATCATTCGACCATTGGGCATGAAATTTCACGCCCCATGTTCAAGATGGTGGGCATGAAAAACCGAATCATTTATTTGGATTAACAAACATGACATTTTATATCCCTGGATGAATGTAGGGATAATTCCCTTATTTAAACATTATGACTCTTATGATAATACATAGACACCTTAGTTATGCACCTCAGGTCTCAAATAGTACTGCGTATAAATATATAACTATCTACACAAGTTTATAAAAGTATTGTATATATATATATACATACATACTTATATATATACATTCATAATTATATATAAGCATTTATTTGTAATGACTCATGTTAAGATACATTTCTAGAATTATCCATTGTACGTGTCATTGATTGGGATCCTAGAAGTAAGGATTGATTATGGTTTTATTTTATTTTAGTCCTTATTTCTAGTAGTTTCTTCGATAGGGTGATCACATTCCATGATCATTACTTATATGAGTTTTTTTTCTATTTATTCTTAGCTTCTATTTATTATTATACTTATCTTAAAGAGTATCTCACATATACATTCAATATATATTACTGGCTATATGTGGGACCTAATTGGTGGTTCCCTAGTGAGTTTTTTAACCACACCTTGCTCGGGACTCAATTGTAATGGGGTACCCAAGTTGAAATTCACTTGGATATAGGTGTAGGATTGGGATGAGGGCCAGGATCGATTGATTGGGATATCTTAGATGTTTACATAGAGTATGGGTATGTGGTTAGGATCGGTTTGGCAGAAGATACTTTTACTCTTATTCCATTTTAATTATTTAATTCCTATATATGTGGTAAACCTAGTGGTTCATCAGTGTTTTATATATGGCACTGAAATTCAGGCGATTACAATATTCCATTATATTGTAGCCTTGTTATTTATTGAATCTCCACTCTGATTCTTTACATCCATGGATAATATTTAGTAATTTTTTCTATTTTTTTATTTTATATGAGGACTTAGTATCCCGAAAAACACACCCTAAGTCTCTCACTATTTAATCGATAGCCTTTGGAATATGGGGAGGCACTCTTGAGACCTTGTTTCAAAGCAGTCTATCAACTATTCATAAAGTGACCCAGGATAACATGTGACATAGAATGAGGATATATGTGGTGGGTATAATACATGGTAGGAGGGGGAATGTGGTTGATATGTTAAAAATTAATGATGTTTTTCCACCCAAATTTTGTGGTATGATTGTGTGGTATGTGGAATTATTTGGGTGGTGGAATTGCTTGGGGTTGTGATTCAATTTATAGCATTGGTTATGAGTTGAGCATGCCAATTGAGATGATGATAGTTGTGGAAGATATGATATCAATGTATTTCATCTCAATGGGTGAGAGATCCATCCAAGTGGGGATATTTTTGTTGGGGACCATTCTATATTCTTTAGATATTATATTACTATTATTGGATGTGTGATTTGTGATTTTTCCTTGGGGAGTATTATAGAATTCAACAACCTTATTGGTTCTTGTTAGTTTTATTTTTTTAATCATATCATTAGTTTTCACATTTAGCATATGCATGAGAGACATTGGCTATGATAATACTAAGAATACATGTTATTATCACCCCATATATATATAATTTCACTTAATATATTTCTAGGAGGGTGTTGGTCATCGAACTAGACATTAATACTTTGGAGTTTGGAGTTGTCGAGTTTCTGCCAAATTTTTTTTTCTTGGTAATGTTTTATTTTAGATATGATTGAATATTTTTCTACTCATTCATTGTTTGTTTGGTTGTATGGGACTTCGGTTTATTTTATATTTAATTGTGGATTTTCTTATAGTTTATACTCTGATCCAGGGAAATAATTTATGAAATTTCCTCTTGGTGTGGGTGATAAAACTTCAATGCAAGTCATTATCTCAATGACTACTCATGGAAGGTTTTGGGGTTCAATCTCACCTCAGATTTCAGTCCATGAAGGTTTCCCAATGAGGTATGTTCATGAAATATTAGATTTTATCATCTTCCAGTGGATGAGATTTTGTAGTGAAATGAAAACATTTTTCAATCAATTGATATACCTAGTCTTTCATTAGTAAATGATTGGTCAATATTTTGTTCACAGGGTCTCAGTGGTCTTAGATGTGGTCTCTACAAGAGATCTATAATGACCTGAACAATTTTAAATAAAAAACCCATTATTATTTAAATTAAGTATCATATGGTTACAGAACAAACATGCATTTCATTGGTTTTATTATATCCTCAATGATTTAAAATAACAATAATAATCCTTACAATTTATAATATAGTTGTTGAAAATGGATCAAATGATTAGTATAAATACAGGGCTTTAACGAATCCAATAGACAAAAACAATGGAAGGGATGGCCTCAATGTCACGACCCGTCCTTGGGGCCCGTGCCGTGACTACCCCAAGCCGGCCTTCCATAGGCCAGGGGCTGGCGACTAGCACCAAGGCGTAAATCCCAACAAAAAGGGAAGGCATTGCCTTTGAAAAGTAAACAAGCACCACAGAGTCAGCAAGCGGAAAGTAACTACAAAGTGCAGAAAAGTAAAGGGGGCCGGAATACAAGCCCAACTGAAAGTACAACTGGAAAAGTAAAGAGAACAGCAACTGAAGAAAAGACGGCGGCCTCGTGTCGTCCACTGGAAATCCCACCTGAAGGGTGGGTACAGATAGCCTCCAGGCTCCTCGGGTCCCACGTCCGCTCCGAGCACGTCCCGCCCAGTGGTCCACCTCCAGGTACCGTCCTGCTCCACGCCCCAACCGAGATCAGCGCTGTCCGTCGTCTGCAACCAACACAACAAGGTGCGGGCATAGCCCGTGCAGGGGTGAGTATAAGCTACTCAGTAAGGACCCCGAGACCCCCGAAGGTCTCCCGAAATCCACAAAGGATATAGCACAAAAGAAAGATGCAATCACGAAGTAACATCAGACTCGACTTAGGTATATGCCCATACATATACCTAAGTCCCCAATTCTAGCTCTGCTTACGAGCTCAAGAACAACTCAATCCACACAGGAAAGCAAGACTCAAATCCACAAGGAGAGTAAACAGTAAATCCACATAGGATAGTTCAACACATTTCCACAAAGGAGAGTAACATAAGATTCAGCTCAAACCAGGATTTTCATTATCAAAAACGTAACTGTTGAAGAGCCCCATCTCTGAAGTGTACAGTGGTCCTGTCACGACTCCGAGGTACTTCTCACTAACCTAAGACTGCTGAGGTACTCCTCCTGTCGAGTACCGCGGGTCTGCTGCCAACTACCGGGCGCTCCGTCCGCTGAGGGTCTGCTGCGAAATACCGGGCGCTCACCCAAATAGCCTACAGAGGTACTCCTCCAGTCGAGTACCACGGGTCTGCTGCCAACTACCAGGCGCTCCGTCCGCCGTGGGTCTACCGCCAAATACTGGGCGCTCCGTCCACTGGGCTAGTCGACTCACTCCAAGTCGAGTCGGTCGAGCAGTCTTCAGGTCTCAGCCGGCTACACGGTCTCCGTACTCCGTACGCTCGTCTCCAGTATCGCGGGTCTGCCGCTACAACCAAGCGCACCACCTCTATCGAGTAAAACAGAAGATTCAGCTCACACAGGTATACTTCTTCGGATGACGATAAAGATGATCCCTGATCCATATAAGTCGTCGGACCCACGAAGGATCGATAGGTAACTAATCTCTGCAGTGACCCACACAGGATCGGGCCCACACAGGATCGGGCCCACGCAGGACCTGAAGCCCTGATCCACGTAGGATCGCTGAGTGCAGTAGTCGTTGCAGTCCGCTGAGGATCTCTGCACGGTCGTCGCAGCAGTCCACTGAGGATCTCTGCACGGTCGTCGTCGGAGTCCACGGAGGATCTCTGCACCGTCGTCGCCGCAGTCCACGGAGGATCTCTGCACAGTCGTCGCCGCAGTCCTCTGAGGATCTCTGCACGGTCATCGCTGTCGAAGTAGCAGTCGCAGCCAACCTAGGGTTCCCGCACACAGCAAGCTCGTTCGGGAGGGTCCGCTCCACGAGCCGAGAGGCTGATACATCAACTGACACGAAGTCCGAAGTTGATGTATCCAAAAGTTCCGTATCGTCAACAGGAACTCAACGTCGCAGACGGCGCGTCAATCGGACGCCCGGTCTGAGAGATATTGGCATTTTCGTCCTAGGGGCCCGGTTGGTTTTTAAGGCAAAACCAACCCGACCGCACTCCACCTGCGTCCAAACCTCGGGCGGAGTATGCCAAAAGATCCGTCTCACTTAGAGGAAATCAACCAAGCTGACGGCACGTCAATCGGACGTCCGTAGCTCAAGATATGAGCGTTTCCGCTCCGAGGGCCCGGTTGGTTTCGTGTACGAACCAACCCGGCCGAACCCCAAGTATTCCGAAACTTGAGTGCGATAAACCGAAACGACTGTCTCGATCCAAGGATCGCGTTGCCGCTGACGGCGGGTCGTTTGGAGGCCCGAAGCTCAAGATACGGCCATTTGAACGAAGTCCGTCCGAAGACGGGGGGTCCGGGCCCGGGCCGACCCGGCCCGACCCCCCCTGGTTGGCCCGAACCGGGTCGGGTCCGACTCGGTTGGCCCGGCCCGGCCCGGCCAGGGCCGGTCCGGCTCGGCTCGGCCGAGCGGCCGACGCGGGGGAAAGCCGCCGCCCCGCGTGACACCCCCGCGGCACCCGCGGGGTGTCGGCCAGACACCCGCGGGGTGCCGCGTGACAACCCCGCGGCACCCGCGGGGTGTCGCGCTGGACACCCGCGGGGTGCTGCTGGACACCCGCGGGGTGCCGCTGGACACCCGCGGGGTGTCGCGCTGGACACCCGCGGCACCCGCGGGGTGTCGCGCTGGACACCCGCGGGGTGCCGCCGCCTCCGGCCGCCGGCGCCACCTCCGACTTCCGCGGGCCGCCGGAGTCGCTCCGGTGACCCGTTTTCCTTCCCGTCTGCGCCGTTGTTCCTCCCGGGTTCCGTTCTTTACTGCGGGATCATCAAACACCCGTTGCAGCACGTTCCGTCATCGCCTGCCAAATCCGCACAAAACGAAGAACGGCGGAGGGTCGTCGGGTCGTGTTCGTTTGGCCCGCACCCTCCGCGTTAGAAATAAAAAACCGGGAGAAAAATGATCAACACATGATCCAACAATTTTAATTAAAAATAAAAATTGTTCATTGAAACCGGCTTTTTAATTTTCGAAGAACGTTCACGAGAAAAAATTAAAAAGGGGGGTAATTTTCCAAAATAAATCCCTACCTTGATGATCGTCGTGCGCGGGCGTTCTTCGCGGAAGAGATCGTCGCGGAAGAGATCGATCGTCGCGTCGTCGCGGGGAGGCGTCGCGTCGTCGCGGATTCCGGCGTTGAGTCGGCGAGCTCAACGAACCAAGAACAACAGATTTAAATTATTAATATTTAAATCTGTGTTTCGTTTAAAACCAAAGAAAAGAACTTGAGAGGAAATCCGAAAGCACTCACCTCGAATGGTCGGTGATCGGAGATCGGAGATCGGAGATCGGAAGAACGTCTCGGGCGAAGGCGTCGTCGATTTTCGGGTTCGGCGTTCTTCGCGTTCTTCGCGTTCTTCGCGTTCTTCGCGAGGGAGAATAAGTTGCGAGGGTTCTCCCAAATCTTCTTAAGTGCAAATAACCAGAGGTTAAGCGTTGGTCTTATTTTATTATTACGCCAACGAATTTGAAAAACTGGTTAAGAAACGATCCATCAATTCGTTGAATTAATTCAACGAAAGAAACGACCCATTTAATTCACGAAAGAAACAGCCCATTTAATTCACGAAAGAAACCGCCCAATTAAATGGTCTGTTAAGAATTTAGAAAACGTGTTGGTTGACTTTCATTAAGACGGGTTTTCACGGGTGCATTTCTTAGCGGAAAGAAACAGCGGGGCTCGTGCGGGCCCCACCTCACAAATATCCTACCAAGGGGGTAGGATATTTCCGGATAGCATCCTATCCAGTTCAACTCAGTTCAAGCCGCCTTTAAGTGGCTTCAAGTGGCTTCCAAGTGGCTTAAGTGAAATAAAATAAAGTTGTCGCAAAATTATTTTATTTCTTAACTTTAAGCCCGAAAATTAAAAACCACACCCGAGAAAACGCAACTCCGGAAGAGGCGTTTCTAAGCGAATATCGGCGCTTCGATTTCATCGGTGCCCTCAGAATTCGATTCCGGGCACCGGTTCAAAAGTTAGAAAAACCCGCTCGTCCGTTCACTGAACGTACCCGAGCCAAACTTCAGAAAATGATTCCGGGCACACCCGGCCTCGGAATCAGGCACCGTCAGAAACTGCGTTCTTGTAAAATTCCAAAGAAAATTAAGAAAAAAAAATTCCTTGAAATTTACGGGTCTTTACATTACTCCCACCACAGGGCTTTACGTCCTCGTAAAGCTTCAACACAAACTAGGGATACAAAAGGCGGTACTGAGCATGCATCTGAGCCTTCCGCTCCATGTGCTCACCTGGACCTTCTCTATCGTGGCCCGGACCACCTCTGGTCCCACTAGAGCTGCTAGATTTCTTCTTTGCCGATAAGAGAAACCTGGTCTCATCCCCTGGATGAACCACATTCTTCGCCTAATACGGTCAATCCCGAGATGGATGATACTAATCCATACCAAGGATGACGTCGTAAGGCCTCGACGCTACTACCAAGAGATCCGACCGTTACTCTCGCCTCCAAGGGTTGATTCACACTGTCGGCATCAGTGTGTGGTAACTGGGTATCCTCCAGTAGATGTCTCACAAGTGAGGGTCAAGTCAACAGTCAAAACTGGAACCTCTTAGTAACAACACAAGAGAGGACAGGGAAGTAAATGCCACAAGAAAGGGTGTCTTTTATTACTGCAGCTCAAGTACAAAGACACAAAGCATCTACAAACATACATCAACAAAACTAGAAGAAACATGAACAAAAGTCTCCAGGTCTGGAGCTAGTTCCTCTCCTGTCCATCTGCTCCCAGAGCTCCATTATCGAAGGCCTCGGCTGCCTGAAGCTGAGCTCTCGCATGTTCACCTACTCCCTGTGGTCGGGGCGGACCTCCTGGTGGTGGTGGTGGCAGAGCCTCAAAGCGTCTCCCACCTCCTGCTGCGCGGCCAGCTCCTCTGCCTCGTCCGCCTCCTCCCTGCGAACCGCCACGGTCGAACCTCTGCCTCTGCCTGGGAGGTTCTTCACTTAACTGCTGATCATCAGCATGGCGGGTCGGACAGTCACGAGCCATGTGACCAATCCCGCCACAGGAGTAACACTGCCCACTCTCGGCACGCCTGGCTCTGACTCCACCCCGGTTCCCTCGCACAACTGAGCCTGAGTCGTGCAGTCGGCCACCGGTAGGTCTGGTCTGCCTGGAGCCATGAGTCATCCGTCGGCTACCTGCTGCCGATGACTCCGCTATCTGCCGCCCTGCGGCAGGTCTCGCTGTGGAATCAGCCAGGAAGCTCTCGATCAGAAGGGCTCTCTCTAGCACTCCTGCCTGGGTCGGGATGTTAAGAGAGATCAGCGATGCCCTGATCTCATGTCTCAATCCCTGCTCGAAGGTCCGGGCCCGAAAGAAGGGGTCCCGTACCATGTCTGTCGAGTACCGAGAAAGGTCGGTGAACCTCGCCGCGTACTGAGCGACCGTCAAGCTGCCCTGCCGCAGCTGAAGAAGCTCCTGGATGCGCACCGCACGGAGGGTGGCCGGGACGAACTCTGAGCGGAAGAGGCTCTCGAAGTCCGTCCAGATGAGGGTGGCCTCATCGTGTACCTGGAGCATCAGGCTCCACCAGCGTCCGGCTGCTGCGTGCAGTAGGCTCGCCGCGAGGATCACCATGAGGTCTGCTGGTGTCCTCACTAGCCTGAAAACTCGGACGACCGCCTCCAGCCAGTCCTCGGCTGCCTGGGGGTCCGACTCCCCACGGAACCTGGGTGGTCGCTGGCGCTGGAACTCGTGCAGAGCTCCGAGGCGTCGTGCGTCGTCAGCTGCCAGTGCTGGAAGCATCGGGGGCTCGGCGGGTAAAGGTACCGCCGGTGCCTCTGCTGTCAACGGGCCCTGTACCGAGGCCTCGTCGCTCGGCGGGCTGTCGTCGCGCCCTGCTCTAGGAACCCTAGCTGGCTGCTGTCGTCGTGCCATCCTGAAAAAAAAACTAGTATGCCACGGTCAGAACAGTATACCTGGTGAGCTGACACAAGTAATCACAAAGAAAACTTGAAACACACATGCAATCAATGTTTTCGGGCATTAAGTCGGAAATCAGAAGTCAGGGTCCTGGTGTATGGATACGTCGGCCGCCGCACCAACACTGGACTCCCTGGACTGATAACCACACTCAATACGCTAAACACTATTGCTTCACATAGGAGGAAGATCAGAGTCTGCGGTAGAACCGACCACCTCTGATACCAATTTGTCACGACCCGTCCTTGGGGCCCGTGCCGTGACTACCCCAAGCCCACCTTCCATAGGCCAGGGGCTGGCGACTAGCACCAAGGCGTAAATCCCAACAAAAAGGGAAGGCATTGCCTTTGAAAAGTAAACAAGCACCACAGAGTCAGCAAGCGGAAAGTAACTACAAAGTGCAGAAAAGTAAAGGGGGCCGGAATACAAGCCCAACTGAAAGTACAACTGGAAAAGTAAAGAGAACAGCAACTGAAAAAAAGACGGCGGCCTCGTGTCGTCCACTGGAAATCCCACCTGAAGGGTGGGTACAGATAGCCTCCAGGCTCCTCGGGTCCCACGTCCGCTCCGAGCACGTCCCGCCCAGTGGTCCACCTCCAGGTACCGTCCTGCTCCACGCCCCAACCGAGATCAGCGCTGTCTGTCGTCTGCAACCAACACAACAAGGTGCGGGCATAGCCCGTGCAGGGGTGAGTATAAGCTACTCAGTAAGGACCCCGAGACCCCCGAAGGTCTCCCGAAATCCACAAAGGATATAGCACAAAAGAAAGATGCAATCACGAAGTAACATCAGACTCGACTTAGGTATATGCCCATACATATACCTAAGTCCCCAATTCTAGCTCTGCTTACGAGCTCAAGAACAACTCAATCCACACAGGAAAGCAAGACTCAAATCCACAAGGAGAGTAAACAGTAAATCCACATAGGATAGTTCAACACATTTCCACAAAGGAGAGTAACATAAGATTCAGCTCAAACCAGGATTTTCATTATCAAAAACGTAACTGCTGAAGAGCCCCATCTCTGAAGTGTACAGTGGTCCTGTCACGACTCCGAGGTACTTCTCACTAACCTAAGACTGCTGAGGTACTCCTCCTGTCGAGTACCGCGGGTCTGCTGCCAACTACCAGGCGCTCCGTCCGCTGAGGGTCTGCTGCCAAATACCGGGCGCTCACCCAAATAGCCTACAGAGGTACTCCTCCAGTCGAGTACCACGGGTCTGCTGCCAACTACCAGGCGCTCCGTCCGCCGTGGGTCTGCCGCCAAATACTGGGCGCTCCGTCCACTGGGCTAGTCGACTCACTCCAAGTCGAGTCGGTCGAGAAGTCTTCAGGTCTCAGCCGGCTACACGGTCTCCGTACTCCGTACGCTCGTCTCCAGTATCGCGGGTCTGCCGCTACAACCAAGCGCACCACCTCTATCGAGTAAAACAGAAGATTCAGCTCACACAGGTATACTTCTTCGGATGACGATAAAGATGATCCCTGATCCATATAAGTCGTCGGACCCACGAAGGATCGATAGGTAACTAATCTCTGCAGTGACCCACACAGGATCGGGCCCACACAGGATCGGGCCCATGCAGGACCTGAAGCCCTGATCCACGTAGGATCGCTGAGTGCAGTAGTCGTCGCAGTCCGCTGAGGATCTCTGCACGGTCGTCGTCGCAGTCCACTGAGGATCTCTGCACGGTCGTCGTCGGAGTCCACGGAGGATCTCTGCACCGTCGTCGCCGCAGTCCACGGAGGATCTCTGCACAGTCGTCGCCGCAGTCCTCTGAGGATCTCTGCACGGTCCTCGCTGTCGAAGTAGCAGTCGCAGCCAACCTAGGGTTCCCGCACACAGCAAGCTCGTTCGGGAGGGTCCGCTCCACGAGCCGAGAGGCTGATACATCAACTGACACGAAGTCCGAAGTTGATGTATCCAAAAGTTCCGTATCGTCAACAGAAACTCAACGTCGCAGACGGCGCGTCAATCGGACGCCCGGTCTGAGAGATATTGGCATTTTCGTCCCAGGGGCCCGGTTGGTTTTTAAGGCAAAACCAACCCGACCGCACTCCACCTGCGTCCAAACCTCGGGCGGAGTATGCCAAAAGATCCGTCTCACTTAGAGGAAATCAACCAAGCTGACGGCACGTCAATCGGACGTCCGTAGCTCAAGATATGAGCGTTTCCGCTCCGAGGGCCCGGTTGGTTTCGTGTACGAACCAACCCGGCCGAACCCCAAGTATTCCGAAACTTGAGTGCGATAAACCGAAACGACTGTCTCGATCCAAGGATCGCGTTTCCGCTGACGGCGGGTCGTTTGGAGGCCCGAAGCTCAAGATACGGCCATTTGAACGAAGTCCGTCCGAAGACGGGGGGTCCGGGCCCGGGCCGACCCGGCCCGACCCCCCCTGGTTGGCCCGAACCGGGTCGGGTCCGACTCGGTTGGCCCGGCCCGGCCCGGCCAGGGCCGGTCCGGCTCGGCTCGGCCGAGCGGCCGAGCGGCCGACGCGGGGGAAAGCCGCCGCCCCGCGTGACACCCCCGCGGCACCCGCGGGGTGTCGCGCTGGACACCCGCGGGGTGCCGCTGGACACCCGCGGGGTGCCGCTGGACACCCGCGGGGTGCCGCTGGACACCCGCGGGGTGCCGCCGCCTCCGGCCGCCGGCGCCGCCGCGCCGGCGCCCCGCGCCACCTCCGGCTTCCGCGGGCCGCCGGAGTTGCTCCGGTGACCCGTTTTCCTTCCCGTCTGCGCCGTTGTTCCTCCCGGGTTCCGTTCTTTACTGCGGGATCATCAAACACCCGTTGCAGCACGTTCCGTCGTCGCCTGCCAAATCCGCACAAAACGAAGAACGGCGGAGGGTCGTCGGGCCGTGTTCGTTTGGCCCGCACCCTCCGCGTTAGAAATAAAAAACCGGGAGAAAAATGATCAACACATGATCCAACAATTTTAATTAAAAATAAAAATTGTTCATTGAAACCGGCTTTTTAATTTTCGAAGAACGTTCACGAGAAAAAATTAAAAAGGGGGGTAATTTTCCAAAATAAATCCCTACCTTGATGATCGTCGTGCGCGGGCGTTCTTCGCGGAAGAGATCGTCGCGGAAGAGATCGATCGTCGCGTCGTCGCGGGGAGGCGTCGCGTCGTCGCGGATTCCGGCGTTGAGTCGACGAGCTCAACGAACCAAGAACAACAGATTTAAATTATTAATATTTAAATCTGTGTTTCGTTTAAAACCAAAGAAAAGAACTTGAGAGGAAATCCGAAAGCACTCACCTCGAATGGTCGGTGATCGGAGATCGGAGATCGGAGATCGGAAGAACGTCTCGGGCGAAGGCGTCGTCGATTTTCGGGTTCGGCGTTCTTCGCGTTCTTCGCGTTCTTCGCGAGGGAGAAGAAGTTGCGAGGGTTCTCCCAAATCTTCTTAAGTGCAAATAACCAGAGGTTAAGCGTTGGTCTTATTTTATTATTACGCCAACGAATTTGAAAAACTGGTTAAGAAACGATCCATCAATTCGTTGAATTAATTCAACGAAAGAAACGACCCATTTAATTCACGAAAGAAACAGCCCATTTAATTCATGAAAGAAACCGCCCAATTAAATGGTCTGTTAAGAATTTAGAAAACGCTTTGGTTGACTTTCATTAAGACGGGTTTTCACGGGTGCGTTTCTTAGCGGAAAGAAACAGCGGGGCTCGTGCGGGCCCCACCTCACAAATATCCTACCAAGGGGGTAGGATATTTCCGGATAGCATCCTATCCAGTTCAACTCAGTTCAAGCCGCCTTTAAGTGGCTTCAAGTGGCTTCCAAGTGGCTTAAGTGAAATAAAATAAAGTTGACGCAAAATTATTTTATTTCTTAACTTTAAGCCCGAAAATTAAAAACCACACCCGAGCAAACGCAACTCCGGAAGAGGCGTTTCTAAGCGAATACCGGCGCTGCGATTTCATCGGTGCCCTCAGAATTCGATTCCGGGCACCGGTTCAAAAGTTAGAAAAACCCGCTCGTCCGTTCACTGAACGTACCCGAGCCAAACTTCAGAAAATGATTCCGGGCACACCCGGCCTCGGAATCAGGCACCGTCAGAAACTGCGTTCTTGTAAAATTCCAAAGAAAATTAAGAAAAAAAAATTCCTTGAAATTTACGGGTCTTTACACTCAACTAGTAGGATCGTACCATATGAAGCCCATTTATCATAGATTCCAATGGAGAAAAAATCAATAGGATTTTCCCCTGACCAAGTCCAACTCCAGATCCAACAACTTCAGCATTAGTGATTCCATTTACGAGAGAAGTTCAAGCTCATCAAGATCACAACCCAGAACATGTACATAAAACCCCCAAATGAATGTATCACTATCACATACATTATCCTAAGGGTGATGGATGGGGTATTAAATGAATATATATCAAGAAAATAATAAAATGAATATGTATATTAAATTTTCAATACAATAATGTGAATATTTTCTTCTTATCATCACATTATAAATGATTTTGATTTTTATACAAGAAAACAAAAATTGTATTTATAATTAGTATTCAATATCAATTAAGATTTCTATTTTGATAAATTAATTGATTTTGTAAACAAATAATATTTTAATGAAATTTTATTATTAAATAATGTTTATTAAATATAAATGATCCTAAAATTTTTATGATGTCAAATTTAATTTTTATAGGGGTTCAAAAATTATTATTTTTAGAAAACCCAACATTTCCCAATAAATGTTGATAATTATATTAAAATAGTAAATACATAAATTTATAAAATTATTTTGATAAAATGAAAATTATTTTTTTAATAATAATTTATGAATTATCAAATTGTGAATTTTTCATAATTTTTTGAGATACCCAAATTTTCATTTAAAATTTAAATTCCATATAAATATACAGAGTGTTGTATGACATCCTAATTACAAAAAAGTGATATATTAAATACTATAAATGGTATAAAAGACAAAAATTTTGTCCTAAATTTAAAATAATGGGACTTTATGTTTATTTGAATAATTTTATTAACCCTTTATGAATCCTCCAAAATAATTAAAATATTTTAATGTTTTAATATCATTCGTTTAAGAGTGTAACTCGCCTCCACATCAACAAGTGGAATATTTTTATATATTAGGAATGTTACGGTATAAAATAAATGAATTCACCCCTATTTGTTAGAAACCATGGTAAAAAACCATTTTAGGGTTTTTGGATTCATTTATTTCACTATATGTATTCCAAAACATACGTTTGTGTAATGATAAACAATTCCCGACATTTTCCTATATAAACACACCTGATATCCGATATATATTCACTGAAAATCCTTTTATAGCATCCTTAATCATACCTAGCCACTCTAGAGTCCTCCAATAGTTACTATATTCCCTCAAGAAGCTCCTCCCACACATTTGAAGTCTCAGACTCAACGTAATGGATCCTCAATTTCTCCTTTTTATTCATATTTATTTAATATATTATGATTTACATTTACAATTACTAATGTTTGGATATGTCTTTAAATGTCTCTAATATTATGAATTTTATGTTTAAATTAGGATATACCCCTTTTTTGTCATCAACTTATTTTATTAATTTTTATGTAACATCATTATGTAGTTGAAATTTCACCATGGTTTTCCAGGCTAAACCCTTTTTAAAGTGAATACCATACCAATTTCCTATTAAGTGTATTATCGATTATAAACATACAATTACTTTATTTGTGACATATATTGTTGTATTAAACACTCCATGATCATTGAATAAAATATTATGATGAATGAATTCATGTTGTATGATCTTTGTGGAACACATAAGCATGAGAATGAAATGAATGTGAAGGATGCACCAGGAATTATAGAGAACTACAATGAATTGGGTAATGTTTATTCTCACGAGACATAATTTTGGGACCAAGAGTAAACCTCATTCATTTATGGGAATTTTTTCCATCATGAAGTCCTGAAAGTTATACTTTACCTAGGATTATAATGTAGTGTTTTATGTTTTTCCATTTTTTGTATGTCTCCTTTATGATTATCATGCAATATCATGTCTTACTATTCTTGTTTATGATTATCACCCCTTTATACCCCATTGATATTCCTATTGTCTACCATTTATTACATTCTTCATGGTATTCCAATTTAATTCCCTTACATGGATTTATATCTCACCCCTTTATTTTGTATGTCCCTAGGTTATCCTATGCATTTTTAAGTACGTGCAAGTAAAAGAAATTTCCAATAAAGATATTATATTTCCTATTTTATATTTTTATGTATTGTACCCAATTACAAAAGACAGTAAACGTCTCATGCATTTGGGTTATATTATCTTAAATCTTATGTAACAAATCATGTATTAATGTGTAATAAAGATAAGGGTTGTCATAGTTTGTATCAAAGGAAATGTTTAGTTTTCATATTGTTAAAATTTGGAAACTACAAGAAAATCATTATGGATAAAACTAAATATAAGAAAACATCCGCTAGTTTTATTAAGTTTTGAGTATGCTATTTATCATGAATATACATTCCTTATTGGATACTACATGTTGATGTGGATATGGTACATATGTACATAAGGGTAAAACCCAAAAGCACCACTATGAGCAAGTATCAACTAAGAAATATGGAATGACAATGGGCCTTACTACACACCTGGTTCGACACTCCTATAGGAGATTATTTGGTAAATTCATAATATCAATTTAAAGAATTATTAAGGGAACAAAAAACACATAAGATTATATGTTAGGAAATACATCATGGATAACATATATTAAATCCTATAACGTTATAAATTATGAATATACATGTAATTTTTACGTTAATTCATTAATGTAAATAGAATACCTTCTATCAATTTAATAGTCAAAAAATTACAATCCCTAATTTTTCCTTTATTCCATCGAGTGGTCAGAAGTATGGTGAATTAATTAAATAGTCAATGTGGCAAGAAATGTGATGACTGCCCCATTGAGATGCCTAACCCATTAGGAGTTGGAGTCAGGAACATTGTGATGATACTATATCAGAAAACATAGGTTATGAAGTGAAACCTATATCAGGAAAAGCACCCAATTCTCCCTAATAAATAACATGCCACAATTGATACCTTTATGTGACAAAGCCCTTTGACTTTCAATGGATCGTCTCAACCCTTAATCACGGAATAGTGGATCAACTCTATTGAGATGTTATTCTTCATAATTCAATGTTGTGATCAAGATAATATTATACTATATGATTATCATATGGTGGGATAATTTGATAAATGGTGTATATAGACCAAGAATAAAATGCCTAAGGAAGAGATCAAAGCAATGTGGTGGAAGGAATTCAATAAAATGTTTTTTGATAAATATTTTCCTCACACTCTCTAAAATTAAATATAATGAACTTTATTTTCCCTCATGAACAATGATGAAGAATATATTGGGGGTTCATGGAGAACATAACAATGCTTGGATGGTATGTCACTGGCATAATCATTACCACAAAATAAAAGTTTGACCACTTCTT
Organism: Viscum album; assembly: GCA_963277665.1. Taxonomy (NCBI): domain Eukaryota; kingdom Viridiplantae; phylum Streptophyta; class Magnoliopsida; order Santalales; family Viscaceae; genus Viscum; species Viscum album. The sequence continues at coordinate 1,196,134,320 of OY728121.1, read as the reverse complement.
TGGTATTCTTAAACCTTTTCTATGAAAATCCATGACAATACCGTACATTAATATCTATGAGGAAATTGTCTGTTGCGCCCGCAAAGTCAAGATAGATATTAGAGAATCTCAGGGGTTTCCTTGGGATAAGAAGTAGAAAGTGTATTTTAATTATGGAGGCCTGATGGAGAAATTTAATGGTGCTAATAAATTTCAACATCCCACTTTTCAAATTTTTTGAAAGAAGCACAATTAAAATTTCCAAAGGGGGACAAGGAAATGATTTAGGTGTGGGAAGTAAGGAATTCTAGCTAGAGATTGATGATAAGATAAAAACTCTAATGTAATAGAGGAAATAAATTCTCTGATCAACCATCAGCACATTGTTCATTGATTCAATAGAAAGAAACCAGGGAACTTTTCAAACTAATGCTCTATGACAAGAGTTTTCAGAGACATCCAACAACCTATAAGGCAGAAAGGGATATCATATACTATCACAACCATATAGGTGGATCCTGAAAAATAACTGGTTATATGTATTCAATTTGTTCATTTTATAAGGGATAATAACCTTTTTTATTCTCATTCAACACATTCCTTCAAATCATGAAAGTTAATTATAACTATTCAAACACCACTACAGAGCATGAAAGTAGAGATGTCATTGAAAATGGAAAATGGGGAAATTATTTCATCCAAAGTATATAAATCCTATCCTATCAATGTTTGTGGGATGAATTTTCTAGATAACCTTTTCATACTCCCTTTTGTGGAAGATGAGTTTATTCTTGGAATGGAATGGATTTCCCTATGTAAAGCCAACATAAATTTCTACAGGAAGGAGATATTTCACAAAATTGTGAATCATCCATTGATTATATACAAATTTTAGGAGATGGATTAACATTATTTAGAACCAACATCTCTTTCATGGATTTTATTTCCCGATGAGAAATAATATATAGCACATATGATTGAGTCTAAGGAAAGAATCATCCTTAATGATATTCCTATTATGAGGGATACGATAATTTGTTTCCTAAAGAATTGTCTACTCTTAATCCAAGCTGAGAGGTTGAATTTTAAATCAAGTTTAAATTGTGGGTGTTTCAATTATACCTGAATCCATATAGAATGGATATATTTGAACTTATGGATCTTATAAAATAACTATAGAAGAATCTTGATAAAGGGTGCATATGACCAAGTGCATCACTATTGGATGCACGAGTCCTATTCATTAAGAAGAAGAATTAGTCAATTCACTTTTTCATTGATTTTTTTGAACTCAAAAAGATCATAATAATGAATAATTATCATCTTCCACAGATTGTTGACATGTTCGATCAACTATGTAGAGCACAAAACATCTCCTGGGTGGATCTATGGTCAGGATACTACCATGTTAGGGTGAAGAAGGAGGATATCCCCAAGACTATTTTTCATACATGGTATGGGAATTTTGAGTTCATTGTGATTCCATTCCAACTGACTAATTATTCATCGATCTTTATGGAATAGACGAAAAGAGTCTTTAGGTATTAACTCAATAAATTTTTGGTAGTATTTATATATGATTTTATAATATTCTCTAATATAATGTTGGATCATAAGGAGCATCTATGCACTATACCAAAGTCCTTGAGAAATGATATGCTTTATTAAAAGTACTGAAAATGTGATTTATGGTTAATGGAAGTCTCATTCATAGAGAATATCATCACAAATAATGGGATATCTATAGACCCTTAAAACACAGAAGTAATTGAATGATGGTAGAATCCAACATTTGTGACATATATCCATAGTTTCTGTAGATTAGTTATGCAGCATCGTCGATTTGTTATAAAGTTTTCACAATTATCAAACCCTATAACCCAGATAACATGGAAGGGATTTATGTTTTCTTGGAATGATTAATAAAAAAAGAGCTTCATGGATTTGAAAATGAGGCTCATCAATGCACATGTAATCACACAACCCAAATGTGGATGGATTTTTTTGGTATTCAGAAATAATTTGAAGACGGGAATAAGAATTGTGTTAATTAAAAATGAAAAGGTGATATACAATGCTTGAAGTCGGTTAAAGGATCTGGAACAGATTTACCCAACACATGACCTAGAGTTGGATTTAGTGATATTTTTATTGAAAATATAAAGGCACTATCTCTTTGGGGGTTGTGTTAAATACATTTGGATTACAAAATCTTCAAGTACATATTCACTTATAAAGAAAAGAGTATGAACCAATGATTATGGATAGATCTAGTCCAGGGTTATGAATGCTCTCTAAACTAGCATCTGAGGAAAGAAAATAAAGTGGAAGATTATCTAAATAGAAGGGATCTAGAAATTCTATCATTGATGAGAATTTAGAAGGATCGTATCTTCTTATAAATGAATAGGATAGATAGGGGAATCATAAAGGAATGAACATCATCAATCCTTCCACAATTAATTATGCAATCATCCCTTCTAGAGTGGATAAATGATTTTAAATGCGATGATGTGGGAATTCAGATGAAATTAGAATATATAAGAATAGTTAAATCTTAAAAGTTTAATGTTAATGAATAAGGTATTGTAAGATTTAGTTCATGACTATTTGTTTCATAAAATCATGAATAAATGGAGGAGATATTGGATGATTCACATAGCTCAGCCTTCTCCATACTCCTAGGAATCAAAAAGTTGTTTCGAGATCTATGAGATCACTATTGGTGCGAGAATTGAAGATGTAGATCATAGAATATAAATCAATATATATTTTTTGTCAACAAGTGAAATTATAAATTAAAAAATACATGTGGATGATGAAACCATTACCCATACCTATATGGGAATTAGAGGACATAATTAGGGAAATATTCACTAGTCTTCCAAAGACATAAAGAATAAATAATTCAATTTGGGTTATGGTGGAACTTCGTACAAAGAATTCTCATTTAATTTAAATTTGGGAGGACTTATGATTCAATTAACTTATAAGGATATACATTAGATAAGTGGTGATGCTATAAAAAACACCACAATCAATTGTATCTGATTGAGACCCATTATTTACCACCTTGTTTTGGAAAAGTCTGCAACATGATCTAAATACTAATTTGATCTTTAGTACAACATATCACCCTCAAACAAGTGGCCTATCTGAGAAGTCTATCCAGAATCTCATGGAAAATTTGATATCACACTCAATTGACTTCAAAGGAGTGTGGGAAAAATATCTTCCTCTAGTTAAGTTTAAATAAAATATTAGTTTCCACTCATGAATCGAAATGGTTCCCTATGAATCTCTTTATAGTAATAGGTGATGAACTCATTAATGCTTTTATGAAGTTGGGGGACACAAACTACAAGGTCCAAAAATGGTTGAGGAAATGGGGGAAAAGGTCGAGACCATTCAACTGCACATCAAGGATACTCAGAGTTGATAATATAAATATGTTAATAATCATCGATGAGACCTATATATTGATGTTTGAAACATGGTATTACTCAGGAAATCTATATGGAATAACATAATGAGATTTGGTTAGAATGGAAAGATTTTCCCAAGATACAATAACCACTTTGAGATACTTGATCACATCGGAGTGGTGGTCTATCAACTAGTACTCCCACATAACCTACATGTAGTACATGATTTATCTCAAGTATCCCTCTTGACGAAATGTATACTAGACCCCTTATATTTACTCAATAAAGAGGTGTTACCATTGGATAATGACCTTTTCTATGTGGATCATCCAGTGAAGATCTTAGATCATAGAGATAAAGTTCTTCAATATAAGACTAATCGCATGGTCAATGTCTAGTTGGGAAAACATTTTTCTGTAGAAGAGATGTTAAAACTAGATTAATTGATGAAACAAAATTACCATAATCAATTTTAGTTTGTGAAATGAAATTTTTTACGAACAAAATTTAAGATTGTAATAACCTGAACAGTTATAAATAAATTTATGCAAATGATTTAAATTAAATGACTTATGGTTGTAGAAAACAGATGAATTTATTTTATTTTTTATATATCATTAGATTTAATATACTATTAATAATCGTTATTTCTCATAATAGATCCATTGAATAGTGATCACATGATTAGTATAAATATATGGTTTTAACAAATCAAATTGATGCAGACAAATGAACTTTTAGCCTCAACCTGTAGGATTATGCCCTATGAAGCCCATTTATTATAGATTACAAGGGATATAGAATCATTAGGATTTTACCTTGACTAATCCCAGAATAAGGTCCATTAACATAAGAAATATCGAAACCATTTACGAGAGAGGTAAGAGCTCATCAAGATCACTGCCCAAACCATGTGCACCAAACCACCCCATTAAAGTCTCACTGTCACACTCCTTACCCTTAGGAAGTTCAATAGTGTATTAAATGGGAATGTATTTGAAACGCACGGACGATTGTCGCCTATCGACCGGTCAAAGTTCTGGTGCTCTGCTAATGTGTATAGCAGCACTCGGGTCGAATCCTCGGCGATGATACTTTGTTATAGTCGTTTGTTTTTAGTTAATTGTATTCTGATTAGGGGAGTTTGTTTGAAAAGCTTAATTGAAATGATTTATGGATGATGTTTGATTTACCAAATTGATAAATATTGGGGTCAGTTCATCATTGGGGAGTTAAGCATGTGATATCCTTGATCCTTACCTTGTATTGCATTAAATTAACACCCATGTCATAAGTTGACGTTGATTGGAATTCCTAAGTGTGAAGGCCTTAATCCAAGCCTTAACTTAACTTAGGGTTCTAATCTCAATCAAAACATATTTATGGTACTGTATTTATGGTTCCAATAATCCATGGAAACCACTCTTTAAACAAAACATATCATTAATCCATGACATATTAAGTTTAACATACACAATATTAATTTAAAGAATACGCATCGAGCAAAACTCTCAATCACTTAACATCCCCGAATTATAACTCACCCCAATGAGATATTTACTCATCCATTTGATGTTTAATATTCTGGTTAAAATAATTATTATGATAAATTAAGAATATAAGAAAAAGAAAGGGATTAGAAAAGAGTGGTACGTTGACACACACACACGAACAATGATGATAATTAAAAACGGATTTTCGATTGAATGAGGAAGCAAAAGAAGGGAAGGGGATTCAACTGAATTTAAACTATTATAAGAACATAAATATTAAACTATAGAAGGTGGATGAGAATAAGAGATATTGAAGAAGTAACTTGCATTAAAACAGAATTACAAAGAAAGAGAATTACAAGATTACAAAAATGAAGAACACAAAAGTAAGTGAAAACAAAGAGAGGAGGAAAGGTCTCTCAAGTGAAAACTTGAGTATGTCATGTCCTCCCAAGCCGTTTTCAAGGCTTTGGTCATGCCAATATGATATCCTCTCTTCTGAAATGCCAACCCCTCTCAAGGAGATAAGGGGAGAGTATTTATAGCCCAAGGAGTGGTCTGTTTGCATTCCCAATCTATCCCTCCACTTGCATCGCCAAGTTTGCTATTCAGACAGCCGAATCTTCAAATATCTCCTTATTCAAAGTTGTATACAATAAGGTTGGACAACTACTCTCAAAATATATAGTCACTTGGAATTAAGGATCAAACGGTATGGCCGATTGACTAAACAAACATAAACTGTCCATTTCAATCCAGTCTTTCTGAAGTCCATAATGTGAAAGGGGTTTTGAATATGATGATTCCTTCAAATCCGAATGGTTTATTCAACAAAGTCGGCCACCTATATCTCTTCTTTCACACTGAAAAATCTCAGCTCTATTTGATTCTTACATCATGAGAGATGTAATGAATACCATACTGATTTTAATTCTCGGCCAGAATTGTGGGCTGGAATTCAAAGCTTTATTTGGGCCCCTTGTTCTTAGATTTGGGCCTTGAAATTTTTATCCAAGATGACATGTAGTGTCCCCCGAATTATGGTTGAGAGTTAAGGTTTTTGGACTTCTGTATTGAGCCCAGTAAATCAATCTTAAAGGATGGTCCAGTTTGTTCAATGATTCTTTAGTCTTGTTTGTGAGGACCATATGACCCTTCAAATGGCAGAATTGGCTCATGGTACCTTCTAATGAAATGTTGTATATTGAAAGGAGAATCCAAAAAAACAAGAACCACACAATTTGGATCAGTATACGTACAGTTATTATTAAAACATTAAAATGACTCAATTGGACTACTTCTAAAAATGCTCAAAAATGATACTTAATATTAATACATTAATATTTCACACAAATTATGCACATTTCATATAAAATCAGTAAAGGGGGGATATAAACTATCATGAAAATATTAATAACATCAACTCCCCCACACTTATCTTTGTGCATGTCCTCATGTGCAACAAATATAAAAACATGACAAAATCATTTTCACTCACCAACAAATATTAAAATTTTGTTTTCTCCAATTAGGGGAGGTTTAGACTATTTCACTCGTCCATTTTGAAATCCACCACAAGTTGTTACAGAAATAATGTTCCAAAACTAATTAATTTTTCCATGCTCAAATTTAAAAATGGAGAATGTGGACACTCAAAACGCACACCTCTCAAGATGACAATATTTATTTGTGGAGGTTCACTCTTTCACCAACCAAAAGTGAAAATATTAGAGTTTGAAAAGAGCTCTTAGCTTCCAATTCCTATCCACAGTGAACAAAAATCAAGAGGTCTTTTTAAGGGGTTTTTCTGTGGCTATGGGATGGTAGGAATATAATGTCCAAGAGAGAGAATAAGAGGGTTAAAATACCAACATAGAAAAACAATGCACATTTTGTTGAAATAAAACATGGAAGGAAATGAAAACACATATTTTCAAGGGAATGATTGTGTGAAGAAAGACACAATAGAGGATGAAAATATGAAGGGGATGAGAAGATCAAATATTTACAAGACACAAAACGTCTCCCAATGATATAAGAATATAATGCAAGTGTTCTTTTTTTCCCTTTTTTTCTTTATTTTTTCTAAAGTTGACCTTAAAACAAATCTCACACTCATATCCCAACCGATGTTTGATCTCCTCACGACACTAATTGTAATAATTATAACATGATAAAATGTTGAGAAAGAGTGATTTTTGACCCATCCAAGACACAACCCATTCTTATATTCATTTTTTTTGAATTTTTTTTTCTTCAATTTTTTTTTAATTTTTTTTGAACACTTTTCAATATCATTTGTACAATACATTCCCAAATCCCACTGAATGAAAAAATCCCCCCCACACTAAAATGGATGCTTGCCCTCAAGCATATGATAACACACCAGAAATTAAGGAAATGATACCCAAAAATGAAATCCATTCCCCCCCCACAATTAAATTTCAAAAACATATGCAATGAAAATCCATGTTGATATTTGGTGGGATAAGGTATTGGGATTGTAATGTGGCTATCAAAGAAAAGGATTTCATAGGCTCGAAGGGGCTTTCAAAAGGAGGATTAATGTAAGGGAAATGGGAGGCTATTTGGCTATTGTGATTTTCATGTGGTTCAGAAAATGCCCCTATCATATTAATGCACACTAAGGCAGGAAATTCAGCTCGAAGGTCTACAAACTCAAGACTCACAAATGGGGGTGAAAACACACATTTTGAAAATATGGCCATAGGTGGCCTTGGCATGAAAGAAATTGTTTGTTCTCATAGTTTGGGAAAAGCATTTTCCAAATCAAAAATTGAGCATTCAAAATTTGTTAATTTTGACACAAAATTATTTATCCAAATTCATGATGAAAATACAAAATTTTTCAGATGAAAACATGTCTGTTAACTCCCCAAAATGGTTGGACAAAATTTCAAAACTCGATGGTGAGTAAGCATGACTCTTTTTTTGTAATTTTTTAAGTAATTGTGTTTTTTTGGTTTTTTTTAGTTTTTAAGGTTTTTTTAAAATACACACCCACACAAGAAAGATAAAAAGAAAGGGTTTGATGAATAAAGTGGTAAAAAATGAAATAGAGAGGAAGAAGAAGAAAGAGGTAGAGAGAGGAAGAGATAGAGAGAGAGTTAAAGGGAAAGAGGTGCCCCCTGGTTTGGATTTTGTGGGTTGCCATCTCCATCTAGTGGTGTGTTGGCTAGAGAATTTGGTGATTTGGTGGAAGTCGAGGTGGTTCCAGGACAGTGGGAAGTTACCTGAAAAATAAAATTCATTATTCATCTAATGAAAATCTAAAAAGAAATTGAAATTTCATAAAAGTAAAAGAAAACATGGGTTGCCTCCCAAGAAGCGCTGCATTTATTTGTCTATAGCTGGACAATTATAGTGGACTACCCATAGTCTGACGGTGGTCATCGTATTTTCTCAACTCCAGTGTGCTTCCAGAAAAACTTTTTCTTTGGGAGGCCTAATGATTCATTGGATAATTTCTTCCCATCCTTCTTGGTTTTCTTGCAATTCAATGGGGTTGGAAAGAGAATATTTCTATCCTCACTTTGGTCTTCAACCTGAGGAATGATTTTATCCACAAAGTGAATGTTTTCTATTCTTGGAAATTCTGGAAGATGGCTCAATTATGATGGTTCATTTATGTAAGGATCATATAACACAAAAGCAGAGTATGAGATCCCAATTGTTTTTGACTCATTTATTTCATCACTTACCGATGTAGAGTAATGAGGATCAGTGGAGTCATATGACTGAATAAAATTTTCAATATCCTTTATTTCAATGTTTTTTTCCAAGGAATGGTCAATTTCAACCTCAACAGTTATCACTTTATTAATTAGGGTACAAATATCACAAACATCACTACCATCAGGACAATATAAACACATTGGTTCAAGGTTCACATCACATATTATAGAATTTTCAGAATCATGGATATGAAAGGATGAATGTGGGATAATCTGATCTGAATCAACAAATGAGCATTCTAGTTAATTTTCCTCATTACCATCCATGTTGGAGAATTGGAGGTCAGAGGTGAGATGATATTCCAAAGAGTTTTCAAGATCCTTTAGATCAATGGAGTTTGCATTTGTAATGTCAACATCAATTTCACCATTAATCACTTGGTTAATGAGGATGCAATATTCACAAACTCCTCTATTAGTAGAACAGGAATAACATGATGGATTAGGATTCAACACACTCTGAGGGGGAGTTTCAGAAACATGGATAGAGAATGCAGAGTGATCCGCATATGGGTATCGCATGGCTTGGAAAATGTTGAACTTGACCAGTTGGTCTCCAAATTCCATGGATAAGATGCCAGCATGGACATCAATTTTGGTTTTAGATGTCATAAGGAATGGTCTTCCTAGAATTAGGGGAGATCGAGAAGAGTTTCTCTCACCTTCCATGTCAAGGACATAAAAATCGGCAGGGAAGATAAGATCATTAACTCGGACAAGGAAATCCTCAATTATTCCCTCAGGACTGGTTGTGCTTTGATTGGATAACTGAATGACAACACCCGTTGGGTGCAAGTGACCTATACCAAGGTTGGAGAATATGGATTTGGGCATGACATTAATTGAGGCTCCTAGGTCTATGAGTGCATCATCAAAGTTGGAACATCCAATTTGGCATGAAACCGTAAAGGTCCCTGGATATTTGCACTTAATGGGTATGGAATGCTGGGTGGAAACATTTTCAAAGGTCCTAAGTTGCCTGTTGTGGGTACACAATTCATTAAGAAACTTGGCATACTTAGGAATTTGTTTTATGGCATCTAAGAGGGGAATCTTGACTTCAACACATCTAAACATGTCGAGCATTTCAGGATCAGGTTCAAAGGACTTCCTTGGTTTAGAAGCAGCTTGTGGAAAAGGAATTGGGTTCCTAAGTGGAATGGAAGGACATGATGGAATGGATTCAGATTCCTTTTCAATTTTCTATTTTTTTTCATTTTCTAGGTCAACATTTAAAGGAGGGTTTGAGGATTTATCTTGAGGCATAGCAAGTTGCTTTCCTGATCTAAGTGCAATTTCACTTTCATTGCCCTTGGGTTTGGGTAATGGTTGAGCTGGGAATTGGGAAGAATTTTTTTGTTGTTCCTGGCTCAGGTGGGATGCAAGTTGACCTATTTGAGTTTCAATGTTTTTAAGGCTAGAATGAGTGAAGGAGGCAAGATCTTCTACTGCACTTTCCCATGTTTGCTTGGAAGAAGAGGCTTGTCCCTGGTTGGGATTGCCTTGATTTTGGTTCTTGGGAAATTGATTGTATTGGTTTTGGAATTGGGAAGGCTCACTAGGATAATGGAATCCAGGAGGAGGATTGTTCCTTTGAGGTTGAGAAGCAAAAGGATAAGGTTGGTGGAAGTTACCAACACCTTGACCATATTGGAACTGGTTTGGGTTTTGAGGAGGGAATTGAGGGGGGTGAGATATGGGATTACCATACATAAGGCCTTGGTTATAGGAAGAAGAGAAAGGCTCAGAGTGAGGTTGGTTGAAGTTTCTAACAAACTGACCTGATAGTTGAGGATTGGTGTTCTGCTGAGCATATGCGGCATTGATATCCATTGGTCCAGATGAATCAGATTGATCCTCTTGAAGTTGTGGACATGTGTATGTTGGATGAGCTGGGGAGCTACAGATTCCACAATTCTTGATAGGTCCAGGGAATAGTGACTGTTGAGAAGATGAGGTTTGGGCTTTGGTAGCCACTGCTAGTTGACGCACAAGACCTGTAAGTTCACTCATCCACTCAGTCATCTAGTTAGGCTCTATGAATTGATTATCTTGGGCTTGTTTGACTTGAGCATGTGCTCGATTATGGAATTGTTGTGTGTTTTCAGCCATGTTACTTATGAGATCTCTTGCAGCTGCAGGAGTTTTGTCAACAAGAGCACCGCCACTTGCGGCATCAATGAGGGTTCTCTCCATAGACAATAACCCCTCATAGAAGTATTGGATCAAGAGTTGGTCAGGGATTTGATGATGTGGGCAGGTTGCCACAAGATTTTTGAACCTCTCCCAGTACTCATGGAGTGATTCACTTGGGAATTGATGGATACCACTAATTTCCTTTCGGATAGAAGCAGTACGAGAAGCAGGAAAGAATTTCTCTAAGAAAAGTCGCTCCATGTCATTCCATGTGGTTATGGAACCAGGAGGTAGGTAGTAGAGCCACGACTTAGCAGTGTCATCTAGGGAAAACGGGAATGCTCAGAGTTTTATTTGTTCTTCAGAAACCCCTTGAGGCTTCATGGTAGAGCATACTACTTGGAACTCTTTAAGGTGAAGATGTGGATCCTCATCGGCTAGCCCGTGAAAATGAGGGAGAAGTTGAATCAAACCCGATTTGAGTTCGAAGTTAGTTTCAATGTTTGGATATTGAATACCAAGAGGTTGGTAATTCATATCAGGGGCAGCGAGTTCTTTTAGGGTTAGTTCCCTAGGATTGGCCATTTCAATTTCAACTGGTTGGATGAGGACTGGTTCTTAAATTATTTGAGTATCTCTTATGTTCCTCCTAAGTTGGCGAAGTGTTCACTCAATTTCAGGGTCAAAAAAATCGGAGGGAATTTTTGGGAGGCTACGGGGCATTCAAAGAGATTTAGAAAGGATGATTAAGGGGAGTTTTTCTTTGTATTTTCTCAGTTTATGATTTTTATGAGAAGACGGGTTTTTCTTTGTGATGTTTTTTCAATTTTTTTTAAAATATTGTTTTTTTTTTGTTTTTTTTTACAATAACCAGAAACAAATGACTACTTAAAGCACCATCCCTGGAAATGGCACCATTTGAAATGCATGGCCGATTGTCGCCTATCGACCGGTCAATGTTCCGGTGCTCTGCTAATGTGTATAGCAGCACTCGGGTCGAATCCTCGGCGATGATACTTTGTAATAGTCATTTGTTTTTAGTTAATTGTATTCTGATTAAGGGGGTTTGTTTGCAGAGCTTAATTGAAATGATTTATGGATGATGTTTGATTTACCAAATTGATAAAGATTGGGGTGAGGTCATCATTGGGGAGTTAAGCATGTGATATCCTTGAGCCTTAATTTGTATTGCATTAAATTAGCACCCATGTCATAAGTTGACGTTGATTGGATTTCCTAAGTGTGAAGGCTTTAATCCAATCCTTAACTTAACTTAGGGTTCTAATTGCAATCAAAACTTATTTATGGTAGTGTATTTATGGTTCCAATAATCCATGTAAACCACTCGTTAAACAAAACATATCATTAATCCATGACATATTAAGTTTAACAAACACAATATTAATTTAAAGAATACTCATCGAGCAAAACTCTCAATCACTTAACATCCCCGAATTATAACTCACCCCAATGAGAGATTTACTCATCCATTTGGATGTTTAATATTCTGGTTAAAATAATTATGATGATAAATTAAGAATAGAAGAAAAATAAAGGGATTAGAAAAGAGTGGTATGTTGACACACACACATGAACAATGATGATAATTAAAAACGGATTTTCGATTGAATGAGGAAGAAAAAGAAAGGGGATTCAACTGAATTTAAACTATTTTAAGAACATAAATATTAAACTATAGAAGGTGGATGAGAATAAGAGATATTGAAGAAGTAACTTGCATTAAAACCGAATTACAATGAAAGAGAATTACAACATTACAAAAATGAAGAACACAAAAGTATGTGAAAACAAAGAGAGGAGGAAAGGTCTCTCAAGTGAAAACATGAGTATGTCAGGTCCTCCCAATCCTTTTTAAATGATTTGGTCGTGCCAATATGATATCCTCTCTTCTGAAATGCCAACCCCTCTCAAGGAGAGATGGGAAGAGTATTTATAGCCCAAGGAGTGGTCTGTTTGCATTCCCAATCTATCCCTCTACTTGCATCGCCAATTTTGCTATACTGACAGCCGAATATTCAAATATCTCCTTCTGCAAAGTTGTATACAATAATGTTGGTCGACTACTCTAAAAATTTGGAGACATTTGGACTTAAGGATCAAACGGTATGTCCGGTTGATTAAACAAACTTAAACTGTCCATTTCAATCTAGTCTTTTTGAAGTCCATAATGTGAAAGGGGTTTTGAATAGGAATATGCCTTCAAATCAGAATGGTTTCTTCAAAAAAGTCGTCCACCTATATCTCCTCTTTCACACTGAAAAATCTCAGCTCGATGTGATGCTTACATCATGAGAGATGTCATGCATACCATACTGATTTTAATTCTCGTCGAGAATTGTGGGCTGGACTTGGAAGATTTATTTGGGCCCCTTGTACTTTGATTTGGGCCTTGAAATTTTTATCCAAGATGACATGAAGTGTCCCCAGAATTATGGTGGAGAGTAAAGATTTTTGGACTTCTGTATTGAGCCCAGTAAATCAATCTTCAAGGCTGGTCTAGTTTATTCACAGATTCTTTAGTCTTGTTTGTGAGGACCATATGACCCTTCAAATGGCAGAATTGCCTCATGGTACCTTCTAATGAAATGCTGTATATTGAAAGGAGAATCCTAAAAAACAAGAACCACACAATTTGGATCCTTATAGGGACAGTTATTATTAAAACATTAAAATGACTCAATTGGACTACTTCTAAAAATGCTCAAAAATTATACTTAATATTAAAACATTAATATTTCACACAAATTATGCACATTTCATATAAAATCAGTAAAGGGGGGATATAATAAGTCATGAAAATATTAATAACATCAGTATTAAAACCACAATAATATTAAAATGTATATTTTATTTTAAAAATAATATATTTCATATTTCTTTCTTATCATTATTTTATAAATGAATTTTAATTTTACACAATAAAGCACAAATTACATTTTTAATTATTATTAAATTTAAATTAAAATAAATATTTTGATGAATTAATGGATTTTTGAAACCAATAAATTTTTAATAAAATGATATTATAAAATAAAATATTAAAAATTAATGATCGAATAATTTTTTTGAAGTCAAATGTAATTTTTATAAGGGGTTCAAAACTGTTACTGTCAATAAACCTTTCATTTATCAACAAATGTTGATTATTGTTTTAAATGATAAAGTTAAGAAATTAAAAAATTATTTTTACAAAATTGATATTATTTTTTATTAATAACTTCTAAATTAACTAATGGTGTATTTTTCATAATTTTCGGAGACAGTCGAATTTTCGGGTAAAAAATAAATATCGTATAAATATACAGAGTGTACTATTACATCATGATTTCCTAAAAGTGATTAAATAAATACTATAAAATGTATCCATAACTAAATATATTTTCCCGGTTTATAATAATGTGAATTTAGGTTTATTTTATTAATTCTAAAAATCTTTTATGAGTCCTCCACAATAATTAATATAATTTATAGTTTTAAAATCATTTCTTTAAGAGTGTGGCTCACCTCCACATTAAAAAGGAAAATATTTTATTAATTTCGTCCACTTACCATATTAAATAATAGAATACACCCTTATTAGGAACAACCCATGGGATGGTATGTGGTTTTGGATGTTTTATTATATAGTTTCAAAAACCTTCGTTTGAGAAATGATAATGATTTACCCACTCTATTCCTATATAAACTCAACCAATCTCTCATTTTTCATCAGTAAAAAATAGTGGAGCACTTCCATACACTTCCCTCACCCCTCAAGAGTTCTACCAAGGTGCCTCAAAGCTCTCAAGAATCTCTTATCAAATACTTTTACTCACACTCTCAAAGGAAGGGAACTTAACTTCTCCTCTTTATTCAAAATTCGTTATTATCTAAGGCCTTAAATATCTAATTCATAATGTTGGGATATGTTTTTCCATGACCCTATTAATTTCCATTTTATATCCAAATGATGAGGGTCCCCTTTATTCATATCAACCAAATTTATGTACTTTTATGCAATGTTGTTATGCTTCTAAAATTTCACCCTGATTTTCTCTGCCAAAACAATTGTTTAGTGAATCCCATACCCCTTTCATATCAAGGTTATTCACATTTATAAACATATAATTATTTTATATGGGAATTAAATTTGTTTATTCCACAATCCATTATTTTAAAAGAATATATTATATTGAATTAATACACGTGGTATGATTAATGTAGAATACGTAAGAATGAAAATGAAATGAATTTGATGGGTGCACCCAAAATTATATAGTGCTCCAATGATTTCAGATATTTTAGTCTCATGAGACATCATATTGGGATATGGATTAAACCTAAATCATTTATATTACTTTTTCTATCATTATTTATTGGCACTTTTCCATGACCTATGTTTATGATGCATTGTTTTTAGTTGTTTCCACATTTCCCATGTTTCTCTTATGATCATCAGGACATATCATGAATCATTATTCATGTTTATGATTATCACCTATTTTATACCCCCATTGATATTCCTATTTTATAAAATTAATTACTTACTTCATTTTAATCTATTTTTATTCCCTTACTAGGATTTATTGATCTCTTATTTCTTATGTATGTCCCCGGGTAATCCCATGCAGTTTTATATATGACCATATTAAAGATGTTTTCAATAAGGATATCATATTTCTAGTTTTTAGTTGTTATGTAATTTATCAAATTCCCAAAGTCACAAGACATATCCATATTCTAGGTTGTATTAATTTAGTATTATGTAATAAATCATGTATTAATTTCTAAAAAATATAAGGGTTTTCATAACATGAGCAGTCACCGACGTAAATAGTAAGACCTCTATCAATGTTGGAAGTCAATGTAATTAGTTTACCAACTCGGCCCAGCTATAATTGTGCAGTGTGACCATGTGTACAAGTGTTGAATTATCTCTTGAAAGTAGTGATTTTATTTGATGACTTTTCAATCAATATTTAAAATCCTCATAACTTCCTATTGTAATTGAATGTGCGGTAGTGTTATACTAAGGACGTTGGACATAAATTCCAAACCATGAGATCCTTAAATGCCTTATTTGTTTCTTGTAACATTTCTCAATTTTATGTTAGTAATGAAATTTATTTGGAGTTTGTGTGAGGGAAAAAAATTTACAATGTAATGTTTCACCACCTCATGCCATTGTACTGTTCACCAAACAGGGGTCAATACATGACCTCAAGTATGGTTCCCAATACTCTAGAGTCTATCAACCAATAGCGTGAGTCTACAATAAAGGTGTGGGGAGAAAATACCCCAATCATTGATTCCCTAATAGTTAATAAATCACTAATCCTCATATATAATAGAAAAAATGAAAGTAATATATAACTCACAATAATTTATTTTTGCATTCATAATGATCTAGTGAACTGATCACCAATCAGACTAATCACATATACATAAATGGATATAAAAAGAAAAAAATACATTAATAAGGCCATGATCAATCATCAATCTCCATCCTCACCCCAAATATCTAATCCCATATGATATATCCTACTAAATCATGTAATAAAAGGAATTTTCCAATTTGGACCAATAATGTGTGTAAGTATTTTTAGGTCCTGATGTTTCATGCCTACCTAAGCCAGGTGTGAGTACATAAATTAATAAAGAACCACCAAAATATTCCCATACAGAATAGTTAAATGAATTTTACATTTATAAGTTATGCTCGTTTGAATAAAATAAATAAATAAACTACAAGAAATTAAATAAATAAACATCATCCAACCTTGAAACAAGTTGACTCATGAGATCATCTATACCTGTAATATTTCATTTTAATAAGAGTTGAAATTTGTTTAGGGAATTTGAATTTTGAATTTGGTTGAGGGGGGATTTTTGAAATGAAACATAAAACTCATAATTTTATGATTTTAGCCTCTCAAATTGGTGTTTTTCGACATGTAATGTAGTGTGTGTGGGGTAAAGGATGTTTAGAACATTACTAAAATGAATCCAGGAAGGATTGGTCTATAGTAAAACATTATTATAAACACCAGGATCCTATCAGCTAACTACAGGGGGTCAAAAGTGTCAAATGACCCTTTTAAACATTTATGTTTAATGGTGAATCCCCATTATTAATTATCTTCTATATGAACAACATGGGGGTCAAAATTCCTCCCTATCCTCTTCTCCCCCATGTTTTGGGGAGGTTTTCGATGATTTTTTTGTTGTATATTAAGTTATGGTTCTCCAATTCTTCTTCTATCTCTTCTTCTCCCATTGCCTCAGAATTTTATTTTTTCAGTTTGTTCTTCTAATGAAATTTCTATGGATAATGGTTAAATCATCTATTTTTGAATGGTATTTTTCGTGATACTCCATTATGATATCCTACAATGATTTCCACCAACTATCGTTCATTGATTTAGGAAAGAAACATAATTCCATGTTTTTATTTGGTGTTTCATTAATTTTTTAATTTATATTTTTTATGGAATCATCTTCTGATTTTAGGATTTTGACCCATGGTGTGGTTGGGGTCCTTTGTAGACCTCTTGTGGGAGTTATGATATTGTTTTAGTGCAACGAGGACACCAAATGTGAATTTAGGAATTATTAATAATTTTAATTAAATTTTTATTTTATACCACATCAAACCCGTGAATAAATTGAAAAAATACAGTACCCAAGTATCTCTAACCCAGTGATAAATCCAACACTAAAATGGAATTTTTTTCGTATTTGTAGATGCCGAAAAAGTCCGTAATTCCTAAAGTGTTTTTAAATGACGAAGCGAAGTCATATTCGGACTTAGAGGTCCAGTCCGGAGGTCCCGGAAGTGTTGCGTGAAATTAAATATGAATTGCATGAAAAAATGTTGGTCGCGCGAAAGATGTCCAGAATTCACAAAAGGGCCCAGAAGCGGCGTTCAATTTTTCTCGCCCACTCCCACCCCAAGTGCCTTTTTGTTCCGCCGTTCCTAGAATGTAATATTTCACACGCCACCTAGATTCAGTGATGCCGGAGGACAATACATAGAAGGAGACCCCTTCCATTTTGGGGTTTCAGAATCTGGACCAGCTCCCGTGCATGAAATCGGACTCCCGCGTGCACAATATGACTTTCAGGTATTGACCCTTTTCATGTAACCTCTCCCTGGGATTCACCCATGAATGCAATCCCACCATTTTAAATAAAATGTATAACTCCTCAGGGTTCCTTTTTTGTGTGCAATCCTTTCCTTTTCACGTAATACCTTCCATTGCATGCAAAAACCCAATTGCGCGCTATCCCTTCGTTAGGTTTTTTTCATGCGTTAGGGTTCGGTCGTTTCCCCCCGCGCACAATTCACATCCATTGCGTGTATTCCCCTTAGTCATGTGCAATTAATCTGCCCCAATTACGTGCTATCCCGGTGTTTTTCGCGCAAACCTTCTCTTTGCGTGAAATCCCCATGTAGAGGCCCGAAGCTTGACGTACATGGACATTACATTACTTTTGAAGAATACTTAGTACATAACAAAAACACACACACAAGGATCGTAATAGTTTAGTGCCTTTGGAAACTCGGAATATAATCTTCTAATCGTGGTGAAAGATCTTCAACATCTCCTATAAAGATCTTCCTTTTTTTACCTAAAACCTTTCTTTATATCCTGGGGAAAAAACATAAAAGGGTGAGCTCAAATGCTCAGTAAGGGTAAACAAAAGAAATATCAATCACATCATATACATAAGAACATAACTTTTGGAAATCTTAACCAGAAAAAGAGATCATAATATCATAACATGGGATAAATCATAGAAGTGAAATGTAATCCCAATAATCATAACTTAAAACATGAATCTTGGTGGCATACACACATAATCATATAGAATCATTTCTTATTAGTCAAGACTCATTTCCAAGACTATCTTAGTGGACAAAGTCCATTTCTGAATCGAGTCACCCTCGTTTCAGTCCTGTTTCACTGAACCGGTATAACCTACCATTCCAGCCATGTCTATCTCATGAGATATAAAATATTTACCCAATTCATTGGCGGGAGATATAGGTCCCACCCATTTCATAATGATACCATTATTATGTGTGCTACAAAATATTAAATCATACATCATTTCATAACCCATGTAATAAAAATAGTAATCTTAAACATCGTGACATCATAAAACAATTCATATAAGATAAAGGAATTCATAAAAATTATTCCATCACAACATAATCAAATAAATGTAAAAATAGGGATAGAAACATAACCCTTTATTATCTTAGATGGAAAATAATTTTGATAAAACACTTGATCTCCATTCTTGAGGAAAATATCATTTCTACTTCAAAAACATTTTCCTTTCTTAACATGTCATACAATTTTAAACTAAAAGAAGTTGATTAAAAATAAACTTGAAAACTTGTAAAGTAAGATTCTTGGAAATAATGTTTTAAAAATCCATTCATGCCGTATAAGTTAAAAAACATTCTTCTCGTACCTTTGTCAGAAATGTCAAAAAGTACCTCATACGAAAACAACAAAAGATTCCACTCATATCATTTACTAAAAACTCATCGAAGGGTAAAATTGTATTTAAACAATTGTAGGTGGATGGAAATAATATTACATATTGAGGAAACTGTTGAGTCAATAAGGTTTTCCTTATGACTTTTCCATTCCTTCTTGTTTTGAAAATCACAAACACCTTATCTTTAAGGAAAATCGCTTTTGTAAGGAAAATTGCTTTTATAAGGAAAAATGTTTTCTTAAGGAAAAACGCTTTTATAAGAAAAATTTATCCTTATCATATTTTCATTAATATTTTTTTCTTAAGTATGAAATTCGGATTCACTTTCTCGGAATCATTAAAACTGATAAAAAGCATTCTGTTTTAGGGTTCGGATTCTGGACAAGAACTATAAGGAAGTTTCACTCCGAATTCCGGTTATGAATTCTGACTAAGTTCTATTCCAGATTCAGGATACGAATTCTAATGACGAATTCTCATTACGAATTCTGATGATGAATTCTCATTACGAATTCTGATGATGAATTCTCATTACGAATTCTGATGACGAATTCCCATTACGAATTCTGATGAAGAATTCCCATTACGAATTCCAATGAAGAATTCCCATTACGAATTCTAATGAAGAAATCTCATTCCGAATTCTCATTACGAATTCTGATGATGAATTTTCATTACGAATTCTGATGATGAAATCTCATTACGAATTCTGATGATGAATTCTCATTACGAATTCTGATGATGAAATCTCATTACGAATTCTGATGATAAATTCTCATTACGATTTCTGATGACGAATTCCTATTCCGAATTCCTATTCCGAATTCTCATTCCGAATTCACTCATTAAACAGAATTTGGATATCATTGTTTTATACACTCTGAATTTGTTCACTCCGAACTTTCACTCCGAAATTTCTATTCCGAACCTTTATGTTAGAGTTTAAAACGATGTCGTACTTTCTGTTACACTTACTTTGTTATAAAACGATGTCGTCCATTTTGTTATAAACTAACCGTTGTCTAAGTGACACGTGTACAGGTCCCTCCGAACTTTAAGGGAAATATGACCGTTGGAGAAGGAGCCGACCTCACCTATAAATAGGAACTCATTTGAAAAAGCTCACAACGGATGGATGAACATTTGAACTTTGTGCATACATGCTGTTGAAGTGATTTCTAGAGAGAGAGTCTCTTATTAACTCTCAAAGCTTCGTGCGACTCCGAATGTTGGTGATTACATTCGAGGGCTTCCGGGGATAGGAAGACAGAGGTGCCGACTACCTTAAAGATCGAGGGCTTTCTTGCTGAGAAAGACAGAGGTGCCGACTACCTTAAAGATCGAGGGCTTTCTTGTCGAGAAAGACAGAGGTTGCCAACTACCTTGAAGTTGAGGGCTTGCGGGGATAGCAAGACAGAGACACCGATCTTCGTATCGAGGGCTTACCCTGGTGTGGGTAAGACAGACTTGCTTGAAAGTATAAATCAAGGGACCTTTATCCAAGGTTGTTGGATACCCTTCTCTTTGGGTTAAAAGACTATCATCTTGTTACTAGTAGTTCTTCTACTTGTACTTGTTTTATTCCGCTGCATTTTGTATCTTAAGGAAAGTATAATTTTCTTATACTTCCCTACTTACTTTGATTAGTTTAGATTCTATACGCTTTAAGGTAGAATCTCATATTGTAACTTCTGTTAAGTTTCAAATTCCGGAACCATATTTCCGGAACCTTCTTTTGGAATCTCTTTCCAAGTTTAGTTCGGTGTTAGAGGTGTTGTGAATCAACTTAGTTTAACTTTGTTAAACTTAGTTCTTTCCTTTTCTTAAGGAAACTTTAGTTATTCATAACTAACTTTAAAGGTTCCAAAGGAATTTTTAAAGTATACAATTCACCCCCCCTCTTGTATATTGAGCATCTCATATTATATTTCGATCCTACAATTGGTATCAGAGGTTGGAAACCTCTTACTCTATACCATTCTTACATTTGGTATCAGAGCCAAGGTTACTGAAATACTTGTACTCACGTTTAAGTTTTTCTTGCTCACTTTTCAATTCCGAACTTTTTCATTCCGGATTATCCATTCCGAACTTTTCCTATTCCGAACTTTTTAATTCCGAATTTTTGTTATTAACAAGTTTGTTTCCAAGTTATTATCAAGTATGGCAGGAATGAATGTTGGTTCGATAGACAATTTGAATCCTACAAGGCCACCAATCTTCGATGGTAATGATTATGAATACTGGAGAGATCGTATGAAGACATTTGTTATCAATACTGGAGTAGACAACTTTGTCATGCTTACTGGTGATTACAAAATTCCTGACAAGGAAGTCAGAACCTTTACTAACCAGGAGAAGCAAGAATATCAACTCAACTACAAGGTACGCAACACTTTATTATGTTCAATGACCAGAAATATATATAGCCAAATTTCTTCTTGTGAAGCAGCTAATTGTATATGGAAGAAGTTAGAGGTTACTCATTTTGGGACTTCTAAAGTGATTGAGACAAGGAGAGCTATGCTTAGAGCTGAATATCATGGCTTTAATTTTCCTTATGGAGAACCTATCTGTAAAGTACAACAAAGATTTATGACAATCGTCAATAGTCTACAGTCTATGGGAGAGAAAGGTTTAGATGATGAAGCTCTTGTGGACAAGATAATTGACATTATGCCCAATGAGTGGGAATCCAAGAGAACAGCTATAGATGAGAACAGGAAGGTTACTCAAATAACTCTTGATGAATTATTTGGAACTCTTCTACAACATGAGACCAGAATGAAGAGAGATGCTGACAACATCAAGAAGAAGAATGGAAATGGTACTGTTGCTTTTACTACAACTTCGAATCAGATGAAAGCTAAGACTCCTGAGAGAGTAACCAGATCCAAATCGAAGAAAGTCATTTTCCAATCCGAATCTAGTGAAAGTGAAGTTTCAGAAAATGAATTAGCCAATCTTGCTCGAAGGATGAACAAGATAGCTGGACAAAGAAACTTTCAATCCAAGTATAAGAAGAAGGATAGGAAAGATAAGAAAGATGGAGAAGTTACTTGTTATGAATGTAAGAGAGCTGGACATATTAGACCAGATTGCCCTATGCTCAGAAAGAAAGAAAGAAAGGAAAGGCATTCAGACAGGAACAGGAAGAAATATTACAAAGCTAAAGCTAAGAAAGTTTTGAAAGCTAATGACACCTGGAGTGCCAGTGGTGGTGACTCTTCAGATGAATCTTCTGAATATGAATCTTCAGGACAGAAGAATCTTGGTCTTATAGCCAGATTACCTATTTATAATCATTGTCTTATGGCTAAGGTACGAAATGCTGAATCATTGACCAATGTTTCTTTAAATCCTAATGATAGTAAGTATTATAACTCTTCTGATGAAGAATCATCTTCTGATGAGGAAAAT
This sequence comes from Viscum album, assembly GCA_963277665.1. Classification (NCBI taxonomy): domain Eukaryota; kingdom Viridiplantae; phylum Streptophyta; class Magnoliopsida; order Santalales; family Viscaceae; genus Viscum; species Viscum album. The sequence continues at coordinate 1,196,111,598 of OY728121.1, read as the reverse complement.
ACTTTACCTACTTTTGAAGAAGTCTCTAGATTTGCTGAACTTCTTGAGATTGAGAATTCCAAACTCAACAAGAAACTTGATAAGGCAAATTCTAGGAATTCTATTCTTACTAAAGAGATATCAGATCTTTCTAAAGATCTTGATAAGAAAAATGCTGATTTTGAAAGTATTTCAAAAAATCTTGAGGAAGTAAGTTCTGAGAAGAATAAACTTTCTAAAGAGTTAGAAAAAGTAATTTCTAATAAAAATGTTTTCGAGCCTAACTCTAGTTCCAAAACTAATGATTTTGAAGATAAAAACTTGGTTGTAAAACTCAAGTCTGAAATTTTTTCCTTAAAGAAGTGCTTATCAAACTTTACCCATGGTAAGGAAAATTTTGATAAGATGTATTCTCAAATACGACCTTTAAGAAATAAATCCGGATTTGGTTATACCCATGCAAAACCTGTTTTCAGCAACAATTATTTTGTTCCTCAAAGTGCCCCATTTTGTACTAAGTGTCAATGTGGTGGTCACTGGGCAAGAAATTGTTCCTTAAACAAAACCCAATCCTTAGGTTTTCATAAAGCTTATTTTTCCAAGAAAATGTGGGTACCTAAGATTTTATTGTCTGGAAATCTCGGATCCAAGCAAGTTTGGATTCCGAAAGTCTAACTTTGTTCTTAATTTCAGGAAAATAAAGAAAGTTCCAGCAACAATGTTTGGTACATGGATAGTGGATGTTCCCGGCACATGACTGGTAACAAAAGCTTCTTTGAAAAAATTATCAAGACGAAAGGAGGAAAGGTAACTTTCGGAGACAATGCTAAGGGAGAGATTGTTGGTATTGGTAATATTGTTCTTTTAGGTAAAACTTTGATTTCAAATGTTCTTTTTGTTAAAGGTCTTAAGCACAACCTCATTAGCATAAGTCAGTTATGTGATGAAGGTTACCTTGTGAATTTTAGGAATGATAAATGCTTAGTTCACAATTCCAAGGAAGAATTTATTCTCTCAGCCAACAGGCAAGAGAATGTTTACACCTTAAACTTAGAAGACCTAAGAAGCCAAGATTTACCTTGCCTAAGTGCAATGGAAGATCATTCTTGGTTATGGCATAGAAGACTAGGACACTGTAATCTTAGAAACCTATGTAAACTCTCTAAGAAGAAACTAGTTAAGGATCTACCGGAGCTTAGATTTGATTCTTCTAAAGTTTGTGATCCTTGTCAATATGGCAAGCAACATAAATCTAGTTTTAAGTCAATCGGTGAAGTCTCAACAACCGATGCATTACAGTTGGTGCACATGGATCTTTTTGGTCCTACACAAACTGGAAGCATTGGAGGCAAATACTATGTGTTTGTTCTAGTTGATGATTACACTAGATTTACTTGGGTCTATTTTCTAGCAAGGAAATCTGAAGCTTTTTCTTATTTCAAAAGTTTTAGAGCTCAAGTTAAAAATGAGAAAAACCTTCCATTGAAAACTATTCATAGTGATCATGGAGGAGAATTTCAAAATTCTGATTTTGAAACTTTTTGTAGTAAGAAAGGTATTACTCACAACTTTTCAGCACCTAGAACTCCTCAACAGAATGGTGTAGTTGAAAGAAGAAATCGAATTCTTCAAGAAATAACTAGAACCATGTTGAGTGAATATTCTATTGCTAGACATTTCTGGGCTGAAGCTGTAAGTACTGCTTGTTATACTATAAATCGAGTTTTGATTAGACCTTTTCTTAATAAAACTCCTTATGAGTTATGGAATGGTAGAAAACCAAGGCTTTCCTACTTCAAGGTTTTTGGTTGCAAAGTATTCATTTTGAATACTAAAGATAACTTACATAAATTCGCACCAAAATCAGACGAAGGAATTTTCTTAGGATATTCCACAACCTCTAAGGCTTATAGAGTTTTTAATAAAAATACTTGTACTGTTGAGGAAACAGTACATGTGAAATTTGATGAGTCAGATCCTTTTGTTTTTAAAACTTCCCAACTTACATCTTCGGATGTGTTTTCAAAAACTGATTGTCAACCTTTGTTAGAAGAACCTTCTGATAAGGAAATTGTTCTAGAAGATACTTCTGAAACATTTACCCCAGAAGACTTTCTACCTTATGTTGATGAACAGGTTTTACAAAACCCAAATCAGATATTTCTTAAGAATCATCCCAGTGATAGTATCATTGGTGATGTAAATCAACCTGTAAGGACTAGAAGTTCCTTAAGAAATGAAGTAGAACATCTAGCATTTCTTTCCCAACTAGAACCTAAAAGCACTGATGAAGCTTTAGGTGATGATGATTGGATCAAAGCAATGCAAGATGAGCTAAATGAATTCGAAAGGAATAAAGTCTGGACCTTGATTGAAAGACCTAAGGAAACTTCTGTTATTGGAGTAAAATGGGTCTTCAGAAACAAATGTGATGAAAATGGAGTCATTGTTAGAAATAAAGCTAGACTTGTTGCTAAAGGCTATAATCAGCAAGAAGGAATAGACTATGAAGAAACCTATGCTCCAGTAGCTAGACTTGAATCTATCCGTATTCTACTTGCCTTTGCAGCATTCTTTAATTTCAAACTATTTCAAATGGATGTGAAATGTGCTTTTCTTAACGGTTATGTTCAAGAGGAAGTTTTTGTTGAACAACCTCCTGGTTTTGAAGATACAAAACATCCTGATCATGTTTTTAGACTTACCAAAGCTTTGTATGGCCTTAAACAAGCCCCAAGAGCATGGTATGATAGACTCACTGGATTTTTGCTTCAAAATAACTATGTTAAGGGAAATGCAGATCCAACCCTTTTTATAAAGAAAGATAAGAAAAATGTTTTGATTGTTCAAATTTATGTTGATGACATTATATTTGGTTCAACTCAGCAATCTTTGACTGATTCTTTTGCTAGTCTAATGAAATCTGAGTTTGAAATGAGTATGATGGGTGAGTTAACATTTTTCCTTGGTTTTCAAATTTCTCAAAAACCAGAAGGAACCTACATATCTCAACATAAGTATATTAAAGATCTTCTTAAAAAGTATGGTTATGACAACACGAAGAGTATAAGTACTCCTATTGGTACCTCAAACTCTTTAGATCTTGATGAAGCTGGAAAACCAGTAGATCAAACATCTTTTAGAGGTATGATTGGAAGTCTACTTTACTTAACTGCTAGTCGACCAGACTTAATGTTTTCAGTATGCTTATGTGCAAGATATCAATCCAATCCTAAGGAATCTCACTTAAAGGCAGTTAAAATAATTTTTCGCTACCTTAAGGGAACCATGGATCTAGGATTATTTTATACTTCTGGAAATGATTTTGTTCTAAAAAGCTTTTCTGATGCTGACTTTGGTGGTTGTAGAATGGATAGAAAAAGTACATCCGGAACTTGTCATTTCTTAGGAGATTCATTAGTTTCTTGGTCATGCAAGAAGCAACATTCTGTTGCACTCTCCACTGCTGAAGCTGAATATGTAGCAGCTGGAAGTTGTTGTGCACAAGTGTTGTGGATGCAACACACACTCACAGACTATGGCTTGAGTTTTACTAAAACTCAAATATTGTGTGATAACACAAGTTCCATTGCTCTAAGTAAAAACCCTGCACATCACTCCCGTGCAAAACACATAGATATTAGGCATCACTTTCTTAGGGATCACACACTTAAAGGAGATATTATTCTTCAGTTTATCGGAACGCAAGATCAACTTGCTGATATTTTCACAAAATCTTTACCTTCTGATAGATTTGAATATATTAAACAGAAGTTAGGAATGATAACCGTAAGGTAATCTTCCTTAATTAACTTTCTGTTGGAAAAATCTCCTCACAGTAATAAACTCCTTTTCATAGGGGGAGTACATTTGTTTGTTTATTTAACAAAGTTTTTTTTTTCAAAATTTGTTTTCAAATTTTTCGGAACGAAACTTTCCGGAATGGAACTTCCGGAACTACAATTCTCCAGAATGGATATTTTCGTACAGAATACTTCTGGAATAAAAGTATTCGTATTGAAAATTTCCGGAATGGAAAATTTTCGTACTGGTATTTTCATAATGGAAAAACTTTCGTATTGAATCTTCCATATCAAGTTTTTCTATTAAGTTTTTTTTTTTTTTTTTTATTGAGTTTTTCGTATTGAGTTTTTCGTATTCGTCTTTACATTACCCATTACGAATAACTTTCCTAAGCTAACCCGAAAGGTATGATTTCCTTACTAAAGTTTTTCGTAATCATATTTTACTTGCTGATATTTTCTTATAGTTTGTTTTCGGTTTTTTTTTTATTTTCTTGAATTTTGTTTTAATAAAACCTCAAAAAGATCGGATTCAACCTCTCAACCGTCAGATCTGATCTCAGATCATTCTAAACCGTTAGATCAACCGAGGAAGTTGAACCGTCATCCCAAAGCCTATATAAAGGGGACCCTATTTTCTCGTCCCACATCGATCTCAAGCTCTTGCGTGCTGAAGCTCTGTATCTCTGATTTAAGGCTGTTCCGAACTACAGTTTTCCAGTTCCGAACTTCAGTCTTCTCAGTTCCGAACTTCTCAGAGACTTCTAATCCGAATGTCTGCAGAGTTAGCTTCTCAAGAGATGTCTTCAACAAAGCCCATTTCACAGTGGTTAGTCTACAGAGAGCGGTTAGTGCATCCGAATTTCTTCAGCAACTATGATTCTATTATATCAAAGAATATCAAGCTCAATGGCTGGGAAGATGTTGCGATATCAAAAACCGGCAACCAAGATGAAGTTTACCCAGACTTGCTTGTTGAGTTTTATGAGTCGGTTGCTTTCTTTGTGGAAGACAATAGAGAAAAATTTTCCTTCAAATCGTATGGCAAGACTTATAAGCTATCTTACACCAAGGCTGCAAGCTTGGTAGGGTTGAATTATGAAGGGGAAGCTGAGTTTATCTCGCATGTTCTGCCAGACTCCTTGGGTAGTTTCAACAAGGAGAAAGCCTTAGAAATTCTCGGACTGGATGATGATAAGGCTTCGAAAATTGCAACCCTATCTACAAACTTCCGGATTCTGGAGTTATGGGTGCAAGGGCTTATTGTACCGAGAAAAGGAGACAAGGACAGCTTGAAGAAGAGTGAGATATACATCTTAGATTTCTTGATAAATCAAAGGAAGTTCAACCTGATGAAGCATATCCTTCTTAATCTTGAGAATTTGAAGAAAGGGAATCTGAGAGCTCAGATAGTAATGTACCCGGCAATATTGTCAAAGCTGATAGTTCGGTGCCTTGAGTCCTTCAAGGTTGCTTGCAGTTCTAAACCGAAAGTTTGCAAGATCATGTTGCTCAGTGATGCAACTCTTAAAAGGATGAATATAGCTTTTGACAAGAAGTCTGGCATGTTTATTGATCTTCCTCCTCAAGAAGAAGTGACTCCGAAAGTGGCTGATCCGGAATCGCCTAAGCCGGTAAGGAAGAGGAAGCTGAAAGAAGTGGTAGGTGAAGCTGAAGAACCTAAGTCTAAGGAAGTCCATTCCGCACCTCCTAAGCCTAAGAAGAAGAAGACATATACTGATGAGGTTGCAGCGAAGTGGAGAGCTGACAAGGAAAAGAGGAAGGAAGGAGATCCACAGTTCGGATTGGATCCCGCAGAGGCTAAGGCTCTGAAAGAAAAGGCTGCTGATGAGCTCGAGAAGCAAGCCAAGGAAAAGAAGCTGAAGAAGAAGTTGTCAGAAGCTGAGGCTGTGCAAGCCTTGTTGAAGTTTAATGAAATGGTTTCAGCAACCATTCCCGTTCCGAGAACTTTTTCTTTGGACTCTCTACCTGAGACTCCAGGAAGAAATCTCGATGATCCGAAAGAGGCTGCTGCTAAGAATGCTGAGGAAGTAGAGCTAGTGGAAGAAGTGGAAGAAGCTGCTGAAGGAAGTGGTGAGACAGGAGATGTGCTCAAACAAGTAGATGAATACAAGGGAACTCCTTCGGAACACCTGTCGCTCCGAACATCTGAAGCCGAATCTTCAAAACTAGTTACTCCAGTAATTGAAGGAAAGGAAGGAGAGGAAGAAGTTTCTTATCATGGAGAAGAAGAACATCTTTCACTTGATGCTGCTCAGAAAGAAAATATAGAAGTTGTTGATGAGGAAGATTTGGTTGTTCAAGTTTCTGACAGTGAGAAGAAATCTCCGGAACAGGTTTCTATTCCGAAAAAAGATAAGGGGAAACAAGTTATTGCTGATACCCCGAGTTCAGAAAAGAGTATGAGGAAGGAAGCTGGTAGTTCTTCAAAGAGGAAGTTGGAGCTTATTGAAGAAGAAAATTCTCCTAGCAAGATGTCAGATTCGGAATCGTCTTCGTTGGGGCACGATTTTGTTGTTCAATCCTTGAAGAAGTTGGTGGGAACCATTCCGACTTTCTCCAGTATTGATTCTCGGTGCCAGATGCTCCAACATACGCTGAATCAGAAAACCGATTCCGTATCCATGGTAATGGATAAGTGTGTTGAGATAGAAGCCCAGTTCAAAAATTTCTTCATTGGTTACGAAGCCCATAAAAGATCTTGCAAAAGGATGACTAGCTGGTCGAAGAAGAATGTGGAAGAGATGAGGTTGCTGGATGAGTTTCAGGAGAATGTTAAGGATGCTTTTCAAACCGAGGACAAGAAGTTTCATGAGATGACTGCATCATTCGATGAGAAATTGGCAGAGGAAAAGAACATTCGGAGTCAGGAAGTAAGAGATCTGAATGGAAAGCTTAACTCTGTTAATCAAAGTTGGAAATTTGAAAGGGATCATCGGATCAATTTTCTAGAAAGGATAAAGTCACAGGAAGAGAAAATGGAAGCTCAGGAAGAAAAGTTGAAGGCTCAGGAAGAAATCATTCAAGCTCAGTCAGCAAGGATAGTTGCCTTAGAAAAGCAAGCAGAGGAAGATCATAAGGACCTCAAAAAGATCAAGACTATTCTCAAGGGGCTGATGTCGAAAGAGAAAGATCCCAAATGAACAATCCGATCTTTTTGTTGTAATCTGTTTTTGTTGTTGACATTTCAAATTTAATGAGAATCGTGCTTGTTGTTCTGTTTTGTTGTTGTTACTAATCTTTCAGGTACTTTGTTATTTTTTTTCTTCCATTCCCTTGAAATTCTTTTTGAAAATCACAAAGGGGGAGAAGGAAAAGATCCTTAAGAAAAAGAGGAAATCTATTAAGAGTTTTTCAAAGGGGGAGAAAGGAAAATACCCAAGGAGAAAGAACTCTAATAAGAGTTTGTTTAAGGGGGAGTTTTTATTAAAGAAACATCACTCCGGAAATATGAATACGATCCTTAGAGATTCAAAGCCTAAGGGGGAGTTAGTCGTATTCATCTATATTCTTAAACCAAGGGAGATAAGCTTTAATTTGTTTCTTTCTTCATAGAATAGTTTTTTTTTCGTAAGGATGTTTGTGCTTTCCAAAAAGGGGGAGATTGTTGAGTCAATAAGGTTTTCCTTATGACTTTTCCATTCCTTCTTGTTTTGAAAATCACAAACACCTTATCTTTAAGGAAAATCGCTTTTGTAAGGAAAATTGCTTTTATAAGGAAAAATGTTTTCTTAAGGAAAAACGCTTTTATAAGAAAAATTTATCCTTATCATATTTTCATTAATATTTTTTTCTTAAGTATGAAATTCGGATTCACTTTCTCGGAATCATTAAAACTGATAAAAAGCATTCTGTTTTAGGGTTCGGATTCTGGACAAGAACTATAAGGAAGTTTCACTCCGAATTCCGGTTATGAATTCTGACTAAGTTCTATTCCAGATTCAGGATACGAATTCTAATGACGAATTCTCATTACGAATTCTGATGATGAATTCTCATTACGAATTCTGATGATGAATTCTCATTACGAATTCTGATGACGAATTCCCATTACGAATTCTGATGAAGAATTCCCATTACGAATTCCAATGAAGAATTCCCATTACGAATTCTAATGAAGAAATCTCATTCCGAATTCTCATTACGAATTCTGATGATGAATTTTCATTACGAATTCTGATGATGAAATCTCATTACGAATTCTGATGATGAATTCTCATTACGAATTCTGATGATGAAATCTCATTACGAATTCTGATGATAAATTCTCATTACGATTTCTGATGACGAATTCCTATTCCGAATTCCTATTCCGAATTCTCATTCCGAATTCACTCATTAAACAGAATCTGGATATCATTGTTTTATACACTCTGAATTTGTTCACTCCGAACTTTCACTCCGAAATTTCTATTCCGAACCTTTATGTTAGAGTTTAAAACGATGTCGTACTTTCTGTTACACTTACTTTGTTATAAAACGATGTCGTCCATTTTGTTATAAACTAATCGTTGTCTAAGTGACACGTGTACAGGTCCCTCCGAACTTTAAGGGAAATATGACCGTTGGAGAAGGAGCCGACCTCACCTATAAATAGGAACTCATTTGAAAAAGCTCACAACGGATGGATGAACATTTGAACTTTGTGCATACATGCTGTTGAAGTGATTTCTAGAGAGAGAGTCTCTTATTAACTCTCAAAGCTTCGTGCGACTCCGAATGTTGGTGATTACATTCGAGGGCTTCCGGGGATAGGAAGACAGAGGTGCCGACTACCTTAAAGATCGAGGGCTTTCTTGCTGAGAAAGACAGAGGTGCCGACTACCTTAAAGATCGAGGGCTTTCTTGTCGAGAAAGACAGAGGTTGCCAACTACCTTGAAGTTGAGGGCTTGCGGGGATAGCAAGACAGAGACACCGATCTTCGTATCGAGGGCTTACCCTGGTGTGGGTAAGACAGACTTGCTTGAAAGTATAAATCAAGGGACCTTTATCCAAGGTTGTTGGATACCCTTCTCTTTGGGTTAAAAGACTATCATCTTGTTACTAGTAGTTCTTCTACTTGTACTTGTTTTATTCCGCTGCATTTTGTATCTTAAGGAAAGTATAATTTTCTTATACTTCCCTACTTACTTTGATTAGTTTAGATTCTATACGCTTTAAGGTAGAATCTCATATTGTAACTTCTGTTAAGTTTCAAATTCCGGAACCATATTTCCGGAACCTTCTTTTGGAATCTCTTTCCAAGTTTAGTTCGGTGTTAGAGGTGTTGTGAATCAACTTAGTTTAACTTTGTTAAACTTAGTTCTTTCCTTTTCTTAAGGAAACTCTAGTTATTCATAACTAACTTTAAAGGTTCCAAAGGAATTTTTAAAGTATACAATTCACCCCCCCTCTTGTATATTGAGCATCTCATATTATATTTCGATCCTACAATTGGTATCAGAGGTTGGAAACCTCTTACTCTATACCATTCTTACAGAAACATGGATGTGTATGATAAAATACACCCCAGAAAATACCAAAGTATAAACAATCTCGGATAAAAATGAGATTGTGATATTTCCCTTACCGTTGGTCTGATATGCTTTGTACGTGTACGAACCTCTTGTATAATGATTTAAATAATGTTATTGACATATTAAATAATCATAATTATTTTTATGATATCATATATGGTCATATTCTTATCTTATTATTAGTAATATTTCATTACTACTTGTTATTCGGGTGTTTATTACTTTTTGTTCTTATGCGTGTTTTGTCGAATAAATTCTTATTCTTCTCTTTAGGTTATAAGTACCTCATTTCCAGAATGGTATTAGTGTAATATAAATCATATTCATTCATTCAATTCATTTATATCATCATTATGAAATGAAGATCATGTAGAACGAGTCGCATCACATCGTGGAGACGGTATTCCGTACGTACGCACGAGTGATGATATCATTCCTATGATCGTGGAATTGTATTGGAGTGTATGTATACTATTTAAGAATCAATATAACTTTATAATAGCCATATATTTTCATTATTTACACCATTATACCCATCCAAGTAAGGTGGTGGTGGAAAATAGATTACACCACGGCGTGGTGATGGTATTCCGTATGTACGCATGCTCGGTGATTTCTTTTTCCGTAGGATGGATAGATGGTGAAATGGGGTTGTTTCATACTTATAATAACATATTAGTATATAAGTGATACAGATGTTATTACTTCATAATGAAACAACTAAAGAAGAAGAAGTGTAAGAATAAAAAAAGATGAAAGAATCGGTAACGGACATTACCTCTTCTTTGAAGTGCTTCTTTGAGACCTCCTTTTAGGGCACTAAAATAGGTCTTTGAAGAAGACCAGTACCACTAGGATGTTTCTAGGGAAGTGTAGAGAAGCAGTTGGAAGGGGTTGGCCGAGCTTGAAGGCTCAAAGTGGTGTGAGGAAGAGGGGGAAGAGGTGCCCTTTTATAAGGGAGGAGAGGGACACCTTTGGAATAACTAAAAATATTCTTTTATTATAAAGTCAAGTTCGGTTTTAAATAGCTCAAAATTGAGTTATTTCGAAGATAAGGTGGGGATGGGTCGAAATCCTCTCATCCAATAGAATTTGGACAAGTTTAGGTCATTATATTAACCTTATCTTTTAGTTTTAACTCTTAGTTAATTAGATTGACATTTACCATGTCACATTGAATTTTTATATTATATAGTTAATAAACTTACCATATACATCAAAGAGACCCCAAAGTTGTGTTTTATTAATATATATAACCTTATCTAAGTCATTTGGCCAAACCTTCGATTTTTAGGAATAAAATAACAATTTATAATATAATATTTGTTTTAAAAACTATTTTATGTCAATTTTGACACTATTCAATAGTTGATCTTTTTGAAACTCATAATAGAATGATTACTTTGACAAAAGTTAATTAAAGCAATCCTAAAAAGTCATATTAACCTAGAAAATTAGTTTAGTTCATAAAAAGTCTGAAATTATACTTATTTCGGTATTTATAATATCAATTATTCTAATTTTTCACTATTATCGTAATTACTGCATCATCATTGTGTCATAAATAAATTAAATTATTTAAAGTCTAAAAATTACAAATAAAATATCATTATGTAGGAAATATTTTTAGCTTTATAATGAAAATTTATAGTCGAATTTATCTTATTTATAATCTTATATTAAAAATGATTTATTTATTAAACTTTGATTTTAACTATTTTAACACTTCTTTAAATAAATTAATAATAAATGTCCTAATCTAATCCAAGAGGGCCTAAATGGTCATATTTTATTCCTAAGGTTTTTTTTGGTCGAATTACACTTGTCCAATAGAATTAGGACATGTGTTAGGGTAATAATAATAATATCATTTTTACCCTTAATTACTCTATTTACTTTTAACCCTGGAAAAAAATAAAATTTACTATTCACCAAAAAATTATTTTCATCTCATTGAACCACATTTTACTTACTGACATCAACCGTGTCTGTTGGATTTTCGAAATTCCACTCACAGAAGCGGTAAAATTAAGTTTTATGAAAAATTCAGTTTTTTAACTACCACTTAGTGGTTTCACTATTTATCAAAAAATGAAAGTGTCCAGAAAAATACCAAAAATTAGATCTAAGCTATATTTGATATTATAAATTCAAAAATGATGTCTATTTTATCAAATTCAAAACATATCAGTTGAATTAATTAATTTAAAAATTAATTCTCGTCATCAAAATAAATAGCGTGTTCTTAAGAGATAATAACTATCAAAAGATTGACACTAGTTTATGACTGGTTTAAATATGAAATTACATCCAATGACCAAAATTTTATTAAATTGTAAAAATATATTCTAAATATACTTTAAAACCACTCAAATTAATAATTTATCACTATTAATTATTTTGATTAGAAAATTTGTTTTTAATTATAATTTAGTAATTTTCACTATTCATCAGAATATGAAAGTTATCCAAAAAGTACCAAATTTTCACCTTAGGCTAAATTCAATACTCCGAATCCAAAAATGATGTCCATTTTTAGAGCTAAAATTTGTAAAATTTTAAAAGGTGGTTATTACTATTCATAACGGCTAGTTTTAATAATATTTTAATAGCATATCGTTGTTTAGTGAAACTCGGTATTGCGTACTACACACGCTAACGAGGAAGGTCGCGATTGCGTGTAATTCAAGGCAAGTCAAGGATGCGTGTTGAGCAAGATCCTTTTGGTGTAGCGTACAACACAAGTCATTAATGAAATTAAAAAGAATTTTTTTTATAAAATCTCGGGCTGTTACATTCTACCCCCCTTAAAATGAATTTCACCCTCGAAATTCGTCGGGGTTATAAATGGTTTACTACTCGAAAGCTTCATTAATAGAAACCCACATCGTAAAAAGGAATACCAAAACTTGTCTTTAAAAACTAAAGTATGAAATGTAACGATTACCCAAATAAACTAATCACTGGGTTTCCACATAGGTGAAAATATGGATATGGAAGAGAAATATAACCCTCATGTTCTGATGGAGAGTGGTAGAGAACATGGCTATGGAAAAGCCAGGAATCACAAAGCCATAAATTTGTGATGATCTAAGGTACCATCTGATTTATCAGATATTAGAGCACTAGGACAACATTTTTGGTTTTCAAGATCATTTCCCTAAAGTTGATGAAATTAGAAGAAATAGTTTTGTGATTTTGGTATAGTCTCACTGTTTGTCGTTCTTTGGAAAATTTCCACTTCATATCTTAAAGAAATGAGGTTGAATTTGTCATTTGTGATGTGTTAGCAGATCATGTGATAGAATGATGGGTCATTCTATCTGTCTCAAACAAAAGGTTAGAAAAGTTATCAAAAAATACATAAGTCCATCTATAGTGAGATTAATCATATATAGTTCCTAAATTGGACTTATACTTCATATATCATACTGCTTAATATAATAAAACTAGTTTCTACTAAGAAGGGACTTCCTGTAGTCCAGTGGTAGGCGATAAAAGCCAGTCATACTTCGGTTGTGGGTTCGATTCCCACAGCCTTGTCCGACGCGATGGGCTGTCACCCGTCCTGTAGATTGTCCTTTTTCTAAAACTACATTGCCATAACATCACATAAATAATATCAAAAAAAGTTCTATCCATAAACAATACTAACTTATGGTTAACATAATCCACTCCAATCTTTAGGCTTATCTAAAATACTTCGGTCCAAGCTCATAGTATAAAGAAAACGATAACTTGAAATGTCGTCAAGAAAGCATGTGAATACCATCATTTATCCCCCATATATCTTGTTGGTCACATTCCAATCATGTGAATAACTTAATGATGTATTATCTTGAAAAATGAATACCCATTAAACCTTAGTGAAAACATGAATGCTGTCAAAAGTTAACTCTTTCCACATAACAAAATCCAAAAATTCTATATACTCAAACCATGATATAACCTTCTACTTATATCAGTCATGAGCTCATGAATACTATCAAACATTTAATTTTCTCCTTATCCCTTCATTATGCACATATCATCTACATTCCAAAAATATCTGAATAACCTTTCATGGATACTGGTAACATTAGTCATGCACTTTGAAAACTCAAGGAAAGACAAAAGTGTAACAATCCTTAGATGTCTCGTTATTCCATAGTACCATGAGATTACTTATACAACATTACACATGATAAACATGCAATCATTCCACTACATTCTTAAACCACTGACCGAGCTTCAACAATTCTTTCATCTCACATATCATTTGTAGTCTCTTCATCATCATCCACATAAATACTACCCATACGACCAAACTGATTCTCTTCCTGAGAATTTCCCTTAGGGAAATGGTTTGCATAATGCCCGTACATTACACATTTAAAACATTTAACCATTGTTGATGTCATAGCAATACCATTATCCTCATCCCTGGTGTTAACTGAACCTTTTCCTTTGCACTTACTAGCTTTGTTTCCTTCTTTCCCAAACCCAAAGCATCTTCCAGTTCCTTTGAAACATTCTCTGTGATGCCTCTTCCCACATGATTTACATAGGGGAAATTGAACTTTCTTTCCTCTATGATCATTATGAAACTCCATCTTTCTCTTATTAGCCGAGTCAGGAAACTTACAAAATTTTACATTATTGATCATATTATGAGATTGCTGATTCGGCATAATAATGATGTTTGGACTTCCAAATCCCATTTCATTTGGTTTCTCATGAAGAATATCATTTCATTGTCCATCATATCCTCCATTATCGTGAATCATCTTGTTTCCAGCCATTTTCTAAAACCCAAAAAGAATAGTGTGTGAGGAAAACATCATAATAAAGGGGGAGTAACTTCAATATCTAGCATCTTTGGTTTAATCTAATATCGTTACCATAGTTCTAGGACTATATTTTATACGTATACTTATCCTTAGGGACATCCCTAGACATACCTTAGAAATATCTCTAGGGATCTCACTAACGTTTTCGCATCCTAGTTTCCAAAGGTTGACTAAACTTTTCCTATGATACCAACTATAGAGACCTGAAGCTTGACGTACATGGACATTACATTACTTTTGCGAAATACTTAGTACATAACAAAAACACACACACAAGGATCGTAATAGTTTAGTGTCTTTGGAAACTCAGAATATAATATTTTAATCGTGGTGAAAGATATTCAACATATCCCATAAAGATCTTCCTTTTTTTACCTAAAACATTTATTTATATCCTGGGGAAAAGAAAACATAAAAGGGTGGGCTCAAATGCTCAGTAAGGGTAAATAAAAGAAATATCAATCACATCATATACATAAGAACATAACTTTTGGAAATCTTAACCTGCAAAAGAGATCATAATATCATAACATGGGATAAATCATATAAGTGAAATGTAATCCCAATATTAATAACTTAAAACATGAAACATTGTGGCATACACACATAATCATAGAGAATCATTTCTTATTAGTCAAGACTCATTGCCAAGACTATCTTAGTGGACAAAGTCCATTTCTGAATCGAGTCACCCTCATTTTAGTCCTATTTCACTGAACCGGTATAACCTACCATTCTATCCATGTCTATCTCATGAGATATAAAATATTTACCCAATGCATTGGAGGGAGATATAGGTCCCACCCATATCATAATGATACCATTCTTATGTGTGCCACAAAATATTAAATCATACATCATTGCATAACCCATGTAATAAAAATGGGAATCTTAAACATCGTGACATTTTAAAACAATTCATATAAGATAAAGGAATTCATAATAATAATTCCATCACAACATAATCAAATCAATTTAAAAATAGGGATAGAAACAGAACACATTATTATCTTATATGGAAAATAATTTTGATAAAACACTTGAACTCCATTCTTGAGGAAAATATCCTTTCTACTTCTAAAACATTTTACTTTCTTAACATGTCATAAAATTTTAAACTAAAAGAAGTTGATTAAAAATAAACTTGAAAACTTGTAAAGTAAGCTTCTTGGAAATAATGTTTTGAAAATCCATTCATTCCGTATAAGTTAAAAAAACATTCTTCACGTACCTTTGTCGGAAAAGTCAAAAAGTACCTCGTACGAAAAACGAAAAAAGATTCCTTTCATATTAATTAATAAAAACTCACTGAAGGGTAAAATTTGATTTAAACAATTGTAGGTGGATGGAAATAATATTACATATTGAGGAAACATGGATGTGGATGATAAAATACACCCCAGTAAATACCAAAGTATAAACACTCTCTGATTAAAATGAAATTGTGATATTTCCCTTACCTTTGGTCTGATATGCTTTGTACGTGTCCGAACCTCCTGTATAATGATTTAAATAATGTCATTGACTTATTAAAGAATCATAATTATTTTTATGATATCATATATGGTCATATTCTTAGCTTATTATTAGTCATATTTCATTACTACTTGTTATTCAGGTGTTTATTACTTTTTGTTCTTATGCGTGTTTTGTCGAATAAATTCTTATTCCTCTCTTTAGATTATAGATACCTTATTTACAGAATGGTATTAGTGTAATATATATAATATTAATTCATTCAATTCGTTTATGTAATCATTATGAAATGAAGATCATGTAGAACGAGTCGCATCACATCATGGAGACGGTATTCCGAACGTACGCACGAGTGATGATATCATTCCTATGATCGTGGAATTGTATTGGAGTGTATGTATACTATTTCAGAATCAATATCACTTTATAATAGTTATATATAGTCATTATTTACACCATTATACCCATCCAAGTAAGGTGGGGGTGGAAAATAGATTACACCACGGTGTGGAGACGGTATTCCATACGTACGCACGCGCGGTGATTTCCTTTTCCGTAGGATGGATAGATGGGGAAATAGGGTTGTTTCATACTTATAATAACATATCAGTATATAAGTGATACTGATGTTATTACTTCATAATGAAACAGCTAAATAAGAAGAAGTGGAAGAAGAAATAAAGATGAAAGAATCGGTAACGGACATTACCTCTTCTTTGAAGTGCTTCTTTGAGACCTCCTTTTAGGGCACTAAAATAGGTCTTTGAAGAAGACCAGAACCTCTAGGATGTTTCTAGGGAAGTGGAGAGAAGAAATTGGCAGGGTTTGTCCGAGATTGAAGGCTCAAAGTGGTGTGAGGAAGAGGGGGAGGAGGTGCCCTTTTATAAGGGAGGAGAGGGGCACCATTGGAATAACAAAAAATATTATTTTATTATAAAGTCAAGTTCGGTTTTAAATAGCTCCAAATTGATTTATTTCTAAGATAAGGTGGGGAGGGGTCAAAATCATCTCATCCAATAGAATTTAGACAAGTTTAGGTTATTATATTAACCTTATCTTTTAGTTTTAACTCTTAGTTAATTAGATTGACATTTACCATGTCACTTTGTATTTTTATATTATATAGTTAATAAACATACTATATACATCCAAGAGATTCCCAAGTTGTGTTTTATTAATATATATAACCATATCTAAGTCATTTGGCTGATCCTTAGATTTTTAGGAATAAAAAAACAATTAATAATATAGTATTTGTTTTAAAAACTATTTTATGTCAATTTTGACACAATTCAATAGTTTATTTATTTGAAACTCATAACAGAATTATTACTTCCATAAAAGTTAATTAAATAAATCCTAACATGTCATATTAACCTATAAAATTAGTTTAGTTCATAAAAAGTCTCAAATTATACTTATTTAGGTAATTATAATATCAATTATTCTTATTTTTCACTATTATCGTAATTACTGCATCATCATTGTGTCATAAATAAATTAAATTATTTAAAGTCTAAAAATTACAAATAAAATATCATTATATAGGAAATATTTGTATATTTATAATTAATATTTATAGTTGAATTTATCTTATGTATAACCTTATATTAAAAATGATTTAGTTATTAAACTTTGATTTTAACTATTTTAACCCTTCTTTAAGTAAATTAATAATAAATGTCATAATCTAATCCAAGTGGGCCTAAATGGTCATATTTTATTCCTAAGGTTGTTTTTTTTCTAATTACACTTGTCCAATAGAATTAGGACATAAGTTAGGGTAATAATAATATCATTTTTACCCTTAATTACCCTATTTACTTTAAACTGTGGTAAAAAAAGTAAAAAGTTACTATTCACCAAAAAATTATTTTCATCTCATTGAACCACATTTTACTTACTGACATCAACCGTGTCTTTCAGATTTTATAAATTCCACTCACAGAAGCGGTAAAATTATGTTTTATGAAAAATTCAGTTTTTTAACTACCACTTAGTGGTTTCACTATTCATCAAAAAATGAAAGTTTCCAGAAAAATACCAAAAATTAGATCTAAGCTATATTTGATATTATGAATTCAAAAATTATGTCTATTTTATCAAATTCAAAACATACCAGTTGCATTAATTAATTTAAAAATTAATTCATGTCGTCAAAACAAACAGCGTGTTCTTAAGAGATAATAACTATCAAAAGACTGACACTTGTTTATGACTGGTTTAAATGTGAAATTACATCCAATGACCAACATTGTATTAAATTGTAAAAATATATTATAAATATACTTTAAAACCACTCAAATTAATAATTTATCACAATTAATTATTTCGATTGAAAAAGTTGTTTTTAATTATAATTTAGTAATTTTCACTATTCATCAGAATATGAAAGTTATACGAAAAGTACCAAAATTTCACCTTAGGCTAAATTTGATACTCCAAATCCAAAAATGAAGTCCATTTTGAGAGCTAAAATTTCTAAAATTTTAAAAGGTGGTTATTACTATTCATAACGGCTAGTTTTAATAATATTTTAATAGCATATCGTTGTTTAGTGAAACTCGGTATTGCGTACTACAAACGCTATCAAGGAAGGTCGCGATTGCGTGTAATGCAAGGCAAGCCAAGGATGCGTGTTGACCAAGCTCATTTTGGTGTAGTGTACAACACAAGACATTAATGAAATTAAAAAGAATATTTTTTTATAAGATCTTGGGCTGTTACAACCCAGGACCCCTCACCTTGACGCCCCCCGGGTGCCTACCTGCGTAGGCGCCTGATGTCCTATGTACTGGGCATGCACGCCATGCATTGTTTTCCTATACGGCCTTCTAGGCTTGTACGAAGTATACTCAAGGTCCCTTAGGCGGTGTTTCTCATTGTGTTTCTTTACATCATGTTCTTCACATAGGCACGCTAACAGCTATTGCTTCTTCGCGTATCCACGCTAATATGGACCCCTCGTTGGTTTTCCCTGTAGACCCCCTTAATTACGGCCTTACTGGTGCCTTCCCTTCCCCAAGTGGTAGATATTACAGGTTATGTAAGTCCTAGGGGTGTGGAGCGAACCCACCTCGTCCGATCTGGAGGATGTTAAACTGCCAAGCACCTCGTCCTCAACACATGACGTTAAACTGTGATCCGACCCCATGCCTCGCACGTAGGGTCCCTGCGGCTCGAACATTCTCCACAACTTCTCGCCTCCACAAGGATGTCAGGATCATCCCTCACAAGGGGGTTGATTTATTGCAGTGGTGTTTGCCCATGGGGGAAGGGCACCCACCTTGGTGTAAGCCCCTAGACCCTCTTGCAAAAGGTTGCACCCCTGCACCTCCGTACATCCTCACTGCCAAGGCCAGTGGAGGGCGTGATAGCGAACGAGGCATCTCTCATCCTAGGTCTGAATTCCCTCCCCCACTGTGCTTTGTCGCACCGTGGGCCTCCATCCTGGAGTAAATGTTGACACCAAGGGCCGCTGAATGCGTAAGCCCCTCTTCACTTCTCACGGACTCATCCTTTGTGACATGATCATCGGGTCCTTGCAACCTCTTGTTTCTCACACGGAGCATGACTCATGTGTACATAGAGTAAGCATCAACCATGACATCCATCGTTGACACCTTAGAGCATAATCCCCATTCTAGGGAACTACGAGGACTTTGATATGTGCTAAAGCATGGTATGTAGGAAGCCTCCACGAGGTTCAAGCCCATCACACAGTTGTTCCGACCCCTTCATGTCGGTTCACCAACTCTATGGACTGTCTTAGAGCGTAAGCCCCATATTATTCATTATGGGTTGCCTCCGGGCATAAGCCCCAAATTCTCATCCCGTATGACGTTAAACTGTATACCCCTATCCCGCATGATGTTAAACTGTATGTAATCGTCCCACATGACGTTAAAATGTATGGCATCCATCATGATGTTAAACTGTCTACCTCATCCCGCATGATGTTAAACTTCACCACTTGAACTACGTGGACTTTGATCCACGCTAAATCATGGTACGTAGTAATCCTCCATGAGGTTCAAGCCCATCACTCGGTCTTTCCGACCCCCCTCCCTTCGTGTCGGTTCTCCAACCCTATGGGCTGCCTTAGAGCATAAGCCCCATATTATCCAATATTTTCTGCCTCAGAGCGTAAGCCCTATACCCAACACCCACGTCTCATCTTGACCTCTCCCTCTAGCCCACGTGCCTCGAAAAGCTCATTCCATATCCTAGAGGTCTTACTCCCTCTAGGGCCAATCCATGTGTTCATTCTCATGGGTCTCCTTTCCAAGTGTCCCACCATGTCATCGAACTATGTGTACTTTGATTCCCTACCACGGGGATGTGTAGGAAGCCTCTGCAAGGTTCAATCCCCTTTTAACTTCATCACCCATCCTGATCCTTACCCGGTCGGCCACATCATGGTGGGATCATGCCACCTCACCCCACTCCGTAGTATCCGGGGAGCCACCCACATGCTGGCCCCAATATCAGAGTTCCCTTCAGGGGGTTCATTCATCTGATCCCCTCGCAGTGTTCTAATAAGTCTGATCCATCTCTGCTGGACATTAAACAAGCGGCATACCACGTGTTAAACCTGGGAAGTTAAGGAAAACCTCAGAAGGCATACGATTACCCGTGTTCGATGTGAGATTCCTCGGACTTCCATAGCCTCAAGAAGCCCTATAATAAGGTACCTAAGACATACATGCCAATCCCCTAGCATTAATACATGCCAGCAATGCCTCAGCGTGACCATTATCCTCACCAAATGTTGCTGCCCTGACCAGAACCCTTGGAGCGTCTCGACGGAAGCAGCATAATTAACTGGTGTCCATGAAAATATGGCACTGGGAACGAGTTTCATGAATGCGTCTGAAATCTATGAGGCAGACTTGGACTAGATGACAAGCTCTGAGGAGGAATCCACGAAAGGAAGAACCGACATCCCATCATCCTGGTTTCGATGAAGGAGAAGACGTCCCAGAATAAGTAACGGATGTCACCCGCCTTTGGAAAGCAGGAATGCAGGGCCACAAGCCGCGCGTCCTCCCCCTTGTGATGGATAAGCGCCTGCCTTGTCAAAGCGTTGGAAATAGAAAATGGTGAACCTCACGTGAATCTATTCTCCTCAATACGGAGACTGGTAGTGTTTGGGGGTGTCGGATGTCACCAGGTCCGGGAACCCAGCACCAGGATGTGAAACCCGCCAAGGGGTGGGGCAGTCTGGATGTTGAGCACTCCATTCTGCGACGTCTTCAGTGTGGATCCCTCTGACTGACCACAGAAGACGGAAGGGAAAAGGGCTATTGGTCGTTGATTTATTTTCCTGTTAGTGTTAATTGGTTCATCTCCCTGCATTCAGGAATCTGATAACTGCATCTGGAGCTCGATCCCCACTTGCCCACCGAGGTAGGGGCAGGGGCAGTACCGAGGCGGCTACCCCGTGCGGTTCTTCCTTTTCCACAGCTGCTCTGATCGCCGTGACTGCCAGGTGATCACGACCCCACTCCCCATCAGAGGGCATCCAACGAATGGTGATCAGTGACCTCATGCGTAGGTATGAGGAGGAAGGGGACATCCACACCAGGGACATGGCCCATTTGGACCTCGAGTCAGCTGCGCCACCCCGCCAACACTACCCTCGAGGGCCACGTAGGGATCCGCTGCTCGCCACCCCCGACGTTCAAACGTTTCGGTAGTTTATCCCTGGAATTCCTTGACACATATCTCCCTTACGCAGATGAGTTAGGGGATGTTCGGGTCATCCCATCCAGAGACTCGCATCAAGGGATCATGGTTTGGGCCCCTACTAGACCGCATCAATGCCACCACCCGACTCCTCGGGCTGAGGAGTAGGACGTCCAGGTGCCCGCATCACAGGCTCTAACAGACCTGACCTGACACCAGCGTCAGGCACGAGCGGAAGAGGATGCTCGCCCTGGGGCATCAACGTCAGTAGCCACTATGGCCCAAGCCACTGCATACACTTATCATCAAACCCCCGCACATGTTGAGTAGGGGCAGTTACATGCCTGACCCGGATCGAGGCCCCAACCACCCCACGGGCAGGTTCAATCGACTCTCTCAGTCGCTAGTAGAGGCGATGGCCACCGCGGACCAATTCGCGGTAGTGCCATCTACCATGAAGGCCTACTCCGTGCTACCGTTCTAGAAGGTATGGGTCCTCCCCACTTCCATCCTAGGCACGGAGGCCTGCCTGGCACCGCCCTCACCATAGGTAAGGGGCTTCCTCGTGACAGCACTGCTCTAGGTGGGGCTCTTTCCAGCACTTAATACACTGTATACAGAGTCATTTCCCCTACCGCTGACCACGAGTATGTGGCCATTGCATATCCGTTCACTCACACACATAGAGGTCCTCCCCTGTCCCTTTTGACATATGCCCTGGTGCTCCTTGAACCCTGGCCTTCAGTCCTCTCTGCCCCAGCACCAGCGCAGCCAGAGCAATCTTTGATAGAAATCAGCCCTGCCCCGAGGAGCCACCCATGGGCAGGAAGGTGGGACGCCATCGTCATAAGAGGAATATCGGGGATGTACGGATAGAAATTAGACCGGTCTGTTTCCCAGACTCAGAGGAAGTGTATTATTTTTCAATGGAACCATCCCCCTAGCACTTTGAGTCAAGGGTAGGGAAAGGGACGCAGTGCGTCAGCCTCATACTCCCTGAATGTGAGATCCATATGATCCCCACCTCCCTCCGAAGGTATATCAAGGAGGAAGAGGACCTGGTGTACCCCCAGGGATCAGACATGCAGTCACCGCCAATCTCTCTAGAAGCACCTTCCACCTCAATCTGAGATGACAGAGACCTTTTCTGGGGATAGATGGCTAAAGAGTTACGACGCGGCACAACCTCGTCAAGCGCCGACACTGTGAAAGGAGGTCCATTCACCGGCCCATCCTATCGTGACATGGTAGCCAGGACACTACAACCCTTGGAGGATGGCTTAGGATTTGGAGGCCAATCGGCCTGCTCTCCGTATTCTCTGCCGGCCGGCTCGTCGGCCTAGCGGCCTGCCTCGGCACCGTTGCCACCTCCCCAACCGCTCCCAGTTGATGAGCAGGGCCATCAAGGGTCGGATCCAAAACATGAGTTGTGGAGCTTCTGGACTGTCCTCGTAGTGGGCCACTTCCCCGAGAAGTTTTGGCTAGTTGCAGGGTCAGATTTTGATACACCATAATGTCTCACCCTAGGAGAGTTTGAATGTTTCTGCCAGACCCTCTGGGCGACTCACTTCCATCTTCACCACCACCAAGTGACTTATCCTGGGATTCAGGCATACTTCGAGGATATCGGTGAGCAATTTCGCCAGGTTGACCTAGCCACGCTCCCTGTGGTTCGGCACCCCGAGTCACTTGTCCACCACGGGGCCCTCCAGCAGCAATTTGTTCAGAGTTTTCAAGTACTCCATAATGTTATCAAGGAGGACCCCCCCCCCATACACATGTCTGTGGATGGGGAAAGTACGTTGCCCTTCTCTTCAGTGTGATTCGCCAACATCCTGACTCACTGGGCGGCTCTGAGGGCATGCCCCGAAGGGCAACGGTGGTCAAAAAGACCGATCTTTTGGGAGAGGGTAACGATCTGGATCTTCTCGACAGGTACTCACCCCCTAAGGAAAAACCACTACCGGACCCATCCGGGAGGATTACTCATCAACAGAGAAACCTCCTAGGTCTCCCCGCACCCACTGAGGTGTTAAAACTGAGCCGGAATATTGGCTAGGGTAAAGAGCACGTTGGGGATGTCAAGCTTGCTGACCCATCTGCCTCAGTGCAGAAGGAAGAGCGAGATCCCGAGAAGGTCACGCTGCGCCAACAGCCTGTTGAGCAGAAGAGGCTGGTCGATGAGCTTCTGGCTGAACGCATTGTAGAGCAGCGACCCGACTACGGTGATCCTAGGCCAGGACAGCAGGGGCAAGAAAAACTACCGCTCGGTGAAATTCTCTCAAGAAACCCCAATCATGACGTGTTCGTTGATAAAGGAGAGGCTGGAGCACATGGAAAGAGAGTTAAATATGTTTCTCCAAACCCTCCTGAGCGGCATGATCACCCATGAGACCTCGCTCGGGTCCCTCCTGTCGTGCCAAGGATCGCTCCACCTGCTACCCCACGAGCTGTTGATCTTGTCTACTAGATTGAAGATCTCACCAATTCACTTGTGGTTAGTGATCCCCGTCAAGACAGGAAACCATATCCAGACGATATGATGGTGGCACTCACCACCCGCTTAGAGGCTTTGGAAACTCAGCAGGTGGCAATCCCACTAGACGGCAAGCCATACCCAACATGGGTAGATGATATGCCAGCACCTCGGGGATTTGGTAACCCCACATTTTCCTCCATTAATGGGACTAGAGACCAACCACAACACCTGGACCACTTCAACTCAAGGTGTGGGCCTATGTTAGACACCCCAGCGTAGCAAGAGGCCACCAAGCTCTGTTGCTTTGTTCAAACTCGGGAGGGGCTAGCATTCTTCTAGTACAGCCAGCTCCCTATCGGATCTTTGACCAGCTGGGATGACCTTTGCAGGTGATTCCTCTACCATTTCAGCTCCACAACCCAGAAGAAGAACATCACATACCTCTTCAGTTTCAATCAAAGGCTCGATGAGAAAGTCGCGGACTTCATCTCCCGGTGGAAGGGGCTCACATACTCCATTGGCATGCCACTAACTCAAGAGAAATCACTGGAAATGTGTGTAGGGAATTTCAAGGAAGAGAAGGTTCCTTCTCTGATCACTCAGAATTACCCTAGATGGTTTTGGGACTTCTCAGACAAGGCTCAATGCCTCGAAAAAGCCCCACAACAGGCCAGTCAGGCACGCTCGCTGCCTCCTGTGATTCCTACAAGGAGAGCTGCCTAAGCCAAGCCCACTAAGGTGGCCTAGATAGAGGCCCCTAGGAAGATAGAATTTCTACCAGTGAGGGTAGCTCCACAGCCCCATAGGTGTCTTCCCCAACGATCACAACTTCCATCCCCGCAGCAACTGCCTCAAAATCGGCATGTGCCTCTAAGTAACACACTGCCACCGCCTATGAGAGTTATTCAGGTTCCACCTCCTCAGCAAGATCCTCTGTCCCCCTTCAGTGTCAGCCTCCTAGAGCCCCCTTTTTGGACATAAGGAATCATACTTACTCGTTTTATGAGGTTCAAGTCCCCGGTTACTTTCGAAGTGCCTTGGAGTAGAGAATCATGCGGTTACCTGAGTTCCAGATGCCAGAAGCGGTACATTTCACTGATCACCCCAACTACTGCCCTTATCAACAGACCCTGGGGCACACCATCCAGCGATGCTACGTGCTCAAGGACTGGCTCCCAGACCAGACTGATAACAATGTGGTCAGTTTGAGCCCAGCCCCGACACAAGTGGGAGGTGTCTTTGTGAGATCAGATGGTAGTAGCGGCGACGAGGATGAATGGAAGCAGGTTTCTGACCGTTGGTCCTAGAAGTATAATGACTGGATGGCCCACAATATGGTCTCCCTTTCCCATGGCATCATCTGTGCATGCCTAAATCAGCCAGAGCCCTTAGAAGCTACGATTATTACTTCGACATCATCGTCTCAGCCAGCCTCTTCTCAGAAGATCAGGCATCGATAGCGCAAGAAGAAAGAACACCCCCTGCCGATGTCGTCATCGTCCCGCACTCTTGGGGACTTTATTCCCCTAGAAATAGGGATCCCTCTGAGACTTCATCCGATAGTGGGTGACTCCACAAGTGACAGTCCGGGGTACACTTCGGTTAACACCGTAGAGTTGGTAAATACCTTTTTGACTCCCGATGATGGGGAACGCCAGGTGGGCCTTCCCAATATCCCCAGCCATCGTTAGCATTGTCAGAGCCGTGGTTAAATTAATCATTCACTACTAAAAATTTTCGTTTTTGTGCCTGCAGAAGCAGGCGACCGCCATTTGCGGTCGCTAAAGAAGATATTAGCGACCGCCATTGGCGGCCGCTATTACGAAACTAAAATTCCAGCGTGATTTTTTCCCCGCGCGCGCTTCTTCTTCTTTCCCTCCTGCTAAATTTAGCCGCTGCAAATGGTCACCGCCGCACGCCACCCCACACCGCAGCACGCCGCCCCATGCCACCGCACGCCGCCTCTCTTTATGTCAGACCATGATTCCCTCATGACCGCTGTCTACATTCCCGAACCCTCACCTCGAACTTCCAGCGACCTCATCTTCATCACCCGAAGAACGAACCACCCACTTGCCGTCGTGTGTCCGCCATGGCTGGTGGGGAAGGTCTGTGTTCTTGCCATATGCTGTGAGACGAGAATAGACCCGCTTGCGCGTGGTTCGTTGATGTGAAACATTAGCGACCGCCATTGGCGGTCGCTAATGGGCTTTACCGACGAAGCTACAGCGAACGCCAAAAGCGGTCGCTAAAGCCTTTTAGCGGCCGCTTTTAGCGGTCGCTAAAAGTGCTATTTCTAGTAGTGATTAGGGCACGACAGTTGGCACCTCCAGCTAGGCTGTGCACACCGCTGAAACTAGATAGCAGGCCCAGTACAGAGCTCAGCACACACGGCCCCTCCATCCGGTGTTGATAGGTCCGCCTCCACCACCATTTGTGTTACTAGATCAGGTAGAACCACCTCAGCCATACCACAGCCAGCTCCGCCCTGCCACCAGCTGACCCCAGCCTTCCGGTCCTCATCCGACTGCCACTCTCTAGGCTTTGTCTAGTGAACAACAAGATGTGCCTAGTACCAGTCAGCTACCGGTCCATCCGGAAGGGCCCGTCATGCCTCCAATTGTAGAGCAGACTACTATAAGAATAATCTCACAATTAGCCCGAAATAATGATGTTCTAAATCACCTTTCCGGCATTCCGGAGAGGCTTTATATCTTTGAGGCTCTTCTCTTGTCATCTGAAATGCGTGAGGCGCTCGCCAAGGCCCTAAAGAGGCCCCTCTAGTTTGAGATGGAGGTAGAAGTTGCAGAATCCTTCCACGCTGAGGCAATTGAGAATTCCAAGTGTCATGAAGTTATCTCATTCTCTAGTGAAGATGAAAACCCTGCCATACCAGGGCACATTCACCCATAGTACATCACTGGCCAGTTCAATGGCGTGGATGTCCAACACTGTCATGTAGACAGGGGTTCTGGGATCAACTTAATCCCATCTCGGACACTACTGAAGCTGGGATTGTCTGAGGATGATTTAACTCCCTCCGGCCTCAGGATCTAGGGGTATGACAAGACCGAGAAAACACCAATTGGAAATATTTTCTTGAAGACCCAGTTTGGTGGCCTAATTGCCAGCACCGAATTCATGGTTGTCTCTCAGTACACTGCGTGCAATGCATTGATGGGCAGGTCATGGCTCCAAATTCACCCAACGGTACCCTCATCATATCACCAATGTCTTAAATACTCCCTTAAGGGTCGAGTAGGCATTATCTAGGAAGATTCATCTCCTTTTTCCTCTTGTGAAGCCCATTATCTGGATGTCGGCTATTACAAGAGCAAGGAGAAGCAGATTATGGCAGGTGAGGTTGAGCCCGCCACTATTACAAGTGATCCCTAGGTAGGTTTAGATGATTCCTATTTATTCCCAATCCTTCAGTTAGAGACCATGACCCCCCTACATGGGACAATGTTTTGTTGTTTCAGGTACAAGAGGAAGGCATATTCCCAGGTCCAAGCGATGGAGGAAAATCACCTCGTACTCCAACACCAACCAGGCCCAGGAGAACCTGGAACCACCTACCCCTATACAGTATTGGGATGTCAGGCTCATGGATATGACGGTATGTCATACGTGTCTGTTTCTATGGGCTAGAATTGACCAGCTCAAGCCGACACGCCACTACTGCTTTGATGTCATCAAGTGTGGCCCCTTGGGACGATGTCAAGATGGGATTGGATCAACCACCTTCATCTCCATGGTCTCAGTGGCACATGAGTCTCCAGATATGACGACCACTGCCGCTCAGGTCAGCACCGGCCTCCCATCAGGGTTTGGTGGCTCAGAAGCTACTCTCCCCATGAGTGATCCCACCACAAGAGTATAGGAGGACATGGAAGATGCTCCCCCCGACTTTGAGGAGGGCTTCTCCACCACCATCGACGAGCTGTCATAGGTGAACCTCAGTAGCGAGGCGGACCTGACACCCACATTGGTCAGTGCCACTATGCCCCCAGAGTAACAGCAGCAGTATGTGGAATTCCTCAGACAGCACTGTGATGTGTTCTCTTGGAGTTACAACGAGATACCAGGATTAGATCCTCAGGCATTCTTCCACTATCTTGGCCTCCCGGTGAACCATCGTGGGTTCTAGTAGCCTCCCTGAATGATGCACCCTTCTCATGGTTCCATGGTCATGGATGATGTTGATAAGCTCATCAGAGCCAGCTTTGTCAAGGATGTTCAGTATCCCTAGTGGTTAGCCAACATTGTTCTAGTTAGGAAGAAAAACGGACATATCAGAGTCTGTATCGACTTTCGCGATCTCAATCGCCACTGTCCGAAGGATGATTTTCCCCTTCCAGTGACGGAGTTGTTGATTGATGCCACGACCAGGTTCCAAACCCTCTCTTTCATGGATGGGTATTCCGGGTACAACCAGATCCAGATGGCCCCCACGGACGAAGATTCCACTGCCTTCAGGGCACCCCATGGTACTTTCTATTACCGGGTTATGCCCTTCGGTCTGAAGAATGTGGGTTCCACCTATCAGCAGGCCATGCATCGCATATTCAAGTTGATTCTGGGAACACTGGTGGAATGCTAAGTGGATGATCTGGTGGTTAAATCTCGCCAGCGCTAAGACCATCTAAAGGACCATGAAAAAGTGTTCGTCTTATTCTGTTCCCGTCACCTGAAGTTGAACCCGTTGAAGTGTGCCTTTGGGGTCACCTCCAGCAAGTTCCTTAGCTTTGTTTTCAGAAATCGAGGCATCGCGATCGACCCATAGTAGATCAAGGCCATCAGCCAGATGCCTCCCCTGATCAATATTCGGGAGCTTCAAGGTCTCCAAGGCCACTTATCCTACATATGTCGATTCATTGCGAATCTGGCTAGCAAGTGTAAGCCCTTTTCTCGACTCAGGAAGAAATGCACCACTTATGAATGGGTTGAATAGTGTTAGACCTCCTTTGAGGAAATCAATCAATATCTGCTCCAACTTCCGGTCTTGATGCCACCCCTCTCTAGGAAGCTGCTGGTCCTTTACATGACCGCCCTGGAATGGTCCCTCGGTGCACTTCTCTCCTAGAAGAACAACGAGGGAACTGAAAATAGCCTTTACTACCTCATCGGCATGATCCTCGACGTGGAAGTCAGATACTCCCCCATCGATAAGAGATGTTTGGCACTCATATTTTCTATACAGAAGTTGCGGCACTACTTTTTGCACCATGAGGTACAGCTGTTCTATCAGGTAGACCCGCTGAAGTACATCTTGAACTGACCTATATTGACTAGACAACTAGCGTGGTGGGTGGTGTTCCTCCAACAGTTCGATATCAGGTTCATACCTCAGAAGGCTATCAAAGGACAGGCACTGGAAAAAAATTTAGCTTCCCACCAAACGTCCGTGGATCAGCCACTGGACCTAGGGTTTTCTGATGAGTCAATTCTCTCAGTCGATCATGTCGTCCCATGTTGGCAGGTGAACTTTGACGGTGCCTCCCCGAGCCCCAACGGTAAGAGACTCAGAGATCCTAGGCTCAACAAAGTGGGCCTGAATATCGTCTTTATCACCCATGATCAGGTTGTTTTACCGTATTTGTTCTTGTTTTCAGAGGGTTTCACCAACAATGAGGCGGAGTGTCATGCCCTCATTGCTGGCCTTGAGCTGGCCCTCGAGATTGATGTGCCCCATCTACATGTGAAAGGGGATTCCGAGCAGGTTGTCAAGCAGGTTAATTGTGACTATGTAGTCAGGAAGTCAGAACTCGTGCCACTTTTCTAGTGCATCCTCCATCTGATAGCCCAGTTCCCTTCTCGGCCAGAGGTGATTCACATTCCCCGATCACATAACGGTCCATGAGATGCTTTGTCCAGCCTGGTTGCGTCTCTTGCGGAGCCAGAACAGGACGACCTGATTATCCACATGGTGCACCGGAGAGTCATTGCTCATGTCAACCCGAAGGATGATCACGGCCTGCGGGTGAACCACCTCACCACTAGTGCTCCTACATCAGGAGCCCCGGGTACTTCATATGAAGTGACTGAAATAGTTCATGATTAGAGGACACCCTTGGTTGAATACCTCCAATACAGCAATCTACCATCAGATCGGGCAGAACATGAGCGAGTCTGACGCCGCGCGCCAAAGTTTACAATTCATAGCGGTCCCAGATTTGAGCAGGTCCTTTAAAAACGCGGATTTGACGACGTTATACTCCATTTCCTTCAAGGAGATGAAATTCCACAGGTCATGCAGGAGGTTCATGCTTGTACTTGTGGCTCCCATCAGGCCGGGCCAGTGTTGTCTCCCCAAATTTGAAGGCTGGGGTACTTCTGGCCCTTTATGACCCATGACTGCATCGAGTTCGCCAAGAGGATCCATGTGTGCCAAGTTCATGGTAACTTTGTGCATCGGCCACCAGAGCCTCTCTATACTACAAAGTACTCTTGGCCCTTTGCAGTCTGGGGGTTGGATGTTGTGGGACCTTACCCATCGGCGACGGCTCACTAATGCTGGTTCATCCTTACCTCTATGGATTTCTTTTCCAAGTGGGTGGAGGAAGTTCCGCTCAAGGATGTCAAATCCCATTCTATTTCCGAGTTCGTGGGTTCCAATATCATTCATCGTTTTGGAGTACCTCATTCTATCCACACTGATAATGGAACAAACTTCCAAGCAGCCGAGCTGAAGAAATTGTTTCATAATTACGATATTCGTTCGAACCATACATCCCGCTATCAAGCAAAAGAAAATGGACAGATCGAGGTGTTTAACAAAACCCTCTCTATCATTCTGCTGAACATGGTGGGTCAAAACAAGAAGAGTTGGCCAGATAAACTCCCAAACTCCCTCTGGGCTTATCGGTTGACGACTCGTAATTCCACCTAGGTGACCTCGTATTCCCTGGTGTATGGGACTGTGGTCATCCTGCCCATCGAGATTATGTTTCCCTCATTGCGCACAGCAGTCTATGACCATCAAACTCCAGATAGATTGGCCGAAATCTGTCTATCTGAATTGGAAGCGCTGGACGAGAATAGGATTCATGCTTTGCACAACCTGGAAAGGCATCAGAGCAGGATGGATCGAGCTTTCGACTAGACGGTTCACCACCACTCCTTCCCGGAAGGTGACCTGGTACTGGCCCTTAGGGCGCAAATGATTCCCGGTAGGAAACCACCCAAGTTGGAGCCCAAATCGGAGGTACCATTCATCGTCCATAACGTCTATACCAATGGTACCTATTCCCTGGTGACTGTGGATGGTGAGCGTGTAACTCCTCCCACCAACGTCAGGTTCCTCAAGCAATATTTTGCCTGAATCCCTAGTCTGAGTTCTAAGACCTAAAACTAAAATCCTTTCGGGGTCCCCCATGACCTTAAACTGGATTGGGGTCCCCGACGACCTCAAACTGCATTTGTCCCTATATTCGGGTCCATGCGGTCCCGCATGACCTAAAACTGCACGTTCGTCCTTCACGACATTAAACTGCAAGTTGGTCAGACCTTCCTGACCAAGGCCCCTTGTCCTTCTTAGGCCCCTTAGCCCAAGTTCTTAACTAGAGTGCAATGCACATTCCCAGATGAAATTCTTCTAATCATCCTACATGACGTTAAACTATTCTTGTAGAACTAATTGCGGCTTGATTCCCATCCTTATGGGATACGTAGGACTGCTTGAACGTCTAGATTTCAGGTCCAGCCCTATCTCTCAAGATATCCCATGATCTTCTGGTCATCGTGGCCTCTTGGCCTATCCCTCCCCCTGGGGGGATAAATAGTTGGGTCACATGGTTTTTGGCACCATTCCCCCTTCTCCCAGAAATAAGCCATCTTTAGACTGCTCTCAAACTGAGCCCTTCGAACCTTTTCAGTGGTCCACTAATGTGTTCAGAGTACTCCGGTTTAGGACCTAGAGTTGCAATTTCAACTTAGGCATGTATCTTCCACTTGTCAAGTTTCGGGATCCCCTCCATTCGGGCCCCCATTATCTTTCACACCCAAAGGGACCCCCAAGAACGGTCTGGATACAACGCCTAAGTGCTCTCATACTATCACGGGCCAACTCCCCCGAGGGTTTCAACAACAAATTGATACAAATCCTGCATTGTGAATATGGTCAGCAGTCGATGCTCATTTTTTCCCCCATTCTAGTCTAACATGATAGGATTTTGTGTTGTGAACATGGTCAGCAGTAATCCTCAATCGCCACGCCGACTCCTTCAAGCCCTAAATGATTGTTGCATGATTCACATTATGTTCCACCCCATCAGGTCAAGGTGGAATCTCGACACTCTTTGCATCAACCCTCAGTGCACTTCCACACATCCGACAGACAAAGTTGCGTTACGAAATCTCTCAGGGATCCCATGATTCGAGTGCTAAGATTGTGAGCTTGTGTTTTTCTCTAAGGTCCATGCACAGCTTGACCTCCATCCCTATGGGAAAATGAAGAGTCGCCCAGACATTTCGTTTTGGGCCCAACTCAGCTGGAAGCTAGTGCCTCCTGCCCCTTGATTATTGAACCCTCGCCCGCCCCTTTGGCCGGAGGCTCCTCTCCTATAATGGTGCGCAGTAATGGCATGGGATTATGTCCTAACCTACATCGGGTTTGCTTTATCGCATCATGCGCATTACCCCAGTCTAAGCCATACTACCTTAAATTGTGATGGTTGGTCCTACCACATGACCATAAACTGTGATGATATCGTCCTGACCGCACGATGAAAAACGAAACTTCATTGTGATGCCCTCTCCAAAGGGGACATCACGTTGGGTATTGTTCAATTACAATACCATTTTTCAACGCCTATATATGGCTTGATTTTGTGGCAATGCCAGGCATTTCTACCCTATGTCGGTCGCTCGACAAAATAAAAACCATCCACCTTCAAGGGAAAACATGATACATCAAATGTTGCTTCTTTTGATGTGTCGACTAGACCCGCATGCCCCTTTCATCCTATAAATAGGCACCATGTCATGGCATGCCACCCTCTCAATAACTACGTGCAGCTTGATACCCATTCTTATGGGGTATGTAGGAACGCCCAGACCTCTTTTATTTACGTCCAGTTTGAGGTCTGCTAATTCATCTTGTTTATCCCACTTTTGGGACCTTGACCATGGGACCTTGTGGCGTGGTGAGCAGGACCTCTTCCTCATTCATGTCGGGTTTTCAATAGCCACACTATCTGTTCCCTATTGTATGAATTAGCCATCCTGTGTCATGTCCTGAATGATAGTAAAAGGTGCCCCCCAAGAACTACGTATGTCTTGATTATCATCCTTTTGAGGTACGTAGGACCCCCGAGCACTTCCCCACGGGCCCAACTTAGCTTTCTTGTTCGGTCCCTTGACTGGAACACTTTTCTATGATTGCATGGTAAGCAAGACCTCGTCCTCATTCACGTTGGGTTTTGTAATCACTTTATCATGTGTCTTCCTCCCTTCTTACTAATACAAGGTCTGAGTTATAAGAATTTAAACTAAGACCCATTCTAGAACTACATGTGGCTTGATTCTCATCCTTATGACATACCTTGGAATTCCCTGACATTTCATCTTGTGTCCTGCCCCAAGGATTACAAAATCCCATCCCTCCTCACTGTCGACGCCTTGTCCTGACTTCTTGGGGAGTTGTGCATCTGCCCCGGGAAAGCTCGGGATGCCGCATGGTGATTGGGAAGTGACATTTCTCTCACCAGAGAGGTCCGGTCTAAAAGTTGGGATGATCTGTGACCAGATTAATATGTCCACCTAATGTGCCTTTACCACGGTAGAGTAATTTTGCGAGTGTTGGATTCTGTTTGAACATACCCCCACTTCACGCTCCACGCTTTGTGAGACCCTTTATTCGGATCTTCATCCTCTTTCATGTTTGATGGGACCCCCTAATAGTATGGATGACAGACCTATGGTCCTCCTGTAGTGACAATATGGATGATAGACCTTTGGCCCTCCTGTTGTAATAGAACGGATTATTTACCCATGGTCCGCCTGCTGTCTTGGGCCAACGTTCCAGAAGACTGGTCATGTTTTGACGGGACCCCCTAATAGTATGGATGATAGAACTGTGGTCCACCTGCTATGACAATACAGATGATAGACTTTTGGTCCGCCTGTTGTAACAGTATGGATGATCAACCTATGGTCCGCCTGCTGTCCTGGGCCAACGTTCCGGAAGACTGATCGACGATATTTGAGTTACGACCCATGTTGCAAATATGGTCAGAGGTCATCCCTCATTTTTTGTCCCCATGTCAGGCTAATGCGATATGGATGTTGTGTTTCTACCACGGTTAAAAGTTATCTTCCATCGTCATGCCCCCCGTAGTGTTCCGAATTTGGGTAACGTGATTCACCTTTTTCGCCTCCCTATGTTTGGATGGATTTCAATGCCCCCGGAAGTGCCCTGCTCGTGCGTTAGAGCTCATTAAGAAGACGATACATCGATTAGGTTAGAGGTCCCTTTCCCTGGGATAGGCCCCCCTCTACTCCTCAGGAATCTGGGCCCGATTTAGGTTTCCCAAAGCTTAGTTGACGCTCCCAAGAAGTGATAGATTATGGTTGAGGATATTAAACCAAAGGAAAATATAATTAGATTGGTCCATACATTGGATAAAAAGGGTGATCTGTAAAAGAAAGAAGTTCATGACATGGCAAAAACAAGACCCTTAAGGATCGACATTTTGGATTGATCTTTCCAACACTACTACACTTTGGCTGGTGGACTCCAGGACTGCTTCTCACTCCCTGAAGACTCTCTCTTCAGCATCATCCGCAGAGCACAGTTTACTGATCCTAGCATGTGCCTGCGCCCGTTCAGTTTGGAGCACGATCATCTGGTGACTTTCCTCCATTAGTTGTTCTTGGGCGTCAACCAGCTGGGCCATCCATTTCTCCACGAGCTCAGATCATGTCGCAATGAAGACCTCTTTCTCGGCCTCTTTCCCTTCGAGGCGTCGGACATCCTGCTCCACCCTTAGGAACGCTCGGGTGCACACTGATCATTCCCTACACTGGGCAACGTCGATGCGTTGGATACTCTCACGTATCTTCTCGTCCAAGTAATCACGGACTCTCAGATTAAGGTGTTGAGTGCCAGCCCCTCCGACACACAGGAAATGTAGCCAGGTTTGGAGCGATCCCATCCACCTGAGCCAATCCTACTTGGGATTCCTAAGAAAATGATGGATTCACTTATGCCCTTTATGGCGTGTCATCCGGATCTCCTCGGCCGCTTCTGAGTCTTAATCATCTAACTCCTTAGGCTCATCGGGCCTGTATGCAGGGAAGACAGCCATCGGGTCAGTAACAGGGTCTACCTTGGGTTTCCGTCATGAGTAATAGGATCCTCGATGTCTGGACGACCTTCCTCTCTCGCCCCGATAGTGGCAGTGCCTTTGTCAGCTTCTGGCCCCGCTCCAATGACAGCACCACTGATGTCTACTACCCCTTGTTCACCAATTTCTGGGGCCGACTCGGTTTGGGAAGTATGTTCTGGAGGAGGTGGTACGTCTGTCGTTGGTTCGCTCCCAAACGGCCTGGGCTCAGCAGCCCAACGATCCTCCAATGCCAAGATCACTGTGCAAGGCGCATCCTGATTAGTTGTGATTTTTGATAGCAAGCACCAGTAGTGAAGTAGGGGACTTATAGGAACCCAGAGTATCAGCCTCTACTGTTCTGGCCTCTACAAGAGATGTTGTTGTAGGAGACCCCTCAATGCTTTTCAGTTCGATGATGGGCGTCGAAGCCTCACCCTGTCCTACCAACGCCTCTCCTTCTCCTACTGGGGATGCCTGATTAGAGGCTATGTGATCCTGAGTGATACGAAGATATGGATTAGAAATTACAGAAGACAATAGACAAAGAAGGAGGATGAGTAAGGATAGAGATAGACCTCGAGAAGCTCTGTTATGTCTATGTTGGATCCAACGATCTCGCTACTCTCCAACAGGCTCCCTGGGTGGGACTCTCCCTAAGATCCTTCATCCTCTCCTGTCTCCTCCTCCCCCTCTGACTCTTCATCACTGTCGCCCACTCCTAGCCACATCTGTTCAGGATCATTCCCATGCCCTAGCATCACATTAACTAAGAGAGATGGCTCTACACACCGACCCTGTTGGCGTGCATAAATGTCCATGGTCGTCAGATAGACATGTCGCCGATGGAAGTTTACTCTGTCGGAAACTCAAACGAGCCCAACTTCTGGTAGATGGATCCCGTCATGCATTATCTTCTGCCAGAGGGATTCAATGCTCAGTGATTTTCGCAAGGTCATCTAGGCCGACCATAATGCCAAAAATATTTCATCATGGGAAGGTTTGAGTAGGTATCTTATTTTCTTCTCAGGCAACTCCCTGGCCCACTCGTGTGACCCCCCCCCCCTGGTGGGCAACGAGGTCGCAGCAACACCATATGATTTCCCCGCTGCTAAGGTCTCATTTCTTAAGCAGACCTCGCTACCTGGCGCACCCCTGGTGCTCCACTTCTAGTGTAACCTTGGCTGCTCTCTCGTCACATAGGTTCTACGCGGGTAGTCTCGAGTTGCCGAACTCGCTTGTGTAAAAGCCCCTCAGGGTATGCAATGGCCCAGTGTTTGGCATGCTTGGTTGATAGGCCAACGTCGACCCCGGTGGGAGGAAGGGTGTTGACTTCACCAGAGCCATAATTGGTGAACACCATCCACATCTAGCAAAGGACACATGGATTCTTCTCCTCCCATACATCCGTGAATACCTTCTTCGGCATTCACTGGAGGCACCCGAGCTGCATGGCGAATCGGTACGGCATGTAAGGCTCACATATGATCCTCTCGTCGATACGAGCTACGAGCACCCCTCCTCGGTTTCTCGGGATGTACTCTTGGTGCACTAGGGATCCTTACCCATTGTCCACCATCTGGATGACTGGGGTGGGGAAAGGGCTGATGTTTAAATTGTCATTTTTACCGATTCGGATCCTTATGCCCTCCTCATTGAGCATTATCGGCGCAACCGCGGTAATGTTCACCTGAGAGGGCCGCAGGCCGTTTCCTAGAGGACAGATGACGTTTGGGAAAGTGTACCACCAAGATGAGCCACCACCCAGCCATGAAAGATCTCTAAGGGTCCACAAACACTCCGAGGTGCCCCCCCCCCTCTTGAGATGCGTCCCAGAATGGCATACAGCCTAGCTAGCACGGGGACCCCCAGATTGAAAATTTTGTTGGTGGCCATGGTGCCTGCCATCACCAGTGTTGCTGGACGGACGCCCATCCTAGCGTCCCACACTAGCATGAGCCACCCTCTCATGAAGGTGGTGAGGAACCATACATACCGTATGTTTTGGTCCTGGGCCTCAATAACGCGGTAGACCCATGATTGGTATTTCCCCATCTCTAGGATCCTCCAGCTTGATCCATTCATGCTCCTCTGTGCCACAGTTGGGCACTGTTTTCCTCATCCCGGTATCTGGACCACTGGGTCCTTCTCTAAGAACTAGCTAAACTAGTCCTTATAGGCGATGTCCATCTATAAGTCTGTGACCTTCAACCTCTCTTTGGCCTGATCCAGCATGTGCCACGTCAGCATGGGGTTCTGTGATCTGTCTTCCCAGGTGTTCATTGGGGGGAGGAACTCGTTGTACTGGTAGCCCTCCAGAGGGATGCCTCTGATGAAGTGGATGTCCCAGAGTCTGATACCAAATTCCCCATGGTAAATATGTAATGTGTTGGTGTTCGAGGACCATCTGGTGAACACCTCTAGCCCGAGTTCATGTTGGTGATAGAAGTGGAACTGCGACGCCCACACCGCCACGAACAGGACAATGTACCGCAGCTCGGCCCCAAATTGGTCGCACATATGGCGAACCCAGTATACCCAGGCCCACTCACTAGTGAAGTTGCCACCAGAACGCAGGTCCCAATCTTTCAGCCATCCCTTAGTATCATTCGTGATGCTCTGGCATAACGTGCTTGCATAGAGGGTTAGAGAACACTCCGTGATAGGATCATCCCTAGTAATGGTCCTAGTCCTTCGGTTTAGGACATATACGTCCATATGCCTACTTTTCCTTGCAGGATGGCCATTTTTGGTGATATTGAAGTGGGGAAGGTCATCCTCCCGAGACACCCATGACCGAGGTGTGTCCACCTCAATGCTCGGCAGTGGAACCTCCTACAAAATTATGATGTTCCAGAATGGGAGGTTGTTGGATAGAGGATACTCCTTATGGGTGGGGGTCAGCAGGTTGAACAAGTTAAGGTTCTTTGAAACAACCACCCTGGAACTATAAACCACCTCATTCACCGCCATTTCAGCTCTACGAGCGGCGACTTCCCCCTCATCAACTTGGTTTGCGGCCATCTCGAGTGTTTTGAGAGTTGCGTGAAATCAGGATGAGTTGGGTGGAATTTGAGAGAGTTGGGCGATGTCTGGAGGAGTTGGGTGAAATCTGGATCTGTGGCATGCAATTCAGGATTTGGGCGTGAAATCATAACAATTGGTGTGGAATATCCCGAGTTTTCACTTAAATACTACAGAAAGTTGAATGAATTGTGCGCTGCCAAAGCGTGTTTTACGCGCAGTCACAGATGCAATTTCACGCATGAGAGTGTTGAGCTTATCACGCGAAAAATCTTGAGTACGGAGCCTGGTACCCATGGCACCTTTTATAGGATAGGCCGGGGTTCCACACCACATGGAAAGCAAACTCCATGCTGAACATGTGTATTTCACGCCGCATCATTTTTGCACACTAGAGGCCCTTGAAGCCCAACCCTTCGGTGTTTCGGTGTTTCTCTCAGAATATGATCATTGTGACCTGTTGATAATCCAATTATAAGGGGGGGGGGGAATTTGTAGACACTAAAAGGTACGTAATTCCTAAAAGGAGTTTTGAAATGACGAAGCGAGGTCATATTCGGACCCGGGGGCCCGGTCCAGAGGGCCCAAAAGTGTTGTGCGAAATTAAGGATGGATTGTGCAAAAAATTGTTGGTTGCACGAAAGAAGTCTAGGATTCACGAAAGGGCCCAGACGTAGTGTTCAATTTTGAGCGCCCTCACCTGCCCCGTTGGGCTTTTCCCACCGCTGTTCCTGGTGCGCCAAATTTCGCGCGCCACCTGGATTCCACGACGTCGGAGGCCTATAAATAGAAGGAGACCCCTTCCATTTTAGGTTTCTGGAATTTGGACTAGCTCCCATGTGGGAAATCAGTCTTTCGTGCGCGCAATATGACTTTCATTTATTGACCCTTTTCACGCAACCTCGCTTTGGGATTCACCCTTGCGCGCAATCCCACCAGTTTATATAAAATTGAAAACTCCTCAGGATTCCTCCTTTGCGCGCAATCCCTTCCTTTGTGCACAATCCATTCCATTGCACGCAAAAACCCAATTGCGCTCAATCCCTTCGTTAGGTTTTTCCATGCCTTAGGGTTCATTCATTGCCCCCCACACGCAATTCACATCCATTGTTCATAGTCCCCTTATTCGAATGCAATTCATCTGCCCCAATTACGTGTCATCCTGTTGTTTTGCACTCAAACCTTCTCTATGTGCGCAATCCCCAGGACCCCTCACCATGACGCCCCCCAGGTGCCTCCCTACATAGGCGCCCGATATCCTCTGTACCGGGCATGCACGCCATGCATTGTTTTCCTGTACGGGCTTCCATGCTCATACGAAGTAACCTCAAGGTCCCTTGGGTAGTGTTTCCCATTGCGTAACATTGCCTCACGTTTCTTTTCATAGGCACACTAATGGCTATTGCTTCTTTTCATATCCACGCTAACGTGGAACTTTCGATGGTTTTCCCTACGACCCCCCTTCCTTACGGCCTTTCCCATGCCTTCCCTTCCTCAAGGGATAGAGAGTACCAGTTATGTAAGTCCTAGGGGTGTGGAGTGAACCCACCTCTTCCGAGTTGCAGGATGTTAAACTGCCAAGCACCTCATCCTCAACACATAACGTTAAACTGTGATCCGACCTCGTGCCTCGCACGCAGGGTCCCCCCTGCTCTGACATTTTCCATGCCCACTCGTCTCCACGGGGATGTTGGGATCATACCTCACTGGGGGCGATTTATTGGAGTGGCATTTGTCCATGGGGGAAGGGCAGACACCTTTGTGTGAGCCCCTAGCCCCTCTTGCAGAAGGTTTCACCCATACACCTTTGTACTTCCTCACTACCAAGGCTAGTGGAGGGTGTGATAGGGAATGAGGCATCTCTAATGCTCGGTCCCAACTCCCTCTCCCACTGTACTTTGTCGCACCTTGGGCCTCCATCTTGGAGTATGTCCCTGGAACCAAGGGCTTCTCAATGCGTAAGCCCCTCTTTGCTTCTCACGGACGCACCCTTTGCGACGTGATCGTCAGGTCCCTATAACCTTTTTTTCTCACACCGATCATGAATCACGTGATCTTAGAGTAAGCATCGACCCTAGAATCCATCTTGGGCCACCTCAGAGCATAAGCCCCATTCCAGAGAACTATGAGGACTTTGATCCGTGATAAAGCATGGTACATAGGAAGCCTCCACGAGGTTCAAACCCATCACCCAGTTGTTTCGACCCCTTCGTTTCGGTTCACCATCTCTATGGGCCATCTCAGAGCATAAGCACCATATTATCCATTATGGGCCGCCTCCAGGCGTAAGCCCAAAATTCTTATCCAGCATGACATTAAACTATATGCCCTCATCCTACATGACGTTAAAATATATGTCGTTATCACGCATGACGTTAAACTGTATGCCATCCAGCACGATGTTAAATTGACTTCCTCATCCAACATGATGTTAAACTGCAACAATCGAACTATGTGGACTTTGATATGTGCTAAAGCATGGTACGTATGAAGCCTCCACGAGGTTCAAGCCCATCACTCAGTTGTTCTACCCCCCCCCCCCCCTTGTGTCGGTTCTCCAACCCTATCTGCTGCCTCAGAGAGTAAGCCCCATATTATCCATTATGGGCCACCCCAGAGCATAAGCCCCATACCCAACACCCACATCTCATCCTGACCTATCCCTCAAGCCCACGTTCCTCGAGAAGCTTATGCCCTAGAACATAGGTCTTACTCCCTCTGGGTCTAATCCATGCGTTCACTCTCACGGGTTGCCTTTCTAGGTGTCCCACTGGGCCATCGGACTACACAGACTTTGATTCCCAGCCATGGGGATACGTAGGAAGCTTCCGTGAGGTTCAGGACCCTTTTCACTTCATCACCCATCCTGATCCTTACCGGGGCCACCATATCCAGGTGGGATCATGCCACCTCATCCCACTCCACAGTATCCGAGAATCCTCCCACGTGTTGTCCCCAATATCGGAGTTCCCTTCAGGGGGTTCTTTCATCTGATCCACTCTTAGTGTTCTGATCTGTCCGATCTGTCTCTGCTGGACGTTAAACTCATGGCATACCCCATGTTAAACATGGGAATCTAAGGAATACCTCAGATGGAATACGATTCCCCATGTTTGATGTGGGATTCCTCAGGCTTCCACACCCTCGAGATGCCCTATAATAAGGGACAGAAGATAGACCTGCCAATCCCCTAGCGTCAAGACACGCCAGGAATGCCTCAGCATGACCATTCTCCTCACCGAAGGTCGCTGCCCTGAACAGACCCCTTGGAGAATCTCGACAGAAGCAACGTAATTAACTAGTGTCCCTGAAAATATGGCACTGGGAATGAGTTTCACAAATACGTCTTAAATCTATGAGGGAGACCCGGACTAGGTGACGAGCTCCGAGGAGGAATCCACGGAAGGATGAACCGACATCCCATCATCCCGGTTTTGATCAAGGAGCAGACATCCCTAAACAAGGAATGGATGTCGTCCACCTTTGGAAAATGGTAATGTGGGGCCACAAGCTGCAAGTCCTCCCACACGTGACGGATGCGCGCGCGCCCTGGAAAAAGCATCGGAAACAATAGTCTAGCGCCATATTTGGTGCTATACTATTATAGCTCTATCCACTATTTGTTTTTTTACTAACTATTTGAATTTCAATTTGTATTTATTTTCATAATATAAAAAAATATATCTTAAAAGGTAACATACCTATTGGGTGTGATTTCACTGTATATGTTCTATTTTACAGTAGAGGTTACTCCATTTTATCATCATCATTTGGAGATTTTCTTCGTAAATAAATGATTATTTTTTTGTTTGGATGTCATGGTGTGAGTTCAGACCTCATATGTGATGGTGACAGTTAGATGGACCTGGACAATGCTAATCAGGCCTAGGAAGATCTAACTATAGGTAAATTCAAAATTTTTGAATATTCTTTATGGAAGGTGGGCTTGAATATTTTCTCATGAGTAATTATTCCCTATGTTATATGGAATGTGGTGTGTTGTCTTACCACTCATGCAATTGACCTAGTTAAATTAGTTTGATTACCTTTTAAAATTATTAACTAGATAGTTAATTAAAGTAAAATATTATATGTAATTAATATAGATCCTTGGACTCATATTAATTTTCCAAAACACTAGTGGTTGATATGATGGAACTCAATGTGAGCCTTATGATTTTTAGACCCTCTTTCAGGGAACGAATATAACATGGGATACCCGAATGAAACAATTAGCATGATCCTAATGAGATGCCATAATCGGCACATTATAGGTGATCAATTACCTTAAAATGAACAAACTAGAGGTGTGATAGTTTTAACCATGTGACACCTTAAACCCCTTAGACTCAATGATATTGAAATCAAGTGATAGACCCTTCTTTAGAAGAATTTACCTAGGTGGATTGTACTTAGGCTAGTAAATAGAACTTTTGTTGTGTGAATGGACCTTTTGTGATCCTAGATATAGTGGATGGCTCTAAGATAACTCTATAGACTATTACCTATATGACTTGCCACCATGATCATACTAAAGCTAGGTGTGACTCTAGTTATGCCAGGGGGCATAATGAACATCTTGGGATGAGTGATGTTCATGAAACTAAGAAATGAGAAGGGTACCCTAAAGGATGATGTAGTATGTAATAACAGTAGGGGACCATAGTATATTCTTGATAATTTAAATATCCTAACTAGATTCATGAGTATTGAGTAATACATATTCTGGGTGTAATATATAATCCAAATAAAACTTATAAGCATGTTTGATATATTCTCTTTGATGATGCATGTGGTCATTCATCCTACCCATGTGTTATTTTTTTTCTTCTATCTAATTTAATTTGAATATAATGCCCTTTATATTTCCCAGGATGTCTAGGAATCATTGGTTGTGGCACTAGGGGTTGATTCCAAGTGGGACTAGGATCCAATCTTAGAACTATATGAATGTTTGGGATGCCCAATACTCTTATGTTATATAATGGGTATCAAAATTCCTAAGATAAGAGGGTTCCTTCAAAATGTGTTGTGCATAGTAATTCCTATGATTTTGGGATTCACATGAGATGAATTAAGAAATATAATACTCAACATTCCATAATTCCACTATTGATACATCACCATTGGAATTCCTTAGATGCATGGTATTTCACTAAGGGTGTAAGAACATTGCGAATTCCGAGGTTGTATGGGATTCTAATTGTGTTAGAAAGTGTTGTATGGGTAAATTTATCTGAGAAAATATGTTGACAGAGACTAAGGAAGACATTAAAACCCCCCCTAAAACGATACCTAGGATACCCCCTAGGACTGGGTTGGTGCACCTGGTTCTGATACCAGTTGTGGAGGCATGATTTATTGGATTCCTAGGTGAGAGGTCTCAGATTTTTGAGGGTATTCAGAATAGATTTCATAGGGTATCCCTAGTGATAATTCCTTCCTAAACATGTGGATATCATTGATCCCTATCCTCCTCTAAAAGAATTTGTTGGTTTTCTGATAGTGTGGAACACCCAGGTTACAACCTTAGGGTTCAACCTTTCAGATTAAGATGATTTTTACACCTAGTAGCACCCTATGGTACGATTCTCTTATATAACATAGTCATGCTTGTGGGATCCTGTGTTTTGGACTATAGAGTCTCCTTGTGTTGAGGAATTGTGTGTAGAGACAGTTCAACACTAGTCGATGCATGTTTGATCAATCAGTTTGATGAACCTAATAATTGATTATGTTTTTAC
The DNA here is from genome assembly GCA_963277665.1 of Viscum album. Taxonomy (NCBI): domain Eukaryota; kingdom Viridiplantae; phylum Streptophyta; class Magnoliopsida; order Santalales; family Viscaceae; genus Viscum; species Viscum album. The sequence continues at coordinate 1,196,067,711 of OY728121.1, read as the reverse complement.
TTACATACTATAGTTTATTAATATTCCCGATTTTTTTATTTTTTTTTTCTCATCATATCACATGCACATATTGAGGGTTTTATTGGAAATGTATGAGACTAAATTAGATCTTCCCTACTAAATTATGTACTAAAAACCTAATCGAGATACCACAACACGTTGTTACTAGAGTATTATCTACTTGGTTACAGGCATGGGATAAGTGTGGGCATGGTATAACAAGATCAATTTTGATATCTCTGTTTAGTTAAGTGATTTGGGAATGGTACAATATAGGTATGGAACTACTATTGGTATTCAATATTTCATTTATTTTATTTTATATACCAGATCATCCTAGTGGGTGATCAATCCTTGTATGATAACAAGATTATTTTGGCCCTTTATTTGATGCAATAAATTTTGTTATTGTTGTTTTTATTTATCTCCTCCACTTATTTTGTTTCTAATTAGGATGATGTTTTGTGATTTTATTCAATTGTTATGAACATTTATATGAGTCTATAGTCTTCTCATAGTCCCCCTTGTACCCCAACCACATGTTGATGGACTCTAGCATATAAGGAGTCGTGCTTGAGGTTGAGTCAGTCTTAGGACTGAAACATTGATCAGTGTTTACTAGGCCTAGGATTTCAAAATTTAGTATCATATTGGTTTCTTTTCTTTTGTTTAAATATTTCGAGATATGGTTTCCAAGATTCTCAAGAATTTTTTGCACCTTTTGTGGGAAGCCAGATTGGTGCATCATGAACACCTATTCTAGTGGTAAGTCCAAGGTTATATGGATGGTATTATTGTTCTTGATGTGTGATGTTACAATTGTATTATTCATCTTGAGTGATGCACATGATATTTGGTTATGATTTATTCTTGATTTTGACTCTTTCCCATAAGGTTACGAGGCGTCCCATTCATCATGATCAGGAATGTACAATTCACATGATAAATAGTCTTTCTATAGTGTGATTTTTATTAATGGTGATAAGAGTCCAAGTGTGTAAAGTGTTAGAAACATCTCATGTGGTGTTTTACTGAATTAGTTATTGGTGAATTTATACAATGATCTACCAAATTGATTTTATATTTTCCTATATTTTAAGGTTTTTTGAATATACTAACAATTCTCATTGGTTAAGATGATGAGGAAAATAGTGTGAATAGGAGGTTTAGTGACCCTAGTTGGTCGATGCCAGAAAAACATTCCCGTATCATAAACCCCTATTTGGTGGTTTTATAATCAGTTCAATTATTTAAATGTTAGTAACAATATTCATGGTGTTTCTCATATAGATTAAAATGGAATTCTACTTAATCGAACCTATTGTTTAGGACATGTTTTTCATGTGTTACATATTGAGGTACATGGTGGGAGGCCTAGTGTGGGTACCTGTTAACTACTAAATACATGGGTAGGAAACATCACCATATATATATATATATATTTGTGTTTGTATATATATATATGTGTGTGTATCATTGTAAATAAACCTATCCACTATGGATTATTCTCTTGAAAAGGTATTCAAATAGGATTTTTCCTTTGAGTGGGAGATGATCTAGGCATATAATGCTTATTCTAACCCTGTGATAGATATGTTATGGGGATGTTGGATTGATAGAGCCAAGTGAAAATTCAAATGAGAGAATAGACGATATTCCATGTGATATGACACTATGAGACCATGGCTATGGGTTATATAAGATACCCTAGAAACCCTAGTGACCCTATATATGAGTCTCTAGACTTAGGGAGAGTATCTACATATTGTTTCTGCATGAGTGTGACAACAAAAGGGGTTATACAGAGTTGTGAATTCATATAGGCATAAAGCATGGTTTTATACTTGTGTCCATGATTGATTCATGTGAGGTGTTATTGAGTTAATTGATTGGAATGATAATACCAAATTCATTCTAGAGAGGAGCACCTTGGTTTCTACCACCTTTATATCGAGTCTGGTTGTAAATGGTAAAACTATTCTGTTTCCATAAACAATTGTAATATTTTAATTTTGTCACCATGAGAATGTTGTCTTATTTATTACAAATATTTTTATAAAACACGATTTGAGTATGAATAAATATGTTTATAGGGCTAGTCATTATATAGATTCAAGGGGCTATTTGACTAGGATTAATTACTCACAGTCTGTATATGCCATTGGGAGAATGTAGACAAGGTTTTTATAGACATTCATAATGGGAATGGTGTTACATAGTATGGATACAAATCATGTTTGGGGTTTTTTTCCAGTGAGTTTGGGATGGTGTTGGTGGTACATCATTTGGAGTGTGGATCACAGAGTTTTGGATATTACGGTTGTTGGTCTTTGTACTAATCCAAGTTCTAGCCATTTGGCCTTATTCATCTTCCTCATATTTTGTAGCTCACCCATGATTTGTTGTGATATATTTGGAATTGTAATGATCATATTTGTTATGTTTATCACATATTTTCTTTTGAGAGTGAAATCATTCCAATCATTATAGGTTCTTATTGTGATCCAATAGCGATTAGGAATTCACTTCAGGCTCTATGGAAAGCCGATTCAAGTGACATGTTAGGTTGATAAATTTCAGTTCATTAAAAATTGTTGTTATATTATAGGATCTCTATAATGAAATTACTTTTTAAAATTACCCTATTATTATTTGGTGGGTCAGGTAGTTTAGATATTAGTACATCTCAAAACATAAGGCATAGGTTACGTGTAAGTTCCTGATCACTACCTTCTATAATAAATCTGCAGTTACCATTGGAATTCATGATATAATCATCATTTGATATTCTCTATGGGTTAGGATTTAATATAATGGTTTATGATCTTCTTTAGCATGATTTGGTTACCTTTGAGGTTTTTTTGAATTTTGGGATGCAAACAGAAACATAATCAAGATGAGGGGATGACATGGATGGCCTAAAAGACTATGAAATGACCAAAAATTTATTTTGAATACATTAGGGTGATTATTGAATAATTTGTGCATCTATATCAACCATGTGTTTAGGTCTATTATTACTCCACATCCATTGGTTTTTTTATTCAGAACCCATAATTCTTGGATTCACTAAGTGATTCTCATTGGAGATGAATGAATCAAGGTGGTTCCTATGATATGGTGATATCAATGGATTAGTTCTCTTTATAGTCATGACATTATTCTATTTTGGTATGTGTGGTATAATTGCTTTTATGTATGAAACATATATTTAATGAAAAAATAATTGGTTTTAAAAATTTAGATTTAGATCTTATTTTAAAATGATGATTGGTTTCTAGATGATGTCATTAGAAATGGTTGTTTTGTTATAAACTCCTAGAAAATGTTTTTATTTTTAAAAGAATTAATTATCTATTTTTTAAATTCCTCACCCAATTAGTGTGTCTTTAAAAATGGTTTAAATATTTTAAAAGAAATGATTTTTTCCATATAATTCTAAATGGTCATTTTTTTCAAGAAATACATGTGGTTGTTCATAACATATGATTTAAAAAAGAAAATGGTATTTGAAAAAGGTATGATAAATTAAAATGAAATTTTATTTATGAGGAAAAATAGTTTCATAATTTGAATTGTTCATGAATTATTATGGTATTTTGAAAGATGGTTTATTTTGAATGATTTTTAACACAGGAAACGTAATTCAAGATTAAAATGATTTTTTTTAATTTTATAGATTTTAAGGTAGGGTATTTCATCTAATAATTAAATAATTAAGAATATATATTATTTTGAATCTTCTAAAGTGAAACATATTCTATCTTCTAAATTTTTTTATTAATATATGATGCCTCTCTAAATGGTTTTTGGAGGTTTTCAAAAAGAAATAATTTTGAATGAGTTTTATTCTTTCAAAGTGAGATTGATTTTAAAATCATTAAAAAATCATTTTCTTATGATAATTGTTTATATTTTTTCCTTATCCGTTGCTTATTTTTAGAGGATATTCGATTTTATGAAAAATAAATGACCATATTGAGTTCAGGTCTTATGTGGCTTATATAAAGCATCAATAATGTTTTCTAGATTATGGTAAGATCTTTTCCACGCGGGAAGTCTATTCCTATTGTATTAATATTTCCCAATATCTAAATAGAGTGTAATATGTAATCATTATAATCAATGTTCTATATATATAATTTGTTGAAATAAATCAAGATGATGTTTCTTTTGTAGCCCTATTCGTAAATTCTGTTGGTTCAATTAGGTAGTCAGGTTCGTGAAGACTATTTTTCTCAGATGTTTAGTGTTCTTAATGGGGAGTGGAATAGTGGGTAATTCATATTATTGGGTGATGTCCTTTTTTTAATAATACTGAATATTTTTTGAGTGGTTAATATTTTGGGTGTATTTTTTTATGATCTTGGATATCTTCTTCGGGTTTCCCCATTGAAATTGTTCGTTTTCTTGAGTTTCATTATGCCTCATTGCCTTATTTAGATTTTGTATCATGTTGTTTGGTCTATACATGTGGTGAATGCTATTCTGTGAGTTTAGGTCATTTGTTTTGAACATGTTTATCCTCAGGTGTGTGCATGGGTAACTATGTTTGATTTTATGACCTAATGGACAAGGGATACATCATTGATATACTTGTTATTGGATGGATCGTGAGAACCACTAGGTTGAATATTTATTATCCTATCTTACCATAGATGTAGTTTCATGACCTGATATTAGATCCATTTTATTTCTTGTCAAGGCACATTTCTCTTGAATCATCTATTTGTTATAAGATTGAAATATGATATAGTCTATTGGATTGTACCTTTTTATATGATCAATGAGGTGGTTTTACTTGATAATTCAGGGAATATATCATTTAGTGGTTACATTACTTATAGGATTCATCTAGTCCCTTACGGATTGGTTTCATCTAGTGAGATAATACCAATTCCAATGTTTCTCATTTGAAATTAAGAGGGTTTCCTTAGGTGAAATTTGTAACAATAGTTACCATATTTATTGACTCTTTTACAGAAGTGGTTGCTCATTTCTACAACCTTTCATATTAATTCAAACTATGGGGAAACAAATTTCAAGTCTCTATTCTCTTGAGAGCCTCTTATTGAATATTCTCAGACAAAATATTCCTTACTGAGTTGAATGTGAGGTCAATTTCTGCCCCAATACTGATTAATTCTAAATATGGATAAGTTATGATAATGTTTGTTGTGATGTCTCTGGCATGGGGTTAGCATATTACTTAGTGAAGGAAAAATGTGTGATGGCCTAAGGATTTCACCAATTACTCCCTCATCAAATGAATTTATCTCACTATCACCATGAGTTGATATCATTTATACATGATCTCAAGACATGGTACCATTACCTCTTCATAGGGTGACTTATGAAATATTCATGTCTTAAGAACATGATGCATAATTTAACATAGAGAAATATAAAAATAAAATAGAGATTATGGGTTGAGTATCCTAAAATATATGATATTGATATTATATAGGCTCTTAGAATAATGTAATTTTGTCATGGAATCTTTGTGCAGAAAAATTACCAACTTTTTCGGTGAATGAATCAGTAGGGGGGATGATCTGTAGTGAACTTGATTTCAAAAAAATCTCTTGGGTGTGAACTAGAATGATTAGAAAAAGTACCTAACTTTTGATAAAGTTGTTTATTAATAGGAATATTCAACTTATCAGTTCATTATTTGAACCATTTATAGTAGGGATACTTCTGTTTTCTATTTCGGATCATTAGATGGTTCTCTATGATTCTAGAGGAAATTGGTTGTTTTTATTGATATGAGATAAGGGTTGATGGATGTTGAAAATTGGTCTAGTTGGTTCATTAACTCTTGGGTTACCATGATGTTTCATCATATGATATTTCAATATTGGTGTCCTATGATGAGATATTCAATTGTATTTTTCTTGTCATGATGCCTTACATGTTAGATAATTGAAGTGGAACCCCAAATACCAAACAGTTTTTTGTATACCTTACACATTATGTTATGGAAATAGGATGATGTACATATGTTATTCATTATTTTTCTACCATGGAGTCCATATATGAACTTTAAAATTCAATTGATTATTTATCAGCTTACAAATTATATTCATTCCATCATTTTGGGGTGATGATAAGGGTAGAGAACATGAATATTTATTTATTCAAACGGATATAAAACTACATAGTAAACCTTCAAATTAATGTTTGGGTAGAGAACTGTCCTTTTTATATCAACATTGGTGAAGATTACAGGATGTGGTTGGTTCTAATTCGATGTTGATCATGATGTACTAACTTCAAATTGATGTATCGGTTAGAAATCCTCTCCAATATACTATGAACATGCTTTTGGTATGTCTTCTTGAATTTAGCAGTTCTATGTAATATAAACTACTCATTTTAGGGATTTCCTATAAAAATTGTTATTAGTATTTTTCAAAAATGGTTCTCATAAGGAATTTCATGCTCATCCTTGTTTTTATCTTTTGTGTTTGGAAGAGTTGGGTGAACCGGCTCTCTTAGAACCAAGTCTTGTATAAAGGAGGAAAAGATAATGTGTTTAGTTTAGAAGAGGATGGAAATATATCTGGACCACTAGATGGTATTTTCATAATTATTTCATCATCTATTGGAGTTGATATAGGTGATTGGGTTTTTCTCATTGCCTCACCTTGGTTGGGAAAACATTGTTTGGGAATTGAGGTAAGTTGGAACCATGATATGATGGCCCAGTTTAGAATATTGTACATCTTAGATAGGTAAAATATCAATTGAAAGTACCATCTTGTTTAACACATCTAATGACATGTTTCATGTTTCCCAACTGAATTCATACCATCCAGATATATTACACATGTTATGGTGGGATGATATAGAAGTCGAGCCGACACCTAAGTGTTTATATGACTACATCAAATTTTGGATTAATGTTTTAAGGGTGGATATATGGTGAAAAATTGAATTTTAATCTTATTATATGGTTATAAGGGTAGATTTATCCATAAGTCATGGGACTGTGAGATGTTAGTGATGTTGCAATGGCCTTATCATTATGTGAATCTATGATCTTGAGCGGTGTTTGGGGATATAAATTTTTATAGTGGGGAAAATTGGGACACACATTTTGTCATATGAATGTATCATTTTAGAGTGATTTGGTGTCATTTTCATTTTTAGAAGTTTTTGTAAGCTGTGGGTCAAAATTTTGGAAGACAAAAATAATCTGATTTTGTGTATGTCTGGAGAGATGGGTTAGTATCAACCATATATTAATTGTGAAAGGGAGGGTGTTGATTTTACAGTGATGTTCACATTTATTTAAAATGTTTTTTCTATCCATGTGTATAATCCTAGGTAATATTGTGAGAATATTTTTAAAGAGGAAACTGTATTTCACAGCTACTGTGCAATTTTTCTAACCAAGCAGCCAAACTATGCAACCCTTCCAAGATTTTTAAAAATGTGATTCTATCCTCATTCCCTTGATCATTTTTAACCCAAAACTATTTTTCATTCCTCTATAAATCAACCCATCCTCCCCTAGTCTCTCTATAATTCATCTCCCTTGGTCCAATAGTGATTTTTGATCGATAATTGTTGATCTATTTGAGGTATGTATATATTTATACTCATTATCTCTTCATTTTTCAAGATCTATCCCTAATATATCTTCTTCCCCATTATATATAACACTATAAGTGGATTGATGGCCAGATTTAGGGGTTAGAATGTTCATTGATGATGTTTTTTATCGATCTAGGTTTGTGAGGACAAGATCACTTCCTTTCGAATCACTATTTTAAAAGGCAGTGTGATTTCCATTATTGTCAAAGTAGTTGTCTATATCCAATGACATTTCCCACTGAATTACTTATGTTATTATTTTTTCCCTTCATTTTTGACTTATGAAATTGAATTATTTTATTCCATTTACAGAAATCCATTAATAATTCATGGAAATGGAAACTGTTCCGCAAATATAATTTTCATTGAATACTATTTTATAAAAATATTGTGTTTGATGAAATGCCCCAAAAGTGATTTTGAAATAGAAATGTTTTCCATGCATGGATGTGACACAAAATTTCTTAGGGAAAATATTTTAAAAATTGCGGGAACTGTTTCTAGAACATAATGGTTGATTATATCACAATATAAATACTATGGGTTACATAGTTTCACTATCACATATACATGCCTTAGTTGGATTATATTGACCTCTAGGGTTGGTCCTCAATAGGGTACGGAACATGTTGGTTACCTTGAACAGGGATCCACTACTCAAATTTGGCACACTATGTTAGCTAGTGTTCCTTATGTTTATTCAATATGTGAACCTTCTTGTTTCCCACCCATTTGGTGCTTTTTTGGAAACATTATGTTGATTCTAGTTCTATGATTTCTGGCTTGGTTTTTTGATTCATGATTACGTTGTAATTTCACAATATTTATATATTTGGGATTTAATATCACATTCCCAATTTATATTGAATATGACCTATTTTAATGAAAACTATAGGATGCATTCTGAAACTGATTTCTGATGAAATTTTTTATAAAACATGTTTTATGAAGAACTAATAGATACATAGTGATAGTAATTTTATAGATTCATGGTGGTGTCAAACTATTATTTATTGTTCAGACCCTACATTTCCCTTCTGAAATATGTATACATGGTTTTGTTTGAAATATGTAAATCTAGGTGTGTTATATGTAATGATGGATTCTCATGTCCAATGTTTCTATTTAGTGGGTTTTGGCAGGTGTAGATGACAATTCATAAAGAGTTTAGATTAGGGAGTTGGGGAGACCCTTATTGTTTGTATTTAGACTATTTTTTTATTCTAGTTGTTTGGCATTATACATATTCAACATTTATTTCAGATCCCCATGATTTGTTATTCAATCTTTGGAGATATTATGCTCTGATATATTATTTTTACCACATGTTTTATTTTGAGTGTGAAATTGTTCCCATGTTTTTATATCAATACATTTATTATTTTCATAATCCTATGCAGGACATTAATGTGATTTAGGAATTGTGGTAAGCCAATTTGGTTGAAGTTTCATATTGACCTGGGTTGGTTCATTACACTTCTCAAACTTTTCTATTCTTCTTCAAATATAATTCAAAGGTTATCATTCACCTAATACATTATTATGTATTCTTATTTCACCATGTATGGATTATCAAACATAAAATTATCTCTTTATTTCTAAATAATATATTTGTTAAACATTTTCTCCAATATAACCTTGTCAACACATATAGAAACTAATGTAAAGCATAATTTTTAAAAATAATTATCAATTTCACTAAAACTGGAGAAAAAACAATAATTGTCACATTTTATGAATCACCGCTATAAATTTTTTCAGGAAAGAACTCGAAGAAGAATCTATCTCCAAGAAGTATCTCACCTACAATATCCCTTTTCCATTTATAATATCACATGCTTTATAATCTTTTTACACACTCTATAAACCATATTTACATGTTCATATCCTCATGGTATGCATACTAATTGACAATAGATATAATTATCTTATCACTATTTAGCTCTTCATGATAATAAAAATTATGTATATCACAAAAAACATAGTTTAAAAAATTAAATATACTATGTCTAACTTCAGATAAGTGAAAAAATTAATATAACATGTTTAGGTAATGAGTTTACTCTCCAAATATTGATGAATAAGAAAAATATAAATATTAAATAATAATGAATAAAAATTAAAATTAAATTAATTGTGATTTCAAATAATAATCCAACTCATTTTAATCATCAATATAACTTTAAATAACAATATTAATCAAAAATCATGATATATTTGAAAATTTCCACATAAATTAACAAGTTTCTTATACAAATGATAAATTAAATATTATGTGTAAATAATACCGTATTTGATTCCTTTTACTTGATAATAATATTCAAATTATTTCAATTTTCATTTTTTAATAATGTTTTATACTTTTTAGGATTAATAATTCTCTTTATTAAATTTAATAATTATTTATATTCCATTCTTTAAACTAAAATGGATAAAAAATTAGATGATAAATTTTCAAGTGTTTTGATTATGAAGCCTCTTCAATCCCTTGATTCAGTCAACTAAAAGGTATGACTATAATAAGTATAATTAAAATAATATAAATAGTATAAAGTAACTTCATAGGTTCATTAGATTGACTAGACTATGTTGATCATCAGTTGATCTTTATTCATTAACATCTTGAGTACACTAGAATGACGAAAAAGCCCAAAGTGAGATGGTTATACAGAGGTTATGTGTTCAAAATATCTGATACAAGAAATAAAGGTATGGTTTACTATAGAAAATTTATATTCTCTAACCCCAAAACATGGACCATCATGGAAATCAGTGGTCAATGAAACCAGTTGGACAGTTGGAACCCACTATAAATGGTGGTTGGGAGCACATGTTTTTGGGGTTATACAATAATTTATTTTAGAGATATACATGGAAATTATATCACGGTAATTTAAAAATTATTTTATATTTCTGATGAAATGAAAGTACATGGTTCTTATCCGATGGATGTAGAACTAAAAATATGAACCATGAAAATCATCTTTTGTATTCACGTTATTTTATTCTTTCTTATGTTTTCTTTAATGTTTAGTGAGTTTTTATTGAATGTTATAGAGTAGTGTGACATAGGGTGGTCATTAAGGTGATTCATTCTTCTTTGTGTTTATACATCGATGTTCTAAATAATTCCTTTATGAACCAAATTTCTCAAATTTGATTTTGATGACCTTTCATGTAATGGCTGAAGATGGTGCGGGATTCTCAATAAAAAAATTGAGGCCACATTATGGTACTTTTACTCAAAAAAATTTAAACAGCACTAAAATAAAAAAATACCCCTTCTAGATAAACCTAAAAATATATTTTTTTAATATATGAAATAATTTTGGTACATAATAAATTTTCATATTAATCTGAAAAATCCATGTCAATTTTTCCAAATATGTAAATTTCATTCTATCCATATTTCCCAACATCAGATGTTTTTAAGTAACGGAGTCGTTTTTTAATACTCATACAACTAACATAGAGTATAACATTATCAACAATAAAATACAAATCAAATTAATGATAAATTCTACTAAAAAAGTACACCACAAATCTTATTTTAATACTTGGATCTAAAACAATAGCTAGTTAACTTATCAAAATAAAGTAAACACAATATATTGAAATTTTTTCATAATGTATATAATAATATCAACCAAGAAATTGGTACGATTGGTTATTACTTATTATAATCATATATAAAATTAAATTTTTCAATAAAATGATGTTTTTTAATTATTAGTAGTATAAATTATGTGTGAGGTTATAAAATGGTTTCAATAAATTTTTAATTGTATCCACTTTCACTAATTCATCATTTGAAAGCATAAATATATGAAAATTATGATCTCATTTCCCACAATATAATAATATTTATTTTATTGAAATGGAATTATCAATTATACAGTATGTGTCATTCCATGTTTTATAAACATCAACTTAGAAAATATTTAGTACATTTAACTAAACTATTTTCAATTAATTTATAACTTTATTAATGTTTAATCAATAACTGATTTCATATAACTTGTACCATTGAAAATATTATCTACATAACTAATTTTTTTAACCATATATCCCAATAAAATTTAAATATGAAAATCATAATCTTTTAACAATATTCTATCATGAAACAATATTTTTAAGAAAATTACTATGTATCAAGGAAGAAGTAATTAAATGATTGTAGATTTAATTATCTAATGTAATTAAACCAACATTACAATAAATTTTTTGTATACACAGAAACATAGTCACTTCACCTAATAAAATATTCCTTGTAATATAAATGGTTAGGGTTTTGAAAAGAATGATTTTTTTATAATTATTTAATAATTATCAATTTAATGTGTTGTTACACCCATAAATTAGTCACAAATATTTAAATTTTCCATATTATCAAAAGTAAAATCATATTTTTCCAAGAATTATTTCCTAAATAATTCAATAAAACATTATTCTCTATATCATATTAAACCATTATATATCTTATATATATATTTCTATACTTGTATACTTTACATCCTGATTAGCAATATAATAAAGAATTCTAAAAGTAGTATTTTTTTACAAAATTAAATAGTTATTTTCAATACGCAAAAAAATAATATTCCTGAAACTAAAAGAGTCTTCATAAATCAAATTTATATGTGCCTAAATTACTTCTTTATAAATTTTATCATAATTTTATCATCTATATTTTTTTATATCATTTATTGGGCATCTTCCAAAATAGGAAAAATGATAACTTAAATTTGAAATTTCATATGTTGAATCACTTCCTAACATGTCATATGTTTAATAACCTCATTGAATTTATTTACAATGATTGTATTTAAAACATTCATCCTCAATATTTTTCATTCCGATGCACATTTTGTATGTTCTTATGGGTATCTTATATGTGATGTGTTATATGATAACTTAAATGGTATAAGTCACATATTTTTTTCTTTTTAATTATTTAAATATATTGAATGTTATATATATATATATATATATTAATATATAATAAAATAAAATAAAAAATACATTCATAATGATATCATTAAAATATCATTAAATATATTTCATTAAATTCTATATCTATCAATATAACACATTTTTTGGAAATATTATATCATGTAATCTTTATTCAAATATATTTTTTTATTTTATTCATTGATATGTTTTGTATTATGTGTAGTCAAAATGAAATTTCTAGTGCATAACAATTTCTGGGGAAAGTTAATTAAGGTATAATACACACAAAATTAAATATTTTATTAGTCAAAAGTACCATGACAAGATTCACAATGGTCTTTAATGTGGTAGCATGAGGGTATCGCCACTAAAACTTGGCTTAAAATCAGGAGGAATGGATCCCATAATATAGTATATGATAAGTTTTATTCAATGATTCATTTTGAATGGAGGTTTTCCAGCTACTTTATTTCCCCCATGAAAAGAGATAGTAATGTCCACTTAGTGATATAAATGATGTTTGCAAGCTCTGATTTTGTATGAAATAGATCAGGGGGTGTGGATATTACCATGAAGAGACACAAACACTAATGTTGTGTCTATTTCAACTATTGTTAGTAAAATGTTGTATAACATCCCATTGTTCATAGCTTATGATTTAGTCGTAATAGAATTTGTTAGACCATAGAAGGTTCTAAATACTATCACCATAGGTCCACTCATATAAAAAAAACCACATCTCCTCATGATACCCTAATACATGAGACATCAATTTTTAGCTTCATGCCTATGTTGGAAGTCATCCAGAAGACCCAATTACACTATAAAACATTACTATCATTGTCTAAGAGAAAATATAATTGGGGAATAAGCTTCGAGGTTAATGGAGACTTCTCCATTCATTTAATCAACCCGCCAATCTCGGTGATGAGTGACCTCACTTTTACATTCATGTAAAGATGGAAACATACTCTTCCTTAATTCCTACCCTTGTTTTTGGCTTCCCAAATTATTAAAAAACCTACATGAAAGACCAATATGTGTGCCCTTTCTTCCATGAAGGTATGATCACACACCAAACCACATAGTGAAAATGTTCTAGATAGAATATCCCTAGATCATGATTCCTGACAGTATCTGAGTAGTTTCAATAATATTCTCACCTATTATTCATCAAAAAGATATAGAATACAGATTCAACTTTTGGGTTCTTTTAGTAAAATCATTTTGAAGTTACATATATACTATTTCATTTTACATCATTTCAAATGTGAATGAAATCATTCTGAGTACATCAAACTATAAATTTAGAATTGGCTAGGATATCATTACACCAGATAAAACATTCCCATTCCATAATTTACAACTAATAATTATAATTATTCTAAAAATATAAATCATTGAAATCATCTAATTTAATTCAAATGAACACGCTGTATGAACTGTTGTGATGAATTTGGGATACCTAATAGAAATCTTGAAAGAGATGTTACGAACCGGGAATCCCAGAAATTTGAGGTGAACTACATACCATTTATCATTCCAAAAGTTGATCTCAAAAAATCCAACTATCCATCAAACATGATTTTTTTGGGTGAACAGGTTCCCATGTATGTTGTTCTAAATTGGTGAGACACAACCTTTAAATTTCAACCCATAATATGGGAACATAATATTCATTACATTATTGAAACTAGCCTTGAGTTATGTCCCTTAAATTACTACCTTTTCTAGTTTAACCTATATGTAGTGAATGTTTTTATATATTCCTATCATGTTGATGTAGCCCGCTTTGACTACTTTGTCCATTTTTCCAATAGGCACAGTGAAACTAATCCACCTGATGTGAGTCCTTGATGAAGGCATTCATTGCGTTCTCTATCTCTTAGATGATTTTATTGGGAAATATAAGGAGAGAGAGAGCGTGTGTGGGGATACAACCAAGATCATTATTGGCCAATGTGATCATATACATAATGAAAGGAAACCACTTTTCAATTTTTTATATGTGTTGTAATGTAGTTAACAACACCATCAATATAATTGGTGTGAATTCACACTCAAGAAAAAGGATCCCTTAGTTATTATGTTGGAAACATCTTACTCTCTATATCACATCAATCCACAATGATCATAGTACTTCTAAACATTCATGAAATATAGATGTAATGTTTTATTCTTGCACTAAATAAAATTTTCTATTTACTACAATATATAAAATGTTTTTTATTTTTAATATTGTTTATGGGTTCAATATTCACATACATATCTAAATGATTTATTTATACATGACATTATATTTAAATTTTTTTCACACATGCCAACATATATATATTCATATGTCAACATAACCAAATATGTATAATTTCAATTTTTATTTCACACTTTATATATAATATGTAATCTATATATATATATATATATTTCAAAATTTATGTCCCATGTAACATATTTTTCATGATTCATGTAATATCAAAGAAAATGTTTTCAAATATAAAATAATTTCATTCCATTTCATCTTCATCAAAAAACTTATGATGAAAAGAGTAATTTATTAGATATATATTCTGAAAATTTAATGTTTCTAAGAAATTACAAAGTACCTTTCTAAATATTAAGCACCAATCATGCAATTTATGTTCCATAGAACATATTTTATTCCCTAAAGATAAATTTTTGATGTTTTTTGTGTGTATTTTATGAGTGTGTTTTGTTTCATAATATGTTTTTAGTTTTGTTAATGTGTGTGTGATGTGCTGTACATTTTTGTGTGTGTTCTATGTTCTCATTTTGTGTGTGTTCATGCATGTTTTGAGTGTTTGGTGCATCTGCACTCATTTTGTGTTCACTTATTGTTGTATGAATATGAAATATATATATACATGTTTTTTATATTGATTAATTACACAAGCCATGTAACACTTGGATTAAAAATCCACATGAAATTTTTAAATTTTATGTTTATTTAATAAATAAAAAAATTAGATATAATGTTTTATAAATGTAATGTGTTTGAGTGTGTGTGTGTGTTTATTGAACATTTATTGTAAATGTTCAATGTTCATTGAATATGTCATTTGGGGTATATATGTGCTAAAAATAAGGAAATAGCATATATTATCCACAGAATATATAAATGCTCTTTGGAATTTTAAATTTCTCATTCACTATGTATATAAATGTTCTATGGATTATATATGTGTGCGATTGAGTGTGTTTGTGTGTGTGTTATGAATTTTATATGATCAAATATATAAATTTTCACTGCTAATATATATATGTCTGTAATATATATATGTATATGTATATGTATATATATTTTTGTTTCTGTGTTTGTGTATTATATATATATATATATTGAAACATGAATATTTTGTGCGTGTGTGTGTGTTCTATGTGAATATATATTTTATGAAATGTGTATATTCTGTTTGATATATGTATGTACGTATTTTGTGTGTCTCTTCTATGCAATAACTATTATCCCATAGAACATATCTTACGCCCTCAATTAAAATATTATATGTAATGTAATCTCCATAAAAATATATGTCCAATAAAATAATTATATATCTTTTAATATTCATCAAAAGATCTAATAATATCTTTTAATATTCATCAAAAGATCTAATAATATCTTTTTATAATTATTATTTAAATTTTAAACAATGATATGACTGTGATTGTAATATAAATTTTTTATAATCAATATTATATTTTCCAAAAAAACATTAATGAAAAATGAAAAACTCTTTTATTTTAAAAAAATGAAATGTATGACTAAATAAGAGGATAGAGAGTTAATTTATAGAATCATGGTCTTTCTGGTGACTTTGTTTTGTGTGGTGTTGGTCATGGATATTGATGGTCTAGTGGTGTAATGATGGGATAAGGGTAATTCAGGTTCACTGTTCGAGGTGTGTCGGTTTTTGAGGTGATCTGAGGATCGTGGTACAGTTTGGACTGGACAGGATGGCTCAATTCAATACGTCACATTTCGTTTTTTCTGAGCCTGAGATGTTCTATTTTTTTTTCTACTTGGGTCTCCTTTTTTCATGGGTTTGATATTCTCATTCCTATAATGGTGGATCCCCTTGGGATGCAACCTCACTATTTTCTTTTCATGTACAGTTCTCACCTAACAAAAAAGTGGTTTTTTTATAAAATACATAAAAAATGTTTGTTCTATGTCTTTTAAGTGTAAATATATTTAATATATAGTCATTTTTAAATTTAATATATATTTCAACCACATGATATTGATACAAAACATAATTTTCCTGAATGAAAAATGAATAATTATATTGATACATAAAAGGAATGATGTATGCCATTTGTGTCTCAAATATTTCATTTAAATTTAATAATTAATAATTATAAATTATATGTTCAAAATTAAAAAATATAAACAAAAAAGAACAGAAGTGTGATCTTTTTTGTAAATCATTAAAATAATTTAATTAAAATATATTATATAAAAAATATTACATAATTTTACAAATTATATATTTTTGAAATATAAAAAAATTATTTATGCAATGAAGAATACAACCTAACCTAAAAAAAGAGTGGTAATGAAATCTAATGATTTTATGATTAAGGAAATGAATAAGAGTGAAATAAAAAAACAATATATTTGTAGTTTTTTAGGATCATTTATTTCAATACTCAACTGTTTTTAGAATCATCACCAGCCCCGATCACATCAAAATATGTTTCTAGATCACATTACTATCATCATATCATTGCTAATACAATAATAATTATTCTCTGACAATGAAGACCCTAATCATGTCTAAAAAGAGTGAGAGTTATTTCCTATAACCCCATTACAATGTAGTGAATAATAAAAAACTATTACAAAAAAATTTATTTATTATGCATGAAAAATAAGATGTGGAATGTGTTTTACAAAAAATAAGGATAATATTTAAAAAAATTAAAATGTGGGAGAAATATTATTCTCCTCATTATTCCCAATGGTTTTCATTAGTTTGTTAATTTACTAGGAATATGAATACTGATTTTGGATACTATTTCTAAAGGTGTTTCTTACTTGATGGACATTTATTTAATTTTATTGATGTGTGACTTATATATTATTGTCGATTCCTTTTTATAACCTCTGAATTTCTGGTTACAAACAAATAATTACCGAAAACATCATCAATTTCCATGTTAGGAATGGTGATTTTTTTAAAATTCTGACTCCAACAAATGAGAGGTTAAATAATTAATGATAGGCTATACTAAAAATTATGAATGGTGATATAATGGTACTTTAATGGTTGTATGATAATAATGTAATTTTTTAAACCTTTCCTAACATACCATTTTATATTTTTAGGGATTCTATTATTTTGAGGGAGTTTGAGGGTGTTTTGGAAGCTCAGTGTTGATTTTTGACCAGTTGGTTGTAGTAAAGGGTGTGTTTAGACAATTTGATGTTGTTTTGTGGTGTATAGTGCACCCCAACCAAGAATAAAACTAGTGTATTTATTTTTGTTGGAATGTCAGTATGGTTCTCTCCCTCTGTAAAAACATCTCATTAAAAATGCCTATGTGGGTGGGGTGCCAGACATTGTGCCTCCGAGGTGATCCTATGAGAAATAGTAAGAAAATGATATCACTACACCATGGTATTTGGAATCGTGAGGTGTAACAGACTAGGTATTTACAGGACACCACAATTCAAAGTGTGGTTCTGATAAAAATAGTTTTTATTGAATTTTTTCAATTCTGGAGATTTGAGGATCTTATACAATAAGTCTTGTCCACATTTGACCAGATTCCACCATAGCATTATTAGAGGAAACTGCATCATGGTGAAGGAAACATTATATTTCTCTACAAATACGGGACCCAAATTTTATTGTATTAAATTATTTTCTGTTCTTTCAACCCCGTGATTACCTCAAGACCTTCCACTATCCCCTATTAATATCCATTGGATATTCTAATCCATTGGTTCATCCGGATCATTGTTCCTTGGATCAAGGTATCACTTTATTTCCTTTACATCCCTTGTATCCATTATTCATTCTACCGAAGGCTAGTTTAGTGAGAAACTTGTGTTTGGGAGTGATTATATATAGTAGTTTTTTGTTCATAGGCTCTAGTTATATTTCCATCAAATTGGGTGGTAGTTGATCATTGGTTGTTATGATTTTATTCCATGGTGAATTGTAATTGATGTAGGTGATTGGATTTATCTCCTTCATTATATGAAATTATGAAACTATTATACTTTTTCATTCAATTGATTTATGGAATTAATTTTCCTAATCAAATATATTTATTTTACTAAAGAAATAAGATGGGAATTGTTTGAACTGGAAGATGTAACTGGATTTGTTGACGTTTTTCTTATTGATAACATCACATGTTATGACATGATATAATGGATTTATTGGAAACAACCTTAATATGGATTAATATTTAATGTTGATAATTCTAGAAGACAAATCATGATGTGATTTCCCTATGTTCGTTATGTTGTGTGCAGCCTAGTGGCTTGTTTGGTAATTGTGGATTTGTTTATTTAGTTGGTCAATGTGGAACAGTGGACTTGGTAGTTTTATCGTAGTGTCTTTGTGATGTATTGGCTGATATGGTTGATTATTAGTAGTGGTTCATTATCAGTCTTATAATAATTGTGTTGAATAATTTGAATTATTATATACAGAACATATAGTAATGAAAATGGTTGTAAGTGAATGGAAATGGAAAGTAGAACATGGTATGTGGCCATTATGTGAGGATTAAATAATTTTTTTTATTTTTCATAAGTGGTATAAAATGATGGGATGTTATTTTCTATACCCTATTGGTGATCGCATTCATATGATGATGATTGTATGAACCCATAGGTGTGGGCCTATGAGTGAGATTAGTATATGTTGTTTTCATTTGTTTCTTTATGCATGCCTCCTAATTTGACTATTATGTGTTGACACCCATATATTCTGGGTAGGGTGGCTTTCCCAACATCCAGGATTGGGAGAATATAGATGGATGACTACCACCTCTCACAAACTCTCTCTTCAAAGTGATTCGAGATTATTTTAGGGATAAACTATTTTGGAAGGTACACTATGGTGGATGGAGACATATGTGGTGGGGGTGATGAATGGTATGAGGAGGGGAATATGTACATGTCTTATATGTTCATGATACCCTAATACCCCATATTTATTGTATCATTTTGTGGAATATGTCATAGTTTGAGTGTTGGGATTGCCTTTGGAGATGATGTAGTTTATGGAATGGGTTAAAAGATAGGATTTCTCGTCGAGATGGTGATAGTTGTGGAATGTATGGGAGTAAAGGTTGTCTTATCATTTAATGAGAGTATAAATACTATGGGTAAAGTGATTTTGGATCACATTTCTATATTATTTTGAATCTTATTTACTATTTTTGGATCCATGAATTCTGAGAAATACTTTGTGTGGTTGGGGTTATTAGGTGACCCACTAGGTGATTGTTGGTTCTGTAGTTTATTAACCAAGTAATTAGTATACTATTTTCTCATTTTCACAAGATACCATGGGAAAGAACCTACTAGGTATACATGTTATTATAAACCAATATATATATATATAATTTGTTTTTATTTTTCTTAGATGGAATTGGTAATCAATATAGACATTACTAGATCTGTGTTTGGAGCTGTTACCTTATTTCCACAAAATTGCTTTTTTGGAATTGTTTTATTTTTGGATATTCTTATATTTTTTTTATAATCATGCATTGTGACTTTAATTTTATGATATTTTGTATTATTTTATATATCATGGTGGTTTTTTCGGTGTTTTATGTTATGATCAAGGGAAATATTTTGGGTTAATGACTCTCATTATTTGTGATTTAACCTCTGTTATAGACACAAACATGGGGCCTACTGGAGGTTGGCATTGGGGTCACTCAAATATAAAATATTATACTAGGAGATGTTCCTAGTGGTGGGTTTACCTAAAAAAGTTATATTAGATTTTTGGTTTTGACATAAGATGGTGATTGTAGCTAGGCACTAGTTAAGAGTGTATGAGTTTGTTGGGAATTAGTTTCAATTGAGCTTGGTTTATTTACAATTTTTAGGAATAGGGGGTAGATATATCTTGTGAAATTTATATAAGAAAATAAAATTATATGTTAGACACTTTTTTTAATTATACCATCATTTTTTAATTATATTTAATGGTAGTGGAAGAATAAATAAAACAAAAATACTCTGTAAAGAACGATACCTCTTCTTCAGAAAACCTCTTTAAGATTCTAACTAATACCCTACTAGATTAAATATCATATCAAAAAATGCATATAGAATGTTGGGAGGGAATATATTAATGGATTTTGGCCGTAATACCTGATAAAATGTTATTTTTATGTTTTAATAAGTGACGGGAGTATGTGGTCTTTTATCCTTGATGTGAGTGGCACACTTGTAATTTTTCAATATTTTACAATAATTCCATTTCAATTTCATGAAATCATGGATCCAAAATGGACCATTTATGAGCCTTAATGAGATATGGTATAAATATATCCAAAAAATATAATTTAGAGTTGATTTTTGGTCATTTTAACTATTATATATTAACTTTAATATCTCAATATTCCTGTTTTTACCTTAACCGCAATTACATATTTTATATATTTTTACATTTCATTGTGAATAAAATTTAATGTGGGATTATTAAATAATTTTAATTTATTATTATTCAAAATATTGGATCCATTTTATCAAACTCATTTCACATAATTGAAAGAACTTAATATAAAATTAAACCTGTAATGGTTGTGAAAAAAAATTCTAGAGAAAAGGTTTTCTTATATATAAAAATGATTTTATATCAAAATTAAAAATAAAATTGTTTAAAATGAAATAAATTTTATTACTAATAATATAACATTACTAATTTTAGTTTTAAAACCCTTTTTAGTGTATATTTCTAAATTATTTATATGAAAAGAAAACATTTAATAAAAATTTACATTTTTAACTATTTATCAAAATAATTACCTTTTCAGAAAATTCACAAAAATTTAGTCTATGATAATTTTGAGATCATTATTTAAAGAAATATTTTAATTTTTTCAAATATATTTCATAAAAGTGGAAAAAATAAAATTAAAAATTAGTTCACAAAACAGAATAAAGTCATTTTTAGAGAAATATAGATTTTAAGAATGAAACTGGATATATTCAAATAGAAAAATTTGAAAATTATCAAATGAATGAAAAAACTTTTTATTGAATTAATAATATATAATTTTTAATAAAATCATTCCACAAGTGTAATTAATTGAATTTATTAAGAAAAAACTCATTGTGATATTGTTTTTATTTTTATTTCAAAGTAATTGAAAAATAAAGAATTTATTTTATGTATGTTTAAACCTAATTTTTTTGGGACCACATTGTTTATTTTAATTGTATTTGATGTCAATGAGTGTAAATAGATTTCAATAATGATAAAAAAAAATGAACTCTCTTAAGTAAAACAGAGATTGCAAACCAGTAGGTAGTTCTGCTTGATCCTACGTTTCATATATGTGTATTAGGAGTGATATGTTGACTACATCAACTATGGATTGTTGATGTGTTCTTTGAAAGGATTACAAGAAAAGGAGAAGAAGAGGGTTTGGCAGAGGTTATTTGGCCTTTTATATTTGAAAAAACTTAGTTTTACACTAAGTAGTTATTTTACACCTTACCAAAAAGAATAGGGGTCATCCATGGGGGCATGCCAAGGTCCTCACCTCAAGCACATGCAAGACTTGAGGGGTCAACCATGACTGAGGACTCAAGTCTAGGCCTACAAGAGGAAGGGTGTGCTCGGGCTATGTAAATACTGATACATTTCAAGGGAAATTTTTTCTTAAATTATTTGGGATTTTACGAGTACACAGTTTCTGACGGCACCTGATTACGAGGCCCGGTGTGCCGGTAATCAATTTCCGAAAGTTAGCTCGGGTACGTTCAGTGAACGAACGAGCGGGTTTTTCTATGTTTTAAACCGGTTCCCGAAATTGAAATCTTAGGGCACCGATAGAACCACAACACCGGTAATTGCTTAATAGGACCTTTACCAGAGGTGCATTTTCTCCGGAGGAGTTGTTAAAATTTGGGGATTAATAAAGAATTGAACAAAATTAGTGGTACAAATTTTATTACTAGCTTAAGTGGTTTTATCCTAGGTGTGGGAGTTGGGCTGAGACCAACTAGATACTAACTACCCATGAGAGGATAAAGGTGGGGTGGTGCCCACACGAGCCCAACCCTTCACATTCCCAAAATCTTCTAAACCCCCCTCTTAAGTTGTGTAACTCTTCCACTTCCAATTTAATTTGCCAACCTACCTATTAATTAATTTAAGCTACTCAACATTTAATTAATTAATAGGATTTGAATTTTTTAATTTTGAAAATCTTGGCATGAGTTTATAAAATAAAGAGGAACCTTGTTTTGTTTTGGTTAGAAATTGTGGTGTTGAGGGTAAGGGGAAGAGAGCTTTTGAGTTTCAAAGAACATCATCCTCTTCGTCGAAGAACGCCAAATCCACGAAGGATGACGACGTGCCTCCTTTTCTTTTCTCCATGACAAAGAGGGGAGATGCCACTTCCTCCTCAAATGCTCTCCGTCAACGTCTATGGAACCTCACCCCGTGATGCTGTTTTTAGAGACACCCGTCGTTCAACAACATTTGTTGAGGTAGGGGTTATCTCCGTTCAAGTTTAATTTAACGTTATTCATTGATTAATTCGGCCTCTTGTTACCGACATAATAGGAAGAGATCGGACTGCACAAACACGACCGATTTCTCCTCCCAGTTTTCTTGTTGAACAATGTTGACGATCGAGGCAAAGGCGGCGTGGTGCCATTGCACCGTGCGGGGACGAAGAGAACCACGACCAGAGTGGGCCGCGACGGTGGTGCGCGGCACCGTCATGCTGCAATGGAGAACTAGAGGGAGGCCACAGATGGAGCGGGCCACAGGGGAGTGGCGCGGCACCATCGTGCCGCGCCGATCGAGGAAGAGCCGCGTCATTAGGCCACGGCAGTCCAGCAGGTGCGGCCGGACAACCGGCCGTCGGCGCTCTAGGCGGCGGGACCCCTGCGGGTTCAGCAGTGGCTCAATCGGCCAGCCATAATGGCCGGCCATTTTCCAGATAAACCGGGGGTTGAAACCCCTGTCCAATGTGTAGGGTGGACCCCATAGGGTCTACTATATCGGAAACAGGGGGTGCCCCCCCCCCCCCTTTGCACCCCGCTTGGCCGAAAGCGAAGCCGTGGCCGGCTTTCGAGCCGGGCCACAGGCCACGCCCCGCCGCGGGTCGGGCCATGCCCAAATGAGTCGGACTCAGACCCAGGTCGGGTCCACCTGGTTTGGGCTGACCCAGGGGGTATTGGGCTGGGTCGGACCCTGCCCAAACCCCTTATTTTCGGACAGATTCGTTAAAACATCCATATCATGGGCTACGGAGCTCCGACCGACGCACCGTTAGTTGTGTTGGGATACATGGGTCAAGATGATCATTTAGACATATATCACTCAAGATTTCAGTAATGTTTGGGTACGGATGGGTTGGTTCACACCAGAAACCAACCGGGCCCTTGGAGTGAAAACGCTTTTAACTTAACGACCGAATGTCCGAATGACGTGCCAATAGTTACATTGAATTCCTCTTAGTGAGACGGTTCTTTTGGATTACTCCTCTTGTGATGCGAACCATGTTGAAGGCACCGAGCCGATTACCCAAGTAGTGGATTCGGATTTGCAAGGCCCGATGACGCGTGGGAGATTAAAGAGGATGAATGCAACAATGGGTGCCTATCTCGCTTCATTAAAGGCCCAATGGATCTTGCCTTGCATGGATGGAGAAAATGGGCCTATTATCTCACTTATTCAATCCCAAACATGATGTTTAAAGCCAGGCCCACATGGTTTCACGAATTTGGATACCTTTCCCACATAAAGAATTCTAGAAATTGCATCATTGGACACTAAAGGAAAATTCAGTGGGTTATGCACTCAATGTCAAGTCTGGTGGGCTATAGTTGGAATGTTGTGTGCTACTTTTCCAAAAGTCTTTGTTAGACTTTATCTTTTTGATTTTTAAGGGGACAAGGTAGGTTTAGCCTTTATGAATTTAGGGTATTATACCCTTAACCACTATATCATCCCCTTGGCTATAAATAGCTGCCCCATGGAATTGTATTTTCATTCTTGATTTAATTGAGAGCTTATTCTTTGTTTCCCTCCGTTGTGTGAGATTTGATCCGAATTTCCTCTTTTCTTTTTCATATTCTTGCCTTGTCAATCTACAAGTTATATTGGTCATCCAAGATCACAAAGCCCCTAATTTCGTGCCTCAACCCAAATTTGTGGTTATGTGGATTGGCTATCACATCCTTCCCTTGAGTGGGTTGTCTAAGTAGTAGGTATCACTCCTTATAGTGTTTATTTAATACTTACATCCCCTATCCATACCCATCATCCACTAATTATCCCCAAACCACATCCTACATTTGATGCCATACATCATGAAGATCGGGCCACCCCGTGCGTTCTCACATCAGTTGGTATTAGAGCTCCGGTTGACACGGTAGGCATATATCCCTTCATTTACTTTACTTTTTTCTATTACCCTCCTTAACCTTCCATATTATTCACCATTTCAACAAAAAAATTCATTTTCCTGAAAGCCTCCCGAATTGGCCTAGTTTGTACGAGCTTGGATTGTTATAAATTGAGCCAAATATTATTTCATCTTCTTTCTGCATTTAATTCTCTATAGGTGATTTGTATCTGGAAAATAAAAATCAAATTCTCTCAACTCAAAATTTTGTGCTTTTCAAAATTAATCACATCCTTTATTTGAGAGATTTCGAAGAAATTTTTTTCTTACGTTCCGTTCAATTATTTTGTTCTTTAAAACTCCAAGCACAACACTTTTTGGGGAGAATTGATAAAATAAGAAAAAAAAGCGGATACAATTACTCCTTTGTGATTTAAATTATTAGCACATTCCATTTCCATATATCACTTTTTCCATCATTCTACTTCATTCCCATTTTGTATTTGGCTCATATTGTTATTAATTTGTCTTATCGTGCACAATTGGGCAAACCCCAAATACCACCTTTCTACCCCCTTTAAACCCACCATTTATCCATTTTCGACCCTCTTTTCACCCTTTACCCTTTACCACTCAAGTGGGTTGTGTTAAACCACCCCCAACACAATATTGATTGGGGAAATATTGGTGGCAAGTGATCATCCAAACCAAGGTATTATATTTCAGAAAAGAATGGAATTTTAATTGAGTGGTGAGGGTGGAGAGAAATAAGAACAAACATATCTTGTGTATGTGAGTGTGTGCATCTTGTTGTGTGTGTGTCTGTAAATCTTGTGTGTGTGAGTGTGTAGATCGTGTGTCTGTGAGTGTGTACATCTTGTGTGTGTGTGTGTACGTCTCGCGTGTGTGAGTGTGTATCTTTGTGTGTGTTCCACCCCCCCCCCCCCAGTGTGTGTTTCTGTTTGCATAACATATCATGGCAGAAGATCGTGGGAAGAAAATTGCACATGTTAGCTATGAAGGAAGTCGAAGTAGATCTCCTACACCTGAAGCTACGCAATTCCAAATGAAAGCATTGGTGATCCACTTTGAGAAGCTTCTTGATAGGAATTTGGAGGCTTTACATGAGAGTATTGATGAATTAGATAACAAACCAAGCCCAAGGATGTTCCATGATAACCCATGACGCGCTCCGGCACCACATCGTCCCCACATCATGGAGGAAGAGATTGTGAACTTTGATGACTATCTTGATGATGTCCCACAAAGGAGGAGGTTGTACCAACAACTGAGAGAAAGAAAAAGGAGACAACAAGATGATGACCTACTTGGCGGGATCAAGGTGATGGTCCCCTCTTTTCAAGGGAAAAGCGACCCGAAAGCATATTGGAGTGGGAGATGCGGATCGAGCAAGTATTTTCATGCCATGCATATTCCAAGGAGAAAAAGGTCAAACTATCATTCCATTAATTTTATGATTATGCATTAATATGGTGGGATCAAGTTAAATAGGAGAGAGCTAGATATGGTGGACGTCCCATCAACACTTGGGAAGACATGAAGTTTTCCATGCGGAAGCGTTTTGTTCCAACACATTACCAAAGATATCTCCATAAAAAACTTCAGTGCCTCACCCAAGGGAGTAAGAGTGTAGGAGACTACTACAGGGAGATGCAAATTTCCCTGATTCAGGCAAATTTTTAGGAGGATCCGGAGGCAACCATGGCATGGTTTTTACATGGGCTCAATCGATAGATTTCCAATCAACTGGATATGTACCACCATGTGGAAATACAAGATATGATCCATCATTCCACCAAGATCAAGAAAAAAATAAAAAGGAGGAGCAACATGAGGTATCCCACTACCCCTTTCATGCCATGGAGAAATCCAAAGAAGGAGATTGGAGAACCATTAAATGCAAAAGAGAAAGTTGATCGCAAAAGTGACAAGGAAATTCTTTCAGCTATGAAACCTACTTTTTAGGCAAGCCAAACTAGGAATAGGTATATTCGGTGTTCCAAATGTCAAGGAAGGGGTCACATTGCTAGTGAGTGCCCAAACCGGCGCACCATAACCATCAACAAGTATAGAGAATGGGGGACCGATGGAGAGAGCTCGGAAGAGGAGGAGGAAGAATATTCAGAAATTGAATGTGGAGAGTTTGCAAAAGATGGTGAGATTCTTGTCACTATGAGTGTTCTAAGTGCACTAATGACCGTGGGAGAGAATGAGCAGTGGGAGAACCTTTTCCACACACGGTGCAAGATCCATGGGAAGGTATGTAGTGTTATTATTGATGGAGGAAGCTGTAGTATTGTTTTGAGAACCGACTTAGTAGAGAAGTTGGGACTTCCTACTTTGAAGCATCAACATCCATATCAGCTTCAGTGGTTGAATGATTTCCGGGAGCTGATGGTCACCCAGCAAGTGAAGGTGATGTTCACTATCGGGAAGTACAAATATGAGGTCTTTTGTGATGTTGTTCCTATGAAGGCCTGCGATTTATTGTCGGTACGACCATGGCAGTATGATCGGCGTGTTACCCATGAGGGTTTCTTGAATTGTCACTCTTTTGTACTCTGAGGGGAACCTATAACCATCAACCCCATGTCCCCCATGCAAATTCTGGAAGATCACATTTTGAGAGAAAATAAAAAAATGAGTGATGAGGGAAAAAAGAGTGAAAATGAAAAAGGAGACAATGAAGGAATGAGAGAAAATTAGAGAAGGAAAGAAATGGAGAGAAATGAAAAATCAAGTGGGAAAAAGATTTTTAAAGAAGAGAAAAATGTGATGTTGGAAAATAAGACTGAGGTTAAGGAAGCATTATTTTCACAGAAAACCCTCCTAGTACCCATGTACAAAGAGGTGTTGCTAAATACTAATGACTTACCTTGTTTTCCAAATGTTGTTGAGTCGTTGTTGCAGGAGTATGATGATGACTTTCTTGAAGAGGTGCCACTAGGTTTTACACCCATTAGAGGTATTGAGAATCAAATTGACCTCATACATGGAGCATCACTACTGAACCGTCCTACATTTCGCACCAATCCTGAAGAGACAAAAGAAATTCAAAGGCAAGTTCAAGAGATGTTGGATGTGGGATATGTCAAAGAGAGCCTTAGTCCTTGTGTTGTACTGGTGATTCTAGTACCAAATAAGGATAGAACATGAAGAATGTGTATTGAATTTAGAGCCATCAATAACATCACATTCAGGTATCGTCATCCTATCCCTAGGTTAGATGATATGCTAGACAAATTAAATGGTTCAACTATTTTCTCAAAAATTGATTTAAGAAGTGGATACCATAAAATTAGGATGAAAGAAGGATATGAGTGGAAAAATTCATTTAAGACAAAACATGGACTTTATGAATGGTTAGTCATGCCCTTTGGCCACACCAATTCACATAGCACATTTATGAGGTTAATGAATCACGTTTTACATGAATATATTGTAAAATTTGTGGTAGTTTATTTTGATGATATTTTGGTTTATTATAGGACCTTTCATGAACATGTAGATCACTTAAGAAAAGTCTTAGAGGTGTTAAGGAAGGAAAACCTGTTTGGAAACACAAATAAATGTGAATTTTTCCTAGATAAAATTTCTTCCCTTGGATTTGTTGTGAGCAGAAATGGAGTTGAAGTTGACACTAAGAATATCAAAGCAATCCATGAATGGCCAACTCCAACCCCCATTGGGAAGGTAAAAAGATTGCATGGACTTTCTAGTTTTTACAAGAGATTTGTGAAGGACATTAGCACCCTAGTAGTGTCATTGAATGAATTGACAAAGAAGAATGTTCCTTTCAAATGGGGGACAACTCAAGAAAAAGACTTCCATGCGCTAAAGGGGAGACTCACCCACGCCCCTCTACTTGCACTTCCGGACTTCAGTAAGACCTTTTAAATTGAATGTGATGCAAGAAGAATTTGCATAGGAGGACTACTCATGCAAGAAGGTAAGCCTATTGCTTATTTTAGTGAGAAGTTAAGTTGCCCAACTCTAAACTATGCTACATATGATAAATATTTGTCGGCATTGTTTAGAGTAATAGAGACATGGCAACACTATCTTTTGCCTAATGATTTTGTGATCCATTCTGATCACGAGGATCTAAGATACCTTAGAAGCCAACATAAAGTAAATAGAATGTAACACCCCAAGCTTCTACGGTACGTTTCCCTTCGAATAATGTGATAGCGTGTGTTGTACGCAACCTCGAGTTCTAACACACACCACAACTAATTAAACTAGCCGTTGTGAATAGTAATACCTACTTTTTGAAATCATATATATTTCAAAATGGACTTCATTTTTGGATTCGGAATATCGAAATTATCCTAGGGTGAAATTTTGGTACTTTTCGGATAACTTATATATTTTGATGAATAGTGAAAATTACTAAATTTTAATTAAAAACAACTTTTTTTTAATCAAAATAATTAATAGTGATAAATTATGAATTTGAGTGGTTTTAAAGTATATTTATAATATATTTTTACCATTTAATATAATGTTGGTCATTGGACATAATTTTACAATTAAACCGAACATAAACAAGTGTCAATCTTTTGATAGTTATTATCTCTTAAAAACACGCTTTTTGTTTTGACAGCGGGAATTAATTTTAAATTAATTTCTGCCACTTATGTGTTTTGAATTTATAAAAATGGATTCCATATTTGGAATCAGGATGTTCAAATTGTTTAAATAGGCAACTTTTATTTTTAGACATTTTGAATAATTACTGCGGTAAATATTTTATTTACCATGGTTAAGGGTAAATCCGGTAAATAAGGATTAAAAAATAATATTATAATAATACTAAATTACCCTAAAACGTGTCTTAACCCTATTGGTTGATACATGGTCGACCATGGGCATCTTTGGGTCTATTTTGGGACCCCATGGATCCACTTGTAAGTGATAATGACACATTATATTAATAAAGCTAAAATAAAAATAAAAATGACATAAGCTTACATCTTTTAGAAGAAAATTTTTTACATAGGGTTATGCATGTTGGATTTTTGATTATAAATATTCATTAGAAACCTAAAAAGATTTCCTACATAATGATATTTTATTTATAATTTTTAGACATTAAATAATTTATTTTATTTATGACACAATGATGATGCAGTAATTACTATAATAGTGAAAAATTAAAATAATTGATATTATAAATACCCAAATAAATATAATATGAAACTTTTAATGAATTAAACTAATTTTCTAGGATAATATGATATATTAGGATTGATTTAATTGACTTTGTTCGAAGTAATCAATCTGTTATGAGTTTCACAAAAATCAACTATTGAATAGTGTCAAAATTGACATAAAAGAGTTCTTCAAACAAATATTATATTATTAATTAATATTAAATTACTAAAAATCTAAGGTTCGGCCAAGAGACTTATATTATGATAGGTTAATCATTAATGGACCACTTGGGGGTCGCTTGGATGTATATAGTAAGTTTATTAACCATATTATATAAAAATACAAAGAGACATTGTAAAAGTGAAACTAATTAACTTAGAGTTAATACTTAAAGATAAGGTTAATATAAGTACCCAAACCTGTCTAAATTCTATTGGTTGAGTTGTTTTCGACCCATCCCCACCTTATCCTTTGAATAGTCAACTTTGGAGCCATTGGAAACCGATTATGAATTTATTATAAATTAATATTTCTAGCTTTTCCAAAGGTGCCCCTCACCCCTCTTATAAAAGGGCACTCCTCCTTCTCATTTCTTCACACCTCTAAAGCCTTTTGGTTCGGCCAAACTCTGCCCAAATACTCTCCCAACATCCCTCAATACAACCTAGAGGCCTTAGTTGGATCAGAAAGCCAACCTAAGGATCCCTTTTGATCAAATCAAAAGGAAGAACCCGAAGAAGAGGTAATGATTTCACCACCCTTTTCTAAGTTCCTTTCTTCTTCCACTTCCTCTTTCTTTGTTCTTACCATTCTAAAATAATAACTCCAGTATCTTACATATACTGTGATGTTATTATAAATATGGTACAACCATATTCAGTATTCTATCCACCCTTTGAATAACATGTCACCATACGTGCGTACGTACGACTTACCGTCTCCACGTCGTGGTGTAATTGTTATTCAATATATTATTATTTGGATGGGTATAATAATGATGTGTAACTCATGTAAATAATAAATATAACATGTTAATGATTCTGTATATATGATATAACATCCATTTATATATTATTTTAATATCAAAAGAATGATATTGTCGCTCGTGCGTACGTACGGACTACCGTCTCCATGAACGCGATGAGATTCATTCTCCATCGTAACCATTAAAGTATAATTATCATTTGATGATTTAAAAATGATGTTTAAGGACTTGATATCATTCTGGATATGAATAATATACAACCTATCCTTTACAAACATGTCTTACGTAACAAAACATATGAAAGAAAACAAGTAAGTTAACACCCGAAACAACGATAATACTAAGATACCAATATTAAAAGATCATATATGATATCATATTAATGTATATGATTCTTGTATAATTTAATAACAATTATTTCACCATTATACAGGAGGTTAACCTACCCCAACAAAGTAAAAGTACAAGGTAAGGGTTATTTCACAATCTCTTCATTATTCGAGGTTGTTTATACGTAATAATCTATTGGGATCTCTTTATCATCCACATCCATGTTTCTTAAAAATTGTATTTCAAAATATTTTTACTATTTACAAGAATATGGGTTAAAGTCATTTATACCCTTGTTTGACTTTTTATAAGAGGTTTATAAAGGAATCTTTCCGTCGTTTTCAAAACAAGGTCCTTTTTAACCTTTTCGACAAAATTGAGTTAAGAATGTTTTTTTTAACTTATACGGCGGGTGCGGTTATTTTCCGCCGTTATAAATCATAGATGCTTTCCTTACAAGCTTATAAGAATATTTTCAAAGAAAATGTCTTATTTTATATGGATCTTAAATGATTTCAAAATTAAAGAAGATATTTCTTTAAAAAGAATTTTGATTTCATCTATGTCAACATCCTTTGATGGATTTTAAGATTATTTGAAGTTGATTTATTATGATACAAAACTTTTATATTGTATTGAAGGTTTTGTGATATGTTTGACTGTGGATGTGCTATTTTTATACCATTCATAGTTTATGGTGAAATTATTGACATTTCGTATGCTAGTTTTAATACGAATGTTTATGTTATGTTTAAACCTTTTTCATATGGGAATGCATTGGACTTATTAAGTGACGGGTGGAGCCCGCTATAGCTCCTCGATGCATCGGTAGGTCTCATGAGACAAACTAGTGTCTTGGCACAAGGCCTTGACAAAATCTTATTTGTAGTCTTGGCACGAGGCCTTGGCTATTTGGTTATGATAGTCTGGCATTATGCATTCCATAATTATGAAAGTGGTTATTGATATTGCATGTGATTATTCGATTAGTAGAATATCCATGTGAACAAGTAAATGGCATTATTTCATTTTAATTTTTCCATACTATGTTGAAGTTCAATTTTAAAAGGCTTTTGTTTTAGTAATTCATTGCCTTAAATGTTTACACTTATTTTGAATGTTCCGCTATATTGTTATCCTTACTGGGCATTTGAGCTCACCCCTTTTCTATGTTTTATTTTTCCCAGGTAGTGAAGAAGTAAATTATGAATGACTTGCAGGGATATTATGAGGGGTTAATAGTGTGGATATGAAGACTTTTTTGTTGTAGTAGTTTTTCACTTTGAAATGTAATGTAAAACTTTATGATTATATCTAGTGTTTCCAAGGCTACTAAACCAATCGGTCTTTCGGGATTTGATCTTTCTTGTGATCATGCCAATGTTATGTAATTAATGCACCGACTCTGGGTAACTGGGGTCGGGGCGTTACAGTTGGTATCAGAGGAAGTTTAGTACAAACCTTGGAAGCTAGATTTAGATAAACTCTGATTAGAGCACGTAGACCTAAGATGAACTTTGAGGATTAGTATAGAAGAACTTCCTAGAATTTTGGTATTGTAGAGATTTTGTGAGTTTTCCGAGAAATACATCCCTGTCTGGATACGAGCAGGTAGAGGCGGCTCTGGCACAGATGTACCTAGGGGTAAAACCCGAAAACACCGCTTTGAGCTAGACTCGAATGGGAACTGGTGCACGACAACGGGCCTTGCTGCACTCTTGGTTACGACACTCTCGGGGGATATGCTTAGGATAACTCTCACTTTCTTTACAAATCATTATGAAGGGTTTATGAGTATATACTTCCTTAAAGAAAAACATTTTTATGATTATGGATTATATCCATAAATAGTTCAATTTATGTTAAGTGTTTTATAAGTATGGGATTATGTATTTTGATTCATAAACTGATCTAGTTTATGCCATTATTTAGAAATGGCGCCTAGTGGAAGAAATGGAAACCGTATCAATGCACGCACTCCATGTAGGGATTTCCCTCCTGCTCAAGATAATTATAGTGGGGCTGTTGATGCAGCTGGTGCCGATCAGCTAATCACCATACTGGGACAACTTACTCAGGTTATGAATAATAACCTTACCCGTATGGAGCACCCTGATCCGCAGCGTGGAGGATCAATGTTATATCGATTCATGAGGCAACAACCACCAACGTTCAATGGGAGTACAAATCCCTTAGTAGCTGAGCAATGGATAAATTCCCTAGAGAAAATATTTCAGGCTTTGGGGAGCAGTGAAAGGGAAAAAGTTATCATGGCAGTTTACCGCCTCACTGGAGATGCTGATCAATGGTGGTCATTGATTCAAAATACGAAGGAAGATGATGAAGTATCAAATATGGAATGGAGGGAGTTCAAAGATCTGTTTTTAGAAAAATACTTTCCTCGTGACCATCGAGCGGATATGGAAAGGCAATTTCTGAGTCTGAGACAAAAGGAGGATGAGAATGTCACAAAGTATGAGGCTAACTTTACAAGGTTAGCAAGGTACGCTGGTGATTATATTCGCAACCCAAGAAGTAAGATTGATCGTTTCTTTGATGGGTTAAAACCATTTCTCCATCGAGCATTAGTCTCACAATCCTTTTCATCGTACGAAGACATTGTCTCATGTGCTATCAAGACCGAAAAGGAATTCTCTAAGTCTTATGACTTTAAATCAAAGCAAGAGAAGAAGAGACCTGCTGATCAATCTGGGAATGGAAATAAGGGTAAGAAGGGAAAGGTTGAATATCCATCTTGTGGTAAATGCGGGAAGAAACATCCTGGTACTTGCTTGAAGGGAATGGGAGTCTGTTACAAGTGTGGTGAAAAAGGCCACCAAGCTCATAATTGCAAGGGGATGAAGAAAGCTACCAACGTTCAGTGCTACAATTGTAGGGAGATGGGGCATTATGCAAATGCATGTCCTAAGCGTCAGGAGAACTTACCTCAGAAAAGGCCAAGGGATCAAGGCCAGGCTTATGCTATCACTACTGCTGAGGTAGAAGCTCCGAAAGACGTGGTGGCAGGTAATTTAATGGTTTCCTCAAGTTTAGCAAATGCATTATTTGATTCTGGATCATCGCATTGTTTCATATCTTCCCAGTTTGCTAAGAAAATTAGATATTTACAATTTGATTTAATAAGGGAGTTTTCAGTCAAAACTCCTAAGGGAAGTATCATTGCAACAAAGTTTTGCGAATCAGTCCCCATTAGAGCACATAAATTTTCTTTATCTGCTGATCTCATCGTCATACCTATGATTGAGTTTGATATAATCCTCGGTATGGACTGGCTTTCGGACTATTATGCGAAGATTTATTGTAAGAAGAAATAGGTTACGATTCTTGATTATAATGATAAGGAACACCTTATTTTTAGAGCAGAATCGTCACCACCTAATTCTTATTTAGATCCACCCCCAGTAGCTCAACTTAATTCAATTATTGGGGAGGAAGAGAATGAAATAACTGTCGGTGAGGAAAGGAATGTTCAAATAGAGGATGTACCTGTTGTGAAAGAATTTGTAGACGTATTTCCAGAAGATTTACCTGGACATCCTCCAGAACGAGAAGTTGAGTTTTCCATTGATTTGATTCCTGGATCAAGGCCTATATCGAAGACCCCTTATAGAATGGCCACTGTAGATTTAGTCGAACTAAAGAAACAACTAGAGGAATTGAGTAATAAGGGATTTATTCGCCCTAGTGTTTCTCCATGGGGAGCCCCTGTTCTTTTTGTTAAAAAGAAAGATGGATCTATGAGGTTATGTATCGACTACAGGGAGATCAATGCTATAATGATAAAGAACAAGTATCCCCTACCTCGTATTGATGATTTATTTGACCAACTGCATGGAGCTCAATACTTTTCAAAGATTGACCTTCGATCTGGATACCATCAGTTGTGTGTAAATAAGGAAGACATTCCGAAGACAGCATTTCGAACCAGGTACGGGCATTACGAGTTTACTGTAATGCCTTTTGGATTGACTAATGCACCCTCAGTATTCATGGATCTGATGAATAGAGTTTTCAAGGAGTATCTCGATGAATTTGTGGTGGTATTTATTGATGATATCTTGGTATACTCCAAAACCTACGAAGATCATGAAAATCACTTGCGCATTATCTTGAAGACTCTGAGGAGGCATGAATTATATGGGATGTTTAGCAAGTGTGAATTCTGGCTTCAAGAGATTTCTTTTCTTGGTCATATTGTCTCTAAAGATGGAATCTCTGTTGATCCTTCTAAGACCAAGGCAATCCAAGAATGGCCAGCACCTACGAGTATAACTGAGGTACGCAGTTTTATTGGTTTGGCAGGTTATTATCGACGTTTCGTCCAGAATTTTGCCCGATTGGCTAACCCATTAACGAAGCTCACACGTAAAGGGGTTAAATTTGTTTGGACAAAAGAGTGTGAAGAATGTTTCGAAGAACTGAAGAGAAGATTAGTCAATGCTCCTATATTGACTCTACCATCGGGGAATGATGGGTTCGTTATTTATAGTGATGCATCGAAGAAAGGACTTGGCTGTGTCCTTATGCAGAATGATAGAGTTATTGCCTATGCATCACGACAGTTGAAAATTCATGAACAAAACTATCCTACTCATGATCTTGAGTTAGCAGCTGTGATCTTTGCTTTGAAGATATGGAGGCACTACCTCTATGGTGAAAAATGTGAGATTTATACTGATCACAAGAGTTTGAAGTATATTTTCTCACAAAAAGAACTCAACATGAGGCAAAGGAGATGGCTTGAATTACTCAAGGATTATGATTGTACGATACACTACCACCCGGGGAAGGCAAACAAGGTGGCAGATGCTTTGAGTAGAAAAGACCATGGAGTTTTGAACAATATGAGAATTGAAAGGGATCCAATTTTCATGGATCTAGTGAAGATGGACATGGGAATAACCAGGGAAGGTGAAACATCAATGCTTTTTCAAATGGTTGCCAAACCATCTTTACTAGAAAGGATTAAGAGTTCTCAGGCCGATGATGATGAATTCCAAAAGAAGATTAAAGCTGTGAGTGATGGGAGATTAAGAGACTTTGTGTATGAAGATGGAATTTTGAAATTCGGGAAGAGACTTTGTGTTCCCGATTTACCTGATCTAAAAAGGGAATTGCTGGATGATGCTCATAGTTCCAATTTCTCTATACACCCTGGGAGCACCAAAATGTATAGAGATTTGAAGGAACATTTTTGGTGGGACAACATGAAGAGGGAGATTGCTGATTTTGTGTCAAGATGTATGGTTTGTCAACAAGTGAAAGCTGGAAGGCAACAGCCTGGAGGAGTCATGCAACCTCTTCCCATACCAGAGTGGAAATGGGACAATATTACGATGGACTTTGTCATGGGGCTACCAAAGACTCCTAGAAGGAACGATGCAATATGTGTTATTGTTGATCGTCTTACCAAGTCAGCACATTTTCTTGCTATAAGAGAAGATCTAACCCTGGAACGTCTAGCAATACTATATATTAATGAAGTTGTAAGACTTCATGGAGTACCCCTATCGATTGTTTCTGATCGTGATCCCCGTTTTACTTCAAGATTCTGGAAAAGTCTTCAGAAATCCCTGGATACTGAACTTCATTTGAGCACTGCTTACCACCCTCAGATAGATGGACAATCAGAACGGACTATTCAGACCTTAGAAGACATGTTGAGATCTTGCTCACTTGATTTTCAGGGTATGTGGGATCAATATTTAACACTGGTAGAATTTTCCTATAACAATAGCTTCCATTCGAGTATACAGATGGCACCATATGAAGCGTTATATGGAAAGAGATGTCGTACACCAACCTGTTGGGATGACGTTGGTGAAATAAAACTTGTAGGCCCAGAACTGGTGGAGGAAACGGTGGAAAAGGTGAAGGTAATCCAAAATCACATCAAAGCAGCTCAAAGTAGGCAGAAGAGCTATGCCGATAATCGAAGGAAGGATTTGGAATTCCAAGTCGGTGATCATGTTTTCCTGAAGGTATCTCCATGGAAGGGAGTCATACGTTTTGGTAAGAAAGGTAAATTGTGTCCCAGGTACATCGGACCTTTCGAAATTCTAGAACGAATTGGGGCTGTAGCTTATCGATTGGCAATGCCGCCAAGTCTCTCCAAAGTTCACGATGTGTTCCACGTATCTCTGTTGAGGAAATACATGCCTGACCCAACGCATGTACTCACCTATGAAGATTTAGAACTGGAACCCGATCTTTCCTATTGTGAAGAGCCCGTCAGGATTCTTGATACAAGAGAACAAGTGCTGAGAAACCGGACGACGCGTCTGGTAAAAGTTTTGTGGAGAAATCATAAGATGGAAGAGGCAACGTGGGAACCCGAGGAACTTATGATGAAGAACCACCCGAGTCTTTTTATGCAGTAATACCCTAGAAATTGAGAGGACGCAATTATTTGATGGAGGGGAGAATGTAACACCCCAAGCTTCTACGGTACGTTTCCCTTCGAATAATGCGATAGCGTGCGTTGTACGCAACCTCGAGTTCTAACACACACCACAACTAATTAAACTAGCCGTTGTGAATAGTAATACCTACTTTTTGAAATCATATATATTTCAAAATGGACTTCATTTTTGGATTCGGAATATCGAAATTATCCTAGGGTGAAATTTTGGTACTTTTCGGATAACTTTTATATTTTGATGAATAGTGAAAATTACTAAATTTTAATTAAAAACAACTTTTTTTTAATCAAAATAATTAATAGTGATAAATTATGAATTTGAGTGGTTTTAAAGTATATTTAGAATATATTTTTACCATTTAATATAATGTTGGTCATTGGACATAATTTTACAATTAAACCGAACATAAACAAGTGTCAATCTTTTGATAGTTATTATCTCTTAAAAACACGCTTTTTGTTTTGACAGCGGGAATTAATTTTAAATTAATTTCTGCCACTTCTGTGTTTTGAATTTATAAAAATGGATTCCATATTTGGAATCATGATTTTCAAATTGTGTAAATAGGCAACTTTTATTTTTAGACATTTTGAATAATTACTGCGGTAAATATTTTATTTACCATGGTTAAGGGTAAATCCGGTAAATAAGGGTTAAAAAATAATATTATAATAATACTAAATTACCCTAAAACGTGTCTTAACCCTATTGGTTGATACATTGTCGACCATGGGCATCTTTGGGTCTATTTTGCGACCCCATGGATCCACTTGTAAGTGATAATGACACATTATATTAATAAAGCTAAAATAAAAATAAAAATGACATAAGCTTACATCTTTTAGAAGAACAATTTTTACATAGGGTTATACATGTTGGATTTTCGATTATAAATATTCATTAGAAAGATAAAAAGATTTCCTACATAATGATATTTTATTTATAATTTTTAGACATTAAATAATTTATTTTATTTATGACACAATGATGATGCAGTAATTACTATAATAGTGAAAAATTAAAATAATTGATATTATAAATACCCAAATAAATATAATATGAAACTTTTAATGAATTAAACTAATTTTCTAGGATAATATGATATATTAGGATTGTTTTAATAGACTTTGTTCGAAGTAATCAATCTGTTATGAGTTTCACAAAAATCAACTATTGAATAGTGTCAAAATTGACATAAAAGAGTTCTTAAAACAAATATTATATTATTAATTGATATTAAATTACTAAAAATCTAAGGTTCGGCCAAAAGACTTATATTATGATAGTTTAATCATTAATGGACCACTTGGGGGTCGCTTGGATGTATATAGTATGTTTATTAACCATATTATATAAAAATACAAAGAGACATTGTAAAAGTGAAACTAATTAACTTAGAGTTAATACTTAAAGATAAGGTTAATATAAGTACCCAAACCTGTCTAAATTCTATTGGTTGAGTTGTTTTCGACCCATCCCCACCTTATCCTTTGAATAGTAAACTTTGGAGCTATTGGAAACCGATTATGAATTTATTATAAATTAATATTTCTAGCTTTTCCAAAGGTGCCCCTCACCCCTCTTATAAAAGGGCACTCCTCCTTCTCATTTCTTGACACCTCTAAAGCCTTTTGGTTCGGCCAAACTCTGCCCAAATACTCTCCCAACATCCCTCAATACAACCTAGAGGCCTTAGTTTGATCAGAAAGCCAACCTAAGGAGCCCTTTTGATCAAATCAAAAGGAAGAACCCGAAGAAGAGGTAATGATTTCACCACCCTTTTCTAAGTTCCTTTCTTCTTCCACTTCCTCTTTCTTTGTTCTTACCATTCTTAAATAATAACTCCTATATCTTACATATACTGTGATGTTATTATAAATATGGTACAACCATATTCAGTATTCTATCCACCCTTTGAATAACATGTCACCATACGTGCGTACGTACGGCTTACCGTCTCCACGTCGTGGTTTAATTGTTATTCAATATATTATTATTTGGATGGGTATAATAATGATGTGTAACTCATGTAAATAATAAATATAACATGTTAATGATTCTGTATATATGATATAACATCCATTTATATATTATTTTAATATCAAAAGAATGATATTGTCGCTCGTGCGTACGTACGGACTACCGTCTCCACGAACGCGATGAGATTCATTCTCCATCGTAACCATTAAAGTATAATTATCATTTGATGATTTAAAAATGATGTTTAAGGACTTGATATCATTCTGGATATAAATAATATACAACCTATCCTTTACAAACATGTCTTACGTAACAAAACATATGAAAGAAAACAAGTAAGTTAACACCCGAAACAACGATAATACTAAGATACCAATATTAAAAGATCATATATGATATCATATTAATGTATATGATTCTTGTATAATTTAATAACAATTATTTCACCATTATACAGGAGGTTAACCTACCCCAACAAAGGAAAAGTACAAGGTAAGGGTTATTTCACAATCTCTTCATTATTCGAGGTTGTTTATACGTAATAATCTACTGGGATCTCTTTATCATCCACATCCATGTTTCTTAAAAATTGTATTTCAAAATATTTTTACTATTTACAAGAATATGGGTTAAAGTCATTTATACCCTTGTTTGACTTTTTATAAGAGGTTTATAAAGGAATCATTCCGTCGTTTTCAAAACAAGGTCCTTTTTAACCTTTTCGACAAAATTGAGGTAAGAATGTTTTTTTTAACTTATACGGCGGGTGCGGTTATTTTCCGCCGTTATAAATCATCGAAGCATTCCTTACAAGCTTATAAGAATATTTTCAAAGAAAATGTCTTATTTTATATGGATCTTAAATGATTTCAAAATTAAAGGAGATATTTCTTTAAAAAGAATTTTGATTTCATCTATGTCAACATCCTTTGATGGATTTTAAGATTATTTGAAGTTGATTTATTATGATACAAAACTTTTATATTGTATTGAAGGTTTTGTGATATGTTTGACTGTGGATGTGCTATTTTTATACCATTCATAGTTTATGGTGAAATTATTGACATTTCATATGCTAGTTTTAATACGAATGTTTATGTTATGTTTAAACCTTTTTCATATGGGAATGCATTGGACTTATTAAGTGACGGGTGGAGCCCACTATAGCTCCTCGATGCATCGGTAGGTCTCATGAGACAAACTAGTGTCTTGGCACAAGGCCTTGACAAAATCTTATTTGTAGTCTTGGCACGAGGCCTTGGCTATGTGGTTATGATAGTCTGGCATTATGCATTCCATAATTATGA
Source organism: Viscum album (assembly GCA_963277665.1). NCBI lineage: Eukaryota > Viridiplantae > Streptophyta > Magnoliopsida > Santalales > Viscaceae > Viscum > Viscum album. The sequence goes on along the minus strand of OY728121.1, from coordinate 1,196,026,348 downwards.
AAGTGGTTATTGATATTGCATGTGATTATTCGATTAGTAGAATATCCATGTGAACAAGTAAATGGCATTATTTCATTTTACTTTTTCCATACTATGTTGAAGTTCAATTTTAAAAGGCTTTTGTTTTAGTAATTCATTGCCTTAAATGTTTACACTTATTTTGAATGTTCCGCTATATTGTTATCCTTACTGGGCATTTGAGCTCACCCCTTTTCTATGTTTTATTTTTCCCAGGTAGTGAAGAAGTAAATTATGAATGACTTGCAGGGATATTATGAGGGGTTAATAGTGTGGATATGAAGACTTTTTTGTTGTAGTAGTTTTTCACTTTGAAATGTAATGTAAAACTTTATGATTATATCTAGTGTTTCCAAGGCTACTAAACCAATCGGTCTTTCGGGATTTGATCATTCTTGTGATCATGCCAATGTTATGTAATTAATGCACCGACTCTGGGTAACTAGGGTCGGGGCGTTACATAGAAGACATGATAGATGGCTGGAATTCATCGAATCATTTCCATATGTCCTCAAGCATAAAAAAGGGTAATGAAAATACTGTGGTTGATGCACTTTCAAGAAGATATTCTCTTTTATCCTTGTTGGATTCAAAACTCATTGGGTTTGAATACATTATGGATTTATATGCCACTAATAGTGATTTTAGAGAACCGTATGAACATTTTAAACGTGGAGTTAGTTGGGAAATGTTCTATTTACATGATGGGTTCTTATTCTAGATTGATAAGCTTTGCATTCCCAACTTCTCTATCCATTTACATTTACTACAGGAGTCACATTTAGGTGGGATAATGGGGAATTTTGGTGTTTCAAAAACTCTAAGTGTTCTTAGTGAGCATTTTAATTGGCCTAGGATATCTAGAGATGTTGAGAAATTTGTGGGAAAGTGGATTGTCTGCTATAAAGCCAAATCAAAACTGAACCCACACGGACTATATCTTCCTCTCCCAATCCCCAACACCCTTTGGGAGGACATATCAATGGACTTTATTGTGGGGTTACCATGGAACAAGAGGGGGAGAGATTCCATTTTTGTTCCGGTGGATCAGTTTTCAAAAATGGAACATTTTATTCCTTATCAGAAAACTGATGATGCCACAAAAATTTCAAAAAATTTCTTTCAGGAAGTGGTCAAGATTCATGGAATACCAAGGATGGTTGTGTCAGATCGAGACACAACATTTATCAGCTTCTTTTGGAAGACATTATGGTGCAAATTAGGAACTAAGTTACTATTTTCCACTACTTTTCATCTGCAAACCGATGGACAAACTGAGGTGGTGAATCGGACACTATCGTCCCTTCAGCGAACCATTGTGAAGAAGAAGATAAATAATTGAGAGGAGTTTCTACCACATGTGTAATTCACATATAACAAATCCAAGCATTCCACTACTCAATATTCTTCATTTGAAATTATTTATGGCTTTAACCCCCTTGCCCCTATTGATCTAGTTCCTTTGGATTTGCAGGAAGTAGTTAATATGGATGCTAAAGGGCGTGCAGAATTAATCAAGAAGATCCATGAAAAGGCAAGGATAAATATTGAGCGAATGACCAAGAGATATATTGATCGTGCAAACAAGGGTCACAAGAAAATGTTATTCGATCCTGGTGACTTGGTTAGGATTCATATGCGGAAGGAATTATTTCCCGACAACGGAAATGAAAACTCATGCCATGAGGCGATGGACCATTCCGAGTGCTTGAGAAGATTAACAAAAATGCTTACAAGATAGCTTTTCCAGGTGAGTATGGAGTAAGTGACACTTTCAATTTTTCTGATCTTTCTCCTTTTTTGGGTGTAGAGGATGAAGAGTCAAGGATGACTCCTTTTCCAGAGGGGGAGGATGATGTGAACCATGTTGAAGGCACCGAGCGAATTACCAAAGTAGAGGAGTTGGATTAGCAAGGCCCGATGGTGCGTGGGAGATTAAAGAGGCTAAATGCAACAATGGGCGCCCATATCCCTTCTTTAAAGGCCCAATGGATCTTGCCTTTCATAGATGGAGGAAATGGGCCTATTATCTCACTTATTCAAGCCCAAACATGATGTTTAAAGTTGGGCCCACATGGTTGCACGAATTTGGATACCTTTCCCATATGGAGAATTCTAGAAATGGCATCATTGGACACCAAAGTCAAATATGGTGGGATATGCACTCAAAGTCATGTCCGCTGAGCTATAGTTTTAAAGTTGTGTGCTACTTTTCCAAAAGTCTTTTTTAGAATTTATCTTTTTGACTTTTAAGGGGACAAGTTAGGTTTAGCCTTTATGACTTTAGGGTATTAGACCCTTGACCATTGTATCATCCCCTTGGCTATAAATATCCACCCCATGGAATTGTATTTTCATTAAATATTTAATTGAGAGCTTATGCTTTTTTTTTCTCTCCGTTGTGTGAGAATTGTTCTGAATTTCCCCTTTGCTCTTGTGTATTTTTTCCTTGTCAATCTACAAGTTAGATTGGTGATCCAAGATCACAATGCCCCCAATTTTGTGCCTCAACCCAAGTGTGTTGTTGTGTGTATTTTCAATCACATCCCTCCCTTCAGTGTGTTGTCTAAGTAGTAGGTCGTGCTCCTTATAGCATTGATTGAATACTTGCATCCGCTATCCATACCCATCATCCACCACATAGCTCCAAACCACATCCTACATCTGCCACCCTACGCCATGATGATTGGGACACCCTGTGCGTTCTCACATCATCTTGAGGTTTGGACGTATCTAGAGTATGATCGGGTTGGTTTTAGCTCAGAAACCAACCGGGCCCCTAGGACGAAAAAGCCAATAACTCTCAGACCGGGCGTCCGATTGACGCGTTGTCTATCGCGTTGAGTTCCTATTGACGAGATAGAACTTTGCGATACATAAACTCTGTACTTAGTGATAGTTGATATATCGACCCCTTGGCTCATGGAGCGGACCCTCCTGAAATCGAGTGTGTTGTCTGTGGGAACCCTAGAGCTGGCTGCGACTACGACGACGATGGAGACTGTACATGGATCCTACATGGGTTCGGTAGCGAGGACAACTGTACATGGATCCTCTATGGGTTCGGTAGTAATGACGACTGTACTTCGATCCTACGTGGGTTCGGCAGCAATGGTTATTGTACTTGGATCCTATGTGGGTTCGGCAGTGACAACATCTGTACTTGGATCCTACGTGGGTTCAGCTGAGGAGATAATTTAGAGGGTACAACTAATCATCTCCTCCCCTCTTCGTGAGTAGTATACATGTGTGAGATGAGTCTTGATTATCAATCATTATCGTCGATATGATTGAATTGCAGTCCTGTGAGGATTGGGTTGTGGTTTTCTGTGTGGATTGGGTTGTACTTTCCTGTGTGGACTCGGTTGAATGTTGGCTCGGAAGTTTGAGCTAAACTGGAATTGATGACATAGGTATATATATGGGAATATACCTAAGTATTGTTGATTGATACTTCTTATTTGTATATTTCCATTGTGGATTATCATTTTTGGATTCTTGGAGGCCTTCGGGGGTCTCGGGGTCCCTACTGAGTATCTTATACTCACCCCTACACGGGTTATGCCCGCACTACATTGTGTTGGTTACAGAAGACGGATATTGCAGATCTTGGTTGAGACCTAATGAGCGGGATGGTACCCAGAGGTGGACTATTAGAAGGGACGTACACAGTGTGGACGGACGGATTTAGGGAGCAGAGGAGACCATCTGTACCCACCCTTCAGGTGGGGTTTCTGGAGGATGACATTGTGGATGCTTCTTTACTTTTCAGCTGTTGTACTTTCTTATCTCAGTTGTACTATACTTTCTGTTGGGTTTGTATACTGGCCCATTTACTTTCCAGCACTTACTTTTGTACCCATTAAACTTATTGTTTACTTCATCTTACGTACTTGGTGGTGTTTGTTTTCTTATATAAATGTAATGCCTTCCCTTTTATCAGGAATTACACATTTGGTGCTAGTCGCTAGCCCCTGGCCTTTGGAAGGCGGGCTTGGGGGTGTCATGGCACATGCCCTGAGGTTGGTTCGTGAAAGGCTGTGTATAAGCCTGCATGTACCACACGATGGTGAAACAGTGCAGAGTGGGCGCTAGGAGCACGCCCGAGGAGAAGAGTGGGCACTAAGACTGCACTCGCAGGGTGAAAACTATACGGGGCAGTACCGTGGAGAGGGGTGGAGAATTATGACTGAATTGTACAACACACTAATAGATAAATCACGACCATCCCATGTATCAGTTTCGATGTCGGACAATTAATGATAGTAATATTCATCAAATAAATGATACAAAAGTAATATCTGTCGTCCATATCATCTGCGCTCGTGATCTAATCACATAATTCCATCACATCTGTGCCTCACGAGTTTGACCCTGATCCGTCCAAAGCTGCTACGGCGTTCAAATCATCCCATGTTGTCATCTACAACCTCTCGACGCTGCTGCCACCCACAGGCGAAACTGTACTCACTTGAGAAGAAGCCTGATAACCATAGATGACCACTGACTATCAAAGAAGGATCATTTCGACACCATGATTTCTACTAAATCAAACTGATACCAGGCATGCAATATTTGTATTTCATGATGGTGATATCTTGATAATGAAGTTATCACCGAGTCAAACAGAGTTCCCAAGGCCACGTAAATTCATGTAAATATTTAAAATGAGATACATGTGTTCTTCACTTCATGAACGATCTCCGAGAAGGCCAAGAGTATGAATAAGGAAACATATAAGACATCTCGAATATCTCCACATGGGTTTGAAGATAAAAATGAATAGAAGATTTCATTTATTCAAGGAAGAATCTTGAAGGGAGTATTGTGTGGATTTTAGATGCATAAATATCTGATCTCTTCTTATAAAAAAAGACTCACCGATTCGAGAAAACGATGCATCTCCCAATCCTTCGAGAGCTCTTGTTTTCTGTGAAACAGAGTCACTTTATTCATCCAATCTGAAAGGGGAAAGCACAATATGCGAACCATTCTACGTTAATGAAGTTTATTTTTTGTACCATTCTGGTTCACAATGAAGAAGAACTATAAACCACTTCTAGTTGGTGAAGAGAATGTCTCGCGTACAATCTGTGTTCGTGAAGCAATGAACCGCGTACCTCTTCAATATGCAAAACTAGAGAACTGCGAACATTCCTCAGTTCGCAAAGAGGGTTTCCATGAACCATTCTTTTATACTGATGAAACGGTACCATCTACCATTTTTCATTTTGCGAAGCGGAGGTCCTCTGTACAACTCGTTTCGGCTGTGTACCACTCCGGTTCATGGTGATGAGTGACTTGTGAGAGGAAGATTGTACCACCCTATGTGTGGAGGATAACTCCCTATCATGAGGTAAGGGATGGAGGCCCACACATTATCTGCATAGGAGTTCCATGCAACCAGTGCATGAGGATGATCTGAGAACAATCATGTTTTATGGAGGTGAGAAGCACACTTTGGAAAAGCAAGCTCAATATACTATGTGTGAAATAAGAGAACAAAAACACCATTCCATACAAAAATAAACATATTTATGTTTGAATAAGATCACATACTTATAAATATAAGGAAACCAAACTGGACAGTCGATGTAGAGGAAGGGAGAAGAAAATAATGTTCATGGTGGTGTTAAGTGAGTGCATGCTTTCATATGCATGATTTGAAGAAGTACACAATTAAAGATCAATAATATCTAAATCATGTTCTAGTCAAAGGAAAGAAGAGGTCATGTGTGTACTAAAAGGTGACATACTCATTTGGTCCTTCACGTAAGAAAGAAAATAGAAATTGTATGCATTTATGAATGTAAATTTATACGTGAATACTTAGAAGATAAGTTGCATAAGCCAAGAGTGCATGTGTCTAAATAAGTGAAGTGGAAGAGCACATATATATTGATACTTGAATTTTCACATGCATACATGGAATATGAAGGGTTTATTATGATTATTCCTCATGAGCAATGTTTTAATGATCGAATAATCACAAAAGAATGTTTTATTCTGGCCAAGAAGAATAAGAAGTCTTTGTACATCTGGTAGTTACACCTCAGAAGAAGATTGAATGTTAAAGATCATCAACATTGGACTTTGATGCAAGAAAAGTCTCATGTAGAATAGGATACAAGGACATTCATTCCTATCTATTGAAGGGACCTTCAGGTCCATAAATTGAGTGTGACTTCATCCAGGTTACTAAGCCAGGGGAGTCAACTGGGGTGACCTGAGGGAAGTAGTGAGCTATCCCTGAACTTTTGTAAATGAAGTGTGCCTAGGACATAGTGACTGTACCCGAACCTAGTGAAGAATAGTGGAATTAGGTATGTCCAATAACTTTTCGGTGTATGCTCCTTGGATTTAGACCTTAGTGGTGAACAAAGTAAATGTTTTGTGTTGTCATTATGCATGTGAATATTTCAATTATAGCACCTATCCATCATATAGTTTTTATTAAGTTCCTACCAATGTGGGAACAAGGTCCAGTAAATGGGGGGAAAGGTTGACACCTTGATCCACCCCCCCCCCCCCAGGGTGACCTAGGATCCATCAATAGGTATCAAAGAGAAAGTTCTTTCATAGGTTGGACACACTATAGTAATTCAATAAAAAAGTGAATTTGATTTTTGTCACGACCCCCTCCCACCAATGATGCCCCTCCTGAGCTGGCAATGGAGAAAGGGAGGTAATGACCCCCGAGTACCGCCTCTAGTAGGCCCTGGGTTGGCGACTAGCACCAAGGGTATGAGTTTTCACAAATATGGGAGGCATTACCCTTTTTATTATTTAGGATCAAAAAATAGGACAAGTCAACCACCAAAAAAAAGGAAAAGAACAAGTGTATATAGATAAACCCAAACAAAGCCCACATGCATGTTTAAACAATTTTATAACAAGGTACAAGTACAAGGAAGCTCAAAAGTACAATACCAAAAGAAAACAAGAGAACAACAACTGCAACACTCCAACTGCATGACTAGTAGGGTCCCGCACGGCCCTAGTAGTCCTCTTGGAAACCAGAAAGTAAACTTAGGGTGAGCATACAAGTATACTCAGTAGGGAAACCTAAAGCTCTCATGAACAAGTGGGGAGACATCCTAATGTCCGGTGAGAACAATAGAAGAAACCTAACAAGGAAAACTATCCACCCAACCTCACCAGCCACACTCACCAAAACACAATCACAGCAGGTAGTATTAGTATAAGAACAAGTTCATTGGGTACCTCGCACCATTTCCCATTACTTAGCTGAACGTCCTGACGCTGGAACACTCTCCCCGCCCGCACACACCTGGGCCTCACAACCACGTATCCCGCCCACACACACCTGGGCCTCACCACCACGTATCCCGCCTGCACACACCTCGGCCTCACCACCACGTATCCCTCCGGCACACACCTGGGCCTCACCACCACGTATTACACTCGCACTCACCTGGGCCTCATAACCACAACCACATCCCCACCCGAAGACACCTACGCCTCATCCCGAATTTTCTTAGGAACAACAATAGTAATAGAACTCTCGCCTGAAGACACCTGGGCATGAAATCAAAACCTACCGGAAGAGTCTTAGGTGAGAGGTCTCCTTAATCCATTATAGCCTATAAGCCTGCCCGAAGAGTCTTGGGCGTAATCACCCTAATCGAAACCTACCCGAAGAGTCTTGGGTGTAAGGTCGCCTCAAGCCATCAATGCCTAGGGGAGAAGGAACACGAAGGAGCTAGTAACTATGGGAAAACACCCTCTCCCATGAAATGGGAGTGTTCAGCACTAAGTGCTCAACATGGGTGTGGTGAAATAAAACACAAAAGATACAGATATATATATATATGGCAACCACTTATCCCAACCTATGGCTTCTAAAAAGAGAAACTAAGCACGTGCCTCGACACTGCTACCACGAAGCATGCATACAACAAACAACCCCAACCCCATTAAGGTTTTCACATTTCAGCAGAATTAGTTTATTAGTTCATTAACTACTGGGAAACTATCCACAACCAACCACAACGATCGTTCGTAAGAATATCCCTGCCATCCACAAATAAAGTTAGGAAAAAACAGCAACACGGCAAGTCCCTTCTTATTTACCAACCAACCCATTGATTATTATTTCTGTTTCATTACCAAGCCCCACCATTCATTAACTCTTCCACTTTTATTTGTTATTCACAACCCATAGTTTGTTCACATTCAAACCCATCATTGCAGCCCCGCTGCCAACCACCATTAAACATTCACACCTTCCCACAACCAAGCCGACTGCAGCCCTGCTGCTCACCCATTTCACAACAACCCAAAAACCACCCCCATCAGATGCCACGTAACCAAGCCAACACCCACATGTTCATTAATCCATTTTGGTTCAACCGGGGTGATCACACAAGGGATCAAGATTTTCATTTAAATAGTCAACTTTACTTGATTAATAAATTTCCACATTCCATGAAGTTTCCATTTACAAAAACGGTCTAGAAGATAGGGCAAAATTTAATTGTGCAAGAAAAGGCCCCCAAAGACTGTTATTTTCAGTAGGCATAAGCCTATTCATTTCACAAAATAATATCACAGGATATAAAGTAACAACAATCACAAACTTCCCAACCCCGTTATATAAGCCAGTTATTATCTTTATTAAACCGGTTCAAAAGTGTTTCACGTAAACAAGACAACACCCACCCCGCATGATGCACAAATTAGAGTGACGAAGGTAAGATCCCTACTTCAACAGGTTCTATATCACAACGCTCCTCCAGATAAACTTTAGAAGATGTTCATCTATGTCCTAGAAAAACCTCCTTGGGTGGAAAGGAAGATCCAAAGGAAAGACAACATATCCAAACACAGAAGTTCTGCCTCGTCGTTACGATCCTGTGGCCACTGACGGATTGTAAATCGGAGCTCGAACGAAAAAGTTATGGAAGAAAGAGCCTTCGAGTCTTTTGAGAGAGCTCTGCTCAGAGGAGAGGGGAAGAGAGGTGTGAGTTGAAAGGAGTAGGGGAACCCTCCTTTTATAGGCGTGAAAAGAAAAAGTACACAGCGTGTACTTATGGTACACGTCATGTACTCGGCCGTTTTCACACGGTCTCCACGAGGCCTCCAACTGCCTCTATGGCCGTTGACTGGTCAACACACGGTTTGAAGGTAATGCATATGTGGGGAAGGACTACACGGCATGTACTCATTTATTGCACATGGCAAGGACATGACCTTCACACGGCACACGACTGACGACTGGTCAACACACCGTAACGCGCACGCGGGGAAGGACTACACGGCATTTAGATTGGACACATGGTGTGTACTCATTCACTGCACACGGCAAAGACACGACCATCCACATGGGGTATACCTGACATGGGGGTACACGGCGTGTACTAAAACTACACGGCGTGTAGTTTCAAAAATTCTGGAAAGTGTGGAAAAAGTCCATTTTACCCTCCAGAACACTTCTTGACCTTCTTTTTGACAAAGGAATGGGTCGGAGAGGTCCAAGCCATTACATCAGATACCTCTTAAAACATTCTCCTCCCCAAGAATTCAAAAACCAACCTAGAGGAACCCATCAAGATACCTCTTAGGGTTCTCGTTATAACAGGAACCCAACCAACAACCCTAGTCATATGTGTTAGGAATTCCTTATCCTACGTCGAGATATTATCCGCTTTAAGCGGCAATGACTCGCCTGCACAGGTTTAATCACATCCTCATTAATGCGTCTCGATTAAGAATTGGGTCTTCCCACTTTGACACATTAGGATTTTTCAACTCGCACTAACCCCAACACCACACAACCAACACACTACCCGAACACGTGGGTTTGGGAAATTCCTTCACCTATGTCGAGATATTAACTTCTTTAGGAAGCACTGACTCGCCTACATGGGTTCAATCGCATCCACATTAATGTGTCTCGATTAAGGGTCAGGTTTTTTCCTTTCCCACACATCCGGACATGTTACACATTACCAGGGAACAAAGAAACAGAAGGTCTCACAACTGACAAGCCAAAAATTCCATATAACAAGGGTACAGAGTACAACATCAACACAAATATTAGAGGAACAAAGGAAAAACACATGTCAAAACAACTCCGGGTTCTGAGCTTGCATCTGGGTCTCCCACTCCCAAGAGCTCTCCTCGAGGCCGCCATGCCTCCACAACACACAAACCAACGGAATGGTTCATCCACGGAGCGCCTTATCTTTACGATCTTTGATTCTGATTGGTCATTCCTCGAAGGTCGCGTCGTCTCCCATATCTAACTCTCCCCAGCCGATAACGTGAGAGTCATCATGTAAGTACCGACGAAGTTGGGAGACGTGGAAGACGTCATGAACTTTCCCCAACTGAGGTGGCAGGGCCAGCTGATATGCCACCTCGCCGACTCACCTCAGCACCTCAAAAGGTCTGATGAACCTAGGTGAGAGCTTTCTCCCCTTCCCAAACCTCTGTTGCCCCCGTCGAGGGGAAACCTTCAAGAACACATGGCCTCCCACCTCGAACTCCAAGGGCCTCCTCTGACGATCAGCCTAAGACTTCTGTCTGTCCTGAGCCGCCTTCATCTTCTCACGTACAAGCTGGACTTTCTCCGTGGTGCTCTACACTACCTCTAGCCCAAGAGCACCAGTCTCACCAACCTCTGCCCAGCAAATGGGTGAACGACATGGCCTTCCATGAAAAGCCTCAAATGGTGCCATGACAATAGTGGAGTGGAAGCTGTTGTTGTATGAAAACTCTACTAAAGGCAAGTGTCGTACCCATGATCCTCCAAAATCCAGAACGCATGCTCGCAGCCTGTCCTCTAATGTCTGGATAGTCCGCCCTATCTGCCCATCGGTCTGGGGGTGGAAAGAAGTGCTAAGGCGTAGCTGGGTGCCAAAATCATGTTGTAACCCCCTCCAGACTCGTGAGGTAAACCGAGTATCCTAGTCTGAGATGATAGTCCTCGGAAATCCATGAAAACGCACCACCTATTCTATGTACCTTTGAACTAAGGTTCTCACCGGACACGACTCCTTGATTGCTAAGAAGTGAGCTGATTTCCTCAGACGATCCACCACTACCCATATATCATCATAACCACCCTGAGCTTAGGGTAGTCCTGTGACAAATTCCATTGAGATGTCATCCCACTTCCACTTGGGGACATCTAAAGGATGCAACAAACCACCAGGAACACGATGTTCAGCTTTCACTTACTGACACACTAGGCACTTAGCCACAAAATCCGCCACTGCCCGTTTCACCCCGGGCCACCAAAACTGATCCCTCAGGCCTCGGTACATTTTTGAAACTCCTGGATGTACCGTCAAGGCTAATCTATGGAACTCACAGAGAACTCCCTCACGCATCGCCTCTGGGACAAACAACCTTCCATGGAAAAGCATCTAATGTCGGCTATCCTCTGACCATCCCTCTAGAGCATTCCCCTGATCGACACGATCCCGCATCACCTCTGCCTCGGAGTCCCCCCACTGAGACTCTTCCACCTACTGCGAAAAGGAGGATTTCACTATCATCTGGAACAAAAAACCTCTAACACCTTCTTCCCTTGCATCTAAGTGCAGGGCAGCTAACTCTCCCATCGCCTTCCAAGCATCAGCGGATTCCTGAACCACTTCCTTATGTGACTTCCTGCTTAGGGAATCAGCCACAATGTTGCCCTTACCTTCAGTTTAAGAGATCTCAAAGTCAAAGTCTTGGAGAAACTCGACCCATCTCCACTTCCGTAAGTTCAGGTCACGCTGGGAGAAGATATAATGCAGGATCTTGTGATATGAGTAGACCAAAAAGCACTCCCCAAAGAGGTAATGTCACCACAAATTCAATGCGAACACTACTGCTACAAGCTCCAGGTCATGGGTGGCATAGTTACGCTCATGAGGGCGCAACTGCCTAGACCCATAACAAATCACTCCCTTATTCTGCATCAGCACGCACCCTAGACCAAGGCCAAAAGCATCACAAAACACTTCATACAACAACCCTTACTATGGCAACCTAAGCATGGGAGCACTAACCAACTTCTACTTAAGGTAGTCGATAGCTTTCTGGAACTGCTCGCTCCATAGGAAGACCCGATTCTTCCTAGTCCAAGCTGTCAATGGAGAAGCAACTCGAGAGAAGTCTGAAACAAACCTCCGATAGTAACCTGCTAACCCCAGGAAACTATGAACTTCTGCTACACTCCTGGGTGCTGCCCAAGAAACAACTGACTCCACCTTTGACGGGTCCACCGACACTCCTTGCTGAGACACCACATGCCCAAGGAAGTGTACTTATTATGTCAAGAACTTAAACTTTGACAATTTCCCGTAAAGCTGGTGGTGTTGAAGGACTCCAAAGAGTGCCCTGAGATGCTCAACATTCTCCTCCTCTGATCTTGAGTAGATCAGGATGTCATCGATAAACACAACGACGAACCGGTCCAAAAACTCTCGGAAGAAAAAGTTCATAAGTCCCATGAACATAGCCGGTGCATTCGTAACTCCAAACGACATCACTACAAACTCGAAGTGCCCATACCTGCACCTGAAAGTTGTCTTCGAGATGTCACTGTCCTTCAACCTTAGCTGATGATATCCAGATCATAGATCAATCTTAGAAAACCAACCTGCTCCCCTCAGCTGGTCGAAGAGATCATCTATCCTTGGAAGGGGGTAACGGTTCTTGACTGTTACCTGGTTCAGCCTTCAGTAGTCTATGCATAGCCTGAGACCACCATTTTCCTTCTTCACGAACAAAACTGGAGCACCCCATGGCAACACGCTGGGTTGAACAAAACCCTTCTACATCATATCATCAATCTTAATCCACAACTCCCGCAACTCCGAAGGTGCCATCCGATAAGGGTCCATCGAAATCAGACGGGCACCAGGTTGTATGTCCATCCCAAACTCAATGTCACGTCAGGGGGGGGGGGGTAGAGTCACAACCTCCTCAGGAAAAACATCGCGGAACTCCTCCAACAACTTCTGGTACATCCATCATCTATGTATCAGCTGGAACCACTGATAACCCTCCCAACATGGAAAGGAGAGGCTCCACACGCCGACTTCCCGCCTGATAGCTCCTCTCGCCAACAAAAGATATGCGCTGCCCATACAGGTCAGAGAACACGAATCTTCTCCAAAAGCAGTCGATAACGACACTAACAGAAAACAACCAGTCGATGACTAGGATGACATCGTATGGCTGCATCTGTAACAGAAGAAGGTCCCCACTAGATCGATGTGGTCGCAACATCAGCCCACATCCCCAGAAAACAAAAGATACGCTGGTCTGGCCTCCAACTGCTGTACTCAGCACCAGTGGTATGGAAAGTATCTCTACGTCTAGTTCCAAAGCATGGTCTAGACCAGGTGCAACAAAGGAGTGCGAAGCACCCGAATCGAACAAAGAAGAAACAAGAGTTCTGAAAAAAATAATCATACCTCACACCACCTCTGGTCCTGCGGGAGCTGCCAACCCTGCTGTGTGCAACTGGCCATGCCCAGCTCCTCTGCCTCTCTGATGTCATCCACTTCCCTGACCAGGCCCTGGTCGAGGTCCCTGAGGAGCACCCTGAGGTCGGCCTCCTCCTGCAATGTCTGCCCTCGGAGGAGCATGGTCCTACTACTGCTAGAAGGGCCTCGCCAGAAACTGGTGCTGCTGCGGTGTGCGCTGAACCTGCCCACCACCACCGTACAGATCTCGGGTTGGGCACCGACTCTGAACGTGCCCGAAACCTCCACAAAATAAAACACCTCGGTCCTGGGCTCGTGGAAAAGGAACGAGGACCCAAAGATCTGAACTGGAACTGATGGGACCTTCTCCCCACTGGCGTGAACCTGGAAGGTCCTGTTGCAGGAGACCTGCTGCTGACTGCCTTCCCCTTCAACAACCCTGGTTGGAACACCTCATGTGGTGCACCTCCCAGCGAGTGCATCCTCTCTACGACATCTTCCTTCTTCTTCACCACCAAGTACGTCGGAAGGGTGAAGGGGGTGACAGCGTATTGGAGCGAAGGATGAAGCGCCTCCTCCAAATGTCTCACCCGAGACTCGTCATCCGGAAAAAGATCCAGAGAAAATCACTGGAGATCCTTGAACTTGATCCCAAGCTCTCGTACTGAAATATTCTCCTACTGAAGGGAGAGTAACTCTTGCCGCTTCTCTGCCTTGATCATGGAAGAAAGGAATTCCTCTCGAAATTCCTTCTCAAAGTCCGCCTACGGAACCTCTGCCTCTATCCTTTCTCCGAGGTAGAGCGTCCACCACTGTCGCACCGCACCTCTCAGCTGACTGACTGCTAGGGGAACCCAGTACTCCCTCAGAGCACGGATCAAGGTAAAAGCAATCCCTAGCTCCTCAAGCCACCACTCCGTCTTTGTATCTGAAGTACTACCCTCATACTTCTTGAGGGTCTGACGCTGGAAGGAATGGATAGTCTTCTGCCACTAGCTATCTTCCTCCTCTTGGTCAATCCTCAACTGATCGATCACCTAGATCTGCTGGGCCTCAGTCATCTGAGCCACCTGGGGACGACGTCCAGGTGCCATAGCTGTACGGTAAACAAGGATCGCCTAAGCCCAAGTAGTAAGTAATTTTCTCAATGTTTTAATTATCATTTTATTTCAATTTCTTTCCCAGAACACCCAAATCAAGTAAAACACAATCATGATGATGCATGTACCTTCCCTAGGGTCTCTAACCTGTAATCAAAGTAGTCTCACTTGGTTGTTCGATAGGCTCAGAGTCCTTCCATCGGATCACGGGGGGCCCTAAAACCTCGTGTCCTAGCCGGTCTTCCCTGGCCTATGTCACGCACCAAGGTTAACTAACACTATTTCCCTACCATCCCATGCAATCCTCACTGTGCCTAACTCCAGACTCCATCCTATCTCTCAACCATCACCTCTGATACCATTCTGTCACGACCCCCTCCCACCCAAGATGCCCCTCATGATCTGGAAATGGCGAAAGGGATAAAATGACCCCCGAGTCCCGCCTCCAGTAGGCCCCGGGTTGGCGACTAGCACCAAGGGTATGAGTTTTCACAAATATGGGAGGCATTACCCTTTTTATTATTTAGGATCGGGAAATAGGACAAGTCAACCACCAAAAAAGGAAAAGAACAAGTTTATATAGATAAACTCAAACCAAGCCCACGTGCATGTTTAAACTACAAGGAAGCTCAAAAGTACAATACCAAAAGAAAACAAGAGAACAACAACTGCAACACTCCAACTGCCCGACTAGTAGGGTCACGTACGGCCCTGGTAGTCCTCCTGGAAACCTGAAAGTAAATGTAGGGTGAGCATACAAGTATACTCAGTAGGGAAACCTAAAGCTCTTGTGCACAAGTGGGGAGACATCCTAATATCCAGTGAGAACAATAGAAGAAACCTAACAAGGAAAGCTATCCACCCAACCTCACCAGCCGCACTCACCAAAAAACAATCACAACAGGTAGTAGTAGTATAAGAAAAAGAGCATTGGGTACCCCGCACCATTTACCATTAGTTAGCTGAACTTCCTAACGCTGGAACACTCTCCCCACCCGCACACACCTGGGCCTCACAACCACATATCCCGACCGCACACACCTGGGCCTGACCACCACGTATCCCGCCCGCACACACCTGGGCCTCACCACCACGTACCCCCCCTGCACACACCTGGGCCTCACCACCACGTATCCTGCCCGCACACACCTGGGCCTCACCACCACGTATCCCCCCCGCACACACCTAGGCCTCACCACCACCTATCCCGCCCGCACACACCTGGGCCTCACAACCACAACCACATCCCGGCCCAAAGACACCTGGGCCTCATCCCAAAGATTTTGGGCAATAGTAATAGTAACAGAACTCTCCCCCGAATACACCTGGGCCTGAAATCGAAACCTACCTGAAGAGTCATAGGTGTAAGGTCTCCTCAAGCCATTATAGCCTATAAGCATGCCTGAAGAGTCTTGGGCCTAATCACCCAAATTGAAACCTACCCAAAGAGTCTTGGGTGTAAGGTCGCCTCAAGCCATCACAGCCTAGGGGAAAAGGAGCAGGAAGGAGTTAGTAAATATGGGGAAACACCCTCTCCCATGAAATGTGAGTGTTCGGCACTAAGTGCTCAACATGGGTGCGGTGCGATAAAACACAAAAGATACAGATATATATATAGAAACCACTCAGCCCAACCTATGGCTTAAAAAAAGAGAAAATGAGCACGTGCCTCGGCACTGCTACCACGAAGCATGCATACAACAAACAACCCCAACCCCATTAAGGTTTTCACGTTTCAACAGAATTAGTTTATTAGTTCCTTAACTACTGGGAAACTATCCACAACCAACCACAACGATCATTCGTGAGCATATCCCTGCCATCCACAAAGCAAGTTAGGAAAACATAGCAACACGGCAAGTCCCTTCTTATTAACCAACCAAACCATTGATTATTATTTCCGTTTCATTACCAAGCCCCGCCATTCATTAACTCTCCCACTTTTATTTATTATTCACAACCCATAGTTCGTTCACATTCAAACCCATACCTGCAGCCCCGCTGCCAACCACCATTAAAAATTCACACCTTCCCACAACCAAGTCAACCCCAGCCCCGCTGCTCACCCATTTCACAACAACCGAGAAAACACTGCCATCACATGCCACATAACCAAGCCAACTCCCACATGTTCTTTATTCCATTTTGGTTCAACCGAGGTGATCACACAGGGGTTCCATATTTTCATTTAAACAGCCAACTTTACCTGAATAACCAATTTCCACATTCCATGAAGTTTCCATTTAAAAAAATGGCCTAGAAGATAGGGAAACTTATAATTGCGCAAGAAAAGGCCCCCAATGACCGTTATTTTCAGTAGGCATAAGCCTATTCATTTCACAACATATTATCACCGGATATAAAGTAACAGAAATCAAAAACATCCCAACCCCGTTATATAATCTAGTTATTATATTTATTAAACCGGTTCAAAAAATTTTCATGTAAACAAGAGAACACCCACCCCGCATGATGCACAAATTAGAGAGACGAAGGTAAGATCTCTACTTCAACAGGTTCTAGATCGCAACGCTCCTCCAGATCAACATTAGAAGACATTCATCTGTCTCCCGGAAAAACCTACTTGGGTGGAAAGGAAGATACGAAGTAAAGACAACGGATCCAAGCTCAGAAGTTCCGCCTCATCGTTACGATCCCGTGGCCGCTGACAGATCATAAATCGGAGCTCGGACGAAAAAGTAATCGAAGAAAGAGACTTCGAGTCTCTTGAGAGAGCTCAGCTCAGAGGAGAGGGGAGGAGAGGTGTGAGTTGAAAAGTGGAGTGGACCCCCCTCCCCTCCCTTTTATAGGCGTGAAAATAAAAAGTACACGGTGTGTACTTATGGTACACGGCGTGTACTCGGCTGTTTTCACACGGTCTCCACGCGGCCTCCAACGCGGCTCCGCAACCGTTGACTGGTCAAAACATGGTTTGAAGGTAACACATACATAGAGAAGGACTACACGATGTGTAGATTGGACACATGGCATGTACTCATTTATTTCACACGGCAAGGACATGGCCTTCACATGGCACACGGCTGATGATTGGTCAACACACGGTAATGCGGACGCGGGGAAGGACTACGCGGCATGTAGATTGGACACACGGCGTGTACTCATTTATTGCACATGACAAAGACACGGCCATCCACATGGGGTATACCCGGAAAGGGGGTACACGGCGTGTACTAAAACTACACGACGTGTAGTTTCAAAATTTTTGGAAAGTGTGGACAGAGTCCATTTTACCCTTTAGAACACTTCTTGACCTTCTTTTTGACAAAGGAATGGGTCGGAGAGGTCTGGTCCATTACAAGTTTCCTTCCTAATCCTACAATGAAGAGCAATCTTCATGAAAGATCATTTATCTCGGGGAAAAAATCTATACCCAATGAGACCATGATGAATAGAAAAAATAAAGAGAAGAAGCAGTTGAAGAAGTCCCTCATGACCAAAGAAGATGCAGTATCTGTTTCTCCATTCCCTTCTAATAAAGAGGAAATATTAGGCTTGGGAAGTAAAGAACAGGTGAATCTGGTTTCAACTAGAGAAAATGAAGACACTTTTATCTCTTTCATAGGTGATCCTAATAAATTAATAATGTATTTTCCAGTAATTCTTGAATAGATATTTGATGCTATTAGTAGAACATTCCAATGTATGTAGGTTGATATAACCGGGCTGGGAAGAGAAGCTGATAATATGGAGGAAGGCTTGGAAAAGTAAGTGTCAAAATTCTATAAGCTCTAAAGAAAAATATATGCCCTTAAAGATAAAGTGGGAGTAAATTGGACTCTAAAAGAAAAGATCCATTCATTTAAAGATGAGCTTAAAAATAGAACAAAATTCAAGGTTATAAATTTGGAATAAATTTCCAAGAGATTCATGGAACATGACTCATTGTCACACAACAAAGTCATGTTTCATAATGATGGGGTTGAGAGATTGAAAAGGGATTCTAATGAGAATATTATAATGATAGAAGACCAAAAGATCATACTCAATATGAAATGTCTAAAATTGGATTACTTGTGGACCAATCTTGAGAAGACACATATTGAGACTTCAAAAAAGAATAAATTAGTAGATGTTAGTACTCAATGCTCATTGGAGGTTTCTAAATATCAAATACCTTCAGCATTTGATAGGATGATTATGAAAAGTCATGGTTATCCATCAGAAGAAATAGTGTCTATTTCAACTCAATGATCAATGGGGGATTCCATTGTAAAAATACATCCAACATTTGATAATAATTTCATGACTTCACATATTGATCTATCACAAGAATATGAGAAAACAATGGTACCATCCATCCAAACTTGTAATATTTTTTCTAAATTTGTTTCTACAAAAAGTTTATATTGGATGAAAAATTATAAGAAATTATTGATGTGGAATCATGATAAGAAGGAACCTATCACCATTGATAGGGTGGATGGGAAGAAGAAGCAGGAAGACGATTCCTTAGATAGAGCACACCACATTATGAAGAAGTCCCAACAACATTATACCGAATATATCAAGAAGACAAGATTTCTAGTTCAAGGTTGGTGCTGCAATAGATTTGGGCATTTTTCATGGGATTTCTGGTAGATTACATTAAATGAAATAAAAGAAGAAGGCATATGTAAAATGGAATAAATCCATAGATGAAGAAGCAACATCGATAGATACCGAATCATCTATATACAGCAAACAGATTTAGAATTCAAGACAACATCGGTGATGTATGCAATGGGAGTGGTCACAATAATAGAGCATGCCTATCTCAACACATATCCAGAGCAATTCAGATTAGAAGACTACTAATTCAAGTTAATAGAGAATAATATACCTTGTGAAGAAATTAGAAGAATAGTGCAAAAGAAATTTCTCCAAATAAGACTCTAATAATGAATGTTGAGAAGTCCTTTGATTCAAATTCAATGAATTTTAAGAGTGGTACATCTAAGAGAATTCCTAAAAATGATGAAACTCTTAAGGGTCTATGAGGAAAATCCAAACATGCTGTCATAGTTCCTAGAGAAGAAATTTTTATCCAGCCTAAATATTTGGAAATAATTATAATGGAAGAAGATGCACAGGTTAAGGCCAGTGAAATAGAATATAATAAGATTCCTCATGGAGATAGAGAAGCTTTGTGTCTGAGGTGCAACATGGTTGGTCACACTGTCAATAATTGTAGTAATTTTATTCCATCTCAAGAAGAATTATTCAAGAAAATTAATGTTTCAATAAGAGATTATAGTGCTTTGAAAGCTCTTGAAGAATTGTGATGCACACACAAAGATGTAGAAGAAATATTTAGATCCACACAACCAATGTCAGAACTGAAGATAAAATTTTCAAGTGTGTGGAGTGGAGAAAACTGAGAATCTTGGTTGAGAAAATCATCTCAGCCTACCAAATCATATTGAAGAAGCAAGGAGGATCCACTATATTCCATTAACACTTTGTGTACTCTACTAATTCTACATGGAATTGAAGGTGAAGCAAGCACTCAGGGGGTGAACCAGGGAAGTGTTCCCTTTAGGGGGAGACATAGAAAGAAGATGCAGAGTTGTTATTTCAATTAGTATCAACATCAGTTGGTATCCAATTTCTCTAAAGATTTTTTTAAGATCATTCCATTGGAAAATGAGTTTTAGGCTTGCTTGTTATTAAAAATATTTCATCTCCTTACTCTAGAATGAATGTGGAAAGGACCCTTGAAGAAAAGTACATGATTTATCATCACAATGTGGTATCATGGTCATGGGATAATGGAAAATTTTGATGTCTAGACCAAATACTCTTGTATTCTATACTAAGAACTACTCAATTAGACATATAGAGAAATGATTAATAGAACATCATTTAATTAAGGAAGGATACCCTCTCTACCATAAACATTGTATTTCTTATCATAAGGGGGAGAGAATGAGAAATGAAAGTTGAAAAATGAAAGGGAGAATGCAGATCATTTTTACATTGACATTTTAGGGAACATTTAAGTATTGACAAAAACCAAAAAGGGGGGGATTTTAGGGACCACATGGTATATGAATATTGTATTTGTTGCTAATGAGTTTCAATGAGTATCAATGATGATAAAAATGAAGGATAGAACTCTCCTATGTAAAATGTTGAATGGAAAATAGATGGTGGTTGAGCTTGATCCTAAGTTTCTTATATGTGTATCAGGAGTGATATATCAACAACATCTATTAAGGATGGTTGGAGTGTTTTTTGGATGGAGTAAAATAATAGGAGAAGAAGAGGTTGTGGAGGACGTGGTTTGGCATTTTTTATTGGTAAAAACATAGTTTTACGCTATGTAGTTATTTTATTCCTAACCAAAAGGAAAAGAGGTCATCCCTGGAGGCCATCTGAGGTCCTCACCTTAAGAACATGCGGGACTCGAGGGGTTAACCATGCTCGACGGAAGCCCTCAAGGCCAGCCCCACATGAGGCATGGTGTGTGCGGGCCATGTATAATCCTACAGGTGCTGCACGATGGTGAACCCATGTAGAGTGGGTGCTAGGAGCGCGCCTGAGGAGTAGAGTGGGAGCTAAGTGTGCTCCTACAGGGTGAACACGGTACGGGTGTTAGTGTCTAGAAGGGAGGAGAATTATGAGTGAATGAAGAATCAAACTGATTGATAAACTACGGCCATACCGTGTATCCTTTTCGAGGTGGGACAAGATGTTTGTGTACTATTCATCAGTTAAAAGATGCGGTAATAATACCCACCATTTTCTCCTATACACTTGTGATATAATAAAAAACATCCATCAAATATGTGCCTCATGAATTTGAACCCGAGCCATCCGATACACCAGCAACATTCGAATCATCCCGCGCCGTCTTCTTCAACCACTCATTTTCTCTGCCTCCCACTGGTGACATTTTACTCACTGGTGAAGAATCCTAATCACCATGGGCGACCACTGACTATCAAAGAAGGATAATTTCATCACCATGAAGGATACTAGAACGAATTGAGACCATGCATGAAATATTTTTGGTTCATGCATGTGATATCTCTATGAAGAATCTACAACTTAGGGAAATGGAGATTCTGAGGCCACATAGATTCTTATGAAGATTTAAATCGAGATACAAGCATTCATCAATGCATGAATGATCAGAAAAATGGCCTAGAGTTTGAAAAGGTAAAAATCAGTGAAATATAGCATATCTCCATGTAGGTTTGAAGATATTAAATAACTGAATATTTTAGTTATTCACGGAAAATTCATGATGAGAGGATTGTGCAGAATTTGGATGCAGAATGATCTGATCTATTCTTCTAAAAATATCTCACTAATTAGAGAAAAGGATACTTCTCCCAAGCCTTTTAGAGCACCTATTTTCATGGAAACAGAGTCTCTTCATTCTTTAAGTCAGAAAGGGGCATGCACGATCATTGAATTGTAATGGTTTCATGATTTTTATCCAATGTACCATTCTGGTTCGCAACAAAGAAGAACCCCGAACCACTTCTAATTCGTGAAGGGATAGTTTGGAATAACCTTCGGGTTCGCGAAGCATCGAACCGCATACCACTTCAGAATGATAGATAGGAGAACCATGAAATATCCTATGTTTGGGAAGAGGATTTCTGTGAACCATTCTTGTTTTTTGAGGAAATATTACCGCATATCATTTTTTATTCTATGAAGAGGAGGTCTCACGTACCAATCAGTTCGACAACGTACCACTATGGTTCATGGTGAAGAGTGACTCGCGATAGGAAGACCCACATACCCCCAAATTCGTGGAGGAGAACAATGTTTCATGAGGTACAGGAAGGATTCATGTACCTTATATGCATAGGAGTTCCACACAGCTCGTGGGTGAGGAGGATCCGTGAACAATCCTGGTTAGCGGAGGAGGCAATCAAACTTGGAAGGAAGAGAGCTCTATATCATTGGTGTTCTATAGGAGAAAAAAACACCATACCATACCTAAATACACAAATTGATGTTTTCATAAGATCACATACTTTTAAATACAAACAACCCATAGTGGAAAATGGGTGTTGAGGAAGGGAGAAGAAATAATTGTCCATGATGATGGGAATTGAGTGCATGCATTGATATGCATGATTTGAAAAAGAACACAATAAAAGGAAAAGTATATTGGAATCAATTTCTATGAAATGGAGGGAAGATGTTGTGTGTGTACTAAAAGGTTCCATACCCATTTGGGCCTTCACATAAGAAGTAAAAGAGAAAGGTCATTCATTCATACATGTACATGTATACGTGAATACATAGAATATAAGAATCCAAAAAAAGGGTGCATGTGCTAAAAGAAGTGAAGAGGAAGATAACTTTGATATTATCACATGCATGGTAACATGAATACATGTAATAATAAGGGTTGATTCTGATGATGCTTTGTGATATGTGTTTCAGTGTTTGAATAATCACAAAAGAATTTCTGATTCTAGCCAAGAAGAATAAGATGTTTCGTACATATGGTAGTTGCACTGGAGATGAATATTGAACATTTAAGAGCATTAACTCTGGACTTCTATGAATGAAATGTCTCATGCTGAGGAAGAGACAAATACTTTCCTTCCAATCTATTCAAGGGACCTTCATGTCCTTAAACTGAAGGTGACTTCATCCAGGGCAGTGAGCTAGGGGAGTCAATGGGAGTGACCGAAGGGAAGTAGTGAGCTATCCCATATCTTTTGTTTTAGAAATGTGCCTGGGATAGAGTGACTGTACCAGAACCTTGTAATCCACAAAAAGTGAAGAATAGTGGATTTAGGTATGACCGACAACTTTTCAGTGTATGCTCCTTGGACGTAGCCCTTAGTGGTGAACCATGTAAAAGTGTTGTGTTGTCTATATGAATTTGAATGTTTCAATTACTACACTTATATATAATACATTTTTGATTATGTTCCTACAAACTAGGGAACATGATCTAATAAATGGGAGGAAATGTCGACACCCTGATCCACCCCCCCCCCCCACTCAAGGTGACCTTGGATCCTTCAAAACTCTCTTAATTTATTTCATCCTTGTCGTACCCACCAATCCAATTACTAGGAAATAACAATCACATTAAATAATATTATTATAATAGTATATAGTTGTTATTTAAAACATTGGGTTACATGAAACACAAGCTATAAAATAAGTAAAATTTATTTGTGAAAAAAACATTCCATAATAATATCAGGGTGTCAAATTATACCCACATTAAACATAATTTCACACTAGAAATTCCATTACATTAATGTAAAACATAAGGATACTTATGCCTCATAATACGTTTAGGTTTCCTCATAGATTCTTCAAAATGGCGGTTTTACCACAAAACATTGACCAGGTGAGTGGTTTTGTATAATTTTATTTTACCTCTATGACTTAGAATCTATTTTGATTGTTCCTTATAAGAGATATATTTCTATAGTTGTATGACCTTTGATTTTGGTACATTTGAAGGGTTAGGTGTGTACTTCCTTGATAGAGAAAAAAGGAATATGTCTTGAACTTGAAGAAGATTTTCTGGAAATGAAAAATGATAAACTGTCATCCCGATATGATTAATAATTTCAATGAGAATAACATATTTAGGGAGAAAATTTCCTTTATTCATAGACCTCATAACCTTTTTCCAGGGAGATGATCATAGGAATACCTTGTCACCAACTTAAAACTCTAGATATCTTATATGATTTTTAGCATGACACTTTTTTCAACTCTATGATTCCCTTATATTATATTAAATGGATCTAACCTTCTCTACCATTTATTCAGCATGATCATGTCCCAATATTTTTCTCTCTCCAACTTCATACCATAATGTTGGAGTTTTTCACATACTACCATAGAGCCCTTCATAAGGAGCTATTTGAATGCTCATGTGTAACCTATTGTTGTAAAAAAATTCCACCAAAGAAGGTGTTTCTCCCAACTACCTTCGAAATCCATAGAGTAGGATCTCAACATGTATTCTCGAGTTTGAATGGTTATTTTAGATTTACCATGTGTATAAGTGTGATAATTAGTGAATAAACACAATTATATATCCATATCCTACTGAAGGATTCTCTAGAACATTGAGATAAACCATTGATCCTGATTAGATATGATTGAGAGTGGTGAACTATGAAATCTTACCACTTATTAATGTATAACCAAGTAATCTGGTCAAGATAAATATCTTCTCTAATGGAAATGATTATTTATGACTTTTTAATGTGGTCAATTACAACCCATATATAATTATTCCTTTTATATGTTTTAGGGAATCTGATTATGAAATCCATGGCGATGTTAACCAATTTCCATATTTGTATGGGTAATGGTTGTGGCATCCCCTTAGACTTCAATCTCTCATCCTTAACTCCCAGATATACCATGCATTAAGATACAAACTATGTGTTATCTCTATTTGTGTTGTCCCACCATAAATACTTTGACATCTCTCTCTATATCTTCATACATTCTAGATAAACCGAGAATGATGAAATTTGAGCTTCCTCTAATAACTTGTTCTTAAATTATATTATTGATAGGACACATTATATTTTCTTACACATTATTATTCTATTAAAACAGAGTTTGAAATCAAGAACATTTATCACCTTCTTTTACATCATTACATCTTCCTTCTACGACCCTTTAATCTTCACTTGGATATATGGTTGAACACTCATCAGAGAAAATGAGATATTTCCCATTCATTAAATATTTCAAGATAAATCCATTTAAAATCTAAAATATTTGGATCTCTTTTGTTCCACGTTGTTGATTATCTAGGATGATCCTTTTGTCTCAATGCATCGACCACCTTGTTCTCTTTCCCTAGGGAGTAATGTATTGAGAAATTATAATCTTTAATCATCTCTACCGATATTTTCAAGCACATATTAATCCCTTTTGTGGAAATATATTATTCAAAATTTTATGGTAGGTATATATATCAAACCTTTATCCATAATGATAATGTCTCTAAAACATCAACACAAATATTACTACTACTTGCTCAAAATTAATAATGTGCATACCTCATACGAAAGGCTATCATGGGAATATATTCAATTTTTAACCACAACATATTGTACCCATATAGAAGAAAAATCATTTAAAAGTATTAGTACCCTAGTAATTCATTAAAAAAATCATTAATATGGGGTATATAATACTTTTTCTTGATACCAATCTTGTTAAGTTCCTAAAAATCAATGAAAAACACATTGAACCATCTTGCTTCATAACAAATAGAATCGGTGCACCCCATGGTGATGCCCTAGGGAATATAAATCCATTATAAGGATCCCACAGTAGTTTCTTCTTCAATTATTGCAACTCAATCAGGGTCATTCTATATGGAGTATTTGAAATAGTTATAACACCTGGTATGAGTTATTTTGAGAAATAAACATTTTGATTTGATGTAAGACTAGGAATCTATTCAATATAAACATCAACAAACTTTTGAAAAATAGTCATCCCTACAATGTTTACTTTCTCCACAACCATATGAGATAAAATTAATTTATGTATAGGAATTAAGACCCACAATATAGATTCAATATTCATTTGATGTTTTATTTATCCTCACACTGATAAATGAGCATCTGTTCATTTGTAATACGAAATAGGACATCCCTTATATTGAAAATGATACAATCTCAATATAAAGGAAAACAATCCCTAACCAAAATAACATCAAATCCAACATTAATAATATTTTCACGAGGTACATTATTAAAACAATCAATATGATATTGTCCCTTAGTCTACCAGTTACCCTTTATAAGGAGGCATTGACTCGGATAATGCCCATGTTACCCACATTTAATAAAAAAATCATTAAATGTATCCAAATGATGAAATTTATTCTGTTACATCATACTATTCAATTTTTCATGATAATTCATTGCTTTATGTCCTTCTTTTATACACATAAAACATTTTCATATTCCTATGAGATGTTTTACTAGGTGTTTATTTCCAAATTTCTAACATAATCTATAAAGACCCAAAAATTACATATAAATTTTTATTTAAATTGTTTGGGGTTATTATGAGTTTTTGGAAATTGACGGTGCATGATTTTGAGGCTCCATGTAACCAGAATGAATTTCTGAAATTTTTTAAGGTATGTTTAGTAAATTCATGGGCGGCATATTCTATCATTTTAACCGGTGAACAGATTAAAATTCTAAGGGCATCGTTGAATCTGCAGTGCTAGGATTCACTTAAGTTAAGATTCACTTCAACCATAGTAGGTTGAGAAAAAATGTTAAATTTTGGATATTACAGAAAAAAATATAACATGACATTTTAGTCTATTTTTCCCTAGTTGATGAGCAGCGGTGGTGGGGACTAATGACATGTCGAGCCAATTAATAGATTGAATCTCCATTATTTTAAGTGCACCATTGGGGAATTAAGTGGTTAATTCAGTAAATGAACCCCAATAATTCCTTAGTCCTTTACTCCCCTTTTCCCCCTCTATTTAAGTGAGGCTTGGGGTGGAGTTTTGACATAACTACACTAAGAAAGGACCCTCTCGAAAAGTGACATGATTTATTCCATTGACGGAGGATGGAAGCTTGGGTGACAATGATCCAGGATCGACGAACGCTGACGACCTCACTCTGATGAGGACTCTCCTTCCACCAATGACCGTGATACCTCTGATGGTTCACAAGGTAGGGGTTGTCATTTAATTCAATAAATTCCAACATTTATTCTCATAATTTTTTGAATTTGTGGATGCTCGATGCGGGGGATTTTAATGGGGTTTATCATTATAATTTTAATATGGTGTATAATTTACCCCCACTTGTTATAATGAAAATGTGGAGGGTGTGGGATAAGAGAACAAGACCTAGACCCTCCTCCACTTGGTTTACATTGCGTTCTTCAGAGTTGGGTTGTTCCAACTTGACAAAACATTGAATACCAAAGGCATGAAATGACAGTATCATTCTGAGAGGACCGTAGGCACATCCAAAAGGATGAACGGCCACTAAAGCTCACCTGGTGGCCAGCGAAAGAAGTGCCAGTGGGGCGCTACCACGTCGGAAATAGTGACCGACTCTAGTGGATGAGTGAGGTGGCTAGAAACCTCTGGCCACGATTGAAGATTGACGTTGTGGTGATCATACTGGCAGAGATCCACAGAGGTGGATGCAGTGCATTGTCACACGCCACGCTGAAGGAAGTCATAGATCAAAGTCACAGTGATGCAGGGGACCCTCTCCCTATGGGTCCTATGGGTGATGAGGTGGCACCACCTAGAACCACCAATAAAGGATTCGAATAGATCCTTTGAGCCATTTGAGGGTATAAGACTTTGCAACCATGTGTAGGTTACACCAGCCAGTGGGCTGAGCAACTGTAGCCCAGCCAAGCTAGGGTGGGTAAAGCCTATCAACAACCCAGTTGGCCAAGCCCTCTGTGGAAAAATCTAACTGGGCTAGCCTAGGCCGGTTCAGGCTGGTTCTGGTCAGACATGGACCAATTTGGGTCGACCTGAACTAGGTCTGGTCAGCCAAGCCTGGTTGGACTGGGTCAGATAGGACCAAAACCCCTCTCTGGCCTAGTTATGCTTAAGTGACCGTATCTTACGAACCAAATGTCCATTTGATGATCCTTCTATGGAATTGGTATCCTTAGAGCAAGACTGCACTTTTGAGATACTCTACAGGTGTTTTGAGAAATTTAAATTATGTTTGGGTTGGATCAACTCTAATTCAAATTGGGCCCTTGGGACTAAAATTCCAATAAATTACTAACCGGGCATCCGGTTGACACGTCGTATGTTGCATTGGAACCCTTTTTATGTGAAATATCGTCAGGTTAATTCCTCCTGGGACATAATGATTGTTTAAATATGACTGATGGCTTGATAACTGGTTCTCCCAAAGTCATGTGTACTATGAGTTGGAATCCAGCGGCTAGCAATGGGGCGGTGGTTAGAGACAGATCATACAGAGGATAGTACTGACTAATCCTGTGTGTATGAGTACCAAGGGATCTAGTGTGGATCAGTATTGTGCGACCCAATGGGGACCAGCCCTAGAGCGGACCATCATGGATCAGGGACATACTGATCCTATGTGGGTCAGGTCCTGTGTGGGTTAGTGCTTAGTAATCCTATGTGGGTCAGTGCGTACTGATCATGTTTGGCTCATATCTTTTGTGGGTCAGATCCTATGTGGGTCTTTCGGGGGTTAGTACCTATCATCTCTTGGTTGGTCGAATCTTATCTGGGTATTTTAGGGGTTAATACCTATCGATCCTATGTGGTTCAGACTCCGTATGGTCAGTAGTAGTGCCTCTTGGCAGAATAAGATGATCTAGCTTCTCTATTAATCATATGTAATTTTTTACTATACTTATACCTGGTTTGAGATGTTTATATTACTTTGTGCTTTTTTTGAGATCATGCTTTGTGGCTTTCCTTGGTGGAATTATGTGAGGCCTCTAGGGGTCTCGGGGTCCCTACTGGGTATTGTTATACTCACCCCTACAAGGGATTTGTCTCCACCTTGTTGTGTATTGTGTATATGATGAGAATCTTGGTTGAGAATTGAGGGATCTAAGACCAAGCCATACACGGAGAAGACTAGATGATATGGAGATTAGTGGAGATGAACATTACCTACCCTTCATGTACGATCCTCAGTGGATGATTCCTGGAGCAATTTTCTGTTTTACAGTTGTAGTTTTACCTTTTAGTTGGGATTTTATTCCGGCCCCTTTTTCTATCGGTACAAACCATTACTACAACATTTTTACTATGTGGTTGCATCTGGTTATGTTATTGGATTGTGTGTTTGACTATTTTAAAGGCAATTCATTCTCATTTTAGGGAAACGTATTTCCAATGCTAGTCTCCAACCCCTATCCTATGGAAGGCAGACTTGGTGTAGTCACAACATGGGTCCCAGGGGACGGGTCGTGACAAAGTGGTATCAGAGGAGTCGGTTCTACAGAAGAACTAGGACTCTGATATTTTTTCTAGGGAAATATTCTTATGAGCATTAAGTGTGGTTTTTAGTTTGGGGAGTCCATGGTTGGTGTGGCAACCGACATATCCATACACCATGACCCTGAATTCATATTTCTGACTAGGATCATGAAATTACTAAATGAGTGTGTTTTGGAAATCATTTTACTCTAATATCTTTTGAGTCATCTCACCAGGTTTAACTTACTGATTATGGAACACCTATTTCCATTTCGGATGTTGCTGCTGTAACGACCCAATCTTTTTGAATAATATATTAACTTACTCTTATTGATTTAATAAGATGTTAATGGTTAATGCAGAAAGAGGAGTCGATGGCTTCATCCAGTAGACTCAACCCTTATGAAGCCCACTTATCAGAGCTTGGGAAGGAGGTAGCATCTGTGGGCTTCGCTTTGGACCAAGCCCAAGCTGAACTCCAGCGTGTCAAGCTTGAACGGAAACGCCTTCGGGAGATGTTCAAGTTAGTAGAGATTACTACTAGGGCAATGCTATCTGAGCCTCCCTCAGATTCTGTCACCATAGCACACCTCACACTTCGGTCGTATGCCGGTGTTATAAGGGGCTATGTGACAAGACCCTAGCTTCCTTGTGTAATCCTTTCAGGTGAATAAATTGAGATTTCTTCCTTTAGTGATGTTTGTGAAATTTCAAATGTCTAGATAATTTTAGAATGTATTTTATTGATGAATTTTTGAAAAAGGGATATTTTAAAACATTTATGTAAACCCTAAATAACAAATGATGTGTAATGATTTTCAAAAAATGGTCTTCTAAAAAAGTGTTCAGTAAGGAATTTGGAGTCTAATAAGATCAACTTAATTTTTGATGAATAGTAAATTATGAATAGTGATTTTACGCTTAGGATTAGTAATGTGACCAAATGGATTAGTAATTTCGCTCAAAGAAAGTTTTAATATAATTCAGACACCTAGATTAAGTAATGTGATTCAATAAAATGGGTAAATAACGGTTTCATAAATTATTAGTCAAGTATTAGTTTTTTCGGATGAATAGTGCTTTTTAATTAAAAATTTAATTAAAAATAATTAGAAAATTATTTTTATAAAAAGGACTTTATTTTTGAACTCAGAGCATCGGTATTATGTTAAGGTAATTTTTGGGGATTTTTCTGAAAAAAAATGAATTTTCGATGAATAGTGTTTTTATTTAAAAATTAAATTAAAAATATTTAGAAAAATATTTTTATAAAATGGATTTCATTTTTGAAATTAGAGCATTGATATTTGGTTAAGGTGAAATTTTGGGATTATTCTGAGAAAGTTGAATTTTCATTGAATAATAAAAATACAGTTTTAGGGTTTCGGTATGTTTAATGACATCATAACTATGTCATGATGATGTCATGA
Source organism: Viscum album (assembly GCA_963277665.1). Taxonomy (NCBI): domain Eukaryota; kingdom Viridiplantae; phylum Streptophyta; class Magnoliopsida; order Santalales; family Viscaceae; genus Viscum; species Viscum album. The sequence continues at coordinate 1,195,995,408 of OY728121.1, read as the reverse complement.
GATCTTTTAAGGGTTTTCCGGCCAAGGGTGATGAATTATTGTTTTGGGGGCCCCATGTGGCCTAACTCCATGATAAATGCCAAGGGAGAGCACATGGGTTTGAGAAAAGCACATGTGAGGTGTCCCTTGGCCATTAATGCCTTGTCCCCTCACTTTCCCTATAAATACCCACCCTTTCCTCCTTTAGTTTTCACTCCCAACTCTCCCCCAACGAAGTTCTGGTCTTCTTCCCTTCCAAGGAGTCCTCCCAAGGTGCCCCCAAGCCCTCAAGGTCCAATCCTTTGAGTTTCAAGAGTCATGTTTTAAGGTAAGGGATCCGACCCCTCTCTTTCTTTTCATGTAATCTCTTTTATGTCATTCCTATTATGCTCCATGTTTTTATGTGAGAGGATGTTCTTTTATATTCCTCTTACTTCCCTTTCTTTTTTATATGATGAGAGATCCCCTCTTACTCTCATCATTTCGTTTTATGAAAGTTTAAGTGACGCCGTTAGGCTGCCGAATTTTTAAGGGATTCTTTCACCCTTCTCATTTTTCAAGTTCGATTTTCATGTCAAGTCTTTCAAGTTCCTTTTTATTATGTTGGGGTATGATATCTATATCTATCATACTGATCTCTTATTATCATATGATGAGGGACCCTATTTGATCTTGTCAAATCATTTTCTTTTGAAGTTAAGTGACGCCGTAAGGCTGCCGAATTTTCATAAGAGAAATCTAATCTTTTTTCTTTCCATGTTTTTCATTTCAAATGGTATGTCCCTCAAATTTCATTACCATGTCCATATGTCCATCTTAATCTTTCACCCTACTGTTTTATGGATCATTTATGAGTGGGTGACCCATGTCCCCTCTCATTTCAATGTTTTCTAAAACCCCAAAACTTAGCCGTTATGCTGCAGAATTTTCCCCTCAAAATGCCTCTCTCTTTTCTCAAAAATTATTTTATGTTATAAAGTGAATACTCAAAGCTCCTATTTCTACAAGGGTATTCACATATATACCAAAATGTTCTATTTTAAATTCTGGGATTTACATACATGAGACCCACCTTCCTTTTCTGTGGGTTTTAAAGTGATATAAAGATCATGTCTTTAAAGCAGTTTTTAAAAAGTTATGATTATGAAATGAAACCCATTTCCTTTATGCTATATGGGTTATTTATGAAATGTTTGATGATGATATATGTGGCTCACATGATAATAAAGGCAAATTTAAGGGTGCGCCCTGATAGCTCTCCAATGCATTGGGTAATGATGTAACCACTAGAGATTACAATTTTCACGATACCTCGGTGAATAACCTTGGTAATTTTCAAATGACACCTTGGGGATGGACCTTGGTGATATGTTCATGATTGTCTATGTTAAATGATGTAGCCACATCTTCAAGTTATGAAAAAGTTTTATTTTTATTATGAAATGCCTCATGATTTCTTTCTCATGCCTTAAAGTTCTTTTCATGTCCTTATTGAAGTATCTCAAGTTCACCTGTAAAATGTTCCTCTTGTTTCCCTTACTGGGCCTTCTGCTCACCCTTTCTTTTGATGTATGTCCCCAGGTTATGAGATGCAGTAATGAACCTAGAATGAACTTAAGGAGACGCCTTTCAAGTGTTTAATAAGAATGTTTTATGTTGTTTTCATGTATTATGTTCCTGGTTTCCAAGACACTAGACCTTAAAGATCCTCAGTTTTGTGTAATATAATGAAAGTTTATGTTATAAAATGGCGGGATGTCATAGCTGCATAGACATCCAGCCAGGATTTCTGAGAGAGTACATGATGACGGCCCGCTATGTGATTAGGATTAAGTGCATGGCCTTCTTATGGTGGTAGCATCTTCAGGTGGTGCACCAACAATAGCACCACCCATTGGGTAGCAGATAACACCATCCCCACTAGCCGACCATTCACACTGACTGAGTGTGTCCCTTGAGTTTCAGATACAAAGGCCTCGAAGGTTTTGACACGAGGTAGATCCCCAGACAGTTGAGGACTAGATGGAGGCTGTGGCTAGAGTTTTTCTCTTTGTTGAGACACCAGCAGAGCAGATGGTTATCCTAGCTGCTAGCCATTTCTAGGGAACAATAGGGAGATGGTGGATCTTGATGCTCCAGACACATGATGAGGCAACCCTCACCAAGATGGACATTGAAATCCTCTTCAGGATTCAATTCGTTCTAGTGACACAATGACTAGTGCGTATCCAGGAGCAGCTGCACTTAGGGAAAGGCAGTTTATCTGTGGCCCAATACTCGGCGAAATTAACTGACCTCTCACGTTACTCTATCAACATGTTGCGGGACCCATTATTTAGGCACCAGACATTTGAGCAGTGTCTTTGGAGAGAGAACAGAGCCTTGATGATATCATAGAATATCTTGATGCAGGATGGGGTTATCGAGCGAGTACTATTGGGGGAGAGCTGCATATTTGAGCAGGCACCAATAGTGGGAGCCACCACTAAATGATCGGTAGCCGAGTCATCCTCATGAGGCAGTAGACAGATGATTGCAGATGTCCAAGCGGGAAATACGCATGGGTCGATGATCCCGAGATGTAGGGTCGGAGGTGCGGAGCTCACAAGGTAGAGATGGTCAGCTTGGAGGTATGTTGTACTTCACATGTGGCGGGCAGGGCCACATGGCTCACGACTGGCCGAACCGCTATACCGATGATCAGAAGACGGTCGATGGACTATCGAGGTAGAGGTAGAGATTCATTCTAGGCGTTCAGAAAGGCCACGAATGAGGCATAGGAGAAAGACATATAGGAGGTGGTTGGCAGTGATTTGAGGTTCTACCACCACCACCATAAGGACGTCCACCCCAACCATAGGTAGCAAGTGGATATGGGCGAGCACAGCTACAGGCAGTACAGAACTATGAAAACGGTTCTCCGAAGATTATTATAGGTATGATCTATGTCTACCACCATAGTTGTAGTACTTATAGACATAGGTTCTAGTCACCCTTTCATTTCCACGACACTTGTTCACTGCATGGAGATTCTGATGGAGTTGTTGGCTCAATCCTTTCCATTAGAGACTCCTACGGGAGAGGATTCAATGATTAAACAATGGTGCAGGTAGTGTGAGATAAATCTGGGTGGTGAGAAATTTTGTTGGGATCTCCTAGTAGCAGTGTCGAGGCCTTACGTTGTCATCTTGGGTATAGGCTGGCTATACAAAGTCCATGATCTGATTGGATTTTTTAGGCACATGGTGTGGTGTGTTTGAGAGGATGGTATCAGGTTTTCCTTCACTGGTGAGAAGGAATCCTTATCAGAATAAAATGGGCTTTCTAATAGGAGGTTGCATCCAATCACTCACCAATTGACTAGCCTCATCCTCAGAGCAGTTGTTGTGAGGAGTCTGAGTTATCCTATAGTGGTGGATCAGTATTCTAATGTATAAAAACCATGTTCTTCATTACACACATAAACAAGATTTATTAAATAAACACTTCTCTTGATCCAACATGGAATATTGATTGGTCTAGTGTCTTTGGGGCTAAGGAACAACACATAAAAACTTAAAACATGAAACACATCATCTTTATTGAAAACTTCCTTTACATGATCACTACATTCCCTCATACTTAGCATTGAATGGGGTAACCTGAGGAAATGCATAAGAAAATGGTGAGCTATATAGACCTGTAAGGGAATAAACATGGAATAAAATGAGGAATAAAATACATGTTCGACAATAGGAATATCAATGGAGCACAGGAGAAAAATGAACATAAATTCATGATAAATCATTATAGTCTTAACATGGGGATGTGGCATCAACAATTAACATGGAATTAGCATGATCAAAGGCACATTGCACATGGAGCATGAGTAAACCCTCATTACACATGAAGAATGAGTAAACCCTCATTGTACTTGAATTATAATGAGTCAACACCCATTACACATGATTTATAATGATACTATTCATTACCCAAAGCATTGGAGCACTATTAGGGATCACCCTTCTTAAACATTTCATTTCATTCATAAGTGTGTCATGTGGATCATATAACATGGAATCAATCAACATCATAAGTAATTCCATGACTAAGGAATGTGGAATAAATACATGAAAGTACCATTCAATAGGTATATGTTCAAAAAGGTTAAACCCTTGATAGAGACATGGGTATGGTATTCGCTACACAATGCTCTTGGCTAGGAAAAAACACGGGGCAATTTCGGCAGCATAACAGCATGACATAAGAATTCATAAAAATGGTTTATGAGAGATAAATGGGTTCCTAATCATATGTAGATGATAAAAAAAGTATGTGGGTAATATAGATACATTTGCAAACAATTTTAATGGAATTTAGATATATAATAAAAAATAATTTCTTGAATGTAAATGAGGAGAGAGAAATTCCTTACGGAATTTCGGCATCGTAACAGGTGTACATGGGAGGCATTAATGAGTGGGAAAGGGGGTCTATAATTATTCAAACATGAATATGGAAGTATGGTGGAGGTTATAATTCATAACTCTACATTTATTATTGAAAATAAAAGGGCAAAACAATATAAGGAAACTTGTACATAAATAAGGAAATTGAGAATCCTTTACTTGGATGTGTGATCCCAAAGTCATGGGAGAGGCTTGAGAGAGGATTTGTGGGAGCTTGTGGAGCCTTGGTAGGATTCTAGAGAAAATAAGGTAGGGATTGGATGACCCACAAATTCATTGAGATGTGAGGAATTTGGAGCTTGGTTAGGTTTATATAGGAAAGGAGAAGGAATTCGTTATTATTTTGGTTTGGGACACCTCACATTAAACTAATCAAAAACAGAAACCATCCCATGGATTGTGCCCTTGGTTTTTTCCAAATGGGATTGGAAAACAATATCTAATAAGGTCAATGGATGAACCTCTTAAAATAAAATGGTTACTTATGTGGAGGTGAGTCACACTCTCAAGGAAAACAATTTAAAAATACAAAAAGTTTATAGGCCTCGAAGGGTCAACTAAAGCTTTGTAAAATAAATAAAACCAACCCAAAATCACAATTGATTTAATGTTAAAACATATATTATGCAAAAATAATGTTATATTATTTTATTATATCACTATTGGTTCATTATGATGTAATAAAACACCTTATATATTTAAACGTTATTTAATTTTTACCCAAAAATTCAACTCTCTCAGAAAAATATGAAAAATTAACCTTTGGATAATTTCAATTTCGTAATTCCAAAATATTTATTTTATCTAAATAAGTGTCTAAATATATTAATTTTTTCTTCTAAATTGAAAAATGTCATTTATCAAAAATTCATGGTTTTTGAAAAAAATAGCTTTCAACGCTTAATAAAAATTTCAATTGCATTCATAAAATTATACTGTAATTTATATTTAATAAAATGTAATTTAATAATAATAATAATAATTTATTAAAATATTATTTAATTCAAAAATCTATTAATTAATCAAAATATATTTCATAGTTGAATATTAAATAAATATACTATTTGTGCTTTAAAAACAATTTACAAAGTAACAATAATAAAATGAATGTATAATATTTATACAAAAAATAATGTACATATTCAGAGTTCTAGGGTCTTTTTACATAATGTAATGTCTCATATTTTCTATTTATTATTATTTTTAAATATTATATGGAATTATTACGAGACAGGGCGTGAAGACGACACATCATTTCAAGGTCCAGTGAGCCTGGAATGGTGGTTTGAACATTTTATGTTAAGTGAGTCACCAATTGTGCTTGGTTGTGTCAGTTTACAAACGGATACCCAGATTAAAAATCTGAGCACACCTTTGTGTCTGGGACAATGACTTTACCTAAGAATGAGGCTAACCTCGTCCAGCGCGGGTCGAGGGAAAGAGTAAATTTTCAGACGTTTTAATAATAAAATAAATTAAAATAAAAATATCTATGTTTATTTTATTTTATGGAAAAAACCTCTACAGCGCATTAAAAAGGCAGATGTTTCCATAATTTATTGTTGTGTCCTAATGGAAAATAAATGGAAAGTTGGACTCCTTAATACGCAGCAATGGGATGTCTGTTTCCTTAACTAATGGCGCGTCATAATGACTCAAGATTAGGCAAGTAGGAGTCATTAATATCATCATGTAATTAAGTGACAGTCGTGTTTCCCTTTTTAAATGGCTGAACAATTGTTGATCATTAGAGATGTTTGAGAGGAACCTCTGCCGAATCTGTGGCACGTTGGAGCAAACTTCCGACGATGAACGATGATGGATCGAAGTCAAGAATCGCTACACCAACAATGTTGAAGGATCTCGATGACAATGGCAGTGTGATGCCTTCATCAACGATCAATCCTTTAAAAAGGTAGGGGTTTGTTATTTCAATTCCATTTCCCCGTTTTTGAGTTTAAACCACAAACGCGGAGCAACCACGAACAAGTTGATCCAGGGATTTGTGTGTTCTTGTGGGAGGGATTTCATTGGGATGATTTTGGGAAATTGATCCATGCTTTATGTTTTAATTGATTCTTTCTTCTTTTAAGCATATTAACGTGAGAGGACCAACGCCGTGATGAACAACAGTGGAGGTTCGTTCCTCAATTTATTTATTTGTATTTATTCCCCCTTCTTTCCTCGCGCGTTCTTCACGTTCTTCTCGGGGCGACGAACAATGTATCATTTCACATCTGTTCTGTGACACAACGATCCCAAATCGAATGTTTGACATCGCAACGACCTTGTGGAGGTGCGGTGACTAAGAAAGACGATGAATCGAACCGGATAGGAAAGAGCATTCTACGAGCTATCTTCGTGCGGGATGATCAAAACATGTTTTCGGAGCCGATCGGAGGTCTTAAAACACCTGATGCGGATTTGTGGCATTGGGGTGACCAAAACCTGAAGGTTTCATGGTTATCAGATAGCTAGATCAACATCGGAGTAGCACGGGAGGCACACCGGTGAAGAGCGTCGTTTCTGGAAATTTCCAAAATACACGACGTGTACTTCCGAAGAACACATCGTGTAGTACTAGTGGAGGCGACTGGGGTTTCGTGGTCAGAGAAGAATCACACGGCGTGTGACCCTAGTCACACGGTGTGTTGGACCTTCCCTGATGCTCGGCGTGTACCTTGGGTAGTACACGGACACGGGATGATCTACACATATTCAGGCAACACGGCATGTACAACATGGCAGAAGCGGCTACGCAGGACTCAGCGTGCATCATAGTGATACGCAGACACGGGATGTAGTACATGACCGTGTACTCCATCACACGGCTAGGCGAGGCCAGTAGCGCGGGTCACCCCATGTGCGGATTACACAGGTTGGAGTACATGGGTTGATGACTGTGTGCGGGCACACAGCTAGAGTACACAGTGTCAACCCCAGTTACCCAGACACGACGTGTACACCATACTACATGTCGTGTACTTAGTTTTTCCTACATGACCAGCCTACGACACGGGACATTGTGCACGGGCAGTACCCGGGGGCAGACAACACAGCTTTTATTTTTTCTACACGCTATGTACATTTTGGAAAATGGCATGGTCCTTTCATTCAACATACCTTGGACATCTTTCGTTTGGGTTAGTGCCCATTTTTCTCGTTCCCCTGAAGGTCAGGCATCATTTCTCACTCAGGATTATGATCCCTTCAGCATGACTTTCTGTGATAGAGTCAGGCATCCATCCGAGAGACCCTGATTGGGATCCTCTATCCATTATTGACCCAAGGAATAGTCATGCATCGATGTGTCTAGCCTTACCAGGAGTAGATCCTCTACCAAGATAGTGTATCACCTAACTGGTGAATCCGGATGAGTCGTAGTATCTGCCATGGCCCTGGAAGTGATCTTTATCTGTGTATCATGATCTTTCCCACTATGGAGTGTGTCTCCCGTAATGAGTGCTTCTATCTATAGTGATCTTTCCCACTCAGGAGTGTGTCTCCAGTAATGAGTGTAGATATCTCTCGTGACGGTTCCTGATGATCATAACTTCTCGGACAGACGTCCTCAGAGATATAAGACTTGTGGAGTGTGTTCCCCCGGAACAAGTGCATCACGAAATCTTTGAATAGAATCCCTAACAGGGGGTATGCAGTTGTGTAACTTTTCTCTAGACCACGGGTCTGGGTTTTGAGTATTTCTTCTTTGTTCTATATGTTATCCAGACATATACTGTGCATAGCTGACTATACATTTACTTTGTATTGCATTGTGGTTTTCGGGGTCCTCTACTGAGTATTGTTATACTCACCACTCGATGAGCTTTGCCCGCACGTCTAATGTCTTGTGCAGATGAGCAACCTTTTGACAGAGTGCAGGGTGGACCAAGATAGAACCGAGATTTCTGAGTTCCCTATAGGACGAGGTGTTCATATGGCTAGGAGAAGTAGTCCCAGTACCTTTTGTGCTTACAAGTTGGACTTTGCAGTTTTTAAGACTCTTGTTTGTTTGTTTTTGGTGGGCTTGTATTCTGGCCCAATTTACTTTTACTTTTACAGTACATTACCATTCATCGTACTCTGTTGGTTGAGATTTAGTTGTATGCATGCATTTTGTTCCTTAGTGTTTTACATTTCACCATTTGTGGGCTTGGAGATGTGTGCATGTGTACAGGTACTTAGGCTATGCCTCCCATGTTAGTGATATGCCTACTCGGTGCTAGTCACAAGCCCCTGGCCTATTGGAGGCAGGCATGGGGAGTCACGACGTGGGCCCCACTGGGACGGGTCGTGACATAGTGGTATCAGAGGAGGTCAGTTGTACCTTAGGACCAAGAGTCTGTGAGTTTGGTTTGGATCAATAGTGTTAAGTGTTTCGGGTTTAGCTTTCAGGCCAGGGACCCCAGTGTTGTTGCGGTGGCCAACGTATCCATACACCATGAGTCTAATAACCTTCTTTTCGACTCGATTCATAAACAATTGGTTGCTGGGAAATAAAAGGTACATGTATCACATAGGAATGTGTTGTGTTTTCCATTTACTTTGTGTCAGCAATCCAAATTTACTCATTAACCATATTACATCATGTTTGATTACAGGATTCCTCCGCGACGCATAACCGCTAGGGTTTACCATCACGATCACAAGGATGACCCCCTCAATGACGAGGCTTTAATACAGGGACCTGCTCCCCAGGTGTTTCCACCAGGTGGTGCACATACTATACCACCACCAGTGGAGTAGCCAGTGGTACACGTGGTACAGGCTGGCGAGGAGGGCAGGCTCAGCGCGCTCCATGAGTTTCAGAGACAAAGACCCCTCAGGTTACGAGGCAAGCCCGAATCTCAGGTGGCTAAGGACTGTCTTTAGGCAGTGACTAGAGTTTCCCGTCTTTTGAGGACACCAGCAGACCAGATGGTGGTCCTAGGAGCGAGCCTTCTTCCGGGTTTGGCGGGACAATGGTGGAGTCTGACCACACAGACTCATGACGAGGAGACTCTTTCATTGACGCAGTTTGAGCAACTCTTCAGGGAGAAGTTATCTCCAGTTATGCTAAGAACTGTGCAAATCCAGGAGCTTCTTTTTCTCCAGCAGGGAAGAATGACAGTGGCTGACTAGTCTTTGAGGTTCAACAAAATAGCTAGGTACTCGATGGATATTCTCATGGAGCAGTACGTCAGAGCTTGGACCTTTGAACGAGGTCTACGACATGACATCCAAGCTATTGTAATGACTCTATGCATTTCCACTTATGCTGAAGTGCTCGAGTGGGCCTTGGTGATCGAGAGATTCTTGGCAGAGTAGAGACAGCCATCGGCAGTCAGCAGTAGGAAGATAGGTTCAGAGACCCCGGCAGCTGGGAGCTGACGTCAAGCATAGGGATGTAGATGTGGGAAACGTCATAGGAGGACCCAGGACAGGGGATCGACAGTCCAGGGCTCTCAGGCTGGATCCAATCAGCCTAGGGATAAGTGATGCTACACATGCGACAGTAGGGGACATCTCGCTAGAGATTTCCCAACTCGTCGAGCTACTGACAGGCAAGCGGTGGATAGACCACCGAGGCAGAGGCAGAGAACAGAGCAGGCAGACCTGCCAGGCGGCAGACGTGGAAGAGGAGTAGGGAGAGCTGCGGGTGGTGGCGAACGCTTCGACATACTTCCACCACCACCCCCAGGAGGTCCGCACCAGGCTTAGGGAGCTGGGGGACAGGGATGGGGACAGCTGCATGCGATCGAGGCATACAACCCAGGGGCTCCAGGGATGATTCGAGGTACGATTTGTGTCTTTTCTACCTTAGCTTCCGTACTCATAGATACAGGTACCAGTCATTCCCTTATAGCCACATGTCTTTTACAAAACCTCGAGATTCCAGTTGAACCGTTGACTCGATCCTTACGCTTGGAGACACCTACATGAGGAGACTCGACTATCACACAACTTTGCAGACAGTGTTATCTTACCCTTGGAGGTGAGAGTTTCGGTTGGAACCTCTTTGTGGTAGAATCTAGGCCTTATGACTTCATTCTAGGTATATATTGGTTATCTTCGGTCCATGCTCAGATTGACTGTTTTAGGCGAAGGGTGTGGTGTGTCCATCGTGATGGAACATGGTTTTCCTTTGTCGGAGAAATGGAAACCAAGGCAACAAAAAATGGGCTCATGGATAGGAGGGTGCAACCGATCACTCATGAGTTGGCTAGCCTTACCCTCGGAGCAGTAGATGTTGTGAGCTCTCAGTTCCTAGCAGTGGTGGTGGAGTATGAGGACGTCTTTCCCGAAGATGTTCCAGGATTACCTCCCCACCAAGAAATCGACTTCTGCATTGACTTACACCCCAGGACGGCACCGATCTCCTCATCGGCATACCGGATGGCTCTTACAGAGCTTCGCGAGCTGAGGGTGAATTTGGAGGATTTGCAGAACAAGGGTTTCGTGAGACCCAGCGTCTCACCCTGGGCGGCCCCAATCTTGTTTGCCAAGAAGGAAGACGGGCATCTGAGATTGTGCGTGGATTACCAGAACATGAACCAGGTGACTGTGAAAAATAATTATCCACTTCCAAGGGTCAATGACCTCTTCGATCAGCTAAGAGGGGCACAGTGGTTCTCGAAGGTTGACCTTCGATCAGGCTATCACCAGCTACAAGTGCTGAAAGAGGATATACTGAAGTTGGCTTTCAGATGCTGCTATGGTCACTATGAGTACTTGGTGATGTCTTTTGGCCTGACGAACGCCCCCGCAGTGTTCTTGGGGCTGATGAACTGGATCTTCCAGCCGTACTTGGACCGGTTTGTGGTGGTCATCATCGACGACATCCTTGTGTACTCAGCGTTAGAGGAGGAGTACGCGAGACACCTATGGATGGTTCTAGACGTACTTAGGGAGCACCATATTTATGGGAAGATCTCAAAATGTTAGTTCTAGATTCAAGAGGTACACTTTTTGGGACATGTCATCTCAGTAGATGGAGTGGTTGTGGACCCAACAACGGTGGAGGCTGCGTTAGCATGAGAGTCGGAGCGTAACGGAGGTGCGAAACTTCCTTGGATTGGCAGGATATTACTGAAGATTCATTCTTGATTTCTCCCAGATATCAGCACTGATGATGTCCTTGACCAGGAAGGGGAAACACTACATGTGGACAGAAAAGTGCCAGTAGGCTTTTGAGCAGCTGAGACATAGCTTGACGAGTGCCCCAGTCTCGAGATTGCTAGAGGAGGGTGTCGAGTACATAGTTTTCGGCAACGCATCAAGGACCGGGCTTGGCTGTGTCCTGATGTAGCAGAATGCAGTGATTGCTTATGGTTCTCTCCAGCATAGGCCACATGAGAAGAACTATGCAACTCATGATCTCGAGTTAGCAGTGGTAGTCTTCGCATTGAAGATGTGGTGACACTACCTTATGGGCGAGCGGTTCATTGTCTACTCTGACCATAAGAGCCTCATGTACATCTTCTCATAGACGGATCTAAATCTGAGGCAAAGGCTTTGGCTAGAGTTCCTATAGGACTATGATTTTGAGATCATCAATACTCTTGGAAAGGGGAACACGGTGGAGATGCTCTTACCATAAGATCGAGCTCACAGCTATTGAGTGAGGCGACACAACAGTTAGCCTCGTTACAATTATCCTTCATGGATGGAGAAGATATAGCTTACCTACAGTTGATGGTTGTCACTCCTCCACTATTACAGAGTGTTAGGGAGGCACAGCTTGGGGATGTCGAATGTGTGTCTTTACGTGATCAGTTATCCACAGGACATGCTCCTAATGGATATTCACAAGGTGGGGAGCACGTACTTATTTTTAGAGGATACACTATTGTACTAGTGGAATTACCGGAGAAGGTCCTGATGGAGTTTCATACATCCCCTTTGGTGGTACATCCTGTAGTGGAAAAGATGTATCAGGACCTCAGACGGCAGTTCTGGTGGTCAGGCATGAAGAAGGCAGTAGCAAAGTTCGTTTCTCGATGCCTCACATGCCAGCAGGTGAAGGCTGAGCACCAGGTTCCAATGGGATTAGCTCACCTCCTGGAAGTCACAGAGTGGAAGTGGGATGGAATATCGATGGAATTCGTGATGGGCTTACCACGGACGTCCAAGGGGCATGATTCCATCTGGGTGATCGTTGACCGACTCACCATGTCGGCCCACTTCTTAGCCCTCAGGGAGCAGAGTTCCGTAGAGAGATTGAGACGCCTCTACATGGAGGAGATAGTTCAGCTTCATGGTGTCCCCTCGAATATAGTCTCAGACCGAGACACCCGCTTCACATCCCGGCTATGGAAGGGATTGCAATAGGATTTTGGGACTCAGCTACGCTTGAGCACAACGTTTCATCCCCAGACGGATGGTCAGATGGAGAGGACCATTCAGGTTCTAGATGATATGTTAGGGGCCTGCGTCTTGGACTTTGGTCGCAGTTTGGAGGACCACCTACCATTGGTGGAGTTTACGTACAACAATAGATACCACTCCACCATTGGTATGGCACCGTTCGAGGCCTTGTACGGGAGACCCTGCTAGTCACCGCTTTGCTGGACCAACCCCGTAGAGTCAGCACTCATGGGTCCAGATTTAGTGCAAGCTACCATAGAGAAGGTGCAGATCTTCTGGGAGTGGATGAGGACTGCCCAGAGCCAGCAGAAGTCTTATGCTGACAGACGACGGAGACCTCTGGTGTTCGAAGAGGGAGACCACGTCTTTCTTTGGGTCTCACCTCGATGAGGGTTGCAGAGATTTGGCTGAGGTGGAAAGCTATCTTCGAGGTTCATCAAACCTTTCCAGATTCTATTCAGAGTTGGTGAGGTGGCGTGCCATCTAGCTCTACCACCACAGTTACATTGGGTACATGATTTCTTCCATGTTTCGCAGCTGAGGAGGTACGTGCATAACCCATTGCATGTCATCGCCTGGGGCGAGCTGGACATCGATGATGGAGTAACCTTGGCTGAGTACCCAGTGAAGATCGAGGATCGGCAAGAGAGGATCCTTAGTGGGCAATCGATTCCCTTTATGCATTTCCAGTGGCAGCACGAGAATCGTCAGGAGAGCACATGGGAGCGGGAGGCCCAGATTAGTTCCCAATACCCTCATCTTTATTTGTAGCCTTTGTTTTGGATTTTTAGAGACGTAAATTCCCAAGTTATGGAGAATTTAATGTCCCATATTTTACGTTTAATATTATTATTATTAAATATTATATGGAATTATTATGAGACAGTGCGTGAAGACGACACATCATTTCGAGGGCCACTGAGCCTGGAATGGTGGTTTGAACTTTTTATGTTAAGTGAGTCGGCACTTGTGCGAGGTTGTGGCAGTTTCCAAACAAATTCCTGGATTAAAAATCTGAGCACATCGTTGCATCCGGCCCAACGACTTTACCTATGAATGAGGCTAACCTCGACCAGTGCGGTTCAAGGGAAAAAGTTAATTTTCAGACATTTTAATAATAAAATAAAATAAAATAAAATAAAATAAAAATCTAAATGATTATTTTATTTTATGGAAATAACCACTGTAGTGTGTTAAAAAGGAATTTGTTTCCTTAATTTAATGTTGTGTCATAATTGGAAATAAATGGAAAGTTGGACTCCTTAATATGCAGTGATGGGAGGTCTGTTTCCTTAACTAATGGCGCGTCATAATGACTCAAGATTAGGCAAGTAGGAGTCATTAATATCGCCGTGTAATTAAGTGCCAATATTGTTTCCCTTTTTAAAGGGGTGAACAATTGCTAAGCATTGGCAACATTTGAGAGGAACCTCTGCCGATTCCACAGCGCATTGGAGAAAACATTCGGCAATGAACGACGACGGATCGAAGTCGAGAATTGCTACGCCATCAATGTTGAAGGATCTCGACGAAAATGGCAGCGCGGCACCTTCGTCAATGATCGATCCTTTAAAAAGGTAGGGGTTTTTTATTTCAATTCCCTTTCCCCGTTTTTCAGTTTAAACCACGAACGCGGATCAACCACGAACAAGTTGATCTACGGATTCGTGCATTCTTGCGAGAGGGATTTCTTTTGGATGATTTTGGGGAATTGATCCATGCTTTATATTGTTGTTGATTCATGCTATGTTTAAGCCTATTAGAGGGAGCGGATCAACACTGTGATGAATGATGGCAGAGGTTCGTTCCCCAATTTGTTTATTTGAATTTCTTCCCCCTTATTTCCTCATGCATTCTTCACTTTCTTCATGGGTCGATGAACAACGGATCATTGCGCATCCATTCTGCGATGCAACGATTCCAAATCAAAGGTTCGACATCGTAAAGACCTTGTGGAGGTGAGGCGATGATGACGGACGATGAATTGGACCGGATCGGAAAGAGAGTTCTTCGAGCTTACTTCATGTGGGAAGATCAAAACACGTTTTTGGAGCCGATCGGAGGTTTGAAAACACAGGAAGGGGCTATGTGGCATCAGGGCGACCAAAACCTGAAGGATTCATGGTGATCAGACGGCTAGATTAACATCGGTATAGCACGGGAGGCGCACCGGCAAAGAGAACCATTTCTGGAATCTTCCAAAATACATGGCGTGTACTTCTGAAGAACACGCCATGTAGTACTCGAGGTGGCGGCTAGGGTTTTGGGGTTAGAGAAGAATCCCACGGCGTGTGACCATGGTCACACGACATGTTGGACCTTCCCCGAAGCTCGGAGGGTGCCTTGGGTAGTACACGGACACGAGATGATCTACACGGCTTCAGGCGACACGACATGTGCAACATGGAAGAAGCGGCTACGTGGGACTCGGCGTGCATCATGGGGATACGCGGACACAGGATGGAGTACACGATCGTGTACTCCATCACATGGATAGGTGAGGCCAGCAGCGGGGGTCACCCCGTCTGTAGATTACACGGGTTGGAGTACACGGGTTGATGACAGTGTATGGGCACATGGCCAGAGTACACGGTGCCAACCCCAGTTACCCAGACACAACATGTACACTGCACTACATGCCATTTACTTAGTTTTTCCTACACGACCAGCATATGACAAGGGCCGTTGTGCACGGCCAGTACCTGGGGGTAGACAACACAACGTGTATATTTTCTACACGCCATGTACATTTTGGAAAATATCATGGTCCTTTCATTCACCATACCTTGGAAATATTTCGTTTGGGTTAGTTCCCATTTTTCTCATTCCCCTGAAGGTCAGGCATCACTTTCCACTCAGGATTATCATCCATTCAGCATGACATTCTATGATAGAGTCAGGAATCCATCTGAGAGGCCCAGATCGAGATCCTCTATCCATTCTTGACCCTAGGTTGATTCAGGCATCGATGTGACCAACCTTACCTGGAGTAGATCCTCTACCTAGCTGGTGTATCACCTAACTGGTGAATACGGATGAGTCGCGGTATTTGCCATGGCCCTGGAAGTGATCCTCATCTATGTATCGTGATCTTTCCCACTCAAGAGTGTGTCTCCTATAATGAGTGCTTCTATCTATCGTGATCCTTCCCACCTAGGATTGTGTCTCCCATAATGAGTGTAGTTATCTCCTGTGACAGTTCCTGATGAACATCACTTCTCGAACGGACGTCATCAGAGCTATAGGACTTGTGGAGTTTGTTCTCCCAGAATAAGTGCGTCAAGGAATCTTTGAACAGAATCCCTAATAGGGGTATGCAGTTAAGTAACATGTCTCTTGACCATAGGTCTAGGTTTTGAGTATATATGCTTTGTTCTATATGTTCTGCAGACATATACTATGCATAGCTGACAATACCTTTACTTTGTATTACATTGTGGTTTTCAGGGCCCTCTACTGAGTATTGTTATACTCACACCTGCATGGGATTTTCCTGCACGCCTGGTGTCTTGTGTAGACGAGCAGCCTTTTGACAGAGTCTGGGGCGGACCAGGACCAGACCGAGATTTCTATGTTCCCTACAGGCCGAGGCGTTTCTACTGATATGAGCAGCAGTCCCGATACCTTTTTTTCTTATAGGTTGGACTTTTTAGTTTTCAGACTCTTGTTTGTTTGTTTTTGGTGGGCTTGTATTATGGCCCAATTTACTTTTACTTTTACAGTACTCTACCTTTCGTTGTACTCTGTTGGTTGGGATTTAGTTTTATGCATTCATTTCATTCCTTAGTGTTTTACATTTCAATATTTGTCGGCTTGGATATGTGTGTGTGTGTACAGGTACTTAGGGAATTCCTCCCATGTTAGTGATATGCTTACTCGGTGCTAGTCACCAGCTCCTGGCCTATTGGAGTAGGGCTTGGGGAGTCACAGCACGGACCCCACTAGGACAGCTCGTGACAGATAACCCCTTAAATGTAACACTGCATGATTTCATAGTGCGTTTTTTCTTCAAAATAATTCAATAACTTTCACTACACGCAACACCGAGTTCAAGTGCACCACGACTTACCAAACTAGCTGTTCCAAAGAGGTTATGAATATTATTAACTGAATTTTTAACTTTATATAATCCTTATAATTTTAGAATCCATATTATGAGTTTCTTAGACATAATTCAAGAACAAATTCATTTTTTTAGATAAAAGAAGTATTTTTCAAAAAAATGCACTTTTACCAACTTTTAATGGTGAACCCTTTTTAAATACAATATTTGAAACTATTATATATTCAATATGACAACATAAACTACTTATTTAGAATCAGGACATAATAATTTAGTTTCAATAAATTTTTAGTGTTTTTCTGAAAACATTCATATTTGGTTGAATAGTGAAAAATACTATATTTTAACTGAAAACAGCTTTTTAATCAAAATAATTTATAGTGTTAAATTATACATATTGATGGTTTCTAAGTATAAATATATTATATTTTTACAATATAATCCAATTATGGTAATTTTAAGTAATTTCACTTTGATATTGGACAAAAACAATTATTAATCTTTTGATATATATTGTTTCTTAAAAATATGCCTTTTGGTTTTGACAACAGGAATTAATTTTAAATTAATAAAATAAACTTCTGGGTTTTTAATTTGGTAAAATGGACTTCATTTTTTTCATAATATATAAATTATCTTAGGGGTGAATTTTGGTACGTTTCGGATAACGTTTATATTTTAATGAATACTGAAAATTACTAAATTTTAATTAAAAACATTTTTTTAATCGAAATAATTAATAGTGATAAATTATGAATTTGAGTGATTTCAAAGTATATTTAGAATATAATTATACCATTTAATACAATTTTGGTCATTGTACATAATTTCACAATTGAACTGGACATAAACAATTGTTAATCTTTTGATAGTTATTATTTCTTAAAAACACGCATTTTGTTTTGACAGTGGGAATTAATTTTAAATTAATTTCTTCCACTCTTGTGTTTTGAATTTGGAAAAATGGATTCCATATTTATAATCAGTACGTCCAAATTTTTTAAATAGTTATCTCTTATTTTTAGACATTTTGAATAATTACTTCGGTAAATATTTTATTTACCATAGTTAAAGGGTAAATCCGGTAAATTAAGGTAAACAAATAATATTATAATAATATTAAATTACCCTAAAACGTGTCATAACCCTATTTTTTGGATACATATCTGACCATGGGCATCCTTGGGTCGATTTTGGGACCCCATGGAGCCACTTGTATGAGATAAAGGCACTTTATATTAATTACGTTAAAGGAAATACAAAAATGACATAAGCATGTATCTTTTAGCAAAACAATTTTTACAATGGTTATATATGTTAAATTTTGGCCTATAAATATTAATTAGAATGATAAAATGATTTCCTACATAATGGTATTTTATTTATTACTTTTAGACATTGAATAATTAAATTTATTTATGACACAATAATGATGAAGTACATTCCTTATTAATGAAAGAATCAAATGATTAATAATATAAATGATAAAATAAATATAATTTGAAAGATTTTATTCTATCAACGAAATTTATTGGATAATATGACATTTTAGTTTTACTTAAATTAATTTGGTTCTAATTAATAAATTTGTTACAACTTTAACAAAAATCAATTATTAGATATTGTCAAAATTGACATAAATGAGTTTTTAAAACAAATATTATATTATTAATTGATATTATATTCCTAAAAATCTAAGGTTAATCCAAAGGACATATATAATGATAGTTGTATCATTAATGGACCACATGGGGGTTCTCTTGGATGTATATAGTATGTTTATTAACTGTATAATATAAAAATACAAAGTGACATGGTAAATGTCAAACTGATTAACTAAGAGTTAAAACTATATGATAAGGTTAATAAAATACCCCAAACCTGTATAAAATCTATTGGTAGAAATGATTTCGACTCATCCCCACCTTATACTTTGAATAATCCACCTTCGATCCATTAGAAACTGAATATGAATTTATTATAAATTAATACTTTATGTTTTTACTAAAGAGCCCCTCCTCCCCCTTATAAAAGCACATCACTTATAACCAATTCTTCATACCTTCAAAGACTTTTGTCTTGGACATACTCAACCCAAATACCCTCTAACCAATCCTAACTTAATACTAGAGGCCTTACTTTAGTCATAAATCCAACCTAATAAACCCTTTTGATCAAATCAAAAGGAAGAACCCGAAGAAGAGGTAATGTTTTCACCACCCTCTTTCAAGTTCCTTTCTTCTTCAAATTCTTCTTTATTTATTATTTCCATTCTAAAATAATAACTCCATTATCTTCTATATAATTTTATGTTATTATAAATATGGTACAACCATATTCAGTATTCTATCCATCATTTGAATGACATGTCACCATACGTGCGTACGTACGACCTACCGTCTCCACATCATGGTGAAATTGTTATTCAATACATTATTATTTGGATGGGTATAATAATGATGTGTAATTCATGTAAATAATAAATATAACATGATAATTATTCTTTATATATGATATACCATCCAATTATATATTATTTTAATATCAAAATAATGATATTGTCGCTCGTGCGTACGTACGGATTACCATCTCCATGAACACGATGAGATTCATCCCCCATCGTATCCATTCAAGACTAAATTTTATTTGGTGATTAAAAATAGTTTTTAGAGACATGATATCATTCTGGATATTAATAATATACATCCCATACATAACAAATATGGCTCACATAACAAAGAATATAAAGAAAAACGAATCCGTTAACACCCGAAATGAGGATAATACTAAGATATTATTAACAAATCAATGCTAAAAGATCATATATGATATCATATTAATGTATATAATTCTTGTATAATTTAATAACAATAATTTCACCCTTATACTAGAGGTTACCCTACCATCAACCGGGGAAAATTACAAGGTAAGGGTTTATTTCACAATCTATTCATTATCCAAGGTTGTTTATACGTAATTGTCTACTAGGACCTCATTATTATCCACATCCATGTTTCTTAAAAATGAATTTCAAAACATTATTACTATTTTACATAATATAGGTTAAAGTAATTTATACCCTTGTTGGAATTTTTATAAGATGTTTATAAAGGAATATTTCTGCCATTTTCTAAACAAGGTCCTTTTTAAACTTTTCGATAGAATTAAGGTAAGAATGTTTATTTAACTTATATGAAGGGTGAGACTATTTTCCCCCGTTATAAAACTTTTCAAAGCTTCCCTTAAAATATTATAATAATATTTGGAAATTAAATGTTTTATTTTATAATTATGGGACATTAAAATGATTTAAAAATGAATATTTTAAGAATCTGTGAAAGGTACTCTTTATCAAGATCAAAATTTTAAATGTTTTAAAGATTTATCTTTATAAATATTTTTAATTAATGTCCATGTTTTCTAAATTATTTTAAGGATTTATTTATATAGACATGAATTTTTTGAAATTATATTTCTTTTAAATAGTTTCAAAGTGGTATGGGACTCTTTGATTCGAATATCTGTTTTAAATTACTTCCTTTATAAATGTGTGACTTTTCAATAATTTCAAAAAAAGAGATATTTCTCTCAAATAGTTTTGATTTTATCCATATCAACATTATTTGATGGATTTTATGCTTATTTTAGGTTTATTTATTATGATACAAAACTTCTACGTTGTATTGAAGGATTTGTGATATGTTTGACTGTGGATGTGTTATTTTTATACCATTAATGGTTTATGGAAAAAGTATTGACATTTCGTATGCTAGTTTTAATACAAATGTTTATGTTATGTTAAAACCTATTCATATGAGGAATGCATTGGACTTAGTATGTAATGGTTGGATCCCGCTATAGCTCCTTGATGGATCGGTAGGTCTCAAGAGACATACTAATGTATTGGCACAATACCTTGACCAAATCTTATTTGTAGTCTTGGAACGAGGCCTTGGCTATGTGGTTATGATAGTCTGGCTTTATGCATTCCATCATTATGAAAGTGGTTATTGATATTTCTTGTGATTATTCGACTAGTAGAATATCCATGTGAATAAGTAAATGGAATTATTTCATTTTATATTTTCCATATTATGTAGGAGTTAAAATTTAAAAGTCTTTTTTATTTATACATTTCCTTAAATGTTTATGTTTATTTATGAATGTTTTCTATATATTGTTATCCTTACGGAGCATATGAGCTCACCCCTTTCAATGTTTTAATTTTTCCCATAGTATGAAGAAGTATTTTATGAATGACCTGCAGGGAATGTATAAGGGGATATGAAGACAAGATGTGTTATAGCTTTTTTCTCTCATTATGATGTAATGTCAGACTTATGAATATATCTAGTGTTTCCAAGGATACTAAACTAATCAGTCTTTTAAGACTTGATCTTGTGTGATCATGCCAATGTTATTTAATAATGCCCCGACTCTGGGTAACTGGGGTCGGGGCGTTATAGTTGGTATCATAGATAGTTTAGTACAAACATTGGAAGCTAGATTTAGATAAAATCTGATTAGAGCACATTTCCATAAGATAGACTTTGAGGATTAGTATAGAAGAAATTAATAAAATTTTGGTATTATATCGATTTTGTGAGTTTTCCAAGAAATACATCCCTATCTGGATACGAGTAGGTAGAGACAGCTCTGGCATAGATGTACCTTGGGGTAAAACCCAAAAACACTACATTAAGCTAGACTTGAACGGGAACTGGTGCATGACAATGGGCCTTGCTACACTCTTGGTTATGATACTCCCGGGGGATATGCTTAGGATAATTATCTTTTTTATTAAAAATAATTATGAATGGTTTATGAGTATATACTTCCTTAAAGAAGACATTTTTATGATTATGGATTATATCCATAAACTGTTTAATTTATGCTATGTGTTTTACAAGTATGGGATATGGTATTTCTATTCATAAACTAATCTAGTGTATGCCATTGTATAGAAATGGCACCCAGTAGAAGGAATGTGAACTCCAGCAATATGTATGATCCAAAGAGTAAGAAGGATCATATCTTTCACGGTATTAAGCCAACATTTAGAAGGGAAATAGTCTCCCATGTATTATCATCATATGAAGAAATAATATCTTGTGTTGATAAGATAAGTAAAGAGTTCTCAAAGTCCTATGGATTTGAAGGGAATCCAGAGAAGAAAAGGATGGTAGAGAGAAATATAGATAAAGGGATGAAGGTAAAGAATGATTGTCTAATATATGATAACTGTGGAAAGAATAACCTTGGAAAATGCTTAAAGAGAATGAAATTGTGTTATAAGTGTGGAGAAAAATGGCACCACATTCGTGATTGTGAGGGTAAGAAAAATGTTTCAAATGTAAAATGCTTCATCTACAAGGAGTGGGGACACTACACAAATCATTTTTCAAATCATTAGTGTATGCCCAAAATGATGCTATTGGATAATAATAAAGTTATGATACTACCACAGATGAAGAGAAATGACTAGTGTTCTTATGTGGTTATTAAAGAATTATTTCATTTGTGTGTTGTATCAATGATGTACTGGTTATATGAATTATGGATATAAATACGGATTTTGTTGCAGTACAATTTCATTGAGGATTTGAGATTATATGGTACTTTGGAATGTGACTCAACAACAAGTTAATTTTTTTTAAAAAATACATGGTTGAAGGAAAGGTAATCCTTAATATGTTATTGATACTAAGGTAGTTATTTTGAAATAAGAGATGGATGATTTGGAAAAATTATATAAGATATTCTTGACTACCTTGGTACTAATTAGTGGTTTGTTTATTTCATAATTGTTGGAATATTCAAAGTTTTTGGATATAAGGAATATATCAAATATTCTATAAGGAATAAGGGAGAATGAATGTAATAAATAAGGATTTATAGTAATTCAGGGTGTTACCATATTTTAAATAATACATGATGAAGGTATTCACATGTTATTATGTGAAAAAAACGATCTTCATTATATTTACCTTCCTTTTAAATTTTGGACTGTGTGTTTGGACAGAAGTAATTTGGATAAGTCTAAAGGTAGGAATGGACTATATTTTACATTTGATACAATTGTTATGGTTAATGAATTTCTGATGATTATTTTTGGATTTTTATAAAAATGAAAACCCGGAGGTCGGACGACAACCCATCATGTCCGGCAAGGCTGCGAGACACGAACCTTCAACCGATGGCCGACAAGGGCGTATCACCTACCACTAACCCACGTGATGTCCTGGAATGAATAATTTAGTTTTTAAAAGGGTTTGGTAGATGAATTATAAATTCATTTTTTGGAACCCCATATGAATAGGATAAATAAAATATTTTTTTTATGTTCTATTATCTTTTAGAGGAAAAGATGAGTTTTTGGTAGAAATTAGTTAAAAGATAGAACTCAACATGAAAAGTATAGGTTTTTTCTTGTCATATTATATGAATAAATAAATTATTAAACATTAGGCAAGGAATATTAAAACCAAAACTGTGTTATCCTAATACCTTACGTTTTGTTGAACTGATGGTATTTTAAATCATCACAGATTGGTGGCTTTGAGGCCCACAATTCTTTAATTTTTTTGTGACTGATGACCTCAATCACTCCCTATATAAATTTATGTTTTCCTCCAATTATGTGTCTCTAATTTACACCAATGTTCTCCTAATCAAGATCATAATTTGGTGGCGACTATTTCATTCCATTTTTCCTATTATTAAGACTAAATTTTATTAACCCAATTTCCCATGTGGGTTTTCCCACACAGATATTTTCTATTTTAGACCATTAATTTTCAAAGAACAATTTTGAATTGTGAGGATGAAATTTATTGAAGGAGGGAAGAACGTAACACCACAAGATTTCATAGTGTGTTATTTCTTCAAAATAATTCAATAACTTTCACTACACGCAATACTGAGTTCAAGCGCACCACGACTTACCAAACTAGCCATTCCAAAGAGGTTATGAATAATTTTAACTGAATTTTTATCTTTATATAATCCTTATATTTTTACAATCCATATTAATATTTTCCTAGACATAATGTAAGAACAACTTCAATTTTTTCAGATAAAATAAGTATTTTTCAAAAAAAAATGCACTTTTCAAAACGTTTAATGGCGAACCCTTTTTAAATCTAATATTTGAAACTTTTATGTATTCAATTTGACAAAATAGACTTATTTTTTAGAATCAGGACATAAGAATTTAGTTTCAATAAATTTTTAGTGTTTTCCTGATAACTTTCATATTTGGGTGAATAGTGAAAAATAATATATTTTAACTCAAAACAACTTTTTTATTCAAAATAATTTATATTGTTAAATTATACATTTTGATGGTTTTGAAGTATAAATATTTTATATTTTTACAATATAATCCAATCTTGGTCATTTAAGGTAATTTCAATTTGATATTGGACATAAACAAGTGTTAATCTTTTTATAGATATTGTTTATTAAAAATATGCCTTTTGGTTTTGACAATAGGAATTAATTTCAAATTAATAAATTCAACTTATAGGAATTTAATTTTTTTAATTGGACTTCATTTTTGGTTTCTGATTATCTAAATTAGATTAGGGTGAATTTTCGGTACATTTCAGATAACTTTTATATTTTGATGAATAGTGAAAATTACTAAATTTTAATTAAAAACATATTTTTTAATAGAAATAATTAATAGTGATAAATTATGAATTTGTGTGGTTTTAAAGTATATTTAGAATATAATTTTACCATTTAATAAAATTTTGGTCATTGGACATAATTTCACAATTAAACCGGACATAAACAATTGTCAATCTTTTGATAGCTATTATTTCTTAAAAAGACACTTTTTGTTTTGACGGTGGGAATTAATTTTAAATTAATTTCTGCCACTTATGTGTTTTGAATTGGGAATAATGGATTCCATATTTCGAATCAGGATTTCAAACTTGTGTAAATAGGTATCTCTTATTTTTAGACATTTTGAATAATTACTTCGGTAAATATTTTATTTACCATGGTTAAAGGGTAAATCCGGTAAATAAGGGTAAAACAATAATATTATAATAATATTAATTTACCCTAAAAGGTGTACTAACCCTATTGGTTGATACGTGTCTGACCATGGGCATCTATGGGTCGATTTTGGGACCCCATGAAGCCACTTGTAGGTGATAAGGACACTTTATATTAATTAAGTTAAAGTAAATACAAAAATGACATAAGCATATATATTTTAGCCAAACAATTTTTAAAAGGTTTATATATTTTATATTTTGGGCTATAAATATTAATTATAAAGATAACACTATTTCCTACATAGTGGTATTTTATTTATAATTTTTAGACATTGAATAATTAAATTTATTTATGACACAATAATGATGCAGTACTTTCCTTATTAATGAATAAATCAAATAATTTGTAATATAAATGTTAAAATAAAAATAATTTGAATGTTTTGATTTCATCAACAAATTTTATTGGTTAATAAGACATGTTAGTATTTCTTAAATGAATTTGGTTCATATTAATAATGTTTTTAATACTTCAACAAAAATCAATTATTAAATATTGTCAAAATTGACATAAATGAGTTTTTTAAAAAAAATATTATATTATTAATTGATATTCTATTCCTAAAAATATAAGGTTCGGCCAAAATACTTATATCATGATAGTTGTATCATTAATGGACCACTTGGAGATCTCTTGGATGTATATTTTATGATTATTAACTATATTATATAGAAATACAAAGTGACATTGTAAATGTCAAACTGATTAACTAAGAGTTAGAACTAAATGATACGGTTAATATAATGACCCAAACCTGTCTAAAATGTTTGGTTTAAAGTATTTAGACCCATAACCACATTATACATTTAATAATACACTTTTGAGCCATTAGAAACTGAATATGAATTTATTATATATTAATACTTTATGTTTTTTCTAAAGAGCCCCTCCCCCCTTATAAACGGACACCACTTCTAACCAATTATTCATACCTTCAAATCCTTTTGGGTTGGCCAACCTCTGACCAAATACCCTCTAAACTATCCTCCATTAATCATAGAGGCCTTACATTAGTTATAAATATAACCTAATGAGGCCTTTTGATCAAATCAAAAGGAAGAACTCGAAGAAGAGGTAATGTTTTCACCACCCTCTTCCAAGTTCCTTTCTTCTTCAACTTCTTCTTTCTTTATTATTTCCATTATATAATAATAACTACAGTATCTTCTATATACTGTGATGTTATTATAAATATGTTACAACCATATTCAGTATTCTATCCCTCATTTGAATGATATGTCACCATACTTGTGTACGTACGACCTAAAGTCTCCCCGTCATGGTGTAATTTTTATTCAGTACATTATTATTTGGATGGGTATAATAATGTTGTGCAATTCATGTAAATAATAACTATAACATGATAATGATTCTTTATATATGATATACCATCCAATTATATATTATTTTAATATAAAAAGAATGATATTGTCGCTCGTGCGTACGTACAGCTTACCGTCTCCATGAAGGCGATGAGATTCATCCCCCGTCGTATCCATTCTAGACTAAATTTTATTTGATACATAAAAATAATTTTTTGAGCCATGATATCATTAGGGATATGAATAATATACATCCCATCCAAAAATATATGGCTTAGATAACAAAGAATATAAAGAAAAACGAATCCGTTAACACCCAAAATGATTATAATTTTAAGATATTATTAACAAATCAAGGTTAAAAGATCATATATGATATCATATTAATGTATATGATTATTGTATAATTTAATAACAATTATTTCACCATTATAAAAGAGGTTACCCTACCCTAAACCATGGAAAAGTAAAAGGTAAGGATTTATTTCACAATATCTTCATTATAAGAGGTTCATTATACGTAATTATCTACTGGGACCTCTTTATCATCCACATCCATGTTTTATAAAAATGTATTTCAAAAATTTCTTACTATTTTACAGAATATGGTTTAAAGTAATTTATACCCTTGTTGGAATTTTTATAAGATGTTTATAAAGGTATCTTTCTGCCATTTTCCAAACAAGGTCCTTTTTATCATTTTCCACAGAATTAAGGTAAGAATGATTTTCTAACTTATATGGCGGGTGCGTCTATTTTCCACCGTTATAAAATCGTCGAATCTTCACTTAAAATATTATAAAAATATTTTGAAAGTAAATGTTTTATTTTATAATTATGTGACTTTAAAATTATTTCAAAATGAATATTTTATGAATTTGTGAAAGGTACACTTTATCAATTTCAGAATTTAAAATGTTTTAAAGATTTATCTTTCTATGTCTTTTTAATTAATGTCCATGTTTTCGAAATTATTTTAAGGATTTTTTATATGGACATGAATGTTTTGAAATGATATTTCTTTTAAAAAGGTTCAATGTTGTGTGGGACACTTTGATTCAAAAATCTATTTTAAAATTCATCCTTTATAAATTTGCGACTTTTCAATGATTTCAAAAAAAGAGTTATTTCTCTCCAATAGTTTTGATTTTATCTATTTCAACATCCTTTGATGGATTTTAATCTTATTTGAGGTTGATGTATTATGATACAAAACTTCCATATTGTATTGAAGGTTTTTTGATATGTTTGACTCTGGATGGGTTATTTTTATACCATTCATGGTTTATGGATAATGTATTGACATTTTTTATGCTAGTTTTAATACAAACGTTTATTTTCGGTTTAAACATGTTCATATGAGGAATTCATTGGAAATAGTAAGTAACGGGTGGATCCTGCTATAGCTCATTGATGCATCGATAGGTCTCAGGAGACAAACTAGTGTCTTGGCACAAGGCCTTGAAAAAATCATAATTGTAGTCTTGGAACAAGACCATGACGATGTGGTTATGATAGTCTGACATTATGCATTCCATCATTATGAAAGTGGTTATTGATATTTCATGTGATTATTAGACTAGTATAATATCCATGTGAATAAGTAAATGGAATTATTTCATTTTATCTTAGCCATATTATGTTGGAGTTCAAATTTTAAAGTCTTTTGTTTTATTTATACATTGCCTTAAATGATTATGTTTATTTATGAAAGTTTTCATTATATTGCTATCCTTACTGAGTATATTGAATTTATTAATTCCATGCATTTATACTAATCACGTGATCACTATTCAACGGCTATATTAGCTAGAGTCACAATTCTAAATTGTATTTTAAAATCCAAAACATAGAACCAAATGTGTGTATACAATTTACATAACCATAAGAATACATTTAAATAGGCCAAGAGGAATTTTTATCAAATAATTTTTGGGTAGTTACAATCTTCCCCCTTATGAAATTTCACCCTCAAAATTTCATTTTCCCACAATAAAAAATATGAGATTAACTTTGCTTTATCACTTGCTCTGATTCCCACATCGCTTATTCAAACTTGTGGTTTCACCAAAACACCTTTATAAGGGGAATTTTCATATTTTGTAGGACCTTTCCCTATGATATATGATCTTTATTAGTTTCTCCTCATATGAATGATAATCCAATTGTTGTACTACCACTGATGAGAGTACATGTGAAGGGTCCAGTATGTACTTCCATAAGAGGGATACGTGAAAGACATCATGTACATTGACCATGGTAGGTGGAAGTTCTAGTCCATAGGCCGCAGCCCCGAAACAATCAAGAATCTCGAAGGGTCCGATGTACTTATGATTAACATCTCTTTCTTTCCAAACCTCATGACCTTCTTCCATAGATATATGCATAGAAATTCTATTTCTCCAACTTTAAACTCATGGTCTTGTCGACGGTTATCTACATAACTCTTCTGTCGACTTTGGGCTGCCTTGATATACTTCTGAATGGTTTTAACCTTCTCCACCATTAATTGGAAGATTTATGGTCCTATCATCTTATACTCACTAACATTATCCCTACATGTCGGTGTTTTATAACTCTTTCCATAAATGTCTTCATAATGTTCCATTCGGATTCTCAAGTGGAAACTATTATTATAGATTAATTAAACCAGAGGAAGATGTTGATCCCAACCTCCTTTAGAGTCCATTGAACATGATCTTAACATATCTTCCAGTGTATGAACAGTTCACTCAGATTGGCCATCAATTTTAGGATGATAGGTCGTATTGATGTTCATTACAGTCTCCAAAAAAACGTTGAATTCTATTCCAAAACATAGTGGTGAATCTTGGATATCAATCAGTGACAATGGATAGTAGTATTCCCTGAAGCCTTACAACTTTCCTAATATATATCCATACCAGATGGTCCAATGAAAAATCCTCCCAAATTTCAATGAAGTGTGCAGACATTACAAGATGATCCACTACAACCCAGATTACATTATGGCCTTTGGATGTCTTATGAAGTTGAGTGAAAAATGTCCATGGTGTTGTCCTCTCAATCCCATGCTTGTATGGGCAATGGTTTCATCATCCCCTTAAACATCTACCTCTATGCTGTCACTTGCTAGCACACTAAGAACATTGATGTATATTCATTGATCTCCTTCTTTATATTATCCCACAAATAATCTCTCAGATATCTTGATACATCTTAGTGTTTCCAAGGTAAATAAAGAAATTTAAACTATGTGCATCATCCAAAAGTTCCTTCTTCAGCTCCAGAATTGAAGGAACACCTAGTATTTTCCCAAATCTCATAATTCATTCTTCATTAACATTGAACTATGAGGATTTCCATTTTCTTATATCCTCCACTTTCTTCTAAATTCCCTCATCATCCTTTTGAGCATCCTTTAAACTTTCCAAAAGAGATGGTTGAGAAATCATTTGTGAAAGGACTATTGATGTTCCCTTATTTTTAATTCTCATGTCTATCTTCATCAAATATATGAAGATTAAATACTTCGAAATTCTCATCAATGATCGAATCACTAGGTCCTTTAAACATAGAGCATCTCCCACCATGTTTTCATTCCTAGGGTGGTAATGGATGAGCATTCATATTCTTCGATCAGCTCTAACCATATTTTTTGGTGCATGTTCAACATGTAACACCCCAATCTTCCACGGTATACTTCTCTTTGGATAATACAATAGCGTGTGTTGTACGCAACACTGAGTTCAAGTACACCACGAAATACCAAACTAGCTGTTCAGAAGAGGTTATGAATAGTATTAACTAAATTTTAAAAATTATATTATCCTTATATATTTAATCCATATTATGAGTCTCTAAGACATGATTTATGAACAAATTAATCTTTTCAGATAAAAGAAGTATTTTTCAAAAATTGAAATTTTAACGCCTTTTAATGGTGAAGCCTTTTTAAACCCAATATTTGAAACTTTTATATATTCAATTTGAAAAAATGAAATTCTTCATTATAATTGGAACATAAGAATTTAGTATCAATAATGTTTTGGTGTCTTTCTGATAACTTTCATATTTGGGTGAATAGTGAAACATTACTAAATTTTAACTAAAAACAACTTTTTTAATCAAAATAATTTATATTGTTAAATTATACATTTTAATGGTTTGGAAGTTTAAATATATTATATTTTTACTATTTAATCTAATGATGGTCATTTTAAGTAATTTCCCGTTGAAATTGGACATAAACAAGTGTCAAACTTTTGATAGTCATTATTTCTTAAAAATACGCCTTTTGGTTTCGAAAGCAGGAATCAATTTTAAATTAATAAATTCAACTTTTATGTTTTTAATTTGGTAAAATATAATTCATTTTTGGATTCAGAATAACGAAATTATCCTAGGGTGAAATTTTGGTACTTTTCGGATAACTTTTATATTTTGATGAATAGTAAAAAATTAGTAAATTTTAATTAAAAAAACGTTTTTAATCAAAATAATTAATAGTGATAAATTATGAATTTGAGTGGTTTTAAATTATATTTAAAATATATTTTTACCATTTAATACAATGTGGGTCATTTAATATAATTTCACATTTAAACCAAACATAAACAAGTGCCAATCTTTTGATAGTTATTATCTCTTAAAAAAACACTTTTTGTTTTAACAACAGGAATTAATTTTAAATTAATTTCTGCCACTTCTGTGTTTTGAATTTGGAAAAATGGATTCCATATTTGGAATCAGGATGTTCAAATTTTGTAAATAGGTAACTTTTATTTTTAGAAATTTTGGATAATTACTTCGGTAAATATTTTATTTACCATGGTTAAAGGGTAAATCCGGTAAACAAGGGTTAAAAAATAATATTAAAATAATACTAAATTACCCTAAAACGTGTCTTAAACCTATTTTTTGATACATGGTCGACCATGGTCATCTTTGGGTCGATTTTGGGACCCCATGGATCCACTTGTAAGTGATAGGGACACTTTATTTTAATTAAGTTAAAATGAATACAAAAAATGACACAAGCATATATCTTTTACAAAAACAGTTGTTACATAGGGTTATATATGTTGGATTTTAGACTATAAATATTAATTAGAAATATAAATGTATTTCCTAAATAATTATTTTTTATTTATAATTTTTAGACATTAAATAATTTAATTTATTTATGACACAATGGTGATGCAGTAATTACCATAATATTGAAAAATTAGAATACTTGATATTATAAATACCCAAATAAATATAATTTGAGACTTTTATTGAATTAAACTAATTTTATAGGTCAATATGACATACTATTATTGATTTAATTAACCTTTTTCGAAGTAACAATTCTTTTTTGAGTTCCACAAAAATCAACTATTGAATAGTGTCAAAATTGACATAAAAGAGTTTTTAAAACAAATATTATATTATTAATTGATATTAAATTCCTAAAAATATGAGGTTCATCCAAGAGACTTATAGAATGATATTTATATCATTAATAGACCACTTGGGGGTCTCTTGGATGTATATAGTATGTTTATTAACTATATAATATAAAAATACAAAGTGACATGGTAAATGTCAAACTAATTAAGTAAGAGTTAAAACTAAAAGATAAGGTTAATATAGTAATCCAAACCTTTCTAAATTCTATTGGTTGAATGTTTTTCGACCAATACCCACCTTAACCTTTTAGTAATCAACTTTTGAGCCATTAGAAACTGAATATGAATTTATTATAAATTAATATTTTTAGCTTTTCCAAAGGTGCCCCTCACCCCTCTTATAAAAGGGCACTCCTACCTCTCATTTCTCCACACCTTTAAAGCCTTTTGGTTCGGACAATACCTGCCCAAATACTTTCTAAACCCTCCTCACTACAACCTAGAGTCCTTAGTTTGATCAGAAAGCCAACCTATGGAGCCCTTTTGATCAAATCAAAAGGAAGAACCCGAAGAAGAGGTAATGTTTTCACCACCACTTTTCAAGTTCCTTTCTTCTTCCACTTCTTCTTTCTTTGTTATTACCATTATAAAATAATAACTCCAATATCATATATATAATTTGATGTTATTATAAATATGGTACAACCATATTCAGTATTCTATCCACCCTTTGAATAACATGTCACCATACGTGCGTACGTACGGATTACCGTCTCCACGTCGTGGTGTAATTGTTATTCAATATATTATTATTTGGATTGGTATAATAATGATGTTTAATTCATGTAAATAATAAATATATCATGATAATTATTCTGTATATATGATATATCATCCAATTATATATTATTTTAATATCAGAAGAATGATATTGTCGCTCTTGCGTACGTACGGACTACCGTCTCCATGAATGTGATGAGATTCATTCTCCATCGTATATATTCAAGTATAATTCTCCTTTTATGATTACAAATAATGTATAACAACTTGATATAATTCTGGATATGAATAATATACATCCCATTAATAACAAATATGGCTCACATAACAACAAATATAAAGTAAAATGAAACCGTTAACACCCGAAATGACGATAATTCTAAGATATTATAAACAAATCAATGTTAAAAGATCATATATGATATCATATTAATGAAAATGATTCTTGTATAATTCAATAACAATTATTTCAACATTATAAAGGAGGTTATCCTACCCCCAACCAAGGAAAATTACAAGGTAAGGGGTTTCTTATCTCACTCTTAATTTTGTGAGAATTCCATTGTTCACCACTTATTTATAGCATGTGGTGTATGTGTACAACACATGTTTGTATTCAATGAGATATATACTTTAATTCATGTATATTTAAATCATCATTGTATGATACTTCTTTCATGGGTGTATGTTTTTTATGTTACCAAATCAATAAGGGAATTTGAAATTTCAATTTCCATTTATTCGGCTTTACGCAAACTCCATTGATTATTTTACTCCGAGATTATGTGTGGAATCACTATTAATTTTCTTATGTCATAATTTACACTCCCATTTTCTATTTATATACTTTTGATACACATAATCACTCCATTGATAATTTCTCAAGTCATCAATATGAATTTGATAAGAGTAATTTTAACTCATTCTCCATTTGTTGAGTTAAACATCCAATTCATTGGTGTTGTTTTTATAAGATTATGTGTGAATATCCTTTGATTTATTTACACTAAATATCCAATCATATTTAGTGTATTTATATTTGTCACACATAACTATGTCGTTGATTTATACTTAACCTATGGATACGACCTTTATGAGAGATTTCATCTCAA
Source organism: Viscum album (assembly GCA_963277665.1). Taxonomy (NCBI): domain Eukaryota; kingdom Viridiplantae; phylum Streptophyta; class Magnoliopsida; order Santalales; family Viscaceae; genus Viscum; species Viscum album. Next base: position 1,195,961,913 of record OY728121.1, on the reverse strand, counting down.
TTTACATTCCATTGAGACTTCTCTGTTGTTATACACAAAATCACTTTTATGTTGTGTATATAATGTACTTTGACATAGTATATCATGAATTCCTTTATTCTCATGATATTAAAATGTTTTGATTTCCTCAATTATTTGTATTCATGTGTCTCTATTTTGGTTAGAAACTCTAACTAAAATACCATTTTTAAATGTTTTAAAGACTTATTCTTCTAAATATTTCTCATTAATGTCCATGTTTTAAAAAATGGTTTTAAGCATTTATTTATATGGACATTAAAGTTTTAAAATTAAAACTCCTTTTAAAAGTTTCAAAGTGGTATGGGACACTTTTATTCAAAAATCTATTTTTAAATGGCTTCTTGACAAATAGTGTGACTTTTAAATGATTCAAGAAAAAGGGGGATATTTCTCTCAAATAGTTTTGATGATTATTTTCATCTATGTCAACATCCTTCATTATTCTTGATTGAGGTTTATGTGATACAATACAATATTCCATATTGTATCGAATGAGTTATGTTTGACTGTGGATGTGCTATTTTTATAACATTCATGGTTTGTGGTTAAAGTATTGACATTTCGTATGCTAGTTTTAATACGAATGTTATGTTTAAACCTGTTCATATGAGGAATGCATTGGACTTAATAAGTGACGGGTGGAGCCCGCTATAGCTCCTCGATGCATCGGTAGGTCTCATGAGACAAACTAGTGTCTTGGAACAAGGCCCTGACAAAATCTTATTTTTAGTCTTGGCACGAGGCCTTGGCTATGTTGTTATGATAGTCTAGAATTATACATTCCATCATTATGAAAGTGGTTATTGATATTTCATGTGATTATTCTATTATTAGAATATCCATGTGAATAAGTAAATGGCATTATTTCATTTTACTTTTTCCATACTATATTGAAGTTCAAGTTTAAAAGACTTTTTTTTAGTTATACATTGCCTTAAATGTTTATTCTTATTTATGAAATTTTCCGCTATATTTTTATCCTTACTGGGCATTTAAGCTCACCCCTTTTCTATGTTTTATTTTTCCCAGGATGTGAAGAAATAAATTATAAATGACCTGAAGGGATATGATGAGGGGATAATAGTGTGGACTATGGAGACAATATGTTGTTGTAGTAGTTTTTTTACCTTATGATGTAATGTAAAACTTTATGAATATATCTAGTGTTTCCAAGTCTACTAAACTAATCGTTCTTTCGAGACTTGATATTTCTTGTGATCATGCCAATGTTATGTAATAATGCACCGACTCTGGGAAACTGGGGTCGGGGAGTTACAGATGGTATCAGAGGAAGTTTAGTACAAACCTTTGAAGCTAGATTTAGATAAACTCTGATTAGAGCACGTAGACCTAAGATGAAATTTGAGGATTAGTATAGAATAACTTCCTAGAATTTCGGTATTTTAGAGATTTTGTGAGTTTTCTGAGCAATAAATCCCTGTCTGGATACGAGAAGGTAGAGGCGGCTCTGGAACAGATGTACCTAGGGGTAAAACCCAAAAACACCGCTTTGATCTAGACTTGAATGGGAAATAGTGCATGACAACGGGCCTTACTGCACTCTTGGTTACGACACTCCTGGGGGATATTCTTAGGATAATTTACATTTTCTTTACAAACCGATTCAAATTATTATATATATAAGATGAGAGTAAACGACCTTGGTTAATCCTAATGTGTTTCAAATTGAGAATATGGTGATATGCTAATCTCTAAATGATTGTATGAATACTATTACTCACACAATGCTTTCTGGTTTTAGTTAATGGCTGGATTCCAAGGAAGTCATAGTGACTTTGAGAATGATGTACAAGGTGGGAATGGTGGTGGCAATGAGCAACAAAATGGAATGTTGATAGGCGTAAAAGATATCGTCTTTATGCCAAATCAATTTTCCAAAAATATGATCAACAATATATATATTAACCAATTACCGAACTCAACAAAGAAGAGAAAGGTGATGAATGATAAGAGCTCCAGTAGTGGAGACCATGGAGAAATAAATCCTCAATTTCCATCATGCAGGAAATGTGGAAGGAGACACCAAGGAAATTGTCTCAATGGGACAAAAAATGCTTTACGTGCGGGAAGGAAGGACATAATGTGAAGAATTTCCGAAGAAAAATGAAGAGTACTATGGAAGAAGATAAAAATGGTCCCAAGAATCCATTTACAATCATTTTCCGTAAATGTAGGGGACCTGGCCATTACCCAAGTGAATGTCCTATTATATAGGATATTTTCTTGATCAGAGAAAAAGCTATATGGAAATAAATGGTTGGATAAATGTTTAAAAAGTATTAGTGCTCCTTGTTTATGGGTTTACTTTAGAATAATTTTCACTTGTATTTGTAACCCCACAGTTTTCCATGTGAGAATGATATTTGTGGAAGAATTATCTCTTCTCTTGTGGATATAGGTATAAATAGCCATTTGGTTTTATATGATCATTGGGTTTTGAGAGAATTATACGTTATTATAATTTGGGATGAAAATGTAAGGTATGAGATAAGATTTGTGGTTAAATCATGTTATGGTTATTTTGAGGAATTTATCTCATTTTGGAAATGTTATAAAACATAGTTTTTGATAAGGACAACACGTAGACCGCGTGACAACCCATCGCATCGGAAAAAGCTGTGGGAATCAAACCCACAACCAAAGTGCGATTGGGATTTATCGCCTACCACTGGACTACGTGATGTCCCTGGATAGTGTGACTAATTATTTTTAGTTAAATGATTTTATTGATAAATAATATGTTGATTTGGGATCTTATGTCTTATCAAATGAATACCATTGGTATAAGAAAATTAATTGGTGATTAAGTGATAAATGTTATTTTGGAAGATGTTCACTTTGTTGGGAACACTATATGCCCAAGGAAAATAGAATACTATGGGGTTTCATTTGTGGAGTAATGGTAGATTTTTATCTACGTTTTTATTGTGGATTTATAGTGATTTGGGTTATTTATGGAAATGATTAACCTATAATAGAGAATATTTGATGAGGTTAATTACTTTTAAGTATGTGAATTTAAGAGTATTTATGTCATTTGGAGATACAATTTAACATGGGAGACTACATAATCAAATTCTTTTTTGTTTTGGGTTTCAATATTAGTTTGGATTATATTGAAGGATTTTAAGGACAATTGATTATTGAATGGTATTTATTTATCTTTGGGGTATTGTTGGTTTAATTTTAGAAATTAAGATTAGTGTTTATTTCTCTCAAGGAATATCCTTTTTTTGGGATCATTAGATCTTCTACTAACCATTTTGGTTTTGATTAATCTCTAAAGACAATGTAAATATATAGTTTATCCTTCATGGATCATGTGATTCTATAGAACTTTATTCTAGCTCTTCCAGTGTGACCAAGTCTTCTTGAATACTCATCGTTTAAAAAAATGAGTTAGTGGTGAAAATTTATTAAAAAATGAAACTCTACTTAAAAAGTAAGTCTATATCTTTATATTATTAGTCAATATCATAAATGAATTCCTCATCCTTATGTAATGTAACTTAAAACAAAAAATGTTGTCCTTTTCTATTCCTACTAGGAGATTAATGATCGTTTGTCCCAACACAAGTTTGTGGTTTTCTTATTGTTAACATGCTCCTGATCATGATTTCTATCTCTCTCCATCAGAACTTGACACTTAGTTTATCATCCATATCCATGTTTTCCAAACTAGAATCCTAGTATGGGTTATCATGGGTGACCTCTATACCTCTTTTTTTTCTTTTAAAGTAATAGTTTTATTTACTCTTTTTCCGATGTGGGACTTTCCATTATATTCTCAAGCCAAATTTTTAAAATTGCTAGGATGCAATTTATTGAAGGAGGGGTTAATGTAACACCCCAATCTTCCACGGTACACTTCTCTTTGAATAATACAATAGCATGTGTTGTACGCAACACTGAGTTTAAGTACACCACGACTTACCAAACTAGCCGTTCAGAAGAGGTTATGAATAGTATTAACTAAATTTTAAATATTATATTATCCTTATAATTTTAATCCATATTATGAGTTTCTAAGACATGGTTTATGAACAAATTCATTTTTTCAGATAAAAGAAGTATTTTTCAAAAAATGAAATTTTACCGCCTTTTAATGGCGAAGCCTTTTTAAAACCAATATTTGAAAATTTTATATATTAAATTTGACAAAATGAAATTCTTCTTTAGAATCGGGACATAAGAATTTAGTATCAATAATGTTTTGGTGTCTTTCTGATAACATTTATATTTGGGTGAATAGTGAAAAATTACTAAATTTTAACTGAAAACAACTTTTTAATCAAAATAATTTATATTGTTAAATTATACATTTTAATGGTTTGGAAGTATAAATAGATTATATTTTTACTATTTAATCTAATGATGTTCATTTTAAGTATTTTCACCATGAAATTGGACATAAACAAGTGTCAATCTTTTGATAGTTATTATTTCTTAAAAATACGCCTTTTGGTTTCGAAAGCAGGAATCAATTTTAAATTAATAAATGAAAATTTTATGTTTTGAATTTGGTAAAATATACTTCATTTTTGGATTTGGAATAACTAAATTATCCTAGGGTGAAATTTTGGAACTTTTCAGAAAACTTTTATATTTTGATGAATAGTAAAAAATTACTAAATTTTAATTAAAAACAATTTTTTTAATCGAAATAATTAATAGTGATAAATTATTAATTTGAGTGGTTTTAAATTATATTTTTACCATGTAATACAATTTGGGTCATTTAATATAATTTCACATTTAAACCAGACATAAACAAGTGCCAATCTTTTGATAGTTATTATCTCTTAAAAACACGCTTTTTGTTTTAACAACAGGAATTAATTTTAAATTAATTTCTGCCAGTTCTGTGTTTTGAATTTGGAAAAATGGATTCCATATTTGGAATCAGGATGTTCAAATTGTGTAAATAGGTAACTTTTATTTTTATAAATTTTGGATAATTACTTCGGTAAATATAATATTTACCATGGTTAAAGGGTAAATCCGGTAAACAAGGGTTAAAAAAATAATATTATAATAATACTAAATTAACCAAAAACGTGTCTTAACCCTGTTGGTTGATACATGGTCGACCATGGGCATCTTTGGGTCGATTTTGGGACCCCATGGATCTACTTGTAAGTGATAGGGACACTTTATTTTAATTAAGTTAAAATGAATACAAAAATGACACAAGCGTATATCTTTTAGAAAAACAATTGTTACATAGGGTTATATATGTTGGATTTTAGACTATAAATATTCATTAGAAATATAAAACAATTTCCTAAATAATGATATTTTATTTATAATTTTTAGACATTAAATAATTTAATTTATTTATGACAAAATGGTGATGCAGTAATTACCATAATAGTGAAAAATTAGAATAATTGATATTATAAATACCCAAATACTTATAATTTGAGACTTTTATTGAATTGCACTAATTTTATAGGTTTATATGACATATTAGGATTGATTTAATTAACTTTTTTTGAAGTAATAATTCTGTTATCAGTTTTACAAAAATCAATTATTGAATAGTGTCAAAATTGACATAAACGAGTTTTTAAAATAAATATTATATTATTAATTGATATTAAATTCCTATAATTCAATGGTTTGTCCAAGTGACTTATATAATGATATTTATATCATTAATGGACCACTTGGGGGTCTCTTGGATGTATATAGTAAGTTTATTAACTATATAATATAAAAATACAAAGTGACATGGTAAATGTCAAACTAATTAACTAAGAGTTAAAACTAAAAGATAAGGTTAATATAGTAACCCAAACCTGTCTAACTTCTATTGGTTGAATGGTTTTAGACCTATCCCCACCTTTACCTTTGAATAATAAACTTTTTAGCCATTAGAAACCGAATATTAATTTATTATAAATTAATATTTTTAGCTTTTCCAAAGGTGCCCCTCACCCCTCTTATAAAAGGGCACTCCTCCTTCTCATTTCTTTTCACACCATAAAAGCCTTTTGGTTCTGCCAAAACCTGCCCAAATACTCTCTAAACTTCCCTCACTACAACCTAGAGGCCTTAGTTTGATCAGAAAGCCAACCTAAGGAGCCCTTTTGATCAAATCAAAAGGAAGAACCCGAAGAAGAGGTAATGTTTTCACCACCCCTTTTCAAGATCCTTTCTTCTTCCACTTATTCTTTCTTTGTTATTGCCATTCTAAAATAATAAATCCAGTATAATATATATAATGTGATGTTATTATTAATATTTTACAACCATATTCATTATTCTATCCACCCTTTGATTAACATGTCACCATACGTGCGTACGTACGGCTTACCGTCTCAACGTCGTGCTGTAATTGTTATTCAATATATTATTATTTAGATGGGTATAATAATGATGTGTAATTCATGTAAATAATAAATATAACATGATAATTATTCTTTATATATGATATACCATCCAATTATATATTATTTTAATATCAAAATAATGATATTGTCGCTCGTGCGTACGTACGGACTAGAGTCTCCACGAACGTGATACGATTCATTCTCCATCGTATATATTCAAGTATAATTCTCATTTAATGATTACAAATAATGTATAAGGACTTGATATCATTCTGGATATGAATAATATACATCCCATTAATAACAAATATGGCTCACATAACAACAAATATAAAGTAAAATGAACCCGTTAACACCCGAAATGACGATAATTCTAAGATATTATTAACAAATCAATGTTAAAAGATCATATATGATATCATATTAATATAAATGATTCTTGTATAATTCAATAAAAATTATTTCAACATTATACAGGAGGTTATCCTACCCCCAACCAAGGAAAATTACAAGGTAAGGGGTTTCTTATCTCACTCTTAATTTTGTGAGAATTCCATTGTTCACCACTTATTTATTGCATGTGGTGTATGTTTACAACCCATGTTTGTATTAACTATGTTATATACTTTAATTAATGTATATTTAAGTCATCATTGTATGATACTTCATTCATGGGTGTATGTTTTGTATGTTACCAAATCAATAAGGGAATTTAAAATTTCAATAACCATTTATTCATCTTTACGCAAACTCCACTGATTATTTTACTCCGAGATTATGTGTGGAATCACTATTCATTTGCTTATGTCATAATTTCCACTCCCCTTTTCTGTGGATATTCTTTTGATACACATAATCACTCCATTGATAATTTCTCAAGTCATCAATATGAATCCAATAAGAGTAATTTTAACTCATTCTCCATTTGTTGAGTTAAACATCCAATTCATTGGTGTTGTTTTTATAAGATTATGTGTGAATATCCTCTGATTTATTTACACTAAATATCCAATCATATTTAGTGTATTTATATTTTTCACACATAACTATGTCGTTGATTTATCCTTAACCTAAGGATACGGCCTTTATGAGAGATTTCATCTCAGGTTACATTCCATTACGACTTCTTTGTTGTTATACACCAAATCACTTTTATGTCGTGTATATAATGTACTTTGACATAGTATATCATGAAATACTTTATTCTCGTGATATTAAAATGTTTTGATTTCCTCAATTATTTGTATTCATGTGTCTCTATTTTGGTTATAAAATCTAACTAAAATACCATTTTTAAATGTTTTAAAGACTTATTCTTCGAAATATTTCTCATTAATGTCCATGTTTTAAAAAATGGTTTTAAGGATTTATTTATATGGACATTAAAGTTTTAAAATTAAAACTCCTTTTAAAAGTTTCAAAGTGGTATGGGACACTTTTATTCAAAAATCTATTTTTAAATGTCTTCTTAACAAATAGTGTGACTTTTAAATGGTTTCAAGAAAAAGGGGGATATTTCTCTCAAATAGTCTTGATGATTATTTTCATCTATGTCAACATCTTTCATTATTATTGATTGAGGTTAATGTGATACAATAAAATATTCCATATTGTATCGAATGAGTTATTTTTGACTGTGGATGTGCTATTTTTATACCATTCATGGTTTGTGGTTAAAGTATTGACATTTCGTATGCTAGTTTTAATACGAATGTTATGTTTAAACCTGTTCATATGAGGAATGCATTGGACTTAATAAGTGACGGGTGGAGCCCGCTATAGCTCCTCGATGCATCGGTAGGTCTCATGAGACAAACTAGTGTCTTGGCACAAGGCCTTGACAAAATATTATTTGTAGTCTTGGCACGAGGCCTTGGCTATGTGGTTATGATAGTCTGGAATTATGCTTTCCATCATTATGAAAGTGGTTATTGATATTGCATGTGATTATTTGATTAGTAGAATATCCATGTGAATAAGTAAATGGCATTATTTAATTTTACTTTTTCCATACTATGTCGAAGTTCAAGTTTAAAAGGCTTTTGTTTTAGTTATACATTGCCTTAAATTTTTATTCTTATTTATGAAAGTTTCCGCTATATTGTTATCCTTACTGGGCATTTGAGCTCACCCCTTTTCTATGTTTTATTTTTCCTAGGATGTGAAGAAGTAAATTATAAATGACCTGCAGGGATATTATGAGGGGATAATAGTGTGGATATGGAGACAATATGTTTTTGTAGTAGTTTTTTTACCTTATGATGTAATGTAAAACTTTTTGAATATATCTAGTGTTTCCAAGGCTACTAAACTAATCGGTCATTCAAGACTTGATCTTTCTTGTGATCATGCCAATGTTATGTAATAATGCACCGACTCTGGGTAACTGGGGTCGGGGCGTTACACAACTCTTTCTGTGTGAATATATACTTGTGGATTTTGTGGTTTGAATATATTTCACACTTCTCCCTAAAGTGATAATTCCACCAAAATTTTAAAGCGAAGATCACCATATCCAACTCCAAATCATGTGTTGAATAATTTTTCTCATGAAATTTCTATTCCCTTGAAGCACAGGTAGTGACTTTTTCATTTTTCATCAACACACAACCCATGCCCTTCTTCGAAGCATCACTGAATACCACAAAAAGTTCTCCACTTGTGGGTAAAGTGAGCACAAGCATAGTTATAATCCTCCTTTTCAAATCATTGAATATTTTTTCACATTCATCACTCCAAACAATCTTTACTCCCTTCTGTGTTACCATTGTATGAGGGTTGGACAATCATGGGAAATTTATCCCAAATCGTTGATAATATCCAGCTAACCCCAAGAAGCTATGAATATATATTACAGATGTTGGCCTCAGAAATCCATTTATTGCAGATTTCTTGGAGGGATCCTCAAATATCCAATTGATTCTGATGATATAACCCATGAATGAGACCTCCTTCAACTAGAACTCACACTTGTTGTACATTGTATAAAGCTTCTCCTACCGCAATGTCCCTAGTATTATTCTTAGATTCTCATCATGATCCTCCATGGTTTTTGGAGTATATTATAATATCATCTATAAATACTACCATGAATATGTCGAGTTAATCTCTAAAGACTCTATTCATCAAGTCCATTAAGATTTCTGGAGAATCAGTGAGTTCGAAATACATTACTATGAATTCATAGTGCTCGTATCCTATACGAAAAGTAGTCTTGGTGATATCTTCCTTCTTCACCATTACTTGATAATATCCCTACTACAAATATTCCTTGAATTTATATTGTTCTCCACATAGATGATCGAACAAGTAATCAATTCATGTTATAGGATACTTTTTCTTTTATCGTGAATTTTTTATGCTCACAATAGTCAATGCAAAGGTTCATTGACCCATCCTTCATCTTGATAAAGAGGACAGGTGCACCCCTTGGTGAAGCACACGGGTGTATAAACCCTTTATCCAGATTCTCATGTAGTTGTCTCTTCATCTACATAATCTCCACAATATCCATTCAATACAGAGTCTTGGATATTGGAAATTCCCCAGGAGTAAGATCAATTTTGAATTCAACATCTCTTTTAGGAGGAAGACTAGGCAATTCCTCAAGAATCACTTTAGAGAAATCCCTCACCATAGACATGCCTTCAATGATGGTTTCCTCCTTATACTCATTCATCTAATCCAAATACACATGCTCATCGAGTATTAATATACACACATGAGATGATGGAGCTAAATAAGATTCATCTTCCTCGTTGCACTTGTACAGAATCGGGGGACGATTCTCCACAAGGAGAGTGATTTCCCTCTCACTTTAATTTAATTTGTCTCCATATATTGAAAACCAATCAATGCAAAGAATTTCACCAAATTCCACTAGAGGGAGTATAATAAGGCTTGCCAGGAAGTTCAATCCACCGATTCTGAAAGGGGAGGAGCCAAATTCATGGCTTGCAATGATTGCCCCATTTTCCATACTCACTGACATCTTCACATCCATGATTTGTCATGGTGTTGGGATTGTTCAACTAATCATTTGGGATATAAAAGAATGTGTAGTATGAGAATCAAAAAATTATGTTCACAATTTGGGAATGAATAACTAGAATACCTATCACATCTTCATTTTGGGGGTCCACATCGGTGGTACTGATGGTAAAAGTTCACCCTTGCAGCCATGGAGGTTTTTGATTCCTATGAAAGCCCTTGGCTTAGGGAATTGACTTCCAAGATGTCACGGTTCTTTGTAGTTGATGCAATGGACAATGCATTAAGGTTCTAATGGAGCATTCCTCTCCTTTATCGCAGCTGCTAGGTTTTCTTATCGGCAGTTAATAGCTAGGTGCCCTTCTCTTCAATACCTAATGAATTTCCTCATCCCCTTGAGGCAATTTCCAGGCTACTTCTTTTCGCACCTTTGGAAAGTGAGGCGCTGGATCTTCTTAGAACCATTGGATTTATCCCTCGTACATCCAATTGTAAAGTCCACCTTATGATTTTTATCCCCATGATAAATCTAAGATTCTCTTATCTCCATTTCGTCCTTCAGGGAGCATCTGAAAATTTCATCATAGCAATCGATGTCACGAATGTCAGGGCTTTCCGCAGGCTAGTTTTAAGCCCTACAAAAAAGCGGTCAACCTTGAATTCAGGGGTAATGGAAAAGCTAGAGGTGTATCATGCATGCCTTCTGTTTTTTTCCTCATACGCTCTGATGGATTTGTCTTCATCTTGCTTGAGGTCAAGGAAGTACCTTTCCATCTTAAGCTAGAGGGTGCGCAGAAAATATTTATTGAAAAACATTTTTTTGAAATCCTTCCTTTACAATGCCTCAACATCCTCCTCAGCATTTACATTTTTGATATATGTCCACCAATGATTGGCATCACCCTCTATAAGATAATCATCTAGTAGAACCTTCTCTTGTTTGGAACATTGAATGATGGAAAAGATCTTTTCAATGGAGTTGATCCATTTTTTGGAGATTGAGTGATCAGATGATCCATTAAAAATAGGAGGCCTTTGTTTCATGAAACATTCGATAGAAACATGTTCTTTCTTGGGGGGGGGGGGGGGTTGAATGTTCCTCTTAAACCAAATTTCTATTCCAAGCTTAAGTTAACTGAGAGAGTATTTTGACAATGTTCATGATTACCGCTCCCATCAGATTGGTTATATCATTATAACAGTGATCACATTGATCTTCACATCAGTTGTTAGCCTGAGTCCTCCTATTACCGGCCATTGGATAGAATAAAAATAATTTTAGGGTTAACACATAAAGTGTAATCCAAGGACAAAACAGATGAATTATAAATATATTTTATTTCCATAAATTATGAATCTATAGGCTTCAATCTATGTTATCTCTAATCAACTTTCTAACATATATTCTCAGGGTAATTTTTTTATTTCCCTTAAAAATGGTCATACTAAGATTTTGAATTTATAGATGCATATCCTTTGGGTGTTTCGTAACCAAGAGTGCATCCAGGCCCATTGTTGTGTCCCAGGATACCCTGGTTTTTCGGGGTTTTCACCCCTAGAGACATCTGTTCCAGAGCTGCCTCTACATGCTCGTATCCAGATAGGAATGTATTTGCATGATAAACCACTTAGTCAATAATTACCCAAACATAGAGAAGTTTTTATTATACTTTGTCACGTATTTAAGGCTTCATTTGGGTTTTCTAATCCTAATCCCAAAAATAACTAAACTTGTCCTCTGATACCAACTATAACAACCTTGTTCTTTATTACACACTTAAAAATGATTAATTACATAAACTCGTCAATTTGATTCAACATTCATGATTTAGAGGTCTAGTATCTTTGGGGATTAGGAACATTACATATCAACATAAAACATGAAACACAACATCTTTATTGAAAACATCCTTTACATGACAACTACATTCCCTCATGTGTATCATTGCATGGGATAACCTAAGGACATGCACAAGAAAAGGGTGAGCTATAAAGCTCACTAAGGTAATAAATATGTAATAACATGAGTAATAAAATAAGTGTTATACAATAGGCAAATCAATGGAGTACAAGATAAACCTAAACATAAAGGCATGATAAATCATGATAATCATAATATGGAGATGTGCAATAACACATAACATGGAATTAGCATGGGCCAAGGCTCATTGCACATGGATCATGAGTAAACCCTAATTGCACATTAATAATGAGTAAACCCTCTTTTCAATTGAATTATCATGAGTCAACACCCATTTCACATGACGTATCATGATACTATACTTTACCCAATGCATTGAAGCGCTATTAGGGTGCACCCTTCTTAGACATTTCATTTCATGCATAAGTGTGCCACATGGATCATATAGCATGAAATCAATCAACATTATATGTTATTACATGATTAAGTAATGTCGAATAAATACATGAAAGTACCATTAAATTTATATATGAGAATAAAGGTGAATAACCTTGATAGAGACATGGGTTTGGTATTCACTATACTATGTTCTTGTCTTGAAAAAAAATGTGGTGCAATTTCGGCAGCATAACGGCGTGACATAAGAATTCATAAAAATGGTTAATGAGAGAGAAATGGATGTTTCATCATATTTAAATGTAATTTAGAGTAACGGGGTTTTATATATACATGTCCCAAAAATTTTAATGGAATTTAGATACATAATACAAAATAATTTCTTGAATTTAAATGAGGAGTGGGAAATTCCTTACGGAATTTCAGCATGGTAACGAGTGTACATGGGAGGATTTAATGATAAAGAAATTGGTTCTATCATTATTGAAACATGAAGAGGGGGTATGGGGTAGGTGATAAAGCATACCCCAACATTTATTATTGAAAATAAAAGGGCATAATAATATATGGAAACATGGACATAAATAAGGAAAGTGAAATCACTTACTTGGAAGTGTGATCCCAAAGGCCTTGGAGAGGCTTGAGAGAGGCTTCTTGGGAGCATAGGGTGCCTTGGGAGGATTCTAGAGAGATTAGTGAAGAGGTTGGACGAACCCAAAAGGATTTTAGTGAAGAGGAGGAGCGATCATGGGGGGGTTTATATGGGAAATGAGAAGGAATTCTTTATATTTAGGTATGGGACACCTCACATTAAACTAATCAAAACCACAAACCAGCCCATGGGTTTTCCCATGGTTTTTGCCAAAGGTGAGTGTAAAAAAATATTTTATAAGGAAAATGGCAAAAATTCATAAAATAATAGGGTTTTTATGAGGAGGTGAGTCACACTAACAAGGAAAAAATTTAGAAAGAAAAAAATTTTATAAGCCTTGAAGGGTCCACTAAAGCCTTGTAAAATAAATCAAAAAACCCAAAATAACATTATTTTAGAGTTAAAACACATATAAGCATAAAATAATGTTTATATTATTTTATTAAATCACTATTGGGTCATTATGATATCATAAAACACATTATATATTTAAATGGTATTTAATTTTTACTCAAAAAAATCGACTATCTCAAAAAATTATGAAACATTCACTGTTGGATATTTTTAATGTCCTGATTCGAAAAATGAAATTCATTTTATCTGAATAATTTTATAAATATGTGAAATTTGAATTTTATAATAATAACTGACATTTATGAAAAATTCATGGGTTTTGACTAAAACAACTTTCAAACCTTAATAAAAATTACAGTGGAATTCATAAAATTATACGATCATTTATATTTAATAAAATGTAATTTAATAATAATAATAATAATAATATTTTAAATTATTATTTAATTTAAAAATCTTTTAATTGGTCAAAATATATTTTTTAGTTTAATATTAACTAAAAATACTATTTGTGCTTTAAAAAATATATATACAAAGTAACAATAATAAAATGAATGTAAAATATTTAATAAAAAATAATGTACAAAGTCATAGTTCTAGGGTCATGTTACATAACCCCATAAAACACCTGCCTAAGACCTTATGGTAAGGAGCGTGATGGTCACAAACTCTTGGGGTGGCTCGATTAACATTTCTCGAGTGGTAATCTTTATCAAAGTCCACTTCTCTCGTAAGAGATTCCACTCGAGATAAACATTTTCAAGCTCATCTTGGGCTTGGTCAAGAGTGAAGCCCAATGATGCCACCTCCTTTTAGAGCTCTGACAGATGGGTTTCATATGGGGCTTTTTGACTAGATGAGGGCATCACTTCCTTTGTCTGAGTAAATTAGATTTCTTCAAGACCTATATTGATACTAATCATGTGATCACTGTTCAATGAATATACTAGCAACAGTCACAATTATTATTGTTATTTTGGAATCCAAAACATAGAACCAAATAAGTGCCTACATTTTACATAACTATAATAAGCCATTTAAATAGTCCATGTGTTATTTTCATTAATGAATTATTGGTTCATTACATAATGTTTTTCCTGATGACGTTCTTGGAAAACCTCTACATAGAGTAGACATTACATCGACCTATACCTAGGGACAACACCGATATCTACACCAGCATATTCGATGGCTCCTGTGGAGATTTGGGAGTTGCGGGTGCACCTGGAGGACTTGCAGGGAAAGGTGTTTCTACGGCCCAGTGTTTACCAATGGGCATCCTCGATCCTATTCTCCAAAATGGTGGATGGGAGCTTGAGGTTTTGTGTAGATTATCAGTTCCTGAACCAGGTGACTGTGATGAATAAGTATCAACTCCCAAGGAATGATGATCTCTTCGAACATATGATGGGATCTTAATGTTTTTTGATGGTAGAACTCAGATCTGGCTATCATCAACTCAATGTATGGGATGAGGACATACCAAAAATAGCCTTTAGATGACAGTATTCTCCTTATGTGTTCTTGGTGATGCCGTTCGGTGTGACCAACACTCCAGCTGTGTTCATGGGGCTCATGAATAGGATCTTTCAGATATACCTTGATCATACTGTGCTGGTTTTCATCGATGACATCTTGATATACTCAACATTAGAGGAGGTGCATGCCACACCCCACATATTGTCCTCGATACACTCCGAGAGCACGAGTATCATGGAAATCTCTCAAAGTACCAGTTCTAGATATGGGAAGTCCACTTCCTGGTGAATGTTATATCCAAGGAAGGAGTTGCAATGGATCTAGAAAAGATCATGGTATTACTTGCATGGGATCCACCCTAAAGTGTGACCGAGGTGTGATGTTTCTTGAAATTCATTTGGTACTACTAGAGAATTATACCTGACTTTTCTAGGGTAGCAGCACCATTTCCATCATTGAAGAAGAAGGGGAAACCGTTCTTGTGGAAAGAGAAGTGGGAGCAGAATTTCCAGGAGCAGAGGCAAATACTGACGAGTGCTCCCATATTGAGGTTACCAGAAGAGGGGGTTGGGTAAGTAGTTTACTGTGAGGAAATAGGGACTATACTAGGTAGTGTCCTAATGCAAGAGAAAGTGATGATTGCCTAAAGCTCACGGTAGTTGAGACATCATGAGCAGAACTATGCTACCAATTAATTGGAGTTTTAAGTAGTTTCCTTTGCACTGAAGATGTGGCGACACTAATTGATGGGTGAACATTTTACTCTTTACTCTTATCAGAAGAGACTTAGGTATATCTTCTCACAGAAGGACTTGAACCTGAGACAACGATGATGGCTAGAGTTCCTATTGATCTATGAAATTGAGATAGTCTATACTCTTGGGATTTAGAATGTAGTAGTATATGCACTCAGCCGGAGGTATGACCTACATTTGTTGAGTGATTCGATAGAGTAGTTATCCATGTTGCAAATATCCACTGTGGATAGAGATAGAGTATCTTACCTCCCGTATAGGACTGTAACTACCTCAATTCTTCAGTGATCTTCGGAGGCAAAGTTTGGGGACATAGACTGTGAGGCCCGACATGCTCATATTTCCACAATACAGGCTCCTGATGGATTTTCTGATGGTGAGGAGCTTTCCGTCCTCTTTAGAGGATGCACTATCGTACCAAGGACTCTACGGGAGGAGATGTTGAGGGATTACCATAAATCCCCTTTATTAGTACATCATGGAGTAGCAAAGATGCACCAGGACCTCTGGCATAAGAACTAGTTTCTAGGGATGATGGAAGAACTGGCAGAGTTTGTATACCTTTTCCTCACTTGTCAGTAAGTGATGGTTGAGCATCAGGCTCTAGCTGGGTTACCTCATCCACTTGAGGTACAAGAGTTGAAGTTGGATGGTAAATCCATGGACTTCCTGATAGGGCTATCATGTTCAACTGGGGGCCTCGATTGCATCTCGGAGATCATTGACCGACTCACCAAGTCAGACCACTTCCAACCCATCCAAAATAGGGATCAGTAGAGAGCATGGGACACCTCTATGTGTGAGAGGTAGTGCGACTTCATGGACTGCCATCGAAGATCTTATTATATCGTGACACACTTTTGACCACCCTATTGTGAAAGGGATTATAGGAGTCATTCAGAACTCATCTATGCTTTGACACCGCCTTTCACCCTCAGAAAAATGGTCAGACGGAGCTGACCTTACAGACACATGAGTCCATGCTTCGTTCTTGTGTCCTCAATTTTTTCCACAGTTGGGAGGACCACCAGCCACTACTAGAGTTTTCATACAACAATAGTTATCACTCCACTATTATCATTTCACTGTTTGAGACCTTTTACGAGTTCCCATGCAGATCACCTCTTTGCAGGACTGACCCCGGGGAGTCAACACTTGTGCGCCCAGAGTTGGTATAGGCTACCATAGAAAAGGTGTAGATCATCCAGGAACAGCTAAAGACTATACAAAGTAGGTATAAGTATTATGCTGATTGGAGATGGAGAACCTTGGAGTTCTAGGAGGGAGACCTTGTCTTCCAATGGTTCTCACCTTGTTTTGAAATAAGAAGGATTGAATAGGGTAGCAAGCTGTCTATGAGGT
This sequence comes from Viscum album, assembly GCA_963277665.1. Lineage (NCBI taxonomy): Eukaryota > Viridiplantae > Streptophyta > Magnoliopsida > Santalales > Viscaceae > Viscum > Viscum album. The sequence goes on along the minus strand of OY728121.1, from coordinate 1,195,944,627 downwards.
TCGTCAGACCTTCCCAGATCCTCAATAGAGTAGGCGATGTGGCGTACCATCATGATCTTCCACCAAAGATGCACCAGGTGCTTAATGTATTCCATGTGTCATAGCTAAGGAGATATATATTTGATCCATCACACATTATCAACAAGGTGGAGCTCGACATCGATGATGGGGTGACGTTTGTAGAGTTCTCAGTGGAGATAGAGGATTGATAGAAGTGGCTCGTTCATGGGTGATCGATTCCTCTAGTAAAAGTTCATTGGCAGCATGAGAATCTCCCAGATGCACCTGGGAGTAGGAGGCTCAGATGTGTGTTCAGTACCCCCATTTGTTCCCTTTGTTTTGTTGTAGATTTTAGGGACGAAAAGCCCTAAATTCGGGAAATTTAAAGACTCTAAAATTCAATGTAATTTATTTTTAAATTTATTTGGGAATATTAAGAGTCTGGAAAAATCGACGCCATGTGATTCCAAGGGCCGGTGTGCCAGTAATGAATTTCTGAACATTTTTGAAGGAATGTTCAGTGAACGCACATGCAGTGTTTTCTATATTTTGAACCGGTGCATGAATTAAAAATACAAGGTAACCATTGAATCCACAACGCTGGGATTCTCTTTATGAAAGATTCACTTATACTGGTGTACGTCCGGAGAAAATGTTAAATTTTGGAATTTACAGAAAAAAATAACACAACATGTTATTTTATTTATTTTCCTCTAGTGGATGAGCGGTTGTGGTGGGGATCGGTGACTTGTCAACATAATCAATGGAATGACTCTCTATTATTTGTAACAACATTGTTGGGGATTTAAGAGGTTCATTTATTAAATTTACAACATTATTTCCATGGTGCATTACTCACTTTTCCCCCCTCTATTAAATTGAGGCTCGGGGTGGAGTATTGGCATGGTTTTACCAAGAAGGGAACCTCTGGAAAAGTCATGTGACCTCTTCCACCAGTGGAGGAAGGAAGCATGGGTGGTGATGATCCGGGATCGATGAACGCTGATGAACTCACTCCAATGTGGACTCTCCTTCTGTCAACAATCGTGATACCTCTAATAGTTCAAGATGAAGGGGTTTTCATTTAATTCAAAACATTCCCACATTTCTTCTCCTAGTTCTTGAATTTGCAGGTGATTCATGTGGGGGATTCGAACGGGGATTATAATTATTTATTTTTATGTGATTATAATTTACCCCAACTTTTTATAATGTTAATGCAGAGGGAGTGGGCCAAGAAAACAAGGCACAAACACTCCACTGATTTTTTTTATTGCTTTCTTTGGAGCTGGGTTGTTCCAACTTCACAAAAACATTAATCCAAGAGGTGTGAAATGATGGAGGCATCCCAAGAGGACTGTAGGCATGTATGAAAGGAGGAAAGTTCCACTTAAGCTCAATTGATGGAATGAAGTAGAAGCTTCGACGTGACACCAGTGTGGTTATGCATCAGTTGAGGGCGGCAACCGCCAACCTCCGACTGTGGTGGAAGTGCAGCGTCGCTCAGCGCCGTAGTGGTCGGACATGCGGCCTGTAGCAGAGGTAGAGTTGGAGCATCATCACGCGTCGCGTTGTAGGAATCCATGGCAATGCAGGGGACCTGCTCCCTGTAGGTCCCATGGGTGATGAAGCAGCGCCACATGACACTACCAATAAAGGATATGAATGGCTCCTATGAGCTGTTCAGATGCAGTAGACCTCACGACGCCACATGGTTTATGCTAGCCAGTGGGCAACACCGCCATGGACCAGCCCTCCAAGGGTGGTCCAAGGTGGTCTGGGCCAGTCCATGGCCTCACCCACCCAAGCCAGCCTAGGCCGGGTCAGATTTGGCCCAATTTGGTTTGACCCGAACTGAGTCGGGTTTATCCAAACTAGGTCAGGTCGGTCGAGGATAGGCCAGGCCTGGTCTGTTCGACCAATCCGGACCAGACTGAGACCCCTCTAGCACCCAAGTTCACATAAGTGATCATATATTGTGAACCAGATGTCCTTATGATGATCTATCTGTGGTTCGGGGATCCTTAAAGCTAGATGGTCCTTTTGGGATACTCCATGGGAGTTTTGGTAAAAGATAAAGTTTGGAATGCTTGGATCAACACCAAATCTAACATGGCCCTCAGTACTGAAATGCCAATAACGTACAGACTGAGTATCCAGTTTGCGCGCCATCTATTGCATTGGAACCCTGATGATGTGACGGATCACTAGGTTACTTATTTTTTGGACTCTGTGTTGGTTGAAATTCGACTAATGGCTTGAGGAGTGGTCTCCCATAATCAAGCATACTATAAGTGGGAATCTAGTGGCTGGTAGTGAGGAGGAGGTTAGAGACATATCCTACGTAGGTTGGTACTGAGCGATCCTGTGTGGATCAGAACCTATCGATCCTATGTGGAATATCAATATGTTACCTGACGTGCAATAGCCTTAGAGAGGCCCATCATGAATCTCTGACATACCAATCCTATGTGGATGAGATCATGTGTGGGTTAGATTCGATGTGGGTCTTACGGGGGTTAGTACCTATCGACTCCATGTGGTTTAGAACATGTGTGGGTCTTTTAAGGGTCAGTACCTACCGATCCTATGTTTTTCAGACTTGGTATGGTCAGTAGTAGAGACTCTCGATAAAATAAGATGATCTAGCTTCTCTACTAATCACCATTACTTATGTGCATTACTTTTACCTTTTTTGAGATATTTTTATTTCATTGTACATTAGGTTTGATATCATGCTTTGTGTTTTTTCATTGTGGAATTCTGTGACACCTTCGAGGGTCTTGGTGTCCCAACTGGGTATTGTTATACCCACCCCTACATGGGTTTCGCCTGCACCGTGTTGTGTCTTGTGCACATGACGGGAAGCAGGGCTGAGACTTGAGGGAGCACGGACTAGGTGGTACATGGAGGATATTGGCTGACATGAAGATCAATGGAGATGATCTTTACCTACACTTTAGGTATTATCCTTGGGGGATGATTTTAGGGGATGTTTTATGTCTTTTAGTATTAGTTATATTTTTCAGTTGGGCTTGTATTCAAGCCTCTTTTTCATTTAGTACACACCATTACTACTGTAGTTTTACATCGTGGTTGTATATTTTTATGTTCATGGATAGTGTGTTAGTACAGGTTTAAAAGAAATTCCTTCCCGTTTTATGGATACACCTTTCTGATGCTCATTTCTAACCCTAGGCCTATGCAAGGCGGGCATGGGGTAGTCACGACAGGGGCCCCAGGGGATGGGTTATAATAAAATTGAAGTTAAAACTTTTATACTCTATGGTCTCCACTACCCATTCTCTTAGTGAAAACCTTTATTCACTTCATTGGTGAGCACAAGAGTTGGTTAAGGTGTATGTTATGAATCTTATATTTTGAAAACTAATTAGACATAATAACAATAACTTTATCTCTAATAATCATCTTTTTTCTCATAATAACCACATTCTCTATAACATTAAATTCTAACATGATTCTTTTTGGTTCCTCTGATTGACTAAAACAAAAAAAGGATAGTGTGAAAAATACTAATCATAGTGGGAAACCAAATGATCCAGAAAAACCATTTATATGATGGATAAATCATGAAACCTCATCAATCTGTGACACCTTTAGATCATCCTAGGTCATCTGTGATTATCGTCTATTCAAATTGTTCAAAATGGTAATTAAATAAAATTTCAATTATCCTAAGCATATCCTCCCAGAGTTTCAAACTAGTTGTGCAGCAAGGCCTCATTTTCATGAACTAGGTGGTGATTTAGTTAAATGCAGATGTTCCATTTTTAGACTTATTACTCAAAGGTAGAAATATTACAGATCCACATGTACTTGTTGAATCCATACGAGGTTGTAATCTTGTGTAAAATAATTTAATCTCTTCATTACAAAAACATTAGGATGTTATCCTATACTTCGATTTATCCCTAGAGTTTTCATCAATATTTTCTAACACTACTCTCCATATATTGACTAATCCTTTTCCATTATACCAACTATAGAGACTGAGAATTTTCATACATAAATATTAAACAAAATTATAATAATGTTCATTACATTTCATAAATTTACTCACAATGATAATTAAGGTTTTGTGCTATTATAGATTACATACACAATATTATTATTTCATGAAAAATATTAAACATCTCCCCCAAATATCTCCCCATGTAGTACTCTTCATTGACAATCCTTAGAAAAAACCATTCAATATAATGTAGGGGAATGGAAACCTAAGAATAAGTAAGCATAGATTCTCAGTAAGGGTAAATATGAGATATATTAATATATGATCATTTGAATTCATAATATAAGAATGAGGGTAAGATATTCATTGCATAAAACATTATTATTTCAAAATACATGGATCATAAGAGTGATAAGTCATCATAAATCAATCATAACCCAAAATATATTTTCATAATAGTTTAGCACCATCATAAGTATAGAAAAAATTTAATATTTCAAGGTTTACTATCGAGACAATAAAATAATAATCTATTAGGAATAACCCTTACATCCCATATTGAATCATTCAGATAAAATTGCATCCAATAGTTATATAATAATATGTAAAACATTAACAAGTGCATTGGAAAGCTAAAATAATCTCGCCCCCGATCCAAATGATTCTTTGTTGATCTCGGTGATTTTTTTTGTTTTTTTATTGGGGTTTTTGTATTCCTGTTAATGGTTCAAATTTGGTGGTTTGAAGTATGGTGTCGGCATAGGGAACATTTCTAGAATGATGAGGATTGCAGTAGTGTTGGTGAGTGTCAACAGGTCAGATTATGGTCAGTTTCCTCCCTTGTTATGGATTCATCGGTGGCTCTGAGTTAGGGAATTCATTTCATGGTGTTGGTGGGATTCGGTGGATTTCATGGGGGGGGGGGGTACTCTAGTGTTTCTGTGTTTAGGGGATGGTTTTGAGGGTCACATCATTGTGTATTCTTGGGGTGGTTGTTTCTATGGGTGGTTTTGTTTCAGACTCTTTTTTGGATATCGAGTTCCCTAGTTTGTGGTCACATACGTTGATGGTATTGCCATTGTTTTGTCCCAGGAAGCATGTTTTCTCTCTGCTGTGGAATCTATGCTTCCACTGTTCTCTCTAAGGTGGATCTATATAGTGGTCTTGAAGGTTCTTGGGTTCTGAGGTTGAGAAGGTTTCTTCGGAAGGTAGATGAAGATCAATCAGTGACGGTGAGGTATGGTACAATTTTGGTGATGATGATGTTGGGTCTGGGGGTAAGGGTTGTAGACAAGGCACTATGGCTAACAACAACTTGATGCGATGAGGGTTGTGTAGTCAGTGTGGGTTTGTGGTAGTGTTATGTGCTCTGGTGGTTTCTTCTTCCAGGCGTGGTGGTGATTCAGGTGATTCTGGATTGATGTTTGGTAGGGATGATGATGGTGTGATGATGACCACTATTTTTTACGATGGCAATGTCAGTGTAATATTAGATGGTGTGTGATTTGTGAGATTTGGTTTTCGTGGTGATGAGCATCGATTTAAATTTTGATTTTGGTTTCATTTTAAATTTTGAATGTGTATGGTGTAATCGAACTGGAATGGTTACCACTTTTCCTATAAAGTGGCCTTTTATGAAAATAAAAAATTGATTGGGCCAAAAAATTGATCTCACCTGTCCTCGATTTATAATGGAACCACCAATATGTAGTTTATAATAGAATCAGTTATCCATTTTTTATAACAAAACCACCCTTCCTAGGATTATAATGAAACCACCCATCACATAATTAAAATGATAATTATTTGTGACACAAGATCCGAAAATAATTTTTATATCACTACTACAAAATTGCCCTTTAATAGCACTAGAAATGACCTTTATCAGTGATAAAAAGCACTAATAATAAAAGTGTGTTTAATTGCCTAAAACTCTTATCAGTGCTAAAAATGTGATGTCAAAGTCCCCCCTTAACAGTGCTAAAAAAGCACAGCTAAAAGGATCATTAATCAGTACTTTTTTTGATCTGATAAAGGCTCTTCTAATAAAGTGTATACAAATTTTTTCCCCATGCCCACCCCCACCTTTATCATCACTTCCCATCCGCCCACCCCTTTATGAGTTCTTCCCCCACCCTTTATCAGCGCTTTAGATAATACCAGCCACCCACATGCACCCCAACCTGTAGTGAGTTTTGAATCTAATACCTCCTTCATATGCATCCATGAACATTATCACTACCCTATACTTTTTTGTTGTACTTTTTTTGATATATCTATACATTTATATATATTTCGTCACATTTTTTATCCATATATTTATATATATGTTTATATATTAATAAATATATTTTAAATTTAAATATTGTTAATTAATTTATTTATTTATAAAATTAAATTTTTATGTGTGAATATATAAAAAATATCTATATAATGTTATATATTTGATTATAAATAATAGTACACACCATATAACAATTTCTAGCAATGGGTGTTTGGGGTACGATGTAGAACGTATCCTTGAGTGACTCGGTGAAACCTCGTGATGTAAAACCTGATCCACATGACCTCAGAGATATATTGATCTCAACCTACTAATATTATTGAGATTTGGAATCCATTGATTTGGAATGGGAGTGCTACTCTGACTCAATCTCTCCATAAACGATGGAAAGAAATCCATTGTAGGAAATTATACTAACCAAGAACCTAATGTTAAAGCGAAGGGGATATAATTCATTAATGCTCTAAAGGGATCTAATCTTCCCAAATTAACATTTTTCAAGACTCCATTGTTCATAGAACTAGAGGATGGAGGATTCTCGGTTGAGCCTAATCCCAAAGCACATCAACAACAGAACCAAATTTGATTGTTTTCAATTATGGGTTACATTGCTTACATAAAATGTGATAAACCCTGGTCGTATTTAGATCTTAAGCCAGATATTGCCCAATATTATGGATTTAAAAATTGGAAACTCATCCTATTAGCAAAATGTTATTTTCATATCTTTTTTACCTCTTAGGATGATTTAGAATGGGTATGGTGTCTTGGTAATATACAAACCAAACCTAGCCTACTACGTCTTTCTGAATGGGACTTTCCTTTATCCTGAACTCCCATAAGAAAACTATGGAATATCTTTGGGTTAGATTTCATAACATTTTTTTTCTGGAACCCAATATTTTTTAATGATATAACATCTTATATTGGAACTAATCTAAATATTGACTAGAGAACTTTAAATGGAGAATTAGGTCTATTTTCTAGAGTGGTGGTTGAAATCAATCTGGCATCTAAATTGCCACAAACCATTTCATTCTATTCTAAATCTTATAAGATCAAAGTGAGGATAGATTATGATAGAATACCTCCATTAAGTTACTATTGAAAAATCATACGACATTCAACTCGAAACTATTGGGTGGTCCATAAATAGGTCTCCCAATTGAATTCCACTAAATGGACTGAAGCTAAAAATCAGAAAAATTATAAGGGTCTCAATTTAGATAATCCTCAACCCTCTAGGAAGAAGAATGAAAAATGGATTGTCAAATCGACTAAATATGAACTTCATAGTGGTTGAGGTAGGAAAATATTGGGTTGACATAGTGGAATAAAATGAAAATGAAGGTGAAGAACAAAGTATAATTGAGGAAACTGAAGCTATATTCACAGATGTCTTAAAGTTTTCCGAATAAGAGCCTAAAATTTTAATTTTAGATTCAAGAATCAGACGACCTAACATCCCAGGACAATCAATTATTTCTCAGGGGATTCCATAGAATGAATAATAGTGTAAAACACACTATCCTCTTCCCCCAATGCTTGTAAGAAAGGAGGATACTAATCTGTATCTCCACGATGAATTAGATGATCTTATGATGGATGTCATACAATCTTCACTAGAACCTATCTATATAGTAGCAATGGCCTATAAGAAAACTTTTAATCATTCCAATCATATATCAAGTACTTATATGTTTAAAATTTTTGAGGCAGGTTATGAAGACCTAAATTACAAGGTTGATTCTACTACTCAAACCCCTATCTGTACAGATGATAGGTAGGTTGACAAGGGAATTATCCCTTGATATCATGGACATCCTTCTCTCTATTCGGGTAGTGGCATTCAGTATGATAACATGACAGAATATGGTCCTTTGGTTTATGCTCACAACAATAAGGGTGCGACTAGGTAGAATGAAACCAATCCCATTATAGTATTGGATAGGATGAATATAAAGAAAACCCTACCCAAAAAAATTTAGGTAACTCAAATACTTTAGCTCATAACATGCACATTGTATTTAGTACATGCAATAAGTATGTCACTATTTTTTCCTCAAAATATGAAAATCTAAATGTTGTGAATAATGTAAATCTCCTGATTAGTAGTTCTATGATCACACCTATTAAATATGTTGTTCAAGAACATTCAAAAGAAACCTTGAATACAGGTACTTCTATTATTACATAATAAATTTTTAATAGTACTAATGAGAAAAAATATTACCCAAACCTGTCCAATAATTTTAGAAGATCTTCTAGAAAAAAGTGCTTATTGGGTATAAAAATGGGGAGTTCTAACTCCAAACATAGGTACAAACGATGATCCTTTTTTGTAATTTTCTTGGTTTTTCAAAACCTAACACTTTTATTGTTTTAAAAATAATTCAAAACATTTATCATCCTTTTAGTTTTTTAAATTACTAAACTTGAGATAAATTTATCTTTTAATTTACCACATCTTAGTCAGTTTGGATATATTTTTATATGTATGAGTAAAAATAGACCTACTATTGAAACTCTTTGGATTTTCATGCAACTATCTTTGCAAAATGTTAATATTGTCTATATCTTTGGGAAAAGACATACCTGTTATTTTAATTTAGATCATACACATATATTCTATTCCTTTATTTATGAATAGAACAAAAATCAATAAACGAGGTCTCTGTGGGAGGACCTCTCTTATCTGAGTTTCATTATACATTACACCTGGTTTGTTATTCGGGACTTTAATGTTATCCATACTTCATGTGATAAAATGGTCCCATCCCACTCTACTATCTCTATGATAGAATTTATATTTTTATTTGAGGATAGAAACATTATTGAAATTACTCTCACTACTTCCAAATACACCTAGTAGAGAAGAAACTACCACAATAGGGTTTCCAGTAAAGTGGATAGATTATTCACAAATGATAATGATATAGAAAAACATGATACCATTTCCAGCACCACTCTCCACAACACTTAGTCTGACCATCATCATATTATTGCCACTATTTATTTCAGAACCATGAACCTCCCTTTACCATTTAGATTCAAAAATTCATTGTTCGTGGACCCTAAATGTGGTAATCTCATTAAAAAAATTTGGTTCTCTCTCACTCATTAAAATGATGCCTTTTTTCTATTCTTTTAAAATAAAATATCTTAAACCAAATCTTAAGGGTTGGTGCATCTAAAAAGGAAAACCAACTGACAATGAAATCCAATATCTTTTAAATGAACAATATCATCTTAAAAACAAAAACACCAAGTCTGATTTCACTACTGATCAGAATTATGAAATTAACATTTTTATGTAACATAACTCACTCATCACCTTAAAGACAACACACGTAAACAAGCTTCAAAATAATGTGGTTATCTGATGGTGACAGAAACACCATGTTCTATAACTCTCTTCAAAGAATTAGAAAAACATACAGGCCTTTATATTTTCATTATGAAGGGGACAAACCATTTGGATAATAAGGATGATATTTCTAGTCATGGTGTCTCATATTTGGAATCCATTTTTAAAGTCCCTGACAAAAATAATGATCTATTACACGATTTCATGTTATTTGTTGTCAATGAGGAGGATAACACTTTTCTTTTAAGAATTCCTCCTGAGCAAGAAATCTATGACATGGTTTTTATCTTGATCCCAGATAGTTCCTTGGGTCATGATGGATTTAATAATGGATTCTACCATAAATATTGGGATTTTATTCAAGATAATGTTTTCAAACTCATCAAGTATTTCTTTTATTGGGGTTATTTACACCATGGGTTGAATTCATAATTCCTCTCATTGATCCCCAAGGCTGATAATGCCTCCTTATTTCATTTTTTGACCCATAGTTCAAATTAATACTCTTTACAAAATCATCACTCAAAATTCTTGCAAATAGGTATACTACCATGAATAAAAAAAATTATCTTGGGGAATTAATTTGGTTTCCTTAATGGAAGATCTATTCAGGATTGCAATTTTCTAGCCTATGAATGCACTAACATGTTAAACAACACCAACAAGGGTCGTAATATTTCTATAAAACATGACATTAGAAAATCCTTCGATTCCATGGATAGGAATTTCATATTTAACGTTCTCCAGCCCTTTGGCTTCAATAATTATTTTATAACTAAAATCAAAACCTTGTTCAACTCGGCCTCCATTTATATCCAAGTCAATGGATATCCTAGAGTATATTTCAAATACAACAAAGGTGTTAGACATGGTGACCCCCTTTCTTCCATTCTCTTCTCCATTGTAGAGGACTACATAAGTATATTGCTCACTTGACTTATGGATCAAAGTAAACTTAAATTCATCCATGCATTTGGAAATGTTAATTCCCCCACACATATTTTTTATATGGATTACAGTGTGATAAAATAAACATTAAAACTCGAAAAAATTCTCTCTCTCACTATGATGAGGTCTCGGGACAAATCATTAGATGAAGAAAATCTTCTATCTTTTGGGGAGAAATTTTCCAGCTAATAGAAGATAAGATATTACTAATGAATTAGGCATTCATGAAATATATTTTCATATTATGTAACTTATTGTACCCATAATTTTGGGTAGACCCAAATATAACAATATCTTCAACATTTTTGGTTAATTCCATAATCATCTCTCTTCTTGGAAAGGTAAAACTCCATCTATGGCAGGCACAATCAGTCCTATCAAATCTGTCATTATCTAAAAAAGGGTATACTCAATGACTGTTTATAAATGGAATTCTGGTCTAATTAAAAAATGAATGTTTGCATAAATTTTATTTTGGTCTAACAGTAATCTAGATAGGAAATTTATGACTATAACTTGGTCTACATGTTGCAAACCATTGAACAAAAGTATCCTCAACATTAAAAATTTAAATTTCATTAATGGGGCCCTTCAATCAAGACTTACTTGGAACTTGATTCATAATTAATCTAAATATATTACATTCATCAAAAATAGTTTTCTTGATAATCTGATGAAAGGTCACATGAACTTTCTGAAATCTTCCATCATTCCCTCCATTAAAAAAGCAAATATCAAAATTTGGACTGACTCTAGATGGATGGTTTCTAGGAATTCCTCCATGATCATTAGGATGGATAACAGGACTGGTACTCATCTAATTTATATGATCCCCACTAAACCATATCATGAAATCACTAATAACACTATCAATTATTTCATTAACTCTCATCTAGATAGTCTCCTTAAGAATGTTGTGCATATCATTGACAACTATCCTTTTTTAAGCACAGGTGACTTTCTAATCTAGGAGCCTTCACACAATGGTCTGTTGAATTCAAAAATATTTTATTCCCAGTATTTTTATAAATCTAGAAATGATTTTAGCTAGATTAAAAACAAGGATAATATTTGGATAAATCCTCACAACATACTCTTTTATGGAATTTTGTTTACAACAGGATCCCAACAGATACTTTTCTGTAATGTTTTTGGATCCACAATTACTCAAAATGTAATCTCTGTAATCAAAATAGTTAAGATTATAACTATTTATTTCTTTCTTGTGCCACTATAACAACAACAAGGAACTATATTTTTGGAATTTTTTATTTCAAATGGATGATTCTTGACTCTTTCAATGCTCAGCTAAAGCAATGGGTTCATACAGATAACTCCATACAAATCAAGAGAATATTTATTTCTGAAGTTGTGGACCTTCATCCTATGATCTGGTATCATATAAATGAAAATTTTCAGAATAGTTTCTCACTTAACATTATTTCTTGTTGGATGTATCTACACATTTCTATTCATGAAGCGGATTTGATTTAGATTGGATTCTCAACAACATAGTGAATATTTTTATGATTCTACAGTGTCTTCAGGTTGACTATATTTATCGCAAACCACGACACACCCTTGAGGTTTTCTAGAAACAAAAATTCTCTTGATGGATCAAAATATATGTTCATGGCACTTCTAAAGGAAATATGGCCCTTCGAGATGTGGTGGCATCTACAGGGATCACCTCGATCAGATCCAAGGGTTATTCTTTGGATGTTGTGGGATTGCCTCATCTTTGGTAGCTTAAATGATTAGTGTGATTAATACTATTTCATTCACTAAGAACAATGTTTGGAATAACATATGGATTAAATTTTATTCAACTACCATAGTGCAAGTGATATGGAATGGTGTGACTCATATGGATGGGTCAACAACTACATGGTGGATGGATTGTCTCTATTCGCTATGTGTCATCTATCATATTACCCCACATATCTATCAAGAAGTGAATACGGTTGTGGATGGCCTTGACAATAAAGTATTAAATCATTATATTACTTAGCTGGATGATCTACCAGATGAATTACAACCCAATTATGTGAAATATTGTAATAGGATCCCATCTCTTAGATTCATGTAACCTCTTTTTATATAATAAATTTTTCTTTGGTCTTTTGGATAAAAAATCACATTCTTCAAAAAAATAGTACACTATGGAAAATAAAAAAACATAAAAACCATAATATAAATATGAATTTGAGACCAGGGAATAAATTCATTCCCCACCAGTAAAGGGAAAAACACCCCCATTAATGAGCCTAAAATTCCATTGAATGTTTAAAAATATGGGAACACTAACTAAAAACCCAGTTTTGGAGGCCTTCATAGCTATTTCTGTCCTCTAAAAATATTGAATGGGGTCCCCCTTGTTAAAAAGACATACATCTCATCGCATGATTCAATTTGATATGTGGTACAGCTCAAATGGACACTCAGATCAAAAGTTACGATCGATTGAGGTTTGACTTTCATCTTAAAATTAATTGAGATATTTTATTTTATTTTTTGATTTTTTTATCTTAAAATTTATATTAAATGGCTGTTAAAAGGTAATAATAATAATAAAATTAATAAAAAAATTTGTCATTTTATAATCCATTTTCACTAAATATCTTATATTTTAAGTGTAAATTCCAATTTACCTTATCTATAACATATTTCAAAAAATATATATTATAGTTAAAACAATATATATTTATATATTAATAAATGTTTTAATGATTTTTTTAAATTATACATTTATAAGTGCTTATAAAAAAGTGCTGAAAAATGTCCCCCTTTAAAAATGATTTTTTTTGCACTACCAAAGGGGGTCTTTAACATTGTTTTTAGCTAGAGCTATTAAGGCCATAGCCATAGATAAAAGTATTTTTTTATCAGTGTATCATCAAATCATAACCCGTGAAAAGAAAATAGGTTTCTTAAACATTTCATCAAATCATTATCGAATAAACTAGGAAAATAAATAGGATTCATAAACATCACATCATTATAACAATAAATCTTATAAAGAAATAATATGGATGCAATCATTAGATCATAACCCTAGGAAATAATAATAAATATCTAAGTATTTCATCATTGAGTAATATTCCCTTATAAGATTAATAACACCGTTATTTATAAAAATACACTATCCACTTTGAAAGTCACTTTTAAAAATAAAAATATTTCTAAAATACTATGGAAAACATTTTCATTTGTAATAATCAGGTAAACTTATAAATTACGCTTCAAATCACTAAGTAGTTATGATGGTGGGATATTCTGTTCATGCCGTATAATTTAAAATAAAACATTCCTTTTACATTTTTGGTAAAAGGTCAAAAAGTACCTCATTAGGAATATTATAAGAAGATCCCTTCTAAACTATTGTGTAAAAAAATAAATCATGAGTAAAAATTTCTGTAAAAATAATAATAAATATTAAAATTATTCTTTAATTTTTTTAGAAAACATGGATATGGAATAAAAAGTGTTTTTGATCGAGGTGTGAAATAAATTTGGTTTTCCCTTAAAAACATTATTTCAATCACTTGAATACATAAAATGAGTAAAATAAAAGTGAATAATCATTATCTAGAAATGGAGTAAAATAAAATTAGAGAGACTTATTAGATAAGGATTATAAAATTTCCTTAATTTCAATTCATGTTTAAACAATCCCAATTAAAATATGATTACAACATCAATTTTATAACTCATGGGTAACTTTACAATTAAAACCTTAGGAAAGTGACAAACCAATAAAGATAAGTATATTTGTAATGACCCGGACCACTCCGGTCCATTACATTGTGAAAATGTGGTGTTGGAGGTGTTCCGAGAGGTCATGGTGACTTATCCACAACACTTTGCCAATTTTCCAGTTCTATGAATAGTGTTTCCAGTTTTAAGAACAGTAACAGATCGGTCTGACAGATCGGTCTCACAGATCGGTCGGTCTGACAGATCGGTCTCAAAGATCAGTCTGACAGATCGGTCTCACAGATTGGTCTGATAGATTGGTCTGACAGATTAGTCTCAAATATCAGTCTTACAGATAGGTCTCACAGATCGGTCTGACATATCGGTCTCACATATTGGTCTAACAGATCGGTCTCACAGATCGGTCTCACAGATCGGTCTTACAGATCAGTCTCACAGATCAGTCTGATAGATGGGTTTCACAAAGCGGTCTAACAGATCGGTCTGACAGATCAATCTCACATATCGGTCTCACATATCGGTCTGACAGATCGGTTTTACAGATCGATCTGACAGATCAGTTTCACAAACCAGTCTTATAGATCCGTCTAACATATCGGTTTCACAGATCGGTCTCAGAGATCGGTTTCACATATCGGTTCAGTGTATAGTAACGGTAGGTGAATAGTGTTTCTAGATTCCTACAGTTTTTCCCCTTTTGACGTTTCCTTTGACGTAAAATACATTTAAAACCTTATTTTAAGGACTCTTAAGGCCGATTCAAATTCCATAAATCCTATATTAATTATTCCTATGGCCGGGATGTTTTTACTTGGCCAATCCATGTGGGTTAATGTGATCCTCTTTTAATACAGAATAAAGCGCATCTTAAACCATCGCCCCATTAAATCTTCAAAAAGGGACAAGATATCATTCTCCCTTGTTCTTCCTCTTTGTTCTCGGCTATGAGACGCTAGAACTTTTCAATCCTTCCCACAAGAGTTTCACAATCAAACTCTACTCCTCAGATTGGTTCCTCTCTATTTTGATGCAACCAAGTTGTGTTGATCCATCTTCGATATAAGGTATATTGTATCATCATTTTTTGGGGTTCATCTTCTCATGTTTTCCTTTCCATATTATACCATGTAATATCCAAGATTCTAATTGGTTTTTCTTGGGGTTTGGTTGGTGCTGTCATACCATGGAATCTTCAGGTGGATGCAGTTGTCACGAGAGGAGGATTGTGACCCATTGTTTGGATAAGGAACATCAAGAACTCTTCAAGGTCGGAGATTCGTGGCTTCTCTAGTTTTTTATGTCCAATCTTAGAGTTATAATGATTTATCCCTTTGGATAATAATGAAATTGACCTAATTAAATATTTGAACTGGATAAATAAATTGTTATCGCTCGTATGTTACTACCTTATGTTTTTCTAGATAGTGTGATATCTATGCTTGCTTTGCTTAGTTGTTTGTTCTTGATGGAAATTGATAAAGAACATAAAGCCAAACATAATTTATAATTTATTGGCTAAATATAAGGAGGCATGTAATTGAATCTGGTTGTTTCTGTTGTTGTAGATGTTCTAATTTTCAGTTAATCAAACTGGCATAGTAATCATGTTAAATCATTTATGATAGATTACTGAAAAGGTTTCCTAGAATTGGAACCTACGAATTGAATCTTTTAATTAAATAAGGATTAGAGAACTGGTTGGTCGATAAATTATAATGCTCGGTAGGGTTCTTAGTTACCCTCTTTTTCAAAAGGTCGATAGCCTTGTACTTTAGAGCCCTGAGTACTCATTTTGTATGAAGGAAGGATGCCTTGTTAAAGGGCCAAGAGCCCATTTGATGTGATGATTGACTTCATGCTTCTTTTTCTATGATGTGACCCTGGAGGGGTGTTGTGATATGTGGAGGCTGGGAGGCCTTGTGGTTGTGGCAGCGGATGATGCCTAGAGTGGCGAGATGCATCAGTTTATGCATGTGGGTGTCAGGGAGGACACCAAGGATGATGGTATGGGATGTATGTGATGGATGGATGTTGGTATTTTTTTGGTTGTTTATATGCTTTACTTTTTCCCACTGCTCAATGTAACAGGTCTTTCTTACCCTCCTTTCGAAGGAGGCAAAGACACGCGTGGTATGCCACGTTCTTTCCATTTTTAGCCTCTCGAGGGAGAATGGGTCTATGATCTTGCTATATGTGGAAAAGACTCGATGGGTAGTATATCTACTCACTGTTTTGAGCCCCTTTTGTGTTTAGTAGCATAAGATGCTTTTCTAGAATTCCTATAAATATGTGAAAGTAATTCTATAATCAAAGATTGATTAAATTGTGATAATCCATGGGGATGGAGATGTTGGAATATAAAGGTGATGTTGAATCTTAAAAGGAGTAGTTGATTTTGAATGTGATTCCAATTCAGTTTAATGTGTAATTTCTCATGTTTAATTAATGTTTAAATAATTAATTAACTTACAGTGGAATCGATAAAATGAGAATGAATAAATCTAATAAATCCCTTAAATGGTTGTGTGCTTATAGGATAGATAGTCTTAGAAGTAGCAGCTCGGAGTCTGAGAGACGTTATCCGCAGTTGTGTCTAAGACTAGGTAATTCCCATAGTGTGGTTGTGAGTTATATATTATGTAGTTTTTATGTTTCTATATGCTACTCCACCCTGTCGGTAAGGGAAACTGACACCCTAGGGATTCTGAGCCTTGGGGGGTGTTTTCCCCAACATTCTAATGGGAGGATGAATGGATGACTACCCCCTTTATCCCCACTCTCTTCTCTTGTTAGATACTAGTGTGTTTGGCACAACGGTTGGTTTTCCCTATATATGTGTGTAGAGGGATGTAATGGCTTGTGGTTATTTTACACACGTGTATTCTGGATATAGTATCCTATGGACTACTATAGGTGTAACGTGAATAGGATGTGATGGCTTGAGGATCCTTACTCGGCGTATGGGTTGTGATGCCTTGAGGTATAATACCCGACATATGATACATGTTATGTGAGCTGTGGTGGCTCCCGGAAACTACCTAGTTACTTTCGGTTGTGAGGATGGTGTGGTGCTTAGACCAGGTGTCTGCGAGAAAGTCTTTGTGGTGCACATGGTATAGATTATGGAGCTTATCCCATGTTTATATGGTAAAGCCTTTGGAGAGAGATGCATATGACGTATGTCGTTGGGTCAAAGCGGCAAACCAGTGGGGAAGTAGTAGCGGGGTACCCTTGATATTCTTTACTATAAGATATTTTCTTGTATGTGTTTCTTGGTGAGAGTATCCATGGTGAGGTTGAGAACATAGTATACCTATTTAGGTGACGAGTTAGTTTCACTTGTTGTTCACTAGGATTTAGCATGCTTTCTTTACTTTTTCACAAGAGGCTTTGGGGAGGATCCTACTATGTATACTGTTATACTCACCCTACTTATATATAAACTATTTTTCAGTTCACCTGGAGCAGGTTGGAGATCAAGCTGGTTACTACTAGCTTGCGGTTGCAGGAGCTGTTCGGGCTTGTGGTTGCTACTGTCTTTTCCTTTCTTTTGGGTACTTGTAGATTCCCCTCTCAGTTGTAGTACTTTTGCATGACATTACATATGTGTTCATGGGTTTCTTTTATATTTTAGTTGGATTTGGTTGGTGTCTATCTTTTCTCTCTATACCGCATGTGTTCTCTTAGAGGGTAATGCCTCCCATTTATGTGTTACTATACCCTCGATGCTAGTCACCAACTCAGTGCCTACTAGAGGTACGACTCAGGGGTCATTATCTCCCATCTCACATTGCCGGCCCAGGAGGGGTACACATTGTGGGGAAAGGTTCATGACAATATCCCCATAACTATCTTGATTATAATCATTAAATAAATTCTTTGGAATTATATACACCACCTAAAATAAACATGTGGTCAATATGGCATGTGTCTTATAAAAGTAAAAGTTAGAGAAAAATCCCTTACCTCAGGTCTCATATTTCTTCAAAATTTCACTATCCCCCTAAATAATAAATTTAAATTTATTATACTTCTCAAATAATTAATTTTATACTAATAATATCATATATTATCCCCTTGTAATATTTCAACATTTATTTATTAATAATCCCACATTAAAATCATCATTTGTGGGTGTCAATTGTCTTATGTTTTTCATGAGAATTTTGGTCCAGTAGTTCTTATCCTTATACATTGATCACAGTTCCGTCATCTCAATAATGTTAACCATGATATTAATATCATATATATTCATTATATATATATATATATATATTAATATTCCTCCATAAAACTAGAGATATAAAAATTAATTTACCCATTCATGGAGATGGTAGGTCGTACATATGAATAAATGTTGTTTCATTTCCTTAAAAATATAGGACAAAATAATTGTAAATAATAATTCACCTTCCATAATAATTTTTTATAGACCCAATTTTTTCCATGCAACACTTTTAAATATTTCCAGATCCAAGTGCTAAGATGACGTGAAATTCTATTGCTCGATTTTCCCAAAATTAAATTTATAAAAATATTAAATACATTTCATATTATTCATGTCTAGAATATTAAATAAAATAGGATAGCTCTTAAATGAAAGTTAGAATTAGAAATATGAGACCGTGGTTGGGTCCAAAATGAATTTCTTACCCTATGTGTGACATAAAATAAGTTTGTGTGAGGTGTTCGGATATCTCACCCATTGGTAGTACGTTCAGTGAATAAATTAATTAATTTATCATTTTGAACTAAATGGGTTTCCACTAAAAATTATCACCACAGATAGTTTCCAAGGGTTAGACTCTTAGTCCTAGGATTTTCAATAGCTTCTTCTTCCTCCTTCAATTAGTAAATCATATCAGACGACAACAAAACTCTGGAACAGAGTAGATTAAAACATAATTATCACAGTGAATTCCTTCAATCATTGGTAGGAATATTCTTCAATAAATAACAATTTGATATCTAGGTATGAATATTCAATTTTTTACACCGTTTTTTATTAAATTTATTGAGCATATCTATCTCCTCTATTGATTTGTTCCAATTTCAAATCATTGGCATGATCCTATGTATCAATTTAATTTTTTTCATCGGGTGTTTATCCTTGGTTATCCCTATTCCTCATTTTTTTTCAAGAAGGATTGGAAACGATATTTAATGTTTTTTCTTGTTCCTTAATCTCTCAGTTTCATCACATTCTCCACTGTTTTCACCTTGTTTTCCGAGTTCCATGTTGTTCTATGGTACTGAGCTGGATTGGACTCTCGAACTCACAACAAAACAACATAAAGGGGATGAATCAATGAATCAAAGAATCATCTGGGATCCTTGTAGGGCATAGGATGATTGTTTTCATAATTAGAGATCAAATATTCAATGATGGAAGAGGCTGAGGCATGTGTTTCATACAGAAGAACCTCTAAGGAATGATGAAATTCATTTACAGCCAAAAGGATGGACCGAAATGATATATCAATACTGAATCTACTAATCTCAAGTAGAAATAAGCTGAGATTTATTGAGTAATGAAAATATTTGAAGTGCGGGATGTGGATCTAAGAATCTGTGAGAAACTTGAATACACACCATGTATACTAATGAACACGTGGTGTGTAGACCCTTAGATGTAGTTGCTACGGTTTTGGTTTTTCATAATGATGGAATGTCATTTAGACTACTTACTCACCATGTACTCCCTTCCCCATGTGGACGTTCCATGATACGGAGCACACGGCCCAGCACATGCGATGTGCCACAGTGCATGGGAACAACCAGATCACATGGGCGGCACCCCGTGTAAAGCGGCACACCAATTACAAAATTACACAGACATGGAATGAACACTCGGACATGTCCAACCACACATGTGGAATTGTGAGTGGTATGGGAATGTAGTGTATATCTCTTACATGTTGTGTATCCCTACACAGTTGGTGATCCATGTACCTATAGGGGCATATCTAGGAGAAGGATTTGGACAACACATCATGTCAGTCCCCTCACATGTTATGTATCACTTGGATCCTTTTGAGGAAATATTAATATTTCATATATCCATGTTTGAACATGGATGTTTTCCCTTAAGTAGACTATCTTAAGCCTTTGCGACATAGAACATGATGGTTCCCTCTATTATGGCTTTTGAAATATGATGTGAAATGTTCCATACATGGAACTTATTTGAGGTGAAGCCCAATGACAGTAATGATCAAGGAAGATATCCATACTCTACATACCATGTGGGACCCCCTATTGTATAGGGTGTGGGTGGTCTATGACCATAGTGGTATCCTACTATCACATCGTGGAATGGGTCCGCAATCTATAGAGTCGAACCCCTTATCAGCTTGGGTGAAGGCCCTCATCCTACTGAGTGGAATCCCCTATCGTATAGGGTGCAAGTCCTAGATTCCTAGAGTGGAACCCCTTGTTGCACTATTTCATGGGTCCTCGACCTATACAGTGGAACCCCCCATTATTTTGGGCATGGGTTCGGTACCTACTTAGTGGAACCCCTAATCAGGTAGGTAATGGGAAATCATGTCATTAGAGTTGACCCCCCCCCCCCCACTGACACATTGGGGTACAGATCCTCTACAGCTACATACAGAGTGGAACCCCTCTATATGATATGTTGTGTGATGTCATCACACTATAGTGGACCACCCCCATCATCATGGGCATCAGTACTCTACATAAACATATATTTTGGAACCCCCTAACGTACTAGGGAACAGGTCCTCTATTTAGATTTTTTTCACCCTCGTCTATGTGGAACTATGTAAAATCATGGTTTTACATGGAATGTTACTTCTAATAAAATATATTATATGTTAGGAATAAATGAATGATTTTTGGAAATATTGGCGACTCTTCTGCCTATGTTGAGCTATGAGATAGAGATCCCCTTACTCTCCCTTTTTTGAATTCTTTTGATTGATCATATATATACATCTATATCCATCCCATTGGATTTGGTTACTATCTTTCCTATACATGTGAAGATTCATAGGGTGTTCCATGTGCTTTCCATGTTTATTTTATTATGATTGGATCATTTTACCCACCTACTATGGGTAAAAAAGAATCTATGTGTAGTTCATCTAATCATTGTATTGATCCCCCTATTCTAGGATAAGGTTACTCTATCTCTTGGTTTGGGTTGAGTTGTTCTCTTTAACTGCATATTGTTTACTACCTAATGTATTTATACTCCTTTTTTATCTCTTAATTCGTCCCCCCTTCAGGTTTTGGTTCGTCCTACTGCGCATGTAAATACTCACCCCTACATGGGATTTTCCCACATGTGTCGTGTCTAATGAAGATGATGGACAAGTCGACGGTGGCTAGATGGGAGCTTAGGTTTACCTTATACTTTGGATTATGTGGGGTGGTAATATCATATAGATCAGGATATGGGCTCTCTAAGCATTTTTCTTTCTAGTTTTTTTAGGTAGCGGCCACTTTTTGATTCAGTGTGTATTTTTTCACTTTCATTTTCAACTTACGCTATCATACTATTGTAATGTCTAGATGTTTTACATGCATCATCGTTTCCGTAGTGTTTTGTATCTCTTGATTTTACTTCTTATGAATTTCATCATTGATATGGTTATGAGTGTCCATACATTTACTTAGGAATATACTTCCACATGTTTAGTTATGCCTTTTGAGTTTTTCACCAACCCCTAGCCTATAGAGGTGGGCTTGTGGTAGTTGTGGCTTGAGCCTCATCTCTGTTTGGGTCATGAAATAATGGTATCAAATGTGTTTTGATCCTTAGGTTGATTTTTGGAGTAGTCCTCATATGAAGATATGGTTAGGAATAGAAAAAAAGTGGCATAGTGTCTCAAGTGCAACTCTAAGGTCAGGGAATCTAGTGATGGTGTCGGCATTAGACGTATCAATTCACTAAGACCTTCATTAACTTCTCGGCTACATGGAATACTGCTACATTGGTTGTATGGATCAATGGTACATATATCATTTAATATTGAGTCTTTGAATTTCATTATTCATTAATCTCACCATTTATATATATATATATATATGCTCATCTGACTGTGGTGTGTCTTGATTTAATTTTAGGATGCCTTCCCAATGACATCCATTCAGGATACTGGTTTTGGGTCATGATGATGATCTGATGACTGATGAGGACTTGTTTTAGGGTCCATCTCATTAGATTCTTCTTCCAAGTGGGTAGGTAGTAGAACATCTTCCTTTTGGGATGTAGATCATCCCAATAGATAAATTTGTGGTTTTTCATAGTCTTAGAGTGCTCCTCAAGTTACAGTTCTATAGGCCTCCAATGTTCCACTATGATCTAGATACATAGGTAGTATAGGATGGGCCAGAATTGGTGGTCCATGTTTTTAGGTTCATCTAGACACCGATGGATCAAGTGGGTAAACATGAAGATAGCCTTTTCTATAGAGAGACTAGGAACTGTTGGAGTTTTTTAGCTAGATGAATGATGATTCGACACTCACATAGACCAAAATCTAGTTGAAGTTCCATTATAAGGTCTATCCCATATTTTTGCAATCAATTAATATTCAAGAGATTCTGGAGCGGAAATAGATAGGGATGATAGTGGATGTGTATGCACTGAGGTTTATAGACCTTACACAGTACTCCCGTGATATGATTTGGGATTTCTACTTCTATGAATGGAAGTTTGAGTAGGGAATCCATAAATAGATACATTCTAGTGATGTGACCTTGTGTATCCCCACCTATGTTAAGGTGTCGGAGTGGGAACTAGTGAAAGAGATCTTTCTGTCATAGGGACTTCAGACAATTCAAGATAGTAGTGGTTATTATAGGATTGAGTCATCTGTATCATCTAGAAGACACCGGATGATAGGATGTCAACAGAGGAGACCTCTTCATGATCATATTTAGTCATGAGGAATGTGGTAGTGTAGAAGGTAAAAAATATACTAGAGATGGGAAGTTATTTTCTTGGGATAGGTGAGGTCACATAGGATGATACTTCCTTATCAGACATGTCAAGGAGTGATTGCTAATAGCTAATGAACTGCCATGGAAGAGGACTCTTAATGATCTGAGATCTCCCAAGAGAGGCTGAGAAGGTCCCCAAGGAGGTATAGAAATCATTGTATTAGTAGGAGATGTGGGTGATGGACGATTCTATGAGATCCTTCCACCACCACCACCAGGTGTCCCACATTAGGCTTAGAGAGCTAGTGGTTGGGGTCATGGAAAGATTTAGGATTTAGAGGCTTATAACCTCACAGAACATGTGAATATTAGAGGTATGTTCTATTTTTATTCTAATATTGCTTCAATTTTAGTATACATAGGTTATAATCATTCCTTTATCTCAATTCTCCTAGAGTGAGAGATGGGGCTCTCAGTTGAGGAACTTTTCTAGATGCTTCATCATAAGGATCCTACAAGAAACACTTCTTTAAAATAATTTATCTTCTAGTAGTGTGAGCTATCACTTGGTGGAGAGTGGATTATGTGGGACCTTTTGGTCATCACAATGATACACTATGACATCACCTTGTGTATGGATTGGCTATCTATGGTCTCATCCTAGATTTATTCTCACCGTACATGAGTCATATTTCTTCACACTAATGAGATGAAATTCTCTTTTTCTAGTGAGATTGATCTCATGGAAGGATGGGTGGGTTCTATGAGCAAAAGGGTACATCCTATAACCTATCAGTTGGAGAGTATATCCCTTGGTGTAAAAGGCTCTTCAGGATACTAGATTACATCATTCATGGAGGATTTCATTGATGTCATCACCGAGGATATTATGGGACTAACTTCAGGCCCGATATGGAGTTTTCCAGCAACTTACTTCTCTGGACCACTCTAAATTCTATTGTGGAATATCATATGGCCCCTACCAAGATTTGGGAGGTACAGTTGCAATTAGAGGACTATTGAGAGAAGTGTTTCATCAAACCCAATGTTTCCCCTAGGCATCCCAAGTGCCATTCATGAAACATGAGGACCAGATCTTATAGCATTACATGGATTATTCTCACCTATACTAGGCCATGATAAACAAATGACAAACCCTTTCACAGATTGATGACCTATTTGAAATTTTGTGGGTCATTTGATGGTTATCAAAGATCAATCTTAGGTATGGATATCACACTTTCGTGTTCTCAAGGATGATATTCCAAATATGGAATTCTGATGTGCTATGGGGACTATGAGTTCCTTGTGATGTTGTTCGGTATAATTAATTCCCTCTACATGTTTATGTATTTGATGAACCATGTCATCTAGACAAACAAAAAATAGTTTGTGGTTGTTTTCATCGATGAAATACTCATCTACTCTACATCATAGGAGGATCATAAAGATTGCTTTTTGTGGGTTCTATTTTTTAATTTATAGAACTAAATTTATGGGAATCTTTCAATGTTACAGTTCTTGATTCATGAGGTTTACTATCTAGGGAATTTCATTTCTAATCATTGTTTAACCATAGACCCAATGAATATTGATGTTGTACTTTCTTGGGATCCACCTAAAATAGTGGTAGATTTGTCATGTTTTCTTATCATGGAAGGGTACTACAAGATGATTGTGGATTAATTATCTAGAATAATATCCCCCATGACCACCCTGCCATGGAATGGGTGGTCATTTACTAGGACTGAGATGTTTCATAGGGACTTTGAGGAGTTGAGGCTAAGGCTGATGATTAATCCCATGTTGATATTACTGTATGAGGGTGCAGAGTAGTAATATATTTCAATGACTTAGGAGCTAGTCTCTATTGCATGTTGGTTTAGTGAAAGGTAGTTATTTCATATGTGTAAATGAATTTGAGACCCCATGAGAAGAACTTTGAGACTCATGACATAAAGCCGATACTGTTAGTCTTCGCCCAAAGTATGTGAAGTCACTACCTTCTGGGGGACTGCTTCATGGTTTACATAGTCTATTAGAGTCTCAGGTATGTATTCACAAAGAGATACTTGAACCTAAGACATTGGAACTAGTCAGAGTTCTTATAAGACTATGACTTCGAAATAGTATATACTCTATGGAAGGGAATGATAGTATTATATCAACTTATTTGGAAGTCCTAGGCTTTCTTGGAGTGGGAGGCTTTTGAGTAGTTGTTCTCCCTACACCTGACCCAATGGGAGCAAGAGGATACAACTTTTTTGTAGTATATGGTGTTGACTCCTCTACTTATTGAGCATGTGAGAGAGTTTCATCTAGGAAACATTGATTTTTAGGTATTACATTACCTGATATCTATATGGTATTCCCAAAATGGATATTCTAAATGAGGTAATCATATAATCCTTTTCTTGGGACTGACGGTGGCCCTAGTCATGATGTTGGAGGAGGGGATTCAAGTGTTCTATGGTTCTCCCTAATCTATAAATCCTAGTGTGGGGTAGATTTAGAGATACCTTTAGTGGAAATTTTAGTGGTCCGACATGATATAGAGTGTTTCTGAGTTCTTCTCTTGGTGCCCCACTTATCCCTTGGTGAAGGCTAGGAAAAAAGTACCTAAATGTTAATTGAATCCCCTTGAGATCCCATTGTGGAAGTGGTATGGCATATTCATGGACATTTTGAATTTTATTCCATGAAAAAAACATCCATGACACCATCTGGGTGATAGATGAATGACTCATAAATTCGGCACACTTCCTTACAATTATGGAGTAGATTTTGGTTGAGAGTTTGGGGTAGTTGTACATATGGGAGATCGTTTACATTAATGGGGTGCCCTAAATGATTATATCTGACTGTGATTTTTTATTTACATCATGATTGTGGAGAGGCCTGTAGAAGGAATTCTGAAACCAAATGAGGATAAATATAGACTTTCACCCCCAAAAAGATATTCAAACCAAGAACACTATTTATGTGTTCCATTATATGTTGAGGTCTTGCATTTTATCCTTCATCCAGAGCTAGTAGGATCACATAAACATAATATAGTTTGTGTACAATGGAATACCCCACTCTACAATCTATATGGATCCTTTTGAATCCCTATACATTAGATCCTACAGGTCACCATTGTGCCTGATAGAGATTGGAGAGACATCTCTTGTGGGTCCAAATTTTGTTCAAGTGAAGATAGAGAAAGTCTAGGTCATCTATGAGTGGATGAGGATGGTTCATTGTAGGAAACAATATTAGTAGGATCATCATTGTAGGACCTCGGTCTTCATGTCGGGAGACCACATTTTCTTGAGAGTCTCCCCATGATGAGGATTGTGAAGGTTTGGGTGGGGAGGAAAGCTATCATCAAGGTTCATCGGTCTATTCATCATTTTCTAGAGGGTTGGTGATGTCGCTTACCACCTCATGCTATCCGCACAGTAGGAGTGGGTGCATGAATTCTTCCATGTGTCATATATGAGGAGATACATGCATGACCCTATTCATGTAATCCACTATGTTGAGTTAGACCTCAAGGATGGAGCCATAATTATGTATCACCTGGTGGTGATAGAGTATTGATATAAGAGGACCCTGTTTGGATGCACCATCCCCCTAGTTCGCATGTTGTAGTAGCAAGGGAACATATAGGATAGCTCCTGGGAGCGGTAGAGATAGATGCGGGCTCAATATCCAGAGATTTTTGTATAGTTTTTATTTTTATGACAAAAAACATAAAGGTGTGAATACTGTAAAGACTCGATTTATTCCTTTTAAGACTTTGAAATATTTCAATATATATTTCTAGAACCATGCACTGGGGGGAAATATGATTCTTAGGCACGGTGTTCCAATAATTAATTTTATAAAAATATTAAATAAATTTTTTATTTCACATGCATAGTTTCTTAAACAAAATTTGATAACTCTTATATGGAAGCTCGAATGAAAAATCTAAAATCACAGTTGAGTTTGGAATGTGTTTTTTCCATAGGAACAACCTAAAATAGGTTGTCACAGGGTGTTTGTACATCTATTCATTTGGTGGTACACTTAATGGATAAATTAATTAATTTAATTAATATGTTTATCTGTATGACCTAAATGGTTTTTCCTTTCAATTGTATCACCATGAAGCATTTACCAGGGTTAGCGTCATAATCCTTGGATCGTTGAGATCTTATTATTCCTTCTTCAATTGGTTAATTATATCGAATTATGGAGAAACTCTGGATCCGATAATATCAGGACTCAGGGAATGCAATGACTTCCTTCAATCGTTTTTGGGCGTGTTCTTTGAACAATATTTATCTGATATCTTGGAAAGGATCATCAATTTTTTGTTTACACCCTTTTTGAATTAATTAATTGAGTAGATAAATCCCATCTATTGATCAAAACCAATTACAGATCCTTGGGATTCTCCTATGTATCGATTTAATTATTGTTTTGTTCACTTTAAACCTAGGTTATCCTGATTCTTGTTTTTTTCGAAGAATTCTTGGATTAAATCTTTAATCTTTTGTTCTTCTACATTCATCCCTCAATTGTTTCACATTATTCACCATTTGGACCCCAAAATCCTAGTTTTATTTTATTGGGTGCTATCAACCCCAATTGGATCCCTAGAATCATAAAAATGACGTATAAGGGAAGGATCTATGAATAAAGGATCGATCTAGGATATTTTCAAATCAAGGATGATTTTTTTTATTAGAGATAAAACCTTTAATAATGAATGATGTGGAGGCATGAATTATGTATGGTGACAACTTCGAGTAAAGATAGAGTTGATTTTCAACCAATGGATTGCTGGAAATGATGGATCCAAACTAGATCCTCTAACCTCAAGTGGAAAAGAAGGGAGATATATTATAGAATGGCCAGATTCAATGCATGGTACAATGATCTGGGAATCAATAAAGAACCAGACTACACTTTTTTACATTGATGAACATGTGGTGTATATTCCCTTGGTTGCTTAGGCTACAGTTTTTGGGTTTTATAATGATGGAATAGCTTGTAGATTACCTACATTTCTTGTACTCCCATCCATGTGTGGATGATCTATGTGATGGAGCACATGTCCAGGAACACGCTATATCGATAAAAAAAATTAAATACGTTTTTTCTTAAATGTGTGTGTTATATTATTTTGTACTCAACAAAACTATATCCTTTAATTAATTAGTTGAGTATAATTAAATAAGACCGTTGGGTTTCAACTATTATATGATCATTGGCCAATATGATATTTGGAAACTAAACTCTTAACGTTACAGTTATTATTTATATATACAAGTGATCTTGGTTAATTAATATAGAAATAAGAATCGATGGCCTCATCCGGTAGACTATGGTCATACGAAGCCTATCTGTCTGATCTTGGGAATGAGGTAACATCACTTTTCTTTGATCTGGACCAATCCCAAGCTGATTTTCAAAAAGTGAAGCTTGAATGGAATAGCCTAAGGGATAATATCAGGTAGATAGAAATCACCACTCTAGAAATGTTGTCCAAGCCGCCCCAAGATTCTATCACCATAGCACACCTTACACTTAGGTCCTTTGCAAGTTTTATAAGGGGATATGTAACGAGGCCTTAGAAACATTTTATAATCCCTTGGAATAAATAAATTTTTTTTTCTTGATATGGTAAAATTTTTTATTTTTAAATGTCCGGATAAATATAGGATGAATATTATTCATGAATTATAATAAAAGATAATTTTAAAATATTTGTTTTAACATTAAGTAATTAATAATGTGAAATGATTTTCAAAAAAAATAGTCTTCTACAGTTGTGATCAGTAAGAAATTTAGAATCTAATAATATCATCTTAATTTTTAGAGAATAGTAATGTATGAATAGTAATATTACCCATATGAATAGTAATGAATATAAATGAATATTAAATTGTCCAAAAAAATAGAAAATTCACCCATGAATGTATAAATAAAAAGTAGACATCTTAAAAGTGAAAAAATGATCATAGTACATGTTTTGGTAATTTTTATTTCATAATTATTTTATTTATAATTTCATAATTAATTTAATAATTCAAAATGGAAATTTAATTTCATAAAATTTAATCATAAATTGTTACTTTATTTTATTCTGGTTATACAATTATTTTATGGGACCTTGATTACATTTTCAATGTGTAACAAAACAAGTTATGGTTTTAGAGTTGTTTTTTAATAAATAATGATTTTATTTACAAATTAAATTTAAAATATTCGGAAAAATATTTACATAAAATGGGGTTAATTTTTTAATTCAGAGCATCGATATTAGGTGAGGATGAATTTATTAGATTATTAAAAAATGTTTTGTTTTTCAGTGAATAGTAAAAAATACAGTTTCGAGTTTAGGTGTGATTAAATAAATCATTAATGATGTAATAATGATGTAATAAATCTAGAAAACTAGTGAATATTAATATATTTTATGAGGTGTCCCATGTGGACAATACCATGAGAAAATACCATGGTCAAGCTGATGGTTTTGCAAATACCACCGATGAGGTGTCCTTTGGAAATTAATATTATATTCCCACACTTTTGCTATAAATACCAAAACATTCCCTCATTACCTTCATTCAAAAATCATCATCAACGAATTTATAGTCTCTTTACCTCCCAAGGAGTGTTTCCAAGGTGCCCTCAAGTACCCAAGGTCCCAACCTTCGAGCATTCGATGTCACTTTTCAAGTTATGGGAACCTTTCACCCTCCTCTGTTAGTCAAGATTTCCTTTATGTTATGTATTCTAGTTTCCATCTAATTATGTGGTGGTATGTTTTTATATATACATATTACTTTCCATTTCATGTATAATTTATGAGTGACCCTTTCCACTCTCATCAACTTATTTTTATGAATTATATGTGATGTCGTTAAGCTCTCAAATTTTGTTAAAAGAAATCACATTTTCTCTTTCCTTTCATGTTTCCTTATAATGTGGTATGTCATTCAAATGACCACACCATGATCTTATTAATTTTTATTCTATACCTATACTATAAAGTGATTCTGTTATTTATTTGATACCCTTTTCCCTCTCTTTTTATTATTTTCTAAAACCATGTTATATAGTCGTTATGCTGCAGAAATTTCGTCTCAAAATTTCTATCTCTTTCTCTCCAAATATTCTCTTATTTTATTTATGTTCATACCCAGACCTATTTCGTTTCAATGTGTGTTAATAAATACCAAAAATGATATATTTCAGTCAGAAATTGACATACATATAACCCTCACTCCCTTTCAATTGGTAATAAAAGACATAATGATATTATTTTTAAGCACTTTTAAAACGTCGTGATTTTGAAATAAAAACCATTTCTTTTATTCTCTTTGGGTTATTTATGAATTGTTAGACTATTATCTATTTGTAACATTTGAAATTAAAGACATATTAAGGGTATTCCTAGATATCCCTCCAATTAATTGTGTAAATAATTTAATCTCTAGAGATTACAGGTTTCATGATACCTTGGTGAATAACCTTGGAAATTTTTTATGACACCTTTGGGATGAACCCTGGGGACATGATCATGAATATATCACTGAAATTATGTAGAGAAATATTCATGTTATGATTCATGTTATTTTTATTATGAAATTCCTCTTCTTCCATTTCTATGGTCTTTATGTTTTTTTCATGTTCTTATTGATATCACAAGTAAACTAATTCCCTCTTTTACCCTTACGAGGCCTTCTACTCACCCTTTCCTTTGATGTATGTGTCCAGGTTATGAGATTCAGTAATTTTACTTAGTATGAACCTATGATGAAGCCTTACATGTGTATTAGAATTATTTTTTATGTTTTTTTTATTTATTATATTTCTGATATCCAAGAGACTAGAATTTAAGGCTCCCCTATTTGAAAAATTTAATGAAGAGTAATGTAATAAAAAGGCGGGATTCCGTAGTTGGTGTTAAATGATAGTTTTGTTATTTATGGAAATTAGGATATCAAAAACATTAGAAAAAACCCTATAAAAATGTTTAAATATAGGAAAACTTCCTGGAATTTTGGTGAAATATTATGTAAGTGGTTTCCTAACATATAAATCCATGTCTGGATACGAATCATAGATGTGGATCTGGCATAGATGTACCTAGTAGTGAAGACACTCACAATGAGTTTTGGGATTGACTAGGGGTATCATGGTACACGCCAACGAGCATTGTTTCACTTCTAAATTGACACTCCTAGGGGATATGTTTGGTTAATCATATGTTTTTATGAATCATTTTGAAGGATTTATAGAGAAATGTAATTGTTTAAGCATGATGTTTTAAGAGATAAAATCCATTATAGATAAAACATTCGTAAATGAAATATGTTTCTCAAAAAGGTTATATTGAATTAGAAAATTTTGGGAAATAGGAGGAACCATGCAAATGGTGACCGCAATGGACCATGTGCTAATGGCCATATGATGGAATCTGGAATGGAAACATTCATGTGAATGATGAACCAACTAACTCAACTTATGGCAAATAAGATGAATCGAGCTGAGAGACTGATATCACCGTGAAGGGAACAACATTTTTTTAAATCCTTTATGCTTCAAAGGCCACCAACCATTAGTTTATCGACCAACCCATTGATTGTTAACCAGTGGATCATCTCTATAGATAATATCTTTTCTATTCTTCGCTGTTCAGAGCAAGAGAAGGTCACCCAGGTTGCCTATCGCTTAGAGAGAGAAGATGATCAGTGGTGGGAACCGATTAAAAACATGTGTCCAAGTGTGGAGTTTGAAGCTATTGATTGGGAAGAGTTCAGAGGGATATTATTTAGTAATTATTCCCCTTGTTCCATGAAAATAATAATGGAGAACGATTTTCTCGTGATGAAGCAGAAATAGAATGCATGTGTGAGAAGTGATGAGATGAACTTCACTAGACTTTCCCATTATACCTCAAGACTTTTACGGGATCCTAGTGAAATAGTTTATATATTATTTTGTGGACTAAGTCCTCATCGGTGGAATAATCAAGCTAACTGAGACTATGACAGCTATGAAGAGATCGTGTGGAGTGCGATGAAAGTCAAACTAGAGTTTGGTGAGATGCATTGGTCTCATAAATCCAATAACAAGAAGAGATAAATAGATCCAATCTTAGGGAGGAGCATTTATTATGGAAGGGGAGGAATAAAAGTGAAATGTCCCAAGTGTAATAAATGTTGGAAGAAGGATTTGAGGAACTCCCTTTTCAAGAGTGAGAAGTGCTAAATGTTTGGAAGAGATGGCCATATCGCACGGAATTCTCGTAGTGAGACAAATCCCAAACTTCCCAACACAAAAGACAAGGTGAAGATGGCTCATTCCCTACATGTTTTCCAATTCTATAAATGTGGACAACATGGGCACCATGCAAATCACTGTCCAAATCTGAGAGCAGTGGGGGGGGGGGGAATCACCATCAGCCTCAGAAACGGCCAAGGGAACAAGGTCATACCGTTTCAATCACTACAACTGAAGTTGTAGTACCAAATGATGTGGTGGAAGGTAATATTGATTTTTTTTGAATTCTAGAAAGTACTATTTTTATTCTAGTTCTATGCATTCTTTTATTTCCTCCATGTTTATTAAGAATTCATAATCAACACCCAATTTTTTAAAAGTATAGTTATCAGTCAAGACTCTTGATAGGATTATCCTAGCATCATCATTATTTAAAAACTCTAGTAATTACAATAGTGAGCACAATCTTATCACAAATCTAGTAGTCAATCCCACAGTGGATTTTGACATTATACTAGGTATACCCTAGATCTAAATTTATAATGCTAAGATCTACTGCAAAATCAAGGAAATCTTAGTAGTCCTGAATGGAAAACATATAGTTATCTTTTAAGAAGCAATATCTCAAACTGATATTTGTCTTGAAGAATCACCTATATCCTTCATTATGAAGTTGATTGGTGAATATGATGAAGGAAATAAGAGTTTTTGGATAGAAAATTTCCCCATAGTCTAGGAATATGTTGACATATTTCCTGAGGAGTTACCCATACCTCCCCCAATAGAGTGGTAGAGTTCTCTATTGAACTCATTCCTGGATCTCATATGATATCAATGACCCCATAAGGATGGAAAATGTGGAGCTGGTGGAATTAAAGAAACAACACCATGATCTTTTGGAGGAGGGTTTTTTCTGACCGAGTGTTTCTCCTTAGGGATCACATGTTCTCTTTGTGAACAAGAAGGATGAATAATTGCAGCTATGCATTTATTATAGAGAATTAAATGGGATCATAGTGAAGAACAAATACCCCATTACAAGAATTGATTACTTATTTGACTAACTTTGTGGGGATCAATTCTTCTATATGATTGATCTTTGTTCTGGGTATCATGAATTGATGGTGAAGAAAGAACATATTAGAAAATCTGTCTTTTGATCATGATATGTGTATTATGAGTTTGATGTTATGCCCTTCAGACTGGCTATTCCACCAGCTATTTTATAGGGATTTTATGAATAGAATATTTTAGGACTACCATGATAACTTTGTTATAGTTTTTATTAATGATATTCTGATATATTCCAAAAAGTCACGAGGAGCATGAGGATCATCTAAGGGTTATTTTTCAAACTCTATGAAAGGAGGGGCTTTTTGGGAAGTTCAGAAAATTTGAATTCTTCTTACAAAAAGTTTCATTCTTGGGGCACATTGTAACCAATGAAGGAATCATAGTTGATGCTGCAAAGACAAAAGTTTTAGAGGTGTGTCCTGAGCCTACAATAATAACTATGATTCATATTTTCCTTGGTTTAGTGGGATATTAAACGAGGTGTGTGAAAAACATTTCATGAATTTCTAATCCATTAACCATGTAAACATGAAAAGGGGTCATGTTTAAATAGACAATGGATTTTGGGGAAAGTTTCCAAGCGATGAAGAAGAGATTGGTTACTGCACCCATGTTAACTCTACTCTTAAGTGGATAAGGATTCAATATTTTTAGCGATGAGTCTCTAAATGGTCTTGGGTGAGTCCTCATGAAATATGACAAAGTTATTGCTTAGGCATATTGACAGTTGAGGACACATGAGTAGAAATATCCTATGCCTGATCTGGAGCTATCTGTGGTCATTTTTTCCCTAAAGATATGGAGACACTATCTCTATTGGGAGAAATGTCATATATACACAGACCATCAATGTTTGAAGTATATTTTTACAAAAAAATAAATTGAAAGTGAGACAGAGGATATGGTTGGAACTTCCCAAAGACTATGATTTTTCAATTCATTATCATCCTGGAAGAGAAAACAATGTCATTGATGCATTAAGAAAGAAAGTCCCAATTATTCGTTCCATGATGAGGATTCAAAGTGATCTTTTGATCAATGACCTAGTAAATCTAGACATGGTAACTATAAGGTAAGTGACATCATCAACCCTAAACCAAATTATTTCTCAACCATCATTACTTGAGAATATCAAGAATGCACAGAATGAAGATCCTTTGTTAAAGAGGATGTTTGAGGCTGTGAAGGATGGGTAGTTTCTTTTGAACAATATTGATCAAGATGGTGTATTGAAATTTCGTATAATACTAAGTGTTCCATATATTCCATAAATAAAGAATGAGATGATGAATGTAGCTCAAAGCTCTACTTTCTCTATACATCCAAGAAGAACAAAAACGTATAGGGATTTTCATGATCATTATTGGTGGGATAATATGAAAAGGGAGATTTATGACTACACTTCAAGGTGCCTAGTTTTTCATAAATTTATAGTAGAGTGAAAACTCCCTAAAGGGTTATTGAAACCCCTACCCATACCAACATGGAAGTGGGACAATATCACTATGGACTTCGTCACTGGTCTCCTGATAACTTTCATAGGAAAAAATGTGATAAGGGTTATTGTAGACCGTCTCACCAAGGCTTCCCATTTAATCTCCATTTTGGAATATTTATCTCTTCAAAAACATTCCAGGATTTA
This sequence comes from Viscum album, assembly GCA_963277665.1. Taxonomy (NCBI): domain Eukaryota; kingdom Viridiplantae; phylum Streptophyta; class Magnoliopsida; order Santalales; family Viscaceae; genus Viscum; species Viscum album. The sequence goes on along the minus strand of OY728121.1, from coordinate 1,195,909,442 downwards.
TGTGAAGGAATTGGTAAGGTTACATGAAGTTACACTTTATATCATATCTAATATTTACCCAAGGTTCACATCAAAATTCTGGAAAGTCTTCAACATGCTCTGAGAAATGAATTGAATTTCAGTATGTCTTATCAACACCAAACTGATGGCCAATGTGAAATGAATATTGAAACACATAAGGACATGCTGAGAACATGCTCAATGGAATTTAAAGGAGGATTGGTTCAACATCTCCCTTTAGTTGAGTTATCTTACAACAATAGCTTACACTCGAGCATCCAAATGACACCCTTTGAATCTTTATCTGGGAAGTGATGTAGAACTACTACTTTTTGGGATGAAGTAGTGAGAGAATGATTCTTGGGAATGATCTTGTGAAAGAGATGATAGAAAAATTTCATCCCATCAAGCAACATAATAAGGATGCTCAGAGTTAGCAAAAGAGTTATGCTGAAAACCATCGAAGGGACATGGAGTTTGATGTAGGTGACAATGTCTTTCTTTGAATTTCACCATGGAAGAGAGCCATGATGTTTTAGAAGAAAGGGAAGCTCAACCATTGGTACATTGGCCCCTATGAAATCCTTGACTACATAGGAGCAATGGCCTATCGCCTTGCACTCCCTCCAAATCTAGCATAAGTTCTTGATGTTTTACACGTATCTATCTTGAGGAAGTACATACTTGACCCATCACATGTACTAAATCCTGAGATGGTACAATTGGAACATGTCCACTCTTATAAGGAGCAGTCGATGGAGATCTTGGATTGGTGAGACAAGGTTCTGCGCAAAAATCAACAAACCTTGTTAAGTTGTTGTGGAGGAACCACAAATGTGAAGAAGCCATGTGGGAACCAGAGGAGTCTATGTGGCCGAAGTACCCACACCATTTATCTTCTTAGGGTACGAGTTCAAATTTTGGGGATGAAATTTCTTAAGGGAGGAAGAATGTAATGACCTGAACTTTTTAATAACATTTTATTCCTAAATTTGTGGGTTATTTTGTTTTATACACAACTAAACTATATCCTTTAATTAATGAGGTGAGTATAATTAAATGATAATTTTGGGTGTCAACTTTTATATGACCATTAGTCAATTTGACCATTGGAAACTAAACACTTAACGTTACAATAATTGTTTATAAATACAAGTGATCTTTGTTAATTAATACCAAAAGAAGAATTGATGGCCTCATCCAGTAGACTCGGGCTATACGAATCCCATCTGTCAGAGCATGAGAAGGAGGTTTCATCTTTGGTCTTTGCTCCAAACTAAGCCCAAGCTGAGCTTCAACATGTGAAACTTGAATGGAATCACCTAAGGGAGAAGTTCAAGCTGATTTAAATCACCACTCAGGCAATCTTGTCCAAGCTGCCCCAAGATTGTATCACCATAGAACACCTTGCACTTAGGTCCTATGCTGGTGTCATAAGGTGCAATGTAATGAGTCCTTATATACTTTTTTTAATCCCTTGGAAGAAATAAAATTCTTATTTATTATTGTGGAAAAAATTATAATTCTCAAATGTCCGGATAAGTATAGGGTGAATATTGTTGATGAATTTTTGGAAAAGGGTATTTTAAAATATTTATGTAAACATTAAATAATTAATAATGTGGAAGGATTTTCAAAAAATGGTCTTCTACAGTTGTGATCAGTAAGAAATTTAGAGTCTAATAAGATCAAGTTAATTTTTAGTGAATAGTAACGTATGAATAGTAATATTATCCTTATGAATTGTTTTGAAATGTAATGAATAGTAAATTTTCCAAAAAAATCGAAACTTCACACATGATTGTATAAATACAATGTAGACATCTTAAAAGTGAAAAAATGATCATACTATAAGTTTTGGTATTTTTTTACGTCATAAATATTTTAATTAAAATTTTATAATTAATTTAATAAATTAATATGGAAATTTATTTTCATAAAATGTAATCATAAATTGTTACTTTATTATCTTTTGGTTACATGATAATTTTATGGGACCTTAATTACATTTTCAAGGTGTTACAACACAAGTTATAGTTTTAGAGTTGTTTTTTAATAAAAAATGAATTTATTTAAAAATTAAATTAAAAATATAGAGAAAATTATTTACATAAAATGGAGTTAATTCTTGAATTCAGAGCTTTGATATTATCTTTAGTTGAATTTATGATATTTTTATAAAAAAAAATTCGGTGAATAGTAAAAATACAGTTTTGAGTTTCTGTGTGATTAATTGCATCATTAATGATATATTAATGATTTAATAAATATTGTAGACTTGTGAATAGTAATATATGTTAGGAGGTGTCCCAAGTGGACAATACCATATGGGATCCCATGGTTTTGCTAATACCACTAATGAGGTGTCCCTTAGAAATTAAGAAAATATTCCCTCACTTTTGCTATAAATACCAAGCCAATTCCTCGTTCCATGCATTCAAAAAACCTCCTAAACTAAGATATAGTCTCTTTAACTCCAAATAGGTCCTTCCATGGTTCCCTCAATCCCCCAAGGTCCCAAAATGTGAGCATTCAAAGTCACTCTTCAAGGTATGGGAACCTTTCACCCTCCTCTATTAGTCTGGATTTCCATTATGTAATGTCTTCTAGTTTCCATATTATTATGTGGGGGTATGTTATTATATATCCTTTTTACTGTCCATTTAATTTCCAATTCATTATAGACTCTTTACACTCTCTTCAAAATATTTTTCTGAATTATAAGTGACGCTGTTAGGCTACCGAATTTTCGTAAAAGAAATCATATTTTCTCTTTCCTTTCAAGTTTCATTTTCATGTGGTATGTCATTAAAATGTCCACACCATGATATTATTTATTTTTATTATGTTCATATACTGTAAAATAATTCATTTATTTATGGTATAACCTTGTCCCATCTCTTTTTATTATTTTCTAAAACCATGTTATATAGCTGTTATGCTGTAGAAATTTCGTGTCAAAATTTCACTCTGTTTCTCTCATGAAATTCTCTTTTTTTGTTTATGTGAATAACCAGACTTATTTTGATTCTAAGGGTGTTCGTAAATGAAAAAAAATGATTTATTTTAATATTGAATTGAAATACATATGACCCTCACTTCCATTCCATGGGTTATAAATGACACAATGATCATATTTTTAAGAACTTTTAAAACGTCACTATTTTGAAATGAAACCCATTTATTTTATTCTCTATGGGTTATTTATGAAATGTTTGATTATTTTCTATATGGATCCCATGAAATTAAATACATATTAAGGGTGTTCCCAAGCATCACTCCAATGCATTCGGTAAAGATTTTAATCTCTAGAGATGAGAAGTTTCACGATACCTTGGTGAATAACCTTGGTAATTTTTTTATGTGACCTTGTGGACGAACCATAGTGATGTGTTCATGAATGTAAAAATGAAATGATGTAGCCAAATATTAAAGTATTTCTTCATGTTATTTTTATTTTGATATGCCTGTTCTTACATTTCTCATGTCTTTAGGTTTTTTTATCATGTTCTTATTGATATCACAAGTAAACCAGTTCCCTTGTTTACCATTATTGGGCCTTCTGCTCACCCTTTCTTTTGAGGTATGTATCCAGGTTATGATATGTAGTTATTTAACTTAGGATTATACTATTATTATGCCTTAAAAGTTTATTATAAGAATTTTTTTTATTGTTTTCATGTATTATGTTTATGATTTCCAAGACTGTAGACTTTAAAGATCCTCTATTTGTAAAATGTAATGAAATGTTATGTAATAAAAAGGCGGGATGCCATACATGCCATGTTCCTGAGTACATGGGCATGACTAGACCATATGGGATGCACCTTTTGTGGAGTGTCACACCATGTACTAAAGTACCCAGACACAGTGTGGATACATAAACATGGCTAAGCACACGGGCAGGACCCCAAGTTGTATGGGCATGTCATTTACATCCCCAACACATCATGTACCCCTACATGGTGGGAGATCTTTGTACCTATTGGGACACGACTAGGTGAAAGTGTGGGACCACACACCATGTCGGTCCCCTCACACTCTATGTACCCCATCACTTTTATTGATAAAATGTTAATCTCATGTATCTCTTTAATTTGATCTCGTATTTTGGTCCATGAGTAGCCTATCCTATGTGCTTTTCTATGTTGAACATGATGGTACCCTCTATTGTGGATTTTGAGATATGATTTGAAATGTTCCAAGAATGGGACTTTTTTAGGTAGTTACTAATGTTACTATTGGTCAGGCGGGATCACCATAGGCTACTTATCAAGTGGAGCCCCACTATCGTATAGGGTGTGGGTCCGCGATGACCGGATTAGATCTACCATATTGCTCTAGGGAAAAGGTTCATGATCTATAGAGTAGAACCTAAAACATGTTGTATGTGGGTCCTCTACCTACCTAGTAGAACCCCTATCATATAGGGAACTAATCCTCAATAACCATATTGGAACTCGCTTATCACACTCCGGTGTGAGTCCTCGACCTATAGAGTGAAAAAAACCATCATCTTGGGTGTGGGTCCTATAGCTACAGAGTGTAACCCCACTATCACATAGGGTGTGGGTCATCATGTAAAGACCCAATCTTAATTAACAAGTACATTGAATAACCATTTCGGAATACTTGAACATTTTACAAAAATATTCCAATACACCGTATTAGTTTATTGCCTTTGAAAACTGGAAAACATAAACAACTAGATCTCTTGATTTATCCTTATTAACTAGAAATCATTTTTGAAAATTCTTAATTAATGACCTTATTCAAATACTTGGGAAAGGAAACATAAAACGGGTAGATCTCAGATGATCATTAAGTTTCAACAAGGGAGATATGTAAAAATAAACATGAGCATAAGGGTTATGAGAATGTCATCATAACATTAGAAGATCAGGCCCCACATATCTATGAAAAACATGAATCACAAATAAAATCAAAGATCATAATACCTATGATCATCACTATAACATAAGACATGAAATTGTGGCATAAGACATGAAATTGTGGCATAAACATATGAATTTGTGAACATGTATAAATAGTAACAGGTTCACTCATTAAATTATGGACATGATATCAGGTCCTTTCATAAACATATGAACCTGGAAACAGGGTCCAAACATGAAATCAGGTTCATGTATAACATACATACCTAATTATTAATCCATATTTACATATTTCACTGGAGGGAGATATAGGTCCCACCCATCTTATAATGGAATCATTATTACTTGTTCCACAAATAAATAAATCATAGCATAACCTATGGAATTAAAATGGGTTTCTTAAACGTCACTCCATCATGACATAATCTCATAACAAAAAATGGATTTCATCAATAGAATTAACATAATAAGACCATATTAAAAATAGGTATATTACATATCCTTATTTAAAGAAATCAACTTATATAAAAAATAATTTTGATAAAAACACTTGAAATTAACACTTGAGGAAAATATCCTCCCTTTTTAAAAAATGATTTCTTTTCCCAAAAAGCAACCCAATTTTAAAATAAAATAATTTAATTGAAAAAAAATTAAATATTGTAAAGGAAGATTCATGGAAACAAGGAATTATAAATTAACTAAAATCCTGACATGTGGTATAAGTTAAAAAAATATACACCTTATTCATTTCCTAGAAAAGTCAAAAAAAAGTACCTCGTACAGAAAATGACAAAAGATTCAATTAATAATGTTAAGTAAACATTCACCAATGGTTAAAATAAAATTTAAACAAGTGAAAATAGATATAAAGAGTATTTTTTATTACATATTTAGAAAATATGGACATGGATGATAAATATACCCCAGTTAATACTTTGGAATATATAATCTCAGATAAAAAATGATTTTGAAAAATTAACCATTACCTTAGATATGCTATCCTCTGTATGTTTCCAAACCTCACGTATAATGATTTAAATTATTTCATTGATTTATTCCAGAATCTTAGCCATTTTTATGATATCATATATGATCATATTATCATCTGTTTGTTATTATCAATTCATTATTACTCGTTATTCAAGTATTAACAGCTTTATGTTCATATGCATGTTTTGTCAAATAAATTATGGTTAAACTTATTAGATCACAGTTATATCATTAAAAAATGATACTAACATATTATATAACATATTTATTCATTTATTAAATTTATATAATAATGATTTAATAGATATCATGTATAATGAATCAAATCACATCGTTGATATGGTAGGTCGTACGTATGCACGAGCGACTATATCATTCCCATAATTGTGAAATGTTATAGATGTGAATACTGTATAATTTTTTCTAGAGTCAATATCATGATATACAAATCATACATAGTTTTTATTTCCATAATTATACCCATCCATGCATGGTGGTGCTGAAAAACTGATTACACCATGGTGTGGAGATGGTAAGTTGTATGTACCCCCATGTGGTGATTTCTTTTTTCATAGGATGGATAGATAGTGGAATATGGTTGTTTCATAATTATAGTAACATATAAATATATGATATATAATTAATTTATTACTTTATAATGATGCAACTAATGAAGAGGAAGTAGAAAAAGAAAGAAGTTTTAAAGAATCGGTAGAGGAGATAACCTCTTCTACGATCTGCTTCCTCTAAACCTCCCCAAAGAGCACTATATTAGGTCTTGAAAGATGACCATAACCTCTATAATTTGTCTAGGTAAGTATACTAGGTAAATCTGGAATGGATGGCTGAACTATAAACCTCAAAGTGAAGTGAAGATGTGACGGATGAGTTTCCCTTTTATAATTGAGATTAGGGTCACTTTAGGAATGTTTTGAAATATTAATTTATTATAAATTGATTTTCAGATTCTAATCCTCAAAAACTAATTTATTTAAAATATAAGATGATTTTCTATCATATCCCTATCTTAAAATTAAAATTAGAATTGTTTTTAATATTTTTAACCATTATCTTTCTGTTTTAGCTATTGTTTTACCCTTTTTAATCTTACTATGATATTTTTTTATTTACAATTTGTAGGTTAATTTAATTACCATAACGTGTCAAAAGATCAAAAAAAAGATCCATTTATGAAATATTTGGTTTTATCCTAAAAATTTGGACGAATCATAGTTTTTTATGAATCTTATACCATTTAATAAACTATTTTATATTTTAAAATACCAATAATGTCAATTTTGAAACTATTTATTTCTTGACATTATGAAAATATTATAAAATCAAGGTAAGTTCGTACCAATTTATTTAAACCATCACTAACATGTACAATTAATCCATAAAATCGTGGATGCCCTAAAGTTTATCAAATTATAATTATTTTAGTATTTATAATATCATTTATTTGATATTTCTCTTAATAAACTATTTATTGTATCACTACTGTGTTAATATTTATGGTAATTATTTAACCTCTAAAAATTCTAAAAATATGTTGTATATAATTAAATTATATATATGATGAATTTTTTTTCATGGTTTCATCAACTACATCACTTCATTGATAAATTATACTTATAAGAGAAAAGAAGGTGGCATGTTGTCACTTTCATTTTTTCAAATAATAATTATATGACTATCATGGGAAAAGTCCATTAAATTAGTCTATTATGACCCATAGGTGATATAGGTCTTATATTATTAATCCAATAGGTTTTTGGAAGGTTTTAGAGTAATATTTTTGTCCTTAACGTATTTTATGTTACCCAAATTTATTAGATTTACCTTTAACTGTGGTCAATAAAAATTACCATAGTTACTATTCATAATAAAAAATAATAGTAACCAATTAATATAATTTGAACCCACTAATTACAAATATGGAATCAATTTTTCAAAATTTGAAACACATTGATGGCATTAATTAAATTAAAATTAATTGTCTTTGTGAAATTGGGAAATCGGGGTTTTTTTAAATTAAAAATCATCAACAGATTGGCATGTTTTTTTATCAAATTTCATTTTGAAAATACTGCTGATGAACAAAATTAGATTAAATGATAAAATATTAATCTAATTATACCTTAAAACAATTTAATATAATAATATAGCTATATAATTAAATCAGATGAAAAGGCAGTTTTGAAATAAAATGCAGTATTTTTCATCAATTATTGAAAAAATGAATTTTGTCAGAAAAATACCAAATTTTCAACCAAAGAATATTTGATTTCCCAATTCTGATGAAGATGTTTATTTTTTCAAATTGAACTTATAAATGTTTCAAAACAGTATTTTTCATAGGTGCACCATCAAAAGGAGGAAAAACTGTATTTTTTTTTTAAATAATTCTTTTATCTGAATAATTGAATTTATTTTAATATCATGTTTGGAAAACATTTAAAATTAATTTTAAACATTAAATTGAACATAATAAAAATATATTACATAAATAAAATCCATCAATAATGTTATTATTATTTTATAAATTCGTTTAAACGTAATCTTGCGTGAATTGAATTTTATTAAAAAAATATGAAATTGTGTTGAACACAGACCGAGCATAGGGTTGTGTATACCAAAAGATAATCCAGTGTTTCATACTTATCAATCTTATCATGGATTATAATACAACATAAGGCATCAATGAAATTTGAAATAAATCTATTTTATAATAATATAAGGGTGTTACATTTTACCACCCCTAAAAATGAATTTCTCTGTCGAAAAAAGGCTGTGTTATAAAAGGATAGAAACCCACATCATAAAATCTAAAACATCTTTAAAAAATAATATTCCAAAAATAGCAGTTACCCAAAGTAAATAATAAATAAGTATTTTCATAGGAAAACATAAGTGAGGATTTGGCATGGAAAATAATTATAAATAATCATAGATATTGATAAAAATCATTTATCATAAGAATGCAAATGATCTAGTGAAATTTAAAAAAAATGATAAACTAAAGAAGTGTGAAATAGTCCATTAATATCATTAAAAATGATTATAATAAGATACCATGTTACATCATGATCCCAATTCCCAATATTAATAAAGTTTACTGAGAAGATATAGTTACTTAATTTCTGTATAATCTTTGAGTTGGTTGAGCCTCGAATAATTTCCATTATGTATCTTATTCAAAAAAATGAAGTTAAATTTTTCATTCCTAAAGTGTTAATAAATCATGCAATCCACAAATAGAATGATTGGTCATTCCATCCATATCAACAAAATTTTTAACACATGTGATCAAATATTCATAAGTCCACATATATTTAGATAATAAATAATTATAACAAACATTAACTACAGTATAACTTATACTATCCATAAATGGATAACCATACAATCCTTCCAAAAATGAAAAATCTAAGACTTTAGAAAGTCGTAAACTAAATCATCTTAACATTTATCTCACATTTATCATAAGTAAATTCTTGGTTGTCACATTCCAAACATTTGAATAACTTAATCATGTTTTATCTTTGCCAAACATCATTGTTGAAAACATGCATGTCTCCTTATGCTTAAATACAAAAAACTGTAAACATCATCCCTGATATCATAAACCGATTTTTAGCAATCCCTAATCAGTTCTAAGGAAATCATTAACATCCAATTTACTTATTCATTTCCAATATATCTTTATCCAAATATCAGTACCTCTTCATCATGCTCATATTAAGGGTTATCATTCCCTTAATCATGTCCTTACAAAAACACCAACTTATTACCTCAATCACTATTCATGTTTACTAGTACCATTCAGTATATGATCTTAAGTCCTTATGAAATGATAAGAGAATACCACTACAGAAGAGCAATACATAGATATTTCATTATTCCATAATACTGTAAATTTGATTCGACAACATTATTCCCGAAACCCATTACATAAACACTCAGTCATTCCACCACTTCTTTTTTATACTCTACATCACCAATAGTTATTGCATGAGACTTCCCTTCCTATTTTTTCATTAGAGTTTTATAGTGTCAATCATCGTTATTAACCCTTTGATTAGGGCATTGTTTAGCATAAATCCCATTTTATTTTACGTGAAACCCTGATTTGTGGGAGGTTCACTCTTGGGATATGGCTATTTATTCCCATTACTATAGTAGTAAAATACTCTCTGTCCTTCTTTCCCACACTTAAAACATTTATCAGTCCCCTTAAGAATATTTCCTCCATATGTCCTTACAAACAATGATTTTAAAGAAAATATAATCTTTTTTTATATGTAATATTTATAGATTCTTTTGAAATATATCCTTCTTTTCTTATCATGGCCATGAGATAGATGAGAAAATGATATCTTTCTCTTTTAGGAAGAATATGAGGATGGTACATACTGAAAAATAATTTCTTGAACTCATCCCATTCCATAGAATTTTTTTTTTCTTTTTTCCATGTATTATTCATAAATCTACACCATGGATTCACTTTACCTTCAAATAAATAACTAACCAACTTAACCTTTTCACGTTTTTAACAATGGAGAATGAAAAATATCATTTTAATGGTACAAATGCATTTCTCAGAAACTAGTTGATCGTCCATTCCAGTAAAATAAAGTGAATTTCAGCTTAAGAAATATTCAAGATAACATTGTTCCAACCATTGGTCATTTTGAAGTCTTGCAGGATTTAGGGTCATAGAAACAAGAATCTTTATTTGAGCTCCCATAACATTTGGTTGTTCAAGAGGACAATCATTGCATTTCCCATCACATCCAACATTTACATTGTTGATTTGGGTTCTATCCATTATCTAAATCCCAAAAATAATAGTTTGAGAGGAAAAAATCATACTAGGAAAACAATATAATAAAGGGGGTACTTTCAATCTCTATCATCATTGGTTTAATCCTATGTTATTGATGATCATAACCATAATTCTAGGGCTAAAACCTATAGTTAGACTTACCCTTAGGGACATCCTAGAAATATCTCTAGGGATCCCTCTAGTGTCTTCATATCCTAGTTTCCAGAGGTTGACTAAACCTTCACCCGGATACCAAATATAATTACACAAGATTAAAGTACAAGGACAAAACATAACTTTTTTGGAATACTGAAACATTATACCAAAATACAACCAATGACCATATTAGTTTAGTACCTTTATTAACTGGAAAACATAAACAACTCGTTCATATAACATCTACATAATCTCATGTTTTATCCTTCTTAACTAGAACCCATTTTGTAAACATCATACTTAATGCACTTATTCTAATCTGGGGGAAAATAAACATAAAAAGTGATGAGCTTATATTCTTAGTAAGGGTAAACAAGGGTGATATGTAATCATAAACATGAGAATAAAGGTTATAAGAATGTGATCATAACAATAGAAGATCATGCCTGGCATATCAATGGAAAACGAGAATCATAAGCAAAATCAAATACCATAATACATAAGTTCAAAATTGTAACATAAGATATGAAATATTGGAATAAAATTATGTCATTTTGAACATGCATGAATAGTATCAGGTTCACTCATTAAACAAAGGAATTGAAATCACGCCCTTTCATAAACATATAGACCTGGAAACCAGGTCCACTCATAAAATTGTGAACAGTAAATCAGGTTCACACATAACATACATACCTCAGGACTGAGTTTTGGAATACACATTTAGGAAAAATATAAGTTGATGATAAATATACCCCAGAAAATCAGGATTACCCTTACCTTATGTCCATTATCTTTTTTATGTATCCAAATCACCTGTATAATGATTTAAATTATGTCATTGATTTATTATATAGTTATAGTCATTTTTATTATGTCATATATGATCATATTTTTATCTATTTGTTATAAAAATTTCATTTTTACTCATTATTTGAGTATTAACTGCTTTATGTTCTTATGCATGTTTTTTCAAATATGTTCTGGTTCTACTTATTAGGTCATAGTTATATCATTCCAAAATTATATTAACATAATATATACAATACTTAATCATTAATTAAAATTATATATTCATTTTTAATGGATATCATGTTGAATGAATCTCATCACTTTGTGGAGACTGTAGGTCGTACGTACGCATTGGTGATGATATCATTCGCTTAATTGTGAAATGTTATGGAAGCGAATAGTATATAATTTGTTCAATAATCTATATCATTATACAATAATAATATATAATTATTATTCCCATCCTTATACCCATCCATGTAATGTGGTGGTGAACAAAAGATTACACCACGGTGTGGAGACAGTAAGTCGTACGCACGCACACATGGTGATTTCATTTTTCATAGGATGGATAAAAGGAGGAGTATGGTTGTTTAATAATTATATTAACATATTAGTATATTAGTGATACTAATTTTATTAATTTATAATGTAACAACTAATGAATACGACGTAAAAGAAGAATCTTGTTTGAATGAATCGGTAGATGAGATTACCTCTTCTTCGACATGCTTCCTCTAAATCTCCCCTTAGAGCACTAGAGTTGGTCTAGAAAGATGGAAATAACCTCTAAAATTAAACTACGTATGTTTATAAGTAAAATTGTCAAGTTATTACGGAACTTTAAGGCTAAAAGGGATGTTAAAATGTGAGAGAGGAGGTTCCCTTTTATAATTGAGGTGAGTACACATTTGGAAAGTCTTGAAATATTAATTTATTATAAATTTATTTACAGTTAATAAGGGTAAAAGACTCAATTATTTAATGGAGAATATTAAATTGGGTCATATACCCATCATCCAATTAAAATTAGACAAGTTTTGAATATTTTTTAACCCTTATCTTCTTGTTATAACCCTTTTTTATCCTTTTTAATATTATAATGATATTTTATTATTTACACTTGATGGGTTAATTTAAATACCTTAATATGTCAAAATACCCAAAAAAAAGTTCCATTTATAAAATATTTTTACTAATCCAAACCATTTGGAATTATCATTTATTTTTAGAAGTTTTATAACATTTAATAAACTATTTTTTATTTTAAAATACCAATAGTGTCATTTATGACAATATTTATTTGTTGACTTTTTGAAAATATCATAAAACAAAGATAAGTTAGAACCAAATTATATAATTAATCACCAACATGTCAAATTGATCCATAAAAATCATGGATTCCATAAATTCTCTAAATTAATTTCTATTTTAGAATTTATAATGTCATTTATTTTATATTTATCTTAATAAAATAATTATTGTATCGTTATAGTGTCAATTTTTTTGTATTTATTTAACCAATAAAAATTATAAATAATTTACATGTTGTAGATAATTTAATTATATTTTTTTCATCTATTTATGTTTATAGTTTCATCAAGTGTATCACTACAATACCATTATTATACTTACAAGAGATAATATGATGACATGTTGTCACTTTATTTTGTTTTAATAATAATTATATCTCTTTCATGGAAAAAAGTCTATTAAATGATTTAGTTACAAACCTTAGGGGATATGTCTATCTTTTATTCATCCAATAGTATTTTGGCATGTGTTAGGGTAATTTGGATGTCCTTATCATATAGTTTGTTACCCCTATTTACCTGATTTACATTTAACCGTGGTAAATAAAAATTACCATTGATACTATTTTAAAAAAATTGAAACTTATTAACATGATTTGAACCCAATGATTCAAAATATGGAATCCATTTTTCAAAATTCAAAACACAGAATTTGAAGAAATTATTTTAAAATTAATTATCATTGTCAAAATTAGAAAGTGTGGTTTTTTTAAAGTATAACCCTTCAGAAGATTGGCATGTTTTTATATCAAATTTAAATGTAGAAATACTTAAAATGAAAAAAACTGTATTAAACGATAAAATATTAATAAAATTATACCTAAAAAAATTAAAATAAAAATAAAAGTAGAAATATATATAAATAAATCGTATGAAAAGACAGTTTTGAATTAAAATGCAGTATTTTTCACTATTCATTAAAAGGTGAATTTTATCTGATAAAATACAATAATTTCAACCAAAGTAAATTTTTGGGTCCCGATTCAAATAGATAATTTTTTTTTGTCAAAATTTAACTTATAATGGGGTCAAAACTATATTTAACAGAGCCACACCATCAAAAGGTGGAAAAAACTGCATTTTTTAAATACCTATTTTATCTGAAAAATTGATTTTTTCCCCATATCACACTTATAGAACATAAAAAATAAATTTTAAACATTAGATTCAATATATAAAATATATATTAAAATAATAAATTCCATCAATAGTGAGATTTTTATTTTATAAATTTTCTTAAACTTAGTCTTGAGTGAAATGAATTCTATCCAATAAACCTGAAATTGTGTTTAACACAAAACAAGCATAGGGTTGCATATACCACAAGATAATCTACTATTACATATTGCGCAATATTATCATGGTTTATAATACGACCCAAGTAATAAAAGATATTAAAAACTTATATTTTATAAAAATCATGGGGTGTTACACCTCATGACACTAGAGTAGGACCTCGTGACACATTAGGGCATGGGCCACAAATACATAATGATTGTAAACACCTATTGGATGGGGAACATGTCCTCATGATAATAGAGGGTAACCATACTCTATAGAAATATACATATGGAACTCCCTTACATACTAGGGTGCAGGTCCACTATTTGGAGATTGTTCCCCCTCGATTGTGCATCATAGTGATGCGGCATGGTTTCACCTGCACGGTTACTTCTAAGAAGATGCATGAGATGTTGGGCATCAGTGATGGAGTTTTGGAACTATTGGAGACTCTTGTTCCTGGTCTATGATGTGGGATGGTGATCCCCTTACTCAGTCATTTGGGAATCTTTTGAGTGACAATATAAATATACATCTATATTCATACCTTTGGATTTGGATACTCTCATTCCAAGTGATACAAAGATATGTGGGTTATGCCACATGATTTTCCTGTTTAGGTGCTCATGGTTTGTTGAGTTTACTCTCCTACTGTTGGTGGAAATGAATCGACATGTAATTCATTAACTCACCATGTTGAGCCCCCTTTTCTTGGATGAGGTTACTCCCTTTACCAGTTTGGGTTGAGTTTTTCTATTTCACTATATCTGATTTACTCCCTACAGTCTTTCTATTACTATTGTATCTCTTACTTCTCACCATTAAACTTTTGGGGAATTCTACTTGGTATGTATATACTCACCCATACATGGGCTTTTCCCATAGGTGTTTCATCATATACAGATGATGAACATCTCAACGGTGACAACATTGGAGCTCAGGGATACCTGCTACATTGGAATGTGTATTGTGGTCACATCTTGGAGATTAGGATCTAGGCGCCCATAGAATTTTACTTTCATGTTTTGTCAGGTTGGGACCTCTTTCTAGTTAGGCATGTATTTTTTCCTTTTCTATTCAAATTACACTACAAAACTCTTGTACTATCTGGTGGTTTTACAAGAATGGTTGTTTCCCTTTTTTTTACATATTTTACATTTAATTACTCTTCACTTCTACATCTTGATGAAAATGTGTGTGCATACAGGTGCACACATATAGTTAGTTAAGAAAAGACCTCCCCATGTATTTTTCCTTTTTATTCTTGTCATACATGTTAAAACAATGATTCACGTTAGATTTTTAGAAAAATCAAAATAGGTATTGTTTTGTAAAACAACAAGAAGATTTTTTTCAAAAAAACTTATAACATAAATTCAAACAAGTTTGAAAATTTATTTTAAAAATAATGGTAGAATAGTAAAAAAAATTAAAAACATTTTTAGGAAACATTTTTATGAAAGAAAATAGTTTTTTACCTAAGAAAAATATTAATTCTTATTTTCTTTGAAACAATTTCATTTATTTTAAGTAACAAAGAGTGGGAAATAGTAATATTATTTTAAAATATCATTAATAACCAGTGTAGAAGAAAAATCATGAGTTTCTAGAGATATTTATCATAAATTTTAATCATAATCATAAACAATCCCAATAAACAATGAGATTTTAATATAATATTATTACCACTTTGGTAACTTTTAATCATAACCACATGAAAAAATTAAATAAAATAGAACATAAAATATAACTAGAACAAATAAAGTCATTATAATCCATGTCAACATGTCTTAATATACACCTGGTGAAATAATATATGTTCATAACATAACATACATCTCAAAGAAGAAACATCGAGACAAAAATATCATACCGTTTTCATAAGATTTTAAATAGTAATCCCCAATAAAGAATAAAATCAAAGAAACATAAAATATCATTAAAATAATTTGATTTAAGATATAAAATTTTATAGGGTCTGTATATAAACAATACAAAATAAACAAGTGGTTAATTTATATATATCTTATAAAAAGAAAAAAATAGATTAGAAATACATTGCCACATTAATTACATTGAAACTATATTCCATATGTAAGATAGATCCTAAAACTGATAAATAAACCACCATAATTTTCTTGTTTATAAACATAAAATAAATTCTTTGGTGGTATATACACCACATAAATTAAACAGATGGTGAATATTTTATTTTTACCACATAAAATAAAAGAGAGATGGAAATCTCTTTTAGTAAGTCTTGAATTCTATCACACTAATTCAAACCTCCTATATAATAAATACAATTTTATTATAAATATTTTTAATAAAAAATAATTACTTATATCATACAATATATGATTTACTTAACTCCTTTTATTATCTATTTTTTAATAATTCAATGTCAAAGTCACGTTTCGGGTAATAACTGCTTTGTTTTCCTTATATGACTTTATTTGTTGTTTTCAGTCCTCATACATTTATTATGGTTATATAATATCTTAAATAATAATCATGGAATAATTAAAATCTATATTAAAAAATTTTACATTTAATACCAATCATGATAGTTGGTTTTGAGAAATGATGTATGTTACGATAATGGAGATGGTATGTCATACATATGCATGAGTAACATTTCCATTTTTCAAGGATCATTATGGAAATGTGGTATGTAATATATTATATTAAAATAATGATAATAATAAAATAAATACCATATTATATACTTATACATTTCATCCATGTGGTGTTGTGATGAAAAGAGATAGTCACATCGCTTTGTTAAGGCAGTAGTCCACACGTACACGAATAGTGTTATCATCTTTTAGTGTGTGAAACGATAATAAATAAAATGACATATTAGATTTTAAGAATGATAAATACATAATTGATATCATAATTATTTCATTTATATCACATATATTTATCATTATTAGCTTCCAAATAATGTGTTAGTGAAAAAAGAATCATATCGCTTAGTGAGACAGTATTCCACCATACACACAAGCGATGTTATCATATCCCTTATAGAATGGAATGTACAAAAGTTATATATATGATATAATGACCTAATATGTTTAAAAATGTTATAAATATTATATATATATATATATACTTTATATCTATCATAATACCCGACAGTGAGATTTGGTAATGGAAAAATGAATGACATTGATTCGAAAAACAGTATTCCACCGTACATAGAAATGATTATTTCGTAACCAATTTGATGTAAGTGGAGAGAGATGTAGTACATGACCATAAAATAAAATAATATCATAATATGGAAGATAATAAGGTTGTTATATAACTCTGGTATAATATTAATTTAATGAGGTGAAGGAATAAATAAAAAAACACAAGGTGATGAACTTTAACTCTTCTTCGGGTATCCTCCTTAGGATTGCACTAAAAGCCTTACTTGGTAAGATTCATATAATGTGTTAGTATTATTGGATAATAAGAGGTTTTTTGGAATGTTATTTGGGTATTTATTGGCCAAATAAAAAGGTTTTTAATGTGTTATAGGGGGAGCAGAATGGGTGGCCTTTTATAAATGAGGTGAGTGGCATAATTGTAACTTTTTTGAATAAAAGAATTACACCCACAAATTTTTCATGTCATATGGCTCCAATAATGGACCATTATCAATAAAAAAAGTTATATGGTAAAAATATAGTCATAAAATGGGTTTTGGAAAAAAATTGATTTTGTTTATACCTTAAATAATTAGTTTAACCACCACCGACAGTTAAATAGTTTTTACCTTAACCGTAGTAAATAATTTTACCTATTTTTAATATTCATTTTAGTCAAAAATTATGTTGAACATATCAGATGATATAAATTATTATACTTCCAAATATGGTATACATTTTCTCAAATTCTATTCTCAAAAGTAGAAAATTCTAATTTAAAATTAATACTATAGACTCTACATGAAAGCATGTTTTTAAATAGTAAATGTCCAAAAGTTTATAATGTTTTTATATAAAATTAAATTTGAAAATAATTATAATGAAATAAATTTGAAAAACATATGTAAAATTTTACTAATTTTAATTTAAAATTAATTAAAAATATAATTTATCATTATAAATAATTTAAACAAAAAGGCCTTTTTTAAATAAAAATCAGTATTTTTCACTATTCATCAAAAAGTTAATCTTTTTCGAAAATTCTCAAAAATGAACCATAAGAGAAGTTTTATATTAATATTTCAAATATTATTTTCATTTTACCAAGTAAATTTTCTAAAAGTATCAATAATTAATTTTAAAATAATTTTGAATAATGCTAAAAAAATGGCTTTTCAGAATAATACAGTTTTTAAGCATAAAGTATATTTTATTCCTACTTATTATATATAAAATACTTAATATGCATGTTAAAAAATTTATTGAATATATATAATATAAAAATTTCATTAAAATAATTTAAAAAAAATTCTTTCTTATTTTATAGAGTTAAAATATGTTTGTGAAATTAGTTTTCCAGAAAAGAATTTCATTTTTTTAAACTAGTTCTTATTTTAAATTTTGTTTAATTAGTCACCAAAGAATTATTTTTATATATATTTTTAAACAAAATTTTAATAACTTATTTAACCTTAGTGATACCTTCCTTTCCATTAACAAGGTGAAAAAAATCATATTAAATAATTATATTTTGATAATATGTCATGTTTCGTTTAAGCTTAGTGTTGTGTGTAATGAAAACTACACATGGTGTGGCATGTAACACATGATAAAATAGGTGTTTCTTGTAACACAAGATAAAATAATGTTTGTTTGTAAAATAAAATATCAAAAAGATTAAATTAATTTTAAAATAATATTTTATAAAATCGTAGGGTTCTAAATTCTAGACCATTAAAATGAATTACACCCTACAAATTTGTTTCATTCTTTGAGGGTTTAACATTTGAAAATTCATTTATATAAACACAAAACATAAAAAATGTTAATAAAAAGTACACTTCGTATAGAGAAATTTATTTTCAAAATTAATCTAGAATAAAAAATGTTATGTTTCTAAATAAGAAATCATAGGTGGGAAATGGGAATATAGACATAACAGGGAGCACTGTGAGACAAATACTTATGGGGAGTGATAGATAATATTAATGTCAAGAAATTGGGTGATCCAGATAATTTTAATGACCATAATTAAACACACCAAGGAGGAATGAGAATGGTCATTTATATCATAAAAAATAATTATAACAAAATAACCTTTTATTTCAACATCCTTTTCCTAAAGTTGAATAATTTTCATGACAGTATATGTTTACTAGATACCATTACATTTTATAAACACAATATCATCCTTTAGTGGTTCCTTGATCAATTTACAATTCATCTCTTACTCCAATAAATAAAGATCAATTTTTTGATCTTGATGCACTAATGGATAATAAGATCAACAAATAAAATGATAAGTCCTTCCATCTATCTTTAGTTATCATCCCAAAATAATGGTTAGTACATGTTATCCAATATGGATAAATATTCATATAGTGATGTAATACATTATTTTCTAAAGCCTCATATAAATTTTAACTTAAACCATTCCATAAATAGTTAACTTTATGAACCATTATAAAGATTAAAATCCAAAACTTTATAAAGAAGTTCATTGAATTTACAAAATGAGGATATCATTAATCACCATTTACCAAAATTTGGCTCTTAATTTTCACATACAAAACATTTAAATACCTTCATCATGTATTCTCTTGAATTATGTTAATAACCTAAATTACCATAATCCTTTATTGAAAACATGCATGATTCCCTATTCCTAAAATAAAACACTGTTTATTGGATATATTCATTAAAGTGAAAAAATGTTTTAAACTCCATCAATGATAGAATAAATATCTTCCTCAACAAATAATTAATCGGATCCAAGGTAATCAGTACTATAAAAATTAATTATTTATATTTAAAAGCTCTTTATCCGAATAATTTTATCTCAACATCAAAAAAATATTAGGGGTTATCATCCCTTAATCTAAATATCACCTTGTCATTAAATTAAATTTTTAGTCTATCATTACCATTTAACGTATTCATGAAAATATTTACTGAAAAATTCTCCAAAAATCCACATATATATTCTTATACATAATTCTTGAATTCAAATTCATTAACAATTCAATTCTACCACCTCATCCTTAAAAAATTACTTTGGAATACTTATATTATTTCCTAATACATATTTCGTTTTATATTTCATTTGTATTATATTCATCATCAGTAGTATAACCATTAGTCATAATGCCTTTTCTGATTCTCTTCCCATGATTTCCCCAAAAGATATTTATTTTCATAATGCCCATAGATTATAGATTTAAAGCAGTCAACAATAGATAATACCTTAGCAAGTCCAATATTATCATGAATTTCATTAACTCGAATTTTCATTTTCCCTCATCAATTGAATGCACTCTTCTCTTCTTTTAAACACATAAAATAGCTTCTAGCTCCATTGATACATTTCCTAGAGTTTATCTTCCCACATTATTGACATATAAGAAATTGAATCATTTTCCCTCCATGGTTTTAACTACCTTAACTATAAATTTAGTCTACCGTTCTCCTATTTGGTGAATTTGAGAGTTGGTTAAGGTCCACATTATTAAACATGTTCTATGATAACTAATTAGGTATAATTATAATATCCTTCAGCCTAGTCATTATCCCATTTGGATTCTCATTGGGAAAACGTTTATCACATTCAAATTTAACCCAGTTTTTTTTAGCTTCCACCATTTACTAAAATAAAAAACATAGTTTGGGGAATTCTAATCAAAATGGGAAAACAAATAATAATAAAAAATCTCATAAAGGATGTCTAAATATTAACAACTTCTTTTTAATCTATGAAACAATTGGTTTATCCTACGTCATTTATAGTCATCATCTAGTTAAATACATCATGACGGTTCATAATGAGTTTGTGAATTTCCAAGGAATATCCCCTAAGACTTTCAAACTAAATGTTAATTATGGAGAATTCTCATGCACCAGATAATGATTGAGTACAGCTCAATACACCCTTTTTGGATATATTACCCCTAGGTACCTCTATTCCAGATCCACATCAACATTAGTATCCATACTGGGATGTAAATGCTTTGAACCCACTCAATCTATCATTTACTATAATTCTAGGAAATTTTCCTACTCTTAGACTCATCCTTAGGCTTACCCTTAGATACATCCCTAGATGCATCCATATAAATATCTATATATTTTCCCATCCTAATTTTCCAATGGATAACTAAACATTTCCTCTGATACCATATAATGACACAACCTTAAATCATTACATAATATTGAGTTTTAGACAAGGAGATACATTTTACACATTAAGGATCTTTTTAGGTTTAGTGTTTTTGAGAATTTGATCCTAATACATACATTACATCCCATAATCATAAATGAGGATTCTACAAAAATATTATCAAATTTTCCAAAATATGAAACATTCAAAATAAAACATAATTTAATTGATAAATATTCATAACATTTAAATTGTATTCCTTCCTTATCTTACACATCCTTAAAACCAGTGAAGGACGTTTAAAAACATGGGATGAGAAAAAAAAGCTCAGAAATGGATGTAAGGAAATAAATCATTATCCAATTGATAACATAAAAAAACTAAAATTAATTTCCTAAAAACACATTATCATGTATAGAAATATTATTTTGATTTCTTGGTACATAGTTAAAATATCACTCTTATAATCACCCTTACACATTGAATAACCATTTTGTCAACTTCCATCTCCAGAGTACCCGATGAATTGGAGAGATATAATGGGGATCACCTATCATATATTGAGCAATAATGAGATTAACCAAACATAACTATGTTCATGTAACACATCATGAATAAAACACTAGATAACTCATTTAAACCCTTGAGAAAAACACATTCAAATTTTCAAAATACCCTTTTTTAAAACAAATCACTTTTAAAATATAAAAATTTTTCACATGATAATGAAATGATATTCCTACAAAAATTTCCATGTCAAAAAATAATTGAAACATCATAGTAAAAAATCATCATGAAATCAGGAGAACTAACTCATGCTATATATATGTAATAATCTTTTTGAATTTCATTAAAGAGACTTTTAAAAGGATTTTAAAAGGAAAGTCCCATAAAAATATAATTGGAGTTTTGATTATTATAATGGAACAATATGTGTTTAAAATATAAATACACCTAATAAGACATAATATAAACAAAAATTTATCACACCAATCATCTTAATACCACATAATGAACGAAGTAGAATTTTTACCCAAAGAATGGAATTTTCGCTAAGAATTCCCTTACCGTGAGTTTTTCTTACTTCAAATATGTTTAAACCTCCTGTATAATGGTTAAAATAATGTTATTGATACTTTAAATAAGATTAATTATTTTTTTAACAACTTATATGATCATTTTATAACATCATTTGACCCATTTATTAATAATATTTTCTTATTTCCATTGTGTTGGGTGTGTGCTTTAAATGATTTCCATGGTCCGTTCGTAAAATATTTTCCTGTCGAATGGGATAAAAAATCAACAATTGAAATGAGATGTTACTAAAACATTTATAGTATATTTAATGATACCATAAATCATTTTGGGTATATTGTTTTTAGGATTAATCATTAGATAAATCACTAGTGATGTTTAGATTATTTTGGTGGTTCTTCAATAATCACAAACTTGTTTCATCATATAACATTAATACTATGAAAATAATTTAATTCCATTACATAAGAGAGGTTATATAATACACATTATAATATGTTTCATCCATTAAAATGGTTTTACTACCATATTTTAAGGATGAAAAGGAAATTAAAGACATATCACCCACGGTGTTGTTAAATCAACACATCACGGACGATGTTTTTATTTTTATAATAATAGGGAGAGGACAAAGAGTATGTTGATTAATTGTTCCATAAACATGATAAAAACTCAGAATATACAAGATTTTTGATATTCCATTCCTATTATATATGGGTATGTGAAGAGATTATAAGAAAAGAAAAATAATTTAAAAATTAAATAAAATAAAATGAAGGGGGATTTTTACCTCTTGATCTCTTCTCCTTGAGATCCTATTTATGGCCTTTGGTTTTGGCCTTTTGGTGAGAAAATGTGGTCTCATACGTGATGAATATCCACTACAAGTGGATTTGGAAAAATTTAGACAATGATCAAATCATTAGAGGTGTGAGAGGAAGATGTGGGTGAGGGTGGAATTTATAGTAGAGGGAAAGAGGGTTTTCCATTATTTTAATAATTAGTTTAATATTTTTCTCTCATGACTATAAACTGACGTGATTATTATGACAAAAAATATTAAAAAGAGGATGTGAGTTCAAACCAAGGGTTCTTACATCATCATAACATCATCCATCACTCAATAATTCATGTATTTATCTTATTTCATAGATTATTGTATTTCACTATTCACAAAAAATTCACATATTTCAAAAAAATCCCAAATATTTCACCCCAAACATTTTTTGAAATAAAGAATTAATAAATTAAATACATTTTTTGAAAATATATTTCGAAATAAGTGAAATTTAGTTTTTAAATAAAATCATATTTTATTTAGAAATTAACAATTTTAAAGCTATAGTTGATTTTGTAACACCTTGAAAAATTAATCAAGGTCTCATAAAATTATCTAATTACCATAACATAATAATTTATGATTACATTTCATGAAAATAAATTTTCATTTAAATTAAAAAATTAGTCATAAAACTGTAATTAATTATTTATGTCCAAATAAAAAATACCAACACTTATATAATGAGAATATTAACATTTAAAACACTCCTTTTTTATTATACATTAAATGGCGATGTTACTTTTCATTTCACCAATTTACTATACATATGCAGACATTATTATTCATAAGGGTACATTTATAGTCACCAAAAAACTATTTTTTTCCAATGAGACTCTAAATAACTTACTAATCATAAACATGTATGTATGTTTTTCAGAATTCAAAATGCAGAAGAGAAAAAAATAAATTTTAACAACTATTTTATAACTGTCCACTTCAAACAAAGTGTCTCTATTTATAGTCTCTATTTTTCATGCATTTCAATTTATTTTTATATCCTCGAGGTGTAACAATCTCCCCACCATCTTGAAATTTCATCCTTGCAATTTTTATTTACTTATTAAACAAGTGACAGTACCATTCCCTCATATCATTTTTAGATTACCATGTTACTTCTTCAACAATTTTTTTTCCACAAAACAATTAACTATTGGATTTCCTTATTCCGCAATACTTTATTTATATGATCAAGAATCTTAATAGTTCTCTCCTCAAAAGAATTGTTTTGTTTAGGCTGAACTACTTCTAGGCTCAAAACAAGATATGAATATGTTACATACTTTCTCAACATCGAAACATGAAAAACATTATCTACCTTAGATTAACATGGAGGAAAATATACTATGTTGGTGACAATTCCAACTTTTTCTAGGATTTCATAAGGTCCAATGAATCATGGACTTAGCATTCCTTTTTTCCAATATGCATAACAATTTTCCAAGGAGGGATTTTAAGAAAAACCTGATCACCTAACTCAAATGAAATTTATTTCATCCTATTATCCACATAACGTTTCAAACTACTCTAAGATTTTCTACTTGTGTCGCTGAATCATATGAACCTTTTCTTTCATTTACTCTACTAATTATTGTCCCATAAACATTCTTTCCCTGACTTCATCCAAAAAATATGGAGATCGACACTACTTCCCCAATAATGACTCAAAAGGTACAATCAGTATACTAGAATGAAAACTATTATTATAAGAAAACTCAACGAAAGTTTAAAGACTTCGAATTTACATGTAATTATTTTTAATATATGGGAGTTTTATGATTCCTTGAAATCTGACAGTGCACGATTCGGAGTCCCGGACTTCCCGGAATGATCCGTCGAAGTTTTGTTGAGCTTAAGTTAACGCACGTAAGATGTTTTCCTGAAAAAGTGGAATAACTCTAAAACGGTAACTCAGATTAGAAATATTAGGGCACCATTACGTTCCGAATGGTAGGCTTACACTTGGCGCGACTTAAGATTAGTCGGCTTGGGCCTCATGTGATAAAACCCAAAAATGGCACAATCATAAATAAAATCATTAAATAAATTATTTTATTTTTCAAATGCTTATAACTCACAAACAGTTACTCGAATTAACAATCTGAGACTGATGTTGGACTCGTGAGGGAATGCTTTCTTTAAGTAGATACTAACTTTAGCTGGCACGGGCCACTGGAGAAATTTAGTTTTTGGCCACAAATAAAATAATTAAGTGACAATTATTTTATTGTAAAATTCATAACATCGTAACGGCAACTCGGATTGAAAATCCGTGAGTACAATTGAGTTTTTTGGGGTGTGTTTCACCTACTAAGAGCCTAACCTCGACTGTCAGGGGTCGAGGGTGACTAATTATATTTTTCTAAACTTTTTTTCGATTACGTTCAATAAACGTGCAAGCGACATTTTATAACTTTTGAACCTGTGCTCAGAATTGAAATCTGATGGCACTGTTGAACTCTCAATGTCAATTTTCGCTTAAGAAGACATTCACCTCGATAGTATTTGGTCGAGGGTGGAGGATGGTTTTTGGGTTTTTCGTGGAAATAATAAAATTAAATTACGCTTGTTTTATTTTATAATAACCACCCAAGTGGATGTTGGAGGTGGGGACCCCCAATCCTTAACCTCCCATGAGAGGTTATGGTGGTGGTTCCCACCCGAACCTAACCTCCCACGAGAGATTATGGTGTGGAGACCACCCAGGATGAAACCCTTCCAATTTAATGATGGAAACCAGTCAAATCCCTCATAAATGAGGGAGAATCACTTGACCTCCTCTAAAAAATTAATTGTGCCAACGCACCAATTAAATGTGCCAACCCTTCTCTTAATTAATTATTCCACCCACCATAATTAATTTGGCATTTCAAATTCTCACCAAAAATTTAATAGGAGGTCTAATCTATTGTTTTGTCACCACTATGCTTTTTGATGGAATTTTGGAGAAGATAGAAAGCTTGGGAGGAGGCTCCTAAAGAAGAACACTCCCGGAGAAGAATGCCAACAGGGGATGCCTTCAACTATGAAGAACGGTCTCCTTCGACCTTCTTCCTTAGACTCCTACCAATGTGGGATGTATTCGATGACTAACCATCCCTCCTCATAGTCATCAATGAGAAGACGCATGAGCTCTAGTTTGGAAGTGTGCGACGAACACGACGAACGACAACAAATCCGTCTTCTTCCCCGCAACTCAGTCAACGGACAATGAACAAGTGGAGGTTTTATTGGAGTATGATATTATTCCATTAATTCATTACTTCTAAGAGAAATAATTATTGTGGATTATTTTCCTTTCGGTTTGGGAATTGTTTTTGCAGGAAGATGTGGGGTGTTGATAGACTTTTTTTCTTCTATCTTCTTTTCTTGTTAATTACTTGAAATTTAAGAAATAATTTATCTTCTTGATACCACCCTAAACGCGGAGGGTGTGGGCCAAACCAACATGGCCCAACCCCTCTGTCGTTCTTGTTTGTGATGTTCTTCAACAAGAAAATGAGGCTACGATACAACGAATGCGACGCAGGCAAAGACTACACTTCTTATGGCCTTGGTGACCCGCGACGCCCGTCGTCGCGCCATCAACAGGACAAAGCAGTCCTGGACACCCCATCCACTGGAGAAACTGGCTCTTCCGCCTCTAGACGAACCACAGTTCCCTCACGGTCGCCCGCATCTCCCGACCCCACAGGCGCTCCTCGCCCCGACTGCACCTCCCGACTCTCAGCCGAACCGCGCTTGTCCCGCCAGCCCGAACTGCGTTGGCCCATGGCCCACCATGCGCCATACTGGAAGACCCACTCCAGCCCACAGCCCCCCTCACAGTGCCCTCCAGGACGCGCCCTCGCGGAACCATTCGAGCTGAACTGTCCTTCCGCCGACCTGTGGCTGGTTTGCGCCCTCGCGACCGGTTTGTAACCTCGCGGCCCTCCATGACCTCTTGTGGTCAGCTGGGCAGGACCCTGCAGTCCAAGACGAACCTAATGGACTAGCCCGCCCAACAGGTCAGGTCGGGTCGACCAAGACTGGTTCGGCCCAGATGGGGTTGGGTGGGGTCTGTCCGACCAGGTAGGACCGGACCCGGGACCACTATGACACTTTACTTTCTTTTGCCCATATCATTGGAACTGGACATCCGTTTGACAAACCGTCTACAGCGCTAGTAATCTTGAATTATGACAGTCCCTTTGAGTATACCCCACTGGAGTTTGGAGTATAGTTGAGATACGGTCAAATTGGATCGTGCACGAATCCAATCGGGCCCCTAGTACTAAAAGGCTAATAACGCACAGAATAAGAGTCTAATTGATGTGTTGTCTATTGTGTTGAGACCCCAATAACATGGAGGACTTTTGAGTCACTTATTCGTGGGACTTCATGACAGTTGGAGTATCGACCAGTAGCTCATGGAGTTGATCCTTACAGTGACGAGCGAGCAGAGTGCGGAGACCTAGTACCTGGAAGAGACTTGACGACTGCTGACTGATTGACTCAGAGTGACTCGACTAGCCCAGTGGGTATTGCCTGGTTGTGGCGGCAGACCCACGGCAGAGGAGTGCCTGGTTGTGGTGACAGACCCGTGGTACACGATAGGAGGAGTACCTCTGCAGGCTATGAGGGGGGGCACATTTTTTTGGTGGCAGAACTATGGTGGGGAGCGCCTCTGTGTGACGCAGCAGACCCACGGTACTCGACAAGAGGAGTACCTTAGTAGTCAAAGGTTAGTGGGAAGCGTTCTTGGTTTCGCAACAGGACCATTGTACCCGACAGAGGACGCGTTATCAAGAAGATTTGGTTTCAATAATGTAAGTAAAAATCCTTGTTGAGCTGAGTCAGTATATGTTGTGTTTTCCTCATGATTGAGATGGATTACATGATAACATAGGTATATATATGGGCATATAACTAATTAAGGTTATCTATTGATTTCATAATTTTTGGTTTATCCTTGTTTGATTTTGTGAGACCTTGAGGGTCTCGGGGTCCCTACTGTGTATCATTATACTAACTCATGCACGGTCCATGCCCATACCTTGTTGTGTTGGTTGATGATGATGGACAGTGCTGACTGATGCTGAGAGTACCAAGACTGGACAGTACCCTGAGGTGGACCTTACAACAATTTGGTGCATGGAGAAGACTGAAAGACGTAGAGTACTGAGTAGGATATCTGTACCAACCCTTCATGTAGGAATTTTGAAGGACGACCCAACAGCTTTTTTTCCTTTCTTCATTTGTACTTGTACATCCAGTTCCTTGTACTTTATAGTTGGGCATGTATTTTTGACCCATTTTACTTTTTAGTACTCTTTAGTTATACAGTTTAATTAGTGTTTTGTATCCATTTGGGTGTTCTAATGTGTATATTTACAGCTTATAAAGGCAATGCCTTCCCAGTTTTAGGGAATTAGACCATTGGTGCTCGTCTCTAGCCCCTGGCCTATAGAAGGCGGGCATGGGCTAGTCACGACATGGGCCCCAAGGGACGGGTCGTGAAAAATTGGAATCTGAGGGAGGTTTTCAGGTCTACCATATAACTTAGGACTCTGGTCATTTTTGTGAAGCAATATTGTAAAGTGTAGTGAGTGCAGTTTTCCTTTCAAGGAGTCCAGTGTTGGTGCTGCAGCCGACGTATCCATACACCAGGACCCTGACTTCTGATTTTTGACTCAGTCCAAGAAAACACCAACTGCATGTGTGTTTACTTTGTGATTTCATTAGTCAGATCACCAGGTGTAACCTTTTGCTCATGTCGCATCTGTTTCTTTTATTATTCCTCCAAGATGACAGCCAGTGAGAGTTCCGAGATTTGTACACACGAATAGCCCACCGAGCAATGAGGCTCCGGTTCAGTGCCCTCTTACTATGATGGCACCTTTGGGAGGTGTACCTGCAGCACCACCACCCATTGGGCAACAGATACCACAAGACACACTAGCGGACGGTGCACACATACTGAGCACGTTGCACAAGTTCCAGCAGCTAAGGGCTGGTTGGAGGAGGTTTCTAGAGTTTCCCATCTAGTTGAGACACTGGTAGAGAAGACAGTGATCTTAGCAACTAGTATTTTTCAGGGAGTGACCATGAGGATGGTCCGCTTAGTGATGAGGCTTTGGTGCGAGGACTGTTGCCCGAGATAGTACCTTGGGTAGTGTGCCAGCTATACCACTAATCGTTGTTCAGCAGTTAAAACTAGAAGTACTCGTAGAGGACACCTATAGGAATAGTTCCTTACATGTGTTTCATCATCAGATACCCCTCAGGTTCCAAGGAGATCCCGAATCCAAGGCGGCTGCAGACTGGCTCGAGGAGGTGGCTGAGAGTTCTCTAGAACTTCTATAGCTTCAGTAGGATGACATGTCGGTAGCTGAGTATTCATCAAGTCGTGCCAATATTTCCTGGTACTTGATGAATCTTATATGATCAGTGCTTCATGGATTGAACTTCCGAGAGAGGTGTCTTTAAAGGAAGTCCGAGCCAGCACTATTCCTCTATGAATTCCTACTTTTGCAAGGGTGATAGAAAGAACCTTTGTGGTTGAATGTTCTTTGGCTCAACGAATATAGGCATTGAATGTTAGCGGTGGGAAATCAAGGAACTGGCCCCAGTCTCAGAGACATGGGAATGTAAAATGTGGTAGGGACAGATAAATCTATAGGGAAGCAGACATGGACACATAACATGAAGAGTAGCATGTTCTGGTGTAATTTTCAACATGTTACAAGCACCCCCATTTTGTGGACCCCGCCATGCTTAGGGAGTTGGAGGATAGGGGAAGAGAGTTGTTCCATGCAGTCAAGGAATGTGACCCAAGGGATCTAGGAATGATTCGAGGTATGGTATATTTCTACTAATAGCTTCTGTATCAATAGACATAGGTACCAATCATTCCTTCCTTCCATAGATATTGTCCGAGACCTAGAGTTTCTAGTTAAACTATTGACTTGACCCTCATGTCTAGAGATACCTTTGGCCGGAGACTCGATAATCACACTTACGCCGAAGGTGTGATCTAACCCTTGAGGCGATAGTTTTGGTTGGAACCACATGATGACAGCATTGAGGCCTTACGACGTTAGTTTGGGATTGGACTTGACATCCACTGTTCAAACTTAGATTGACTATATTATGAAAAGAGTTTGTGGTTTAACTACAATGTTGGGATGGGGTTTTTCTTGGTCAGCAAAAAATGAAACCCAGTAAGCACAATATGAAATCATGCATAAGAGCGTGCAGCCAATCACTCGTGAGTCATCCAACCCCACCCTCGTGACAGTAGAAGTTTACTTTGAGATAATCTATACTCCTGGGAAGTGGAACATGGTATCAGACACACTCAGTAGGAGGTCTGGCGTGCATCTGCTTAGTGAGGCGACAGTGCAGCTTGCCGCTTTGCAGATATCCTTTGTGGATCAAGAAGGAGCATCTTTTCATCAGACTCTTGTAGTCACTCCCCCACTCCTTTAGAGAGTCAGGGAGGTGTATAATGGAGAAGTTGACTGTGAGACATGACATGCTAATAAATCCCTAGGACATGCACTTAATGGATTTTCTGATGGTGGGGAGCACATCATTCTCTTCAGGGGACGTACCTTGGTACCAGTGTCACTTTAGAAAGAAGTGTTGAGGGAGTTCCACACATCCCCTCTAGCGGTACATCCAGTAGTGGAAAAGATGTACCAGGATATCTGATGACAGTACTGGAGGTCGGGAATGAAGAAAGATGTTGTAGAGTTTGTCTCTTGAGGCCTCACTTGTCAGCAAGTGAAGGCGGAGGATCGGGTACCAGCAGGCTTGGTTCAGC
This sequence comes from Viscum album, assembly GCA_963277665.1. Classification (NCBI taxonomy): domain Eukaryota; kingdom Viridiplantae; phylum Streptophyta; class Magnoliopsida; order Santalales; family Viscaceae; genus Viscum; species Viscum album. The sequence goes on along the minus strand of OY728121.1, from coordinate 1,195,878,208 downwards.
CTTTAGAGGTCACATAGTGAATGTGGTATCGGATATCCATGGACTTCATGACAGTACTTCCACGTACATCCAGGGGTCATGAATCGATTTGGGTGATCGTCGACTGACTCACCAAGTCGGCCCACTTCCATCCAATCAAAGAATTGGGTTCAGTGGAGAGCTTTATATGCCTCTATTTGTAGGATATTGTGCAGTTACATGGAGTATCCTCAACGATTGTCTCCGATCGTGATGCATGTTTTACTTCCCGACTATGGTAGGGGTTGTAGGAGGCTTTTGGGATGCAGCTTCGTTTGAGCTCCACCTTCCATCCTCAGATGGATGGTCAGACTGAACGGACCATTCATACCCTCAAGGACATGCTGGGTGCTTGTGTCCTCGACTTCGGTCATAGTTTGGAGGATCACTTACCTTTGGTGTATTTTTCATACAACAATATCCATCACTCCACCAATGGGATGACACCTTTCGAGGCATTATATAGGTGACCTTGCATATCACCCTTGTGCTGGACTAACCCTGGGGTGTCCGCACTAGTAGGACCAAAAATGGTACGGGCTTCCACAGAGAAGGTGAAGATCATCCAAGAGATAATGATGACTACATGGAGCACGCAAGAAGTTGTATGTCGATAGGAGACAGAGACCTTTAGAGTTTGAGGATGGCGACCACGTCATTCTATGGGTCTCACCTCGATGAGGTCTACAGAGATTTGGTTGAGGTGGCAAGTTAGCTTCGGGATTCATCAGACATTTCCATGTCCTCAGCAGAGTTGGCGAGGTGGCATACCTCTTATCTCTTCCACCTCAGATGTATCGGGTGCATGATGTTCTCCACGTATCCTAACTGAGGAGATACGTGCATTACCCTTCCCACATCATCGACCATGGAGAGATGGATGTCGACGATGGGGAGACTATTACGGAGTTCCCAGTAGATATTGAGGATCGATAGGAGATAGTCCTTCAAGGATGGTCGATACCTCTAGTGAACATCCATTGGCAGCATTGGAACCATCAGTAGAGCACTTGAGGGAGGGAGGCTCAGATGCGTGCTAAGTACCCCCACTTATTTCCTTAGTTATGAGTTGTGGCTTATGGGGACGTAGATCCCTGAGGTGGGGAGAATGTAAAGACCCATAATTTCATTTAATTTTTTTAATATATAAGCATTTTATGAGTCCACGAAATATAACGGTGCGTGATTCCGAGGCTTGGAGTGCCATTAATGATCTGTCAATGTTTTGTTGAGCTTAAGTCAACGCGGGTAACTAGTTTTCCTGAAAAAGTGGAATAACTCTTAAACGGTAACTCGAATCAGAAATCAAAGGGCATAGTTGCACTTAGAATGGCAGTTTTACCCTAGGTGTAACTTAAGATTAGTCAGTGTGGGCCTCCTGTGAGAAAACCCAGAAATGGCATAATCATAAATAAAATAATTAAATAAATTGTTTTGTTTTTCAAATGCTTATAACATTCAAATGGTAACTTGGATTAAAAATATGAGACCACCACTGAACTCGTAAAGGTATTATTTCTTTAACCAGACACTAACATTGGCCGGCGCGGGCCACTAGAAAATGTTAGTTTTTGGCTGTAAATAAAATAATAAAGTGACAATTATCTTATTGTAAAATTAATTTCTTATAAATTGTAACTCAGATTGAATATCTGAGAGTACCGTTGGGTTCATTGTAGTGTGTTTCACCTAGATAGATCCTATCCTCGACCGGCGCAGGTCAAGGGTGAGTGATAATATTTTTCCAAACTTTTTTCCAGGTAGGTTCAGTAAACGGGCAAGTGGAATTTTATAACTTTTGAACTGGTGCTTAGAATTGAAATCTGAGGGCACAGTTGAACTCGCATTTCTGGTATTTACTTAAGAAGACTTTCACCTCGACGGTAGTTGGTTGAGGGTGAAAGATGGTTTTTGGGTTTTTCGTGGAAATAATAAAATAATATGATGCATGTTTTATTTTATTAAAACCACTCAAGTGGATGTAGGTGGTGGGGACCACCACTCCTTAACCTCCCATGAGAATTTATGGTCTGGGGACCACCCAAGACTAAACCTCCCACCCCCCCATTTAATTATGGAAACCACTCAACTCCCTCATAAATGTGGGAGAGTCTACTGACCTCCTCTACCCAATTAATTGTGCCAACCCACAAATTAAATGTGTCAACCCTTCAATTGATTATTTATGCCACCCACCATAGTCAATTTGGATTTTTGAATTCTCGCCAACCAAATAATAGATGGTCTAATCTATTATTTTGGCACCTCTTTTCTTTTTGGTGGAATATGGGAGAGAGAGAGAGCATGGAAGAAAGCTCCCAATGAAGAACGCTCCCAACGATGAACACCGATGAGGGACGCCTTCGACTATGAATAACGATCTCCTTCGACTTTCATCCTTGGAATCCTTTCAACGTGGGACGTAGTCGATAACCGACCATCCCTCCTCATCATCGTCAACGCGCTGACGCACGATCTTGGGTTTGGAAGTGTGCAGCGGATGCGACAAACAATGACTACTCCATCTTCTTCCCCGCAACTCTGTTAATGGACAATGAACAGGTAGGGTTTTTATTTTAATATGATATTATTCCTTTAATTCTTCCCATAAAATACAATGAATTATTCTAGATGATTTTTCCTGCAGGATGGGAATGGTTTTTGTGGGAAGATGCGGGGTGTGGATATAATTTTTTTCTTCTATCTTATTTTCTTGTTAATTTTTTGAAATTCAAGAAAGAATTGATCCAATTGAAACCACCCTAAACGCGGAGGGTGCGAGCCAAACCAACATGGCCCAACCCCTCCATCGTTATTGTTTGTGATGTTCTTCGGCATGGCGACGAGGCGACGAGACGATGAATGTGATGCAAGCACCGATCGCGCTTCATGCGGCCTCCGCGACCCGCTCTGCCCGCCAATCGCTCCATCCACTGGCCGAACTGGTCCTGACCTCCACGTCCATCGGCCGAACCAGTTCTTCCTGCCATGGCCAAACCACTGTGCCCTCTAGTACGCATGCGTCTTCCAGCCTTGCTAGCCCACCTCGCCACGATCGTGGCTCCCGTTTCCCAGTTGAACCGTGCCGGTCCCGCCTGCCCACGGTCCCCCACGTGGCACCCCTTTCTGAACATCACTGTCCTGTGGCCCCCTCACAACGCCCTCCAGGCCGAGCCGCGCCCCCACAGCATACTCCGAGCTGAACCACCCTTGCACTGATCCGCGGCCGATCTACACCCTCGTGAAAGGTTTGTGCCCTCACGGCCCTCCGAAAACCCTTGCGGCCAGCTGGGCTGGGCCCGATAGGCCAGGATGAACCTAATGGGTTGGCCAGCCCAACAGGTCTGTCCGGGTCGACCCAGACATGGTCGGATCAGACTCGGGCCCACTACAACCCTTTAATTTCTTTTTGCCATATCATTGGTACTGGAAGACCATTTGAAAATCCATTTGTGGCGCTGGTAATCTTGGTGTATGACAGTCCCTTTGAGTATACCCCACTAGAGTTTGTGGTATAGTTGAGATACTGTTAGGTTTGATTTTGCACGAATCCATCCAGGACTCGGAGATTAAAATAATAATAATTCACAGACCGGGTGTCCGACTGATGCACAGTCTGTTGCATTGAGACACGTATGGCGTGGCTGACCTTTAAGACACTTCTTCATTGGACTTCATGACAGTTGGAGTATCGTCCAGTTTCTCGTAGAGAAAATCCTTCTAGTGACGAGGGAGCAGAGTGCGGAGACCTAGTAACTGGCTGAGACTTGATGACTACTAACCGATTGACTCAGAGTGACTCGACAAGCACATAGGGGAGAGCTTGGTTGTTGTGGTAGACCCATGGCAGAGGAGCGCCTAGTTGTGGTGGTAGACCCGTGGTACTTGACAGGAGGAGTACCTCTGCAGGCTATTAGGGGGATCACATGGTTGTGGCGGCAGTCCCACGGTGGGGAGCCCCTCTGTGTGATGTATCAGACCCTCAGTACTCGACAAGAGGAGTACCTCACCACTCCATGTTTAGTGGGAAGTGCGCTTGGTGTCACAGTAGCCCCACTGTACTCGACAAAGGAGAAGTTCTCCAGTCGCCATGGTTTTGATAATGTGAATGAAAATCCAGGTTAAGCTGAGTCTATATCTTTTTTTCCTCATTATTGAGATGGATTACTTGATAACGTAGGTATATTTATGGGCATATACCTAAGTATTCTGTTCTATTTATTTCATAAATTGTGGTTTATCCTTGTTAGATTTTGTGAGACCTTGAGGGTCTCGGGGTCCCTACTGAGTATCGTTATACTCACCCCGGCACGGGCTATGCCCCCACATTGTTTTTTTGGTTGCAGATGACAAACTGTGCTGACTGAGGCTGAGAGAACCAGGACTGGACTGTACCCGGAGGTGGACCATACAACGAGTCGGTTCACGGAGGAGACTGACAGACGTGGTGTTCTGAGGAGGTTATCTGTACTTACCCTTCTTGTAGGAATTCCAGAGGATGATCCAACATCTGTTTTTTCCTTTCTTCAGTTGTACATGTACTCCCAATTCCGTGTACTTTACAGTTGGGCATGTATTTCCTTCCCCTTTTACTTTTCAGAACTCTTTAGTTATACAGTTTACATAGTGTTTTGTATCCAGCTGTGTCCTCTGATGTGTGCGTTTATAGGTTATAAATGCAATGCCTTCCCAGGTTTAGGTAATTACGCCTTTGGTGCTAGTCGCAAGCCTCTGGACTATGGAAGGCGTGCTTGGGGTAGTCACGGCATGGGTCCTGGGGGACGAGTCATGACATAAATAAAGATTATGATCCCAACTTCCTTGGTAGTCTATTGAAAAAATATATATGAATATCCACCAATTTATGAATTTTTCTCTCTTTCTATCCATAATATTGGGGATTAAAGGATTTTTTTGAAATTTAATTCTATACGTAATGACTTCTGAAGGCATTTCCAAAAGATATAGGTGAACCTGGAATCATGGCCCGATACAATATAAATAGGAACTCCTTGTAACCAAAAAATATCTTTCAGGTACAATCAAGAATGCTAATCCAAAGACATGGTATCTCTAATAGGAAGTAAAATCTCAAATTTATTCAAATGATCAACAATAAACCATATTTCATTGTTACCTCTATACGTTTTTTTTAGTCCCACAATGAATTCCATGGATATATTTTTCCGTTTCCACATTGGCACTGGTAAAGGTTGAAGCATCCCCATTGGTAATTTCCACTCTTCTTTAACCGGTTAACATGTCCAACATTTCACTATATAATCCTATATATATCATTTCATTCAATCCCAACAATAATACTCTTGACGATCTCTATTCATCTACGTGCTTCCAAAATTGAAAATGGAGAACTGTGAGATTCACTTAAAAATTCATTCTTCAACTGAGAATCACAAAGAACACATAATCGCTTCCCAATCCTCAAAACACACTCCTTATCAATGTTAAATTCAGAAAATTTCTCATTTTAACCAATTAGAACCTTTTATATAACTCGTTGTTTTATTTATGCACTAGATTAATTCTTTCTAACAGAGACGATTACACTAAAACCTAAAACAAAACAAGGGAATTTCCTACACCAGTAACATAAAAACCAATTTTTATCAAATAATTCATCAAAGGGTAATGTTCTAAACATATCATGGTTAATGTAGCATTACTTTTCCAACTAAAATCATCAACCAATATGATTTATTTTCTATTATGGTAATGGATCATGCCATCATAATCCTTGATTAGTCCAATCAATATTATTTGTCTCATGTTTAGTTACTTCTGAGTAAATATATACTTAAAAGTTTTATGTTCACTATATAATTAACAGTTTACTCCATATAGATAATGAATCCATATTTTTAATGGAAAAATAGTATCTAATTCCAAATAATTTGTAGGGTAATTTATCTCAGGTGATTTCAACTGATGTGAACCATATGGGATTACATGATCATTCTTCATCGGAACACATCCAATTCCCTTCAATGAAGCATCACTATAAATGGAAAATCCACCACTTCTAGAAGGTAGGGTCAGAATTGGATAATTCAGTAATATTTATTTCAATTTCTGGAAAAAATCATCACATTTTTTTCCAAAAGAATTTAGCTCCTTTCCGAGTAAACATAGTCTGTAGGATAGACAAACTGTCAATGTTTTCAACGAAACTCCGATAGTAGCCTACCAAACCAAGAAAACAAGGAAACTCGATTATATTTTTCATTCTTCTCTATTCCTCAAAAAAATTTCTTTTAGTAGGATCAAGAGTTATTCCGTCTTTGAAAACAATGTCACCTAGGAAATAAATTTATTACATCCAATATTGATGCTTTCTGAATCTTCAATAATGTTTATTTTCTCTTAATGATATCAAAACCACCCTTATATTTTTTCATGTTCCTCTTTACTTTTAGAATATACTAGAATGTCATCAATAAACACATCCATAAACTTATACAAGAACTAATGAAATATTATATTAATAAGATCCATGAATATAGACGGTACATTAGTTAACACAAATGGAATAACTAGATATTAAAAATGCCTACATATAGTATGGAATAATGTCTGTGGGATGTCTACATACTTTACATTCAATATATGGTACCCTGACCATAGGTCAACCTTCAAAAGAATACTATGCTCTCTAGATCTAATCAAACAAATCATAAATATGTGGAAGAGGATATATTTTTTTAACTGTGATGTTATTCAAGGCTCTATAATCAATGAAAAGTCTCATTGATCCATCTTTATTTTTAATAAACAAGATAGGATCACCTCATAGTGAAGTTCTATGTCTAATGATTCCACTTTCTAATAATTCCTACAACTACTTTTTAAATTCGAGATATTCCATTTGAGCCATTCGATAAAGGGGTTTATAAATTGACTTAGAATTAAGAACTATGTCAATTTTTATCTCAACCTTTTGATCAGGAACTAAACCATACAAATAATCAGGAAAACATCTAGGTATCCATTTACCATTGCAACATAATTAATTTGAATAGTTCTATTATCTTCAAAAATATGAGGAACATAAAACTTCATTTTCATATTTTATCAATTTCTTAGATTCCTGATATGTTATCAAAGGTATGGTTTCATTCTTGTACACAAACTGAAACTATTTCTGAGAAAAAACATCATTTAATATGAAATCTATCTTAGATAGATAAAAAAGAAATCCATTCCATACCCAGAATAACATCAAACTCCCCTAGAGGCAATACAACAAGGTTTGCAGGTAAAATCTTTCCACATAAAAACATAGGTTGATTATTATAATTTATTTTTTCACAATATTTCATCCTATTGTTTTTACCATGAGTTCTGGTTTCATTTAATAAGGTGGAATTTCCAATTTTGCAGAAGATTTCATACAAATGAAGGTATGTATAGACCTCGAATCTAACCACACATTTTCAAAATCTGTAAAAATAAAAAATGTACTTGATACCACCTCAGTTGAAAAATAAACATCTTCTAAAGTGGTTTCAAAGGATTTTTCACACCCTTCTTCTTCCAATCTTGGTGATTCTCTACCTGAGTGACTAGCTTCCGACACACATTTGAAAAATGACCCAATTCCTTATAGACAAAACATCTTACCATCAGCATCTCATTAATTATTGAATAATTTTCCATGAACTCATGGGACATGTTCCTAAACATTCTACATCAGAATAAATTCCTAGAATTTACAAGACATTCTCCTGGATTTTTTTCCACACCATCCACAAGAAGGGGAATTGATTATCTTCCCTCCATATTTCTTTGATGAATTCTCTCTCAATGCCTTCCAACCAAAATGATTTTAATTCTTAACATCATAAGGCACATACATGTCAGTAAACTCCATGTCAACTTTTTCGTCACATCAAACAAGTTTCTCATATCCTCTAAGCTCACATGAAGATAAATCTCTTCTAAAAAATAGTTTCAAACCTAAGTAAAATCTATTAATTTTACTATCAAAATACCGAGTAAAATTAAGTACATTCCTGGTTAGTCTTGTAAAACTGGAATCATATGCAGCTATAGAATCATCATCCATCTGCTTCAGCTCCACGAATTTTATCTCCATTTTGAGTTGAATAGTTTTAGGAAAATAATTATCCATAAATGACACTTAAAATAATCTCATTCCATATATTCATGATCTTCTCTTTCACTAGTATTCTTAACCAGAGACTACCAATTACCAGATTCACCTTCAAAATGATAAATGTATAGTATTACCTTTTGAAATTCCAAACATCTCATGAAATGAAATATATTTTCTAGTGCATTGATCCATCCTTGGGTCATCAGTGGATCTGTGGTTCCACTGAATGCTAGAGGATGTCGCCTCAAAAAATTCTCCACAAAATACATGTTTCTTTATGGTAGATTAGGTTCCTATCTATCATGGACACCACCCCAATTTATCTCTTGATTCAACTGATCCATTAATGTTAAAAACTACTCAGATCTGATTCCCACAATTCTAGGCTATAGATTCTGACATAAATCAGCCTCTTGGTACCTTCTTACATCAGATTCCATGTTTCTTCTGTGGAGAACCATTCTGAATAGACAAATATTAGATGATGCAACATAGTAAAATTTAAATACTAAATCATTTAAAAGTAACCATAATTTGAAAATCATGTAGTGTATTCTATTCACATAGTATAACCACTAAAGTTATCTAAACCGTCCTTTCATACCAAATATAAGGACCCAGCCATAAAACATTACATAATCATTATTTTTAGACAAGACCATGCATTCTTACACATAGTGGATCTATTCAGGTATAGAGTTGTAGAAAATTAGATCATAAAACATACAAAACATCCCATAATCATACATGAGGATACAACTAAAACACTATCCACTTTTTCCAAAATATAAAATTTTTCAAATATAACAAAATTTCTTCGAAAAATCAATATAACATTTCAATATTCTTACATCTTTATTTTACACATCATTATAACCTATGAGAAACATTTAAAAACATGGTATGGGAAAATCATAGAAATGGATATAAAGAATGAAATAGGTAGTCATGTGATAACATAAAATCCAATAAATCCTAGTTCATAAAACTCATTAGCATTCATAGAAACAACATGTAGTTTCCTTGGGAAATATTTTCCATATCACTGTTATACTCACCATTACGCATGGAATAATCATTTGGTAAACTTCTATATCTAGATTATCCAATGTATTGGAAAGCTATCATGGAGCATACCCATCATATATTGAACTATAATGGTCTCAACCAAACAAAACAATGTCCATGGAACATATCATGAATAATAAACTCGATAAATAATTTAAACCCTTGATCAAAACACCTTCAAATTTTCAAAATACCATTTTTTCTAAAACAAATAACCATTAAAATATTAAAATGGTGCACATAATAATGAAATAATATTCATAAAAAATTAATATATAAAAATATAATGGAAACATAATAGTAAAAAATAATCATCAAATAAATAGAAAACAATCATGCCATATATATATATTACAATATTTTGTAATTTCAATAAAGAAACTTTTATAAGGATTTTAAAATTAAAGTATCTTAAAAATATAATTGGTGTTAGAATTTAAATAATTGAATGAATATGGGTATACAATATAAAAATAGATAACATGACATAATATAAACAAAAATACATCGCACCAATATTCTTAATACCACATAATGTAAAGAGTATAGGGTTAACCCAGAAAATGGAAATTGGTTTTATAATTCCCTTATCTTGACTTTTTTTTACTTCAAAAAATGTTAAAAACTATTGTATAACAATTAAAAGCGTGTTATTAATAATTTTCAGAAGAATAATTAATTTTATAACACCTTATATGATCATTTATAACATAATTTGACCAATTTATTAATAATATTTTTATATTTCCATTGTTTCGGGTGCATGCATTAAATGATTTCTATGGTTGGTTCGTAAGGTATTTTCTTTTAAAATCGAAGAAAATCTCTATAATTAAAATGAGATATTATTAAAAAATTTCTAGAATATGAAACGATAAAATAAATCCTTTTATGTGAATGGTTATGAGGATTAATCAATAGACAAATCATTAGTGATGTTTAGATCATTTGGACGGTTCTTTCATAATCACAAACTTGTTTGATCCTATAACATTAATATTAGGAATATAAGTTACTTACAGAACATAAAATAGGACATATCATACACTTAATAATATGTATCATCCATTTAAATGGTTTTAAAACAATATTTTAAGGATGTAATGGAAATTAAAGACACATCGTCCATGATGTAGGTAAATCGACACATCACGGTCAATGTTTTTATTTTTAGAAAAATAGGGAGATGACAAGGAGTATGATGATGAATTTTTCCAAAAACATGATAAAAATCAAGAATATACAGGATATAGGAGATTACATTTCTCTTGAATAATTTTAGGTGAATAGAGTATAAGAAAAGAATAAAAATTTGAAAATAATTAAAAGAAAATGAAAAAGGATTTTTACCACTTGATCTCTTCTCCTAGAGATCCTCCTTACACCCTTTGGTTTTGGCCTGTTGGTGAGAAAATCAAGTCATGGACATGTAGAAGTTACTTGGGAATGGGATTAGGTTGAATTTAGGAAACGATAAAATCTTGAGAGGTGTGACAGGAAGAGGGGGTGAGGGTGGTATTTATAGTGGAGGAGAAGATAATTTTCCATTATTTTAATCATTAGTTTAATATTTTTTCTCAATAAATTTAATAGTCTTTATTCATGTGACCAAAAATAGTAAAGAGAGACTGTGAGTTCTAACCAAGGGTTATTACTTCAATATAACCTCATCCATGACTCAATAATTCATATATTTAGCATATTTCATAAATTACCATGTTGCACTATTCACTAAAAATTCATGTATTTTAGAAAAATACAAAAAATTCACCCCAACCATTTTTCAATGTGTAGAATTAAAAAATGAAATCCATTAACTAAAAATACTTTTCTAAATATTATAAATTTAATTTTAAAATAAAATCATAATTTTTTTTGGAAATTAACAATTTTAAACCAATCACTAATTTTGTAACAACTTGAAATTTTAATCAAGGTCTCATAAAATTATCTTATAACCATAAGATAAAAATATATTATTACATTTCATGAAAATATATTTTCATTTAAATTATTAAATTATTCATAAAATTCTAATTTAATATTTATGACCTACCAAAAAAATACCAACACATATATAATGATCATATTGTCACCTATAATATGACATTTTATTATACATTAATTGGTGATATTAATATTAATTTTTCCAATCTACTATTCATAACAGTATATTACTATTCATAAGGGTATGTTTCCATTCACCAAAAACTATCCTATCATACTCTAAATAACATATTGATCACAAATGTGTTTGTCCATTTTTCAGAATTCACAATAGAGAAGCAACAGAATTATGTTTAACAGTTTGTTTAAAACTATCTTCTTAATAAAAGTTTCATTTTGTAGAGAATTAGTGTTTCATTCATTTCAATTTATTTTTAAGTCCTTGGGTTGTTACATTCTCTCCACCTTCGGGAAATTGCATCCTTTCAATTTTTATTTAATTATTAAACAAGTGGGGGTACCTTTACCTCCTAGCATTTTTCATATTCCAATGTTGCTTCATCAATGATGTAGTTTCTCAAAAAACCCTTTAACTACTGTATTAACTTATTCCTCAATAATTTCACTCTATGATCAAGAATATAAATATGTCACTCTTTATAATTATGGTTCTCGTCTAGAAGAACTACTTTTGGGCTCAAAACAAGAGATAAATCTGGCACATACTTTCTCAACTATGAAAATGAAAAACATTTTGTACCTGAGATAAACTTAGAGGAAAAGATACTCCATAGGTGATTGGCCCAACATTCTCTAGGATTTCATAAGTTCCAATGAATCATGGACTTATATTTCCATTTTTACCATAATTCATAAATCTTTTCTATGGAGAGATTTTAAGTAAAACTTGATCATCTACCTCAATTGAAATTCCATTCCTCCAATTATCCACATAACTTTTCTCCCTACACTATGTTATCCTCATGTGTTGCTGAATCATTTGAACCTTTTCTACCATTTCCTCTACTAATTATGGTCCCACCAACATCCATTCACCAACTTCATCCCAATAATCTTGGGTTTTACATGACTTCCCCTATAATTCCTCAAAAGGTACCATCTGTATACTAGAATGAAAACTATTATTATAAGAAAACACAACTAATGAAATATGATAATACCAACTTCCCCGGTAGATCATTGAAAATTATTGAAGCATATCCTACAATATCTGAATTTTTCTCTCAGTTTTTCCATCTTATTGAGGATGAAAAGCAGTATTGAAATTTAATTCTATACCAATTAACTTCTGAAGGCTTTTCCAAAAAATTATAAGTGAAACTATAATCATGGTCACATTCAATGGAAAGAGTAAATCCATTTAACCTTAAAATCTCTTTGAGGAATAGTCGAGAAGGATGATCTATAGACATAGTATCTCGAATAGGAAGGAAAAATGCAGATTTAGTCAAATGATCAACAGTTACCTAGATTGTATTGTTACCTCGAGATGTATTCAGTAGCCCCACAATGAATCCCATGGATATATTTTCCCATTTCAACATTGGAATTGGTAAAGTTTGAATCATCCCCTTCGATAACATTCATTATTATTTAACCTATTAACATGTCAAAATTTTCACTATAAGGTTTGTAATATCTCATTTAACTCCATCCCCCCATTAATACTCTTAATTATCTCTATACAACTTACTTTTATGAGGATAAATTGAAAACAGAGAACTATGAGATTCACATAAAAATTCATTCTTTAAATGAGAATCACATTGAACACATAATCTCTTCCCAAACCTCAAAAAATGATCCCTATCAAGGTTAAATTCTAGAAACATACCCATTTTAAACAATAATACATTTTTTCGTAAGTCACTGTATTCTTTTGGTGCTTTCTAAATTCTATATAATAGATATGAATACACGAAAACCTAAAAAAATTTGAATAATATCCTACACAAACAACATCAAAGATAATGTTCATCAAATCATTCATCAAAGGGTCATGTTCTAAATATATCATGTTTAATGTAGAATTACTTTTCTAACTCAAAGAATAGGAAACTCGGTTTGCTTTTCTAAGATGATAATGAATCCGGAAATCACAATCCTTGATTAGTTCCAGATATCTTCTTTGTCTCATGATTAATTGCATATTAGTAAATGCATGCTTAAAACATTTATGGCCCGTATATATTTCACATTTTATGCCATATAGATAATGCCGATGAATTCTTAATATAAAAATAAAAGTAGCTAATTCCAAATCATGTGTTCAATAATTTAACTCATGTGATTTAAACTGACATGAAGCATAAGAAATTACTTGGTTATTATGCATCAGAAAATATCCAAGTCCCTTCAAAGAAGCATCACTGTAGATGAAACAATCACCACTTTTTTAAGGTAGGGTCAGAACTAGATCATACACTAATCTTATTTTTAATTCATGAAAACAATCATCGCATTCTTTATCCATATTAATATAACTCCTTTTTGATTTAACTTAGTTAGTGGGTTAGAAAACCATTCAATGTTTTAAACAAACCTCCAACAGTTTCCTTCCAAACCAAGAAATCTATAAATCTCAGTTATATTTTTGGGTCTTCTCTATTATTTAAAAAAATTAGTAGGATCAATAGTTATTCTATCTTGAGAAACAATGTGACCAAGAAAATAAATTTTTGGCAACCAAAATTCACACTTGCTGAATTTTCCATAATGTTTATTGTCATTTATAGTTTTCATAATTACCCTTATATTTATTTATGATCCTATTTACTTTTAGAATATACCATAATTTCATCAATAAACACAACCACAAACTTATCTGATAACTCATGAAATATTATATTCAAAATATCCTTGAATATAGTAGGTGCATTAGTTAACCCAAATGGTATAACTAAAAATTCATAATACCCATGTCTAGTACGAAACATAGTCTTTGTTATTTCTATATCCATTACTTTGAACTAAGGGTATCCTGACCTCAGGTCAACCTTCGAGAAAATATTATGCTCCCTATAGATGATAAAAAAATCATCGATATGAGGAAAAGGATACTTGTTTTTAAAATTGATGTTATTAAAGGACCTATTATCATTGAAAAGTCTCATTGATCTATCTTTATTTTTAATATAAATGCAAGAGCACCCTATAGTGAAGTTCTAGGTCAAATTAATCCTTTATCTAATAATTAGTGAAACTGATTGTTTAAAACCAATAGTTCCATTTAATCGATTTGATAAAAGGTTATGAAATTTACTTAGCATCAGGAACTAAGTCAGTAGTAGGCTCAAACTCTCAATCAGCAACAACACTAGAAAAATCCTTAATAAAAACATCTCGGTATTCATTGACCACAGGCACATCCTTAATCTAGATTGTTCCCTTATCTTTAAAAAATATGAGCAAGAATAATTCCATTTCCATATTATATTAGTTTCATAGCTTCCTAATATGTTATAAACGGTATGGGTTCATTAATATACACAAAATGAAACTCTATTTGAAAAAAAATATCTTTTTATCTGAAATCTATCTTAACATAATAATAAAAAATCCAATCCATACGCAGAATAACATCAAACACCACTAAAGTCATTACAATAAGGTTTGAAGGTAAACTATTTCAACAGACAAAGATAGGTAGATTTTTTTCTTCAATATATCCTTCAGGTTTTTTTTACCATGATTTCTAGTTTCATTTCATGATATTAAATTTCCAATTTGGTATAAAATTTCTTATAAATGAAAGAATGTGTAGACCCCAAATAAAAAAATACATTTAAAAATTCTTTAAAAATAAGAAATGAACCTAATACCACATAATTTGATTTCTCAACATCTAATGAAGTGGATGCAAAGGATATTTCCACACAATTCTTCTTCCAATATTGCTGATTCTCTACCCGACTAACTATCTTCGGACACACATTAGAAAAATGAACCAATTCCTTACAGATAAATATTCTTACCATCGATATCACATTAATTTATGAGTCATTTTATATACACCCATATGACATGTTCCCAAACATTCAACATTAATAGAATCTTCTAGAATTTACAAGACATTCTCTAAGATACTTTTTCCCGCACTTTTCAAAAGAAGGGAGATTTATTTTCTTGCCTCAAGATTTCATTCCCGACTTCTTCCCCAATTCCTACCAACCTAACCGCTTCATATTCTTGTCCCCATGAGGAACATACATGTCAACAAACTCCATTTCAACTTTTCCATCATAGGGAACAATATTATTATTTCTTTTAAAATCATGTGAATCCAAAGATCTTTGTAAAAATGGTTTCAAACTCATGTAAAATAAATTAATTTTACTATCAATATCTCAATTAAAATATTGTATACCTGAACAATTTTTAAAATTTGGATTCATATACTACTACAAAATCACTATATTTTTACATCTGTTCCATGAATTGTTTCTCCATTCTGAGATGAATAGTTTTAGGAAAATATTTTTCTAGAAAAAGGCTCTTAAAATAATATTATTCTAGTCTTTCAGGATCATCTCTTTCTCTCATATTCTTAACCAAATACAACCATTGATCATATTCACCTTTAAAATAATAAGTGAATATTATTACCTTTTGACATTATGGACTTCTCATGATATAAAATTTTTCTTCTAGAACATTGATCCATCATTCTACAATCACTATATTTGTGCTTCCACTTAATGTTGGAGGACGTTGCCTCATAAAATTCACTAAAAAGACCTTTTTCATCATGGTAGATCAAGTTCATTTCTATCATTGATACCAATTCCATTTATCTTCTTATTCAACTAAGCCATTGTTGTCACAAACTGCTCGGTTCTGATTCCCGCCATTCTAGGCTATAGATTTAGATAGATATTAGCCTCTTAGTTTCTTACTACTTCAGATTTCCTATTTATTCTACAGACAAAAATTATGAATATATATATATTAGATGAATCAACATGGTAATTTTTAGTTCTATATCATTTAAAATTAACCATTAAGTGAAAATCATTTATGGTATTCTTTTAACATCATCCAAACCACTAATGTTATCTAAAACAAACTTTGATACCAAATATATGGAATTGGCCCCAAAACATTACATAATCTTGTGTTTTAGATAGGAACATACATTCTTACACATATATGATCTTTTTTAGGTTTAGAGTTCTAGTGAATTAGAACATAGAACATAAGAAACATCCTGTAATCGTACATGAAGATACTACTAAAAATGTATCCACTTTTTCCAAAATTTAAAACTTTTCAAATAAAATAATTTTTAAAATTCTTTATAACATTTAAATTTTCTTCCTTCTTTCTCTTACACATCCTTAAAACTTGTGAAAATCATTTAGAAAAATGGGATAACGAAATAAAACTCATTAAGGGATATAAATAAAGAAATCATTAGTCAAGTTATAACATAAAAAATAGTAAAACCCATTTCATAAAAACTCATTCACAAGTATATAAACATCATGTATTTTCCATGGGACATATTTACCAAATCACTCATATAATCACCCTTACGCATGGAATAATCATTTGGTCAACATTCATCTCTGAAGTACCCAATGCATTGGAGAGATATAATAGGGCTCATCCATCATTTCTTGAGATATAATGGGCTCAACCACACATAAATATTTCCATGGAACATAACATGAATAAAACACTTGATAAATAATTTAAACCCTTTAGGGAACCACATTCAAATTTACAGAATAACTTTTTTGGTAAAAAATCCAGTTAAAAATATAACAACCAGGCACATAAAAAGGAAATAATATTCATAAAAATTTATTATTTCAACCTATAATTGAAACATAATAGAAAAAACATCATGAAATCAGTAGAAACAACTATATTCATATATATATATATAATCTTTTTGAATTTCGTAAAAGATGATTTTAAATGAAATTTAAATTAAAAGTACCTCTCAAATATAATTAGGGTGAGAATTAATAGAATTGAATGAATATGTGTATACACTAAAAATACACATAGTAAGAAATAATATAAACAAAAATTCATCGCACCAATAATCTTAATACTACATAATGAATTATGAATAAGGTTAACCCACTGAATGGAAATGGGGTTTAGAATTCCCTTACCTAGAGTTTGTCTTACATAAAAAAAATTTTAAACCTAATTTATAATGGTTAAAAAAGTATTGTTAATACAGTAAATAGAAATAATTATTTTTATAACACCTTATATGATCATTTTATAACATCATTTGACCCATTTAATAATAATATTTTGTTATTTCAATTGTTTTGGGTGCATTATTTAAATGATTTCCATGGTCAGTTCGTAAAGTATTTTTATGTTGAATGGAAGACAAACACAAGAAGTGAAATGAGATGTTATTAAAATGTTTCCATAATATTAAATGATACCATAAATCATTTTTTTATCGTTAGTATGATGAATAATTAGATAAATAATTTTTTATGTTTAGATCATTTTCTTTGTTCTTTTGATAATCACAAACTTGTTTCATCATATACCATTAATATTATTCATATAAGTTAATTACAGAACATAAAAGATGTCATGTCATACACATTAAAAAAATCAACCATTTAAATGGTTTTACAACAACATTTTAACGAAGTAATGGAAATTGAAGACACATCATTCATGAAGTCAGTAAATTGACACATCACGAACAGTCATTTTATTTTTAGAATAAGAGGGATAGGAGAAGGAGTATAATGATGAATTTTTTCATAAAAATAAAAAATATAAACTATAAAATATAATTGAGCTTCAATTACTCTTTTATAAAGGTAGGTTAATAGAGTATATGAAATGAAAACGAATTTGAAAATGAAATAAAAAAGGTAGGTTAATAGAGTATATGAAATGAAAACGAATTTGAAAATGAAATAAAAAAATGAAAGGGAATTTTTACATATTGATCTCTACCCCTTGAGACCATCCTTAAAGAATTTGGTTTTTGTCTTTTGGTAAGAGTAGATGGTCTTGGACGTGTGGAAGATCCTTGGTAATGGGATTGGGTAGAATTTATACAATTATTAATGGTTGAGTACTATGAAAGGAATAGGGGGCAGAGGGTGGTATCTATAGTGGAGGAGAGGAGGGTTTTCCTTTATTTTAATCAATAGTTTAATAAATTTTCTCCAGAATATGAATAGTATTTTTTTATGAAAAAAAAATATTATAGAGAGTATGTGAGTTTTAACCATTGGTTATTACCTCTAAAGAACGTCATCCATGAATCAAAAATTCGTGTATTTAGCATATTTCATAAATTACTGTATTTCACTATTCAAAAAAATTCATGTATTTTAGAAAAATCTCAAAAATTCACCCCAAATTTTTTTAATGTTTATAATTAAAAAATGAAATACATTTTTTGAATATAATTTTCTAAATATGATAAGTTTAGTTTTTAAATAAAATCATAATTTATTCAGAAATTAACAATTTCAGAACTATAACTGATTTTATTACACCTTGAAAATATAATCAAGGTCTCATAAAATTATGTTATAACCATAAGATAGTAGTTTATTATTAAATTTCATGAAAATAAATTTTCATTTAAATTATTAAAATAATTATAAAATTTTAATTAAATATTTAGGACCTACCAAAACATACTAACGCTTTTATAGTGATCATATTATCACTTATAATATTCCTTTTTATTATACATTCATTGGTGATGTTGCTACTACTTTGGCCAATTTACTATTCATAAGTGTACATTACTATTCGTAAGGGTATTTTACTATTCCCAAAAAATTTTGTTTGTCCAATCAGACTCCAAATAACATACTTATCACAATCGTGTATGCCCATTTTTCAAAATTCAAAACACAAAAG
Source organism: Viscum album (assembly GCA_963277665.1). Lineage (NCBI taxonomy): Eukaryota > Viridiplantae > Streptophyta > Magnoliopsida > Santalales > Viscaceae > Viscum > Viscum album. Next base: position 1,195,859,151 of record OY728121.1, on the reverse strand, counting down.
AAGAAAAATTATGTTTAATGATTATTTTATAACTATCTCATTAAAAAAATGTCATTATCTTGAGACACATTGTTTTATGCATATCAATTTATTTTTAAATCCTTGCGGTGTTACATACCAACTTTAACAATCCATGCTTGTGGTTTATGGAAATTACATATTTTTAGATGGATATTAAATACATTACATAAATCCAATCCTGAGGACCATAATAGTTTAGTACCTTTGGAATCAAGGAACTAAATATTATTATCTTTTGAAATATCTTTAAAGTATCCCATAAAGATCTTCCCCTATATTACTCAGACTAGAAAAAATTTCTTTATATCCTGGGAAATGGAAACATAAGAAAGGGTTAGCTCATATTCTCAATAAAGTTAAATAATATAAATATATAAGCATATCGTAGTAATAGGGGTATAAGAAAATGATCATAGAATTTGGAATCCATACCCTACATAACAAAGATCTTAATCTTGAGTCGTGGCATAAATATTGATATTTCATAAGACATGAATCATAAAACAAATTAAAAGAAAATGACCCTTGAGAACACAACATTGGCATAAGACATAGATTTGTGGAATATACATAATCTTATAACATCGAAAAGTTGTATAAATATAGATAGGTTCCCTCATTAAGTTAATAACATGAAATCTAGGCCTTCCATAAACTTAAGGACAAGCAACCTGGTCTACGCATAACATTATGAAAATTAAATATAATTGAACCTCGTACACCCTATGAGGGGAGGGGTGAATCAGGGTGTCAAATTTGTTGCACAAAAAGACAGATCTTGTTCCCACATTGGTAGTAACTAGTTAAACCTATCAGACAGTCAAATTAAATGAAATGACACATCAATTTTACTTGGTTAACCACTAAGGGTTATCCCATGCAGTATACGCTGAAAGTTTTTTAGTCGTAACAAATTACACTAATCTTCACTAGTTGTGGAGTAAAAAAATTTATGCATAGTCACATTGTACTACGCACATTGACATTATAATAATTTAGGGACAAAACACTACATCCCTCAGAATAATTCTTTTGACTCCCCCTAGCTCACTGCTTTGAGAGAAGTAAAACTCAGTTTATTGACATGAAGGTCACCTCAATTGATTGGCATTAAAGTCTTTGTATCTATCAAGCTAGAGGCTCTACTTGAACTGTAGACCTGAGTTGATGAAATGTTAAATCTTTGTTCACTAAATACCAATTTTTTTAAACTTCCTTCCTTTAAGATCCTTCTCAAAGCTCACTACTCCATGAAACACCCCTGCCTTCATAGAAAAAACTCTTTCGTGAAGCTCATTGAGTTAATACAGAATACCCCATCACCACGAAGCATCCATTAAATAGAATCATTTTCATTAGTCAAGAGTTGAGTAGAATTTTTGAGATGCTCAATCCCATAAGGAATCCTAGCAATTCTACCCTTGCTTTGTGAAATCATAGTGATTCTATATTTTCTATAAATTCTTCATGTCAAGTAAAGAGGGGTAGCCTCTTATTCATTGGACCGGTCGTTTGATAAGCTCCACTACCTCCAGCATGTTTTCTGGATCCATCAAAAAAATATTCATAGTGAACCTCCATTGTAACACCCCAAGATTTCAAAATACGTTATTTCTTCAAAGTAATTCAATATCTTGCACTAGACGCAACACTGAGTTCAAGTGCACCATGACTTACCCATCTTGTTGTTCAAAAGAGGCTATGAATAGTATTAACTACATTTTAAATTATATTTACTCTATATAATTTTAGCATCCATATTATGTGTTTCTTAGAAATAATATAAGAACAAATTCAATTTTTTAGATAAAGGAAGTATTTTTCAAAAAAGGCAATTTTAGCACCTTTTGAGGGACAAACCTTTTTAAATCCAATATTTGACACTTTTATGTATTAAATTTGACAAAATAAACTTCCTATTTAGAATTGGGAGATAAAAATTTTCTTTTGATAAATTTTTGGTATTTTTCTCATATCATTCATATTTTGGTAAATGGTGAAAAATAATAAATTTTAATTAAAATCATCTTTTTTGATCGAAATAATTTATGGTGTTAACTTATTCATTTTATTGGTTTTTAAATATAATTAAATTATATTTTTATCATTTAATACAATTTAGGTCATTATAATTAATTTCACTTTGAAATTGTACATAAACAAGTGCCAATCTATTGATAGATACTATTGATTAAAAAAATCTATTTATTTTGACAATGGGAATTAATTTATATTAATTAATGCAACTTATATGTTCTGAATTTTTTAAAATAGACATAATTTTTTAATTCGGAATATCAAATATAGAATAGGCTGAATTTTTTGTATTTTTCTGAGAAACATCAATTTTTAATGAATAGTGAAAAACATAGAGTTATTGGTTAAAACCGACTTTTTATTTAAATATTTATCTATTTTAATTAAAAATTTTTAAGGTAAAAATAGATACCTAATACCTATAAATGTTCAAAATAATTCATTGGAGTCATTTTATAATGAGTTTAGATATATAATAATTTTATTGAACTTTTTAACGTCTTTTACCCACCTCCTAGGAGTATTTGCAAATTTGCATAAAACATAATTTTACCACTTCTGTGAGTTGAATTTAAAAAATACAAGAGACACGGTTAACCTCAATATGTAAAATGTGGTTCAATGAGCTGAAAATAATTTTTTTTGAATAGAAACTTTTGACTTTTATTTACCGCGGTTAACGATAAATAGGGTAATTCAAGGTAAAAAGAATATTGTAATAAATCAAAATTACCTTAACACATGTCCTAACCTTATTATATGAGTAATGGGAGACCATGGTCATCCTTGGGTATATTTTGGGACCCCATGGAACCACTTATGAATGATAATGACACTTTAGATTAATTAATTTAATGTAATGGAATAATTGACATAAACAAAAATCTTTTAGAAATTAATTTTTATATGGTGTTATATAAGTAATATTTTTTACTATAAATATTCATTGTAAAGATAAAAATATTTCCTACATAATGGTATTTTGTTAATAATTTTTAGACATCCAATTAATTAAATTATTTATGACACAATAATGATGCAGTATTTAGCACATTAATAAATGATTTAAATAAATTAGATTATAAATTTTAAAATAATATTCAAAACAAGTCCAATTCTTATTGGCTGATTTTATTTCGACCATGAGTCATCGTATCTTCAAACCTAGTGATTTTTTTAACTTTAGAAACCGAATATCATTATATAATAAAATAATATTTTCACACTTTCCTAAAGAGCCCCTCTTCCCCCTTTTAAAAGGAGACCACTTCTAACCAATTTCTCACATCACTCAAGACTTTAGGCTCATCCAAACTCTTCTAAATTAATCTCCCTATATCTGTATCCTCCTCCTAGAAGCATTAACTTTGGAAGAAGACACTTCAAGAAGTCCTATTTGTTCAAACCAAAGGAAGTTACCCAAATTAAAGGTATCAGTTTCTCTTAACTTCTTTTCTTTTATTTTACATCCCCATCCCCTAAACTCTTTTTATTCCTTTATTTTATAAAAACACAAGTATCCTCAACATACTAGTATGTTTTTATGAGAATTATTCTAACTACACTTACACACACCACCATCTAATGGGTGAAGAATATAATGTTTCAGTGGATGGAAAACTAACGCCTCATGAAACGATGATTCTTCAATTACCTCCTACCACCTCTCATGGTTGCCATTATGTTTCCCCTATATTTATATATGATATATATTATGTTTATGATTTCTTCATGCATCTGTCTTTTTCTTTTAAATCATACCTTTTTGGTTTCAATTATGGGTAAACGCGATAATTTCATTTGAGGAAGTGCGGACTATGGCCCCCTCAAAGTTATATGACTTGTTAATACTATATGTGGGATGTATAAAGGATGGAGTTAATGATATTATATATGATATTATACTCTAATTATAATATAACTATGTATTATTATGTTTTAATTCCATTAAAATATGAAATAGAAAGGAATTTAGCGTTCATGCGGATGTACGGCTTACCGTCTCCATGAACAGTGCATTTCATTTCTTACCCCGAAATGATATGTACTGTTATAAATACATTTATATACTGGATATATATGATATATATGATATCAAAATCACGAATATCATTCTGGATATAATGAAATTTTGACCATGTGAACAACTTGTAACTATAAGGTGTTCATTTTTTACTCAAGTGCCAAATATCAACAAAATGAACGTTATTAAGTTAAATGATTACATAATGTTTAAAACAAGGTAATAATTGATATAAAAAGAATAATGACCTTTAAAAAATTTTATTAAGAAAATATAAATTAATTTTAGTTTATTATTCAGGATATTAAAGAATGAACAGGTCAAGTCGGACATGAGGTAAGGGGTTTCTTATCTAACTTTTAATTCCGTGAGATTTCCGGTGTTCACCACTTATTTATTGCATGTGAGGTATTTTGTACTACCATTTGATATATATTATCATGATTATATTTATATTAATGATATTATTTGATTCGTTTGGAGGTTATTGACTTTTGTTCATATGACATGATTGATTACAACGAGGTAAGGGTTAATTTCACAATCTCTTTATTATCCGGGGGTGTTTTTACGTAAGTATCTACTAGGACCTCTTTATCATCAACATCCATGTTTCATAAAAATGTATTCCCAAACATTTTTAAAATTTACAAGACAATGTGTTAAATTCATTTATACCCTTATTTGACAATATTTGTTTTGAAAGGAATCTTTCCGTCATTTTTCAAACAAGGTACATTATGACCTTTTCAAAAAAATTAAGGTAAGAATTTTTTTAACTTATACGGCGGTTGTGGATATTTTTCACCGTTATAACATCGTCGAAGCTTCCCTTACAAGCTTATAAGAATATTTTCAATACAATTGTTTTCTTTATAATTATGTGAATCTTAAATGATTTTAAAATAGAAAGATATATTTCTTTAAAAAAAGGTTTTCATTTCATCTATGTCAACATCCTTTGAAGGATTTTAAGTTTATTTGATGTTGACTTATTATGATACAAAACATCCATATTGTATTGAAGGTTTTGTGATATTTTTGACTATGGATGTGATATTTGTATACCATTCATGTTTTATGGTTAAAGTATTGAAATTTAGTTTTCTAGTTTTAATATGAATGTTTATGTTACATTTAAACCTTTTATTTTGATGAATGTATTGGACTAGTATGTTCTTGGTTGGGGACCGATAAAAGTAATCCATCCCGGTTCGGGTTCAGTTATAGAAGACCCTCCAGGTTGGAGTCTGGTTATAGAGGCTCTACGGGATGTAGTACAGTTACAGAGGCTCTTCAGGTTGGAGTCCAGTTACAGAGGCTCTTTGGGATGGAGTCTGGTTACATAGGCTCTTCAGGTTTGTGTCCAGCTACAGTTACCCCATAGGACCTGGCATGAGGCCTTGACATAGAAATTAAAGTCTGGTATTATACATTCCCTCATTATGAAAATCATATTTAAGGTTCATGTGGTCATTCGTCATGTAGAATACCCATGATTATGTTTTTTATGGAATTATTTACTCAGCTCATATTCCTTCCATAAAAGTATTCTTGATTATTATTGGTAAAGTCATGTGGATTCAATTATTAACCATGCTTAATATTTATGTTATCTTCCACTATATTTCTTACCCTTACTGAGCATTTGAGATCACCCCCTTCTATGTTTTATTTTTCCCAGGATTTCAAGAAGTGTATTGTGATTGATATGCTGGGTTAAGTTAAGAGAACAATGGCGTTAACAAAAGATGATTTATGTTGTGTTGTATGTTATAATGTGTAATGTGACATTCATGTATGTAATATATTTTCCAAGAATGCTAAACTGAACGGTCCTTCGGGACATGATTCCTTGTAATCATGTCGATGTATTAAAATAATGCACTGACTCTACATAATTGGGTTTGGGGAGTTACATCCATTCACAAAGCAAAAATGATATTTTAATATGTCGTGATGCTTTCTTTCGAACCCTTCACATATCCGCAATGAACCAATTCTCATAATCACAGAGATCACAGTCACTGGTCACGATTCTACAATTCATTGCCATTCATGATGCTCATCATTGTCACACAGATCACTGTTAGAATTCATTAATCCTTTGTAAAACACAATTAATGAAACCCATATTCATGAAACTAATTCCTTTCCATAATTTCATAAGGCCTTCATGAAAACCCACATTTCGAAATGATTCCCATTCTCCAAATTTTGGACAGCAAAAATTTGTTAAAGAATGGGAATCGACGCCACCTTCAATTCTTCTTTCGGCATGAACTGTATGATCACTTTCCGTGAAATATATATGATATTTCATGAGAGTATTCACATAAAAAACAAACCATACTCCATTTGGAGAAAAGTACAGCCTTGGTTCCAATAATTTCTCCCTTGGGGTTTGTTGGAAATATGTAGATAAATTCAATGAAACACCACCAACACTCAAAACTGGATACGCAAGAAACAACTCAACCAACAATCTATGTCTACATAAAATATTATTGGTGTAGAAAACAATAGGGAGGACATGAATTGGGTTCTCATGTTTTGGAATTCTTAACATTGCCCAAGATAATCTCTGATCATGTTACAGGGGCATTGGATTCCCTGAACTATTACCTCCAAACACTGAATTGTTTTCTTTTCATTTTCCCATTTTTTAACTTGTCATTCTCCCCCATTGTATCAAATCTCACCCATTTTTCTCTAAAAAAGTCCCCCCTAAAACTGTACAGTATTTAATTTCACCATTATCCCCAATTATCAATAAACCCAATGAACCTATTATTGAATGTGAGGATCTCAAGGCACACTCCCCCTAGATCGTATCTCCCCCATAAACATGCATTACATCCAAAAATAGATTAAAATAGTATAACAAACTGGGGAGAGAGGATGGACTATAACCACCTCATTCAATAGGAGGTGGTTGAACACAGAGGTTCAACTGATGCTTCTCAAACACATGTAATAATAATGTCTTTGTCAAATTTTCAGTCACTTCATCATCAGTTCCAACATGATCCATTTTAATCATGCCTTGTTAAACATTTTCCTTAATGAAGTGATATATGATTTAAATGTGTATCATATGAGGATTATGAATAGTATTACTTTTAAGATCAAATTTTCTCTTGTTATCCCAGTGAATCACCATTGGCTCTTTCAACACATCACCAATATCAGTCAGTAGCTACTCCATCCACAAAATCTGTGTGCATTCCTTTGTTGTAGAGATATACTCAGTTTTTGTAGTACTAAGGGAAGTACTTTCTTGTTTCTTACTCAACTGGTCCACGCATTTCATTCCAATAAATAATTCTCCACCACTTGTGGACTTTCTATCCACCACATCTCTAACCAAGTTAGTATTAGAGAATTCCCATAATTTTTTTTTATCATTTCCTGCAGCAAAATATAATGCATAATCGTAAATACCTTAATTGTACTTCATGATTCTTTTAAATGACTCCATATGTTATTCCTTTGGATTACATTGAAATTGAGCCTCAAAGAATGTTTCATAAAAAATATTTTTCCATGTTACGGTTAAATACAATAGGGTTTTGGTGATTCAACTACACACGGTGTAATCCACAAAAGTCTCATCCCCATGATTTCCATGATTTGTGCCAGCCATAGTCGGAGTCAACATTGGTTTGGATTCATTCATATTGAATTTCTTCCACAACTCTCTTGCATATTTGTTCTGAGAAATAAAAGTGTAGTCTTTCTTCTGAATGATTTGCTGCACCAAGAAATATGTGAGTTCACTAATCATAGACATTTCAAATTATGATTTCATGTGATGGTAATATTCATCCATTGATCGCTACTAGCTTCCTCCAAATATGATATCATCAACATGCACGGGCACCATTAACTATTCTTTTCAATAATTCATCTCATAGATATTGTTATCCACTCTTTCTATTTTAAATTCAATCTTATTTAGAAAAGTATCCATCTTAGAGTACCATGCCTGTGGTGCCTACTTCAGAACATAGAGAGCCTTATTTAATCTACAATCCATTATCTCATCATTACCATGAATAAAACCAAATTTTTGTTCAATTTAAACATCTTTTTCAAGAACAACAGTCAAGAAGGCTGTTTTTTACATCTATTTGATACACTTGTATCCTATTGGAATTTACATGGTATGAACAATTCGGACCGATTCTAGTTATGATAATAGAGAAAATGTCTCTTCAACATCAATACCTTAGATCTGTTAATATCCATTACAATCCAAGCCTGCCGTTTTTGGATCACATTTCCATGCTCATCGAAATTGTTTTTAAAAACCACTTCATACCAATCACATTGTGATTTTTATGTCACATAACTAGATCCCATGTTTGGACCTCATCATTCTGATCTAACAATTCATTCTTTACTTTAACCCATGATTCATTCTTTGCATATTCTAAAATTATGGATGGTTATACAACTAAAAGGATTGTAGATTGTACATTATTCCTCATTCTCCTTGTTTTTGTGTGTACAGTCCAATCCCCTGTGATATTGGATTGATTAATATCTTCTCTTCGATTTCTCGAGTGAGGTTCAATTTAATTCTCTTCAACCACAGTTTCATCTTGTGATTCTTCATATAAATCTATATCTTCTTGTGACCTATTAATTCTTTCCACTTCTTTCTCTGCATCTGCATTTGAATCTGTTTCATGTCCTCTATCTTCTGTATCTTTAATCACATCAGTATAAGATCCCCTAATAGTATATGTGGTCTTATCTTTAATTATCTTATGATCACATCCTTCCAAAATTTTTCTAATATTCCCATTGAATCATTTGTAGGATTTTCTATTCATTTAATATCTTTTGAATACTCCTTTATCAACAACATCACCATAGTTTCCTTATATTTCTTATTTATTTATGATAAAACATTTACATTTCAAAACAAAGGAATACTTCAAAGAGGACTTCCATCCATGCCACAACTCATACAGTGTCTTGGTTTCACCCATATAAATCTATGCTCAATTTTGAATATGTATAGCAGTTTGAACAACCTATTTCCAATAATTTAGAGGGATATGACTCTCAATCATCATCATTCTATCAATATTGATCACCTACCAATTAATGTTGTCTACAAGTCCATTTTTCTATGGGGTTCTCATGTAAGCCACCTCATGTTGTATTCCATGCTTCTCTAGGTAATTTTCATACTCAAGGGATGTGTAATACCATCAATTTTTAGATCTCGGAAAATTTATTTCTTGTCCAGCATCATTCTCATCAATTTAGTGATATATTTTCATGTAGTCAAGCACTTGTTGTTTCCTCTGTATAACCATCAAAAATGACATTATACTATAATCATCAACGAAAACACCAAATTGCCTTTCTCTATGAGTTCTAGCAACATTTATTGAGCCACATATGTTTGTGTGGATGAAATCTAGAATAATTGATGCCCTTTTCTTCTTTGTCCAATATTAACTTTATACCAACTACCCTCAAACACAAGAATCCCAATTCTTTTCCCATTCACACTTCAGGTTGGGGATATCCATAACTATATTCATCTTAGATTTCTTTTCCATGGACTTTTTATTTATTTTCCCCAATATTCATTTTCACAAGTTGTTTTCTTCTTCAATGGTCATGTAGAAAATGATTTCATTACTGTCAACCTAATACAAGATTCCTTCTATTATTCTTCCATTCAAATGAGAATCCCCTATCTTTAATCTTATTGTACACCCAATTGTATTGAATATCATAGTAGGCCCTGATTCATAGAGTTTACTCTCACTAAGGATATTGTGATGTAAACCATCCATAGAAGTAACTATAGTTTTCTTCAGCTCTCTATTAGCTTGTTTAGTGCTTCCACTGCCTTTAATATTCAAATAACCATCATTACCAAAAAATACCATTACATAAAACCTTTTCTTAAAATTATTTAATAGGTCTTCAATTTCCCTAATATGGGATTAGGATCTGTTATCATGAGTCTAGGTGTTTCTTCTATTTGGATTGTTGAGAGATACTTCTGCAAGGTTGGATTTCACAATTTTCATTTTTTCATTCCAAGAGACATTAATATGAGTGTATGAAATTGATATACTTTCAGTTATCTCTTTTGTGTAAGTAGTTTCATAATACTCATTCTCCTCTTCTATATGATAAAACCGTTTTGTAGGAGCATTACTATCTGGTTGATGAGGATTTACTTTTCTCTAAGTTCGGTACATATTGTTCATTCATTTCCTCTACCTATACTGAACCGCTTTATGTCCAAATTTAGAACAAAGAAAAATATATCCATAGAAATTATTTACTCTAAAAGAAGTATCATATGAATTCATTTTACTTTTTTTACTTCATATCTCTTCCTAATTCTAATAACTCCTTTACTCTTCATAGTATGACATAGTATTTCCCAAGCAGCTACAGAATTGACATTTAGTCAGAGGAAATGTCTTATCATTTATATTCCCCCTCATGTCCCCATCCATATGATAATAGTTTGATGACCAATAATATTTTTTAAGATTGAGGATAGCTATCAGTTCTCCTTTCATTTTGATTTGACGATTTCATATCTAGAAGTTCGGTTAACCTCTCAATTTGTTCAACTTTGAGCTTGCATTTCTTTTAGCCAATTTTACTTCCAGCATGTGATGTTTCAACATAAAAATTGATTCCCCTATTTCCCATGCATGTGGTTCTTTGATCATTAAAAATAATTTCGAATCCATCAGAACTACGCGTAGATCTGTACCGCAAATCAACATCTGAGAATTTTTCAAACTGTATTTTTTTCATTGTTTCTTTTGAACATGATTAAATTTCAATTTTACTCCTAAGAGTAACAACATATTCCTTGATTCTCTATGCAGTATAAGACTTATCCATAAATTGGGATTCAAGGACATTGATGACCATTTCCTATTCTTCAATTATGAACTTTAGTTCCACTACATCTTCTATAATTTCACAGTTCACTGACTAAACTTTCACTACTTCTTCCAGTAATTCTATTTCAGCTTCAAGCTAATCAACATATTTTAATGATTTTTTCCAAAATTTCTCTCCACTTTTTTCATTTGTTCTATTTATTCTCAATAATACCAAAATCATCCTTATGTTGTAACTTTAGATCTGTATTAGAACTCAAATAATGATATCTATATTTATCTTTTGATAGTTCTGACAACTCAATAGTAGACATTATAGTCCTAGTTTACAGATTTAAACTCCAGTTTTCCTCCACAAATATTTCATTATCAATATATTATAATTAATAAGAAAAACTATTTTTCTTTAGTTTGTTTCCATATTTGATGTTTTCCTTTTGAGAAAACCTTTTCTGAGACTTCTGTGAGTTTCTATTTTTACATTTTTCATCACTTCCTTGAGCACTAAGAAGTAATGTGACCAACTCGGCCACAATGAAAACTTCCCAAGGGTAGATTTCCTTCAAATCTCCCATTCCCACTCTTGAATTTCTAGGCAATGAGTGAAAGAAGTTCACCTTCCATAGAACCATCAATCACAAAGTCTCCTAAAATATCAATTTTTTCATAGATTTGAATGCCATTTCCTTGTTCACACATTTTTCATATCTTATGGCTTTAATATCATTTCATATGCCACCAGACATCTCATTAGATCATCTAGAGAATGTTTCAATAGATCTAATTCCTCATGGGATGACACTTTTGGGTTGTAAAGAGGTGGAATCTTTCTAAAAAATTTCATGACAATGTCATGGTATTTAAATTCCTTTATAGGACCTCAAATTGCTCCTACTACTTCAGTAATTCAATTGAAGAAGGAATCTGAATTCTCATTAGGATTCTTCATCAGATCATCAAACCTATTGTGCAGGACTTGTAGTTTTTCCTCCTTCATGTTGTTCTCTCCTTCTAATATATTCTCTAATTTTCCCACATATACTTTTCGGAAGTATATCTCATCACCATTAGATATATATGATCAGAAAGTTCTATAGTTAGATAATTCTATTCTTTACCAACTACATCAACTATTTTCCTATCTGTATCAGTCATAGACAACCCTTTTGGATAATTGACTTGTATTTCATGCATAGTATCACAAAGGTCATTAATTCCAAGATATCATAGATGAGGTCTCATCTTATTCTTCTATATCTAATAGTTTCTTCCCTAAAATAGGGGTACTACCTTGATATTTACTGAGTACTCCATGACAACAAAGAAGGAAAAATTTAACACCAGTAACATGGCTCTAAGACCACTACAAGGACCCCAGTATACCTGGAGAGGGGAGGTGTGAATGAGGGTGTAATATTTTTTTCAAAAATTCATGGATCTTGTTCCCAGGATAGTAGGAACCAGTTTAACCTATCGAACAGTCACATACAATGAAATGACACTACTGTTTGACATGGTTCACCACTAAGGGATAGTCTAAGGTGAATACGCTGACAATTTTTATGTAGTACCTAAGTCCACTAATAGTCACTACTTGTGGAGTACATGAATATTGACATAGTCTCTCTATTTTATACATAATGGATTTACATGAATTTTGGTATAGCACCCTACACGAAACACTTTCATTAACTCCCCCTAGATCACTAAATTCATAGAATTCAAACTCAGTTTATCAAACGGATGGTCACCTTAAGGGAATGGAATTAATGTATTTGTCCTTGTCTAGATTGAGACTTTGTAATGTAAACCTGAGTTGATTCACTCTAAAATCATTATTCCCTAAAAAAAGTGTTCAAAACTACCTTTCAAAAAGATCCTTCATGAATCTACTTCACTATGATCCTTCACGAAGCTCCATAAAGAAGCTCACCCCTTTGTGAAGCACCCCTGCCTTCACAGAACAAAATCATCCACAATGATCACTGAGTCAATGCGGAATACCCCATCATCATGAAGACCCCATTACATAGAATCATTTTCATCAATCAAGACTTGATTATTTTTTTCTTGATGATTAGTCTTGCATTGAATCCCAGTGTCATGGGCATTACCTTTCTTCGTGAAATCGATGTGATTCTAGATTCTCTCTGAATTCTTCATGTCATGTGAAGAGGGGTAGCATCTTTTTATAGGATTAGACATTCATGAACCTCCACCACCACCAGCGTGTTTTCCAGATCCATCAAAAAAATCTTCACGGCCCACCTCTATTCATGAAACACCACTGATATTATATTTTTTGTGAAGCTTTTTATCAAACCCATTGTGTCTTCACGGTACTCCAATTCTCGTAATCGCAGAGATCACCATCACCGAACATGATGCTCTAATTATTTATCATTTATGATTCTCATCATTGTAATGTAGATCACATTTAAATTCATTAATCCTTTTCAAAACACAATTCATGAATACCGCCTTTGGGAAAATCATGCCTTTTCCATAATTTCAGAAGGCCTTCAAGAAGAAACACTTTTCATGATGCTTTCCATTCTACAAACTGTGGACCCCAAAAATTTGGAAAACACTATGAAAACACACAACATTAAATACTGATTTCATATTAAACTATATGATCCCTTTCCCTATAATATCCCTGATCATCCAGGATAGGATTGACTACAACAAAAAACCATACTCCATTTCCATCAAAGTACAGCCTTCGTTCCAACAATAGATAGGACCATGCATAACACTATAAACATTTAATTAGGCTCGCACACAAAATTGTGAACATGTAATCATGTTCCCACATAACATTGTAAACATGTAATCATGTTCATGAAAAACATATTTACTCATGAGTTATCCATCCTTACCTAATTCATTAGAGGGAGATAAAGGTCCCACCTGTCTCAACATGAAAAACATATTTATGTGTTCCACAATATCATAAATAATTAATCACATCATAACCCATAAATTGAAATAAATTTTATAAACATTTCATCATATAATATCCTATGGAAAAAAATACATGTTTCAAAATCATTTAATCATCTCTTCAAAGAATTCCCCTTGGAAAAAAGAAACAAGTTTCATAAAAAGTTTGTAATGGTATAACCCATGTAAGAGAAACTAGTTTCATAAACATCATGTCATCAAAAACCATTCAATTAATTCAATGAAAGAATAATAATTTCATACTTTGATCATATCCAAGAAAATCATAGGTAACATCAATAGAAGTCATCTTAGATAAAAAATAATTTCGGAAGAGCGTATAAAGCATTTCTTAAGGAAAACATCCTTTACACTTTAAAAAACACTTTTTAGACATAAAAAATTCATAAAATCATTTTAATTGTAAATAATCTCTCTTGATTATAAAATAATCCTTATAGAAAATAATTTTCATGACAATATGATGTTTTTTTCAAGTCATACTTGTTAAAAAAAAATCCTTTCACGTTTTCAGTAGAATACAAATGGGAATTTTTTTTAAAAAAATGACATAAATATTCCATTAAAAATATTTTTAAAATAAATTAAATCATGGGTACAAATTTATTTTAAATATAAAACGAGAATAGTGAAATATTTCTTTAAATTATTTTTTGGAAACATGATTTTGATTGAAAAGGGATATCGATCGAAGAGAGAAATAACATTAAATTTCCCTAAAAATATTTTTATCATTACATTATCTAAAATAAATTGTTAAAATGGTAATATTACATAAAAATATCATTATTTACCTGATGAGAATGAAACTCATGTGCTTATTGAGATATGGATCATAGGGTTTTATTATCTGAAACATAATCATAAACAATCTTAATAAAAAATGAGATTGTAACATCAAATCATTGTCACTTTGGCATAATCCCTATGATGGAATAACAAAAAATAAAACATAAAATACCATGAGGATAAATAAATTCATTATATTACATGTCGAAGGGTTTTTATAAAAACCTCATGAAAAAATATATGTTCATAACATAGAATATGTCTCAATGAATGAAAATTAAGACAAAAATATCCTATCGCTTTACTAATATTTGGAATCGTAATCCCCTATAATGAATAAAATCAAATTAAAATTTAAAAATAATTAGATTAATTGTATTAATTATATAACATGTCAATGTATCAGTATATACATTACAAAAAAGAAATATGTGGGGAATTTCCATATGTATTCGAAAAGTAAAAGAGAGACTAGAAATCCCTTACCGCACTGAAAACATTGAAACCATAAACCCCATGAAAGAGAGCTCGAAAAATATATTTACAAATCACCATAATTTTTATCTGAATAATCATAAAATATATTCATGGGTAGTATATATACCACATAAAAGAAAAACATTTTCAATATGAAATTTGTCTCACAAAAAATAAATGTGAGACTAAAATCCTTTACTGTATTTCTTGGCTTCCTCCAAACACATTAAAACATCATGTATAATAAATATAATTTTATTATTGTTTATATCATACCATCTATTAACTAATTATCTCTTTTTATTGTTCAATTATAAATAATTCTATGTTAAAGTCATGTTTTGGGTAATAATTTCTTTGTTTTTATCATATGTATTTATTTTTTATTCTCAGTCCTCTTACATTGGTCATGGGTCTATAATCAATATATTTATAATAATGAAATAATTATAATATCTATACATCAATTTTAAATTGAATATCAATCATGATATATGGTTTTGATAAATGGAGTATATTACGATCATGGAGATGGTAGGTCATACGTATGCATGAGTAACGTTTCCTTTTTTCAACAATCACTATGGAAAGGAGGTAAGTAACACATCATCTTTAAATAATGATAACAATATCATAAATACCATATTATTTACTTATAAATATCATCCATGTGGTGTTCTGATATAAATAGTGAGTTTCATCACTTCACGAAGGCGGTAGTCCACAAGTACATGAACAATGTTATCATATTTCTGTTCATGAAAAAGGTAAAAAAAAATGATATATTAACTTTTCAAAATTATAAAAATTTCAAGAATATAATAATTATCTCATTTATATATCATATATTTATCCTTAATATCTTCCATGTAATCTGTTAATGAAAAACGATTCACATTGCTTCACGAGGTGATAGTCTGTCGTAGGTACAAGCGATGTTATCATATCCCATATGGAATGTAAACTAAAAAAATATTTATATGATATAATGAAGGAAGAGGTATAAAAAATTAATTAATATCATATATATATATATATACGTTATATACATCATCATACCCGATCGTAATTGGAGTTAATGTAAAAATGAAGGACATCAGTTCATGAGGTGCTAGTCCTCCTAACACACAAATGACAACTTCCTAACCCATTAAATGGAATTGGAGATGGTTATAGGTAATTTACATAATATAAAACTGCCTCATTATATGAAATATACTAATTTTATTATATCATAATACTATAATAATAATTTATTGAGGTGTAGGAATAAATAAAATAAAAAATGTTGGTTGATAAACGTTACCTCTCAATCAGGTATCCTCTATAGGTTTACACCAAAATCCTTCCTTGGTTGGATTTTTGTCCAATATAAGTCTTATTGTATGGAAGGATTTAAGTTGGGAAGTGATTTGGGTAGGTATCGGTTGAAAAAAATTATTTTATGGTGTGAAGTGGAGATGATAATGGGGGGCTATTATAATTGAGGTTAGGGACACAATTATAATTTCCTTGAAAGAGAGAATTTCATCCATGTTCATTTCATGTCATAGGGAACCAATAATGAATCATTATTAATAATATAAGCTATACGGTATGAATATTGGTATGTAATGGTTTTTGAAAAAGTTTTGGGATATTTTTAACTGTTATATTTTTAGTTCCCCATAGCCCTCAGTAACCATTTTCAACTTAACAACTGTAAATAATATTTACTATTTTTAATATTCATTTTAGTCAAAGATTAAATTGAAATTATTAGATAATATAAATTATTATGATTCCAAATATATATACGGATTTTCCAAATTCTATTCAAATAATTTGGAAAAAATATTTTTGAAATTAATCTTGCAGACTCGATGTGAAAGCAGGTATTTAAAGGGAAATTGTTCAAAATTTTAAAATGTTTTTATATATAAATTCAAAATGATGAATATTTATATGACCTAAATTTTATTAATTTATGTAAAATTGAACTGATTTTATTTTAAATCCAATTAATAATATAATTTATCAATATAAATAATTTAAATGAAAGTGTATTCTTCATTTAAAACTATGTATTTTTTCACTATTAATCAAAAAATTAGTATTTATAGAAAAAACTCAAAAATCATTATAATTTTTTTTTGATATTCTTATTTAAAAAAATGATGCTTATTTTAAAAAATTATTTTAATAAATTTTTCAAAAACTAATTTTGAAATATGTGTGCAAAATGAAACCTAGGTGATATTTAGAAAAATAGAGTTTTTAAGAAAAAATATGGATTTATTCTTATTTATTGTCAAGAATCACATAATATGAATGTTAATCATTTTATTGAATATATAATATATAAATTTCATTAAAATATTTCAACAAATATTTTTTTTTAAAATATGTTTACGTAAAATGTATTTTGGAATTGAAAAATATTTAAAAAAAAGAATTTCTTTATTATCAAATTGTTCCTATTTTAATTTATAATTATTTTTTCACCAAATAATTCAACTTATATAATTTTTTTAACCAAATTTTTTTAATTTAGTTAATCTTATTCATACCTACCATTCTAATATCTAGGTAATAATTATAATATTAAATAATAATATTTTAATAATATTTCACATTTGGTTTAAAATTAATGTTGTGTGTAACACAAGCTAATCTCAGTTTTGTGTGTAAAACAAGATAAACATAGTGTTTTAAGTAACATAAAGTAAAATCACTATGGTGTTTAAAGAAAAATATAGAAAAGATTAAAGTAATTTTAAAAAAAAATATTTCATAAAATCTTAGAGTGTTACCAAAATGTCCCATTCAAAAAACATAGATTATATAAGGTCAAAATATGGCCATAAAATAGAAATTAGTAAAAAAATATTAATCTTACCTCTTGTCATCCCCCCCCCCCCAATAATTTTTTTAACCTTAAATGTAGAAACACATTTTTTCATTTTTTTTCTAATCATTATGATGATAAATTAAGTTGAACTTATTAACTAATATTAATTATGTTGATTAAAAATATCTAATACATTTTTTTAAATTCAATTCACATAATTATAAGGAATTAACTTAATACTAAATTTTAAATCATTATGAAAAAAAAGTTTTCCAATGAAAATTTTTTGTGATGTATAAAAAGTTTTTATATCAAAATACAACAGAAAATTTATTTAAATTACTTAAATTGGATTAATAATAATATAATTTAAATGATATTACTTTTAAATACTTTTTTAAAACATATAACTTTATAAATTTTTAAACCAAATGAAATTTTTTTGTAAAAAACAATATTTTTCACTATTTATTAAAAAATGACCCTTTTAAAAATATTCATAAATAATTCATTCTATGATAATTTTTCAATGATGATTTATAAATTTAAGTTAATTTTTTCAAATAAATTTCCAAAAATATGTAAAAAATGATTTTAAAATATGTGCGTAAAACACAACAAAATTGATTTTTAGAAAAATATGTTTTTTAAGCATAACATTTTATTTATTCATATATCATGCATAGAAAAAATATTTGCTGAATAATAAAACATTTAATTTTATATATAATATGTATAATTTAGTAAAACTATTTATCAATATAATTTATTAAGATAAAGACACATTTCATGCATGAAAATAGTTTTTCAGAAAAATATTTCTTTTATTTTAAATTTTTTTTTATTTTTTTTTATTCTGAATTAATAACTAAAGAATTCAATTTATATATTTTTAAACTGTACATTTTCATAATTTAGATAATCATATTCATATCTTTCAATCCAATAGTAAGGAAATAATTGTCATAAGAAATAATAACATTTTTATATATATATTGGTTCGTTTAAACTCAGTGTTGTGTGTAATGAAAGCTATCAATGAAGTTAAATTTATTTAAAAAAATCATAAAAAAAACTGGTGTGTTACATCGTAGTTCTCGGATTAAGAAATTTCAAAACATAGGGGGTTGTTTACAAGTAAGTGCTTGATCATCACCTTCCATAATTAAACATGTGTTACCATAGGCAGTCGGGATATAATCATCATTTGATGTTCTCTATGGGTTATCATTTAATAAAATGGATTATAATTCTCATTATAATGAATCAGTTTCCTTGGAAGTTGTTCTAAATTTTGGGATGTGAACAGAAAGAGAATCAAGTTTTGGGGTTGACTTGGATGGCCTAAAAATCATATAGTGACTAGACATATGATTTTGAATACATTAATAATATTTTGGAATGATCAGTGCATGTCTGTAAGCAATTTTTCATCGTCGATTATGTATCCAAGTCCCTTGTTTTATTATTTATAAACCATGGTTCTTGGATTCACTATGCGATTATCATTGAAAAGAAAATAATCCATGTGGTTCCTCTGATATGTTAATATTAGTGGATTAGTTTGGACGATGGTAATGAAATATTAATTTTTCAGTATATGTGGTACAACCAATTTTATGTATGAATAATATATTATCTAAAAATGATTTGGGTTTAAAAAAAGTATCATTAGTGCTTCTTGAAAAATTATTCTTTGTTTCTATTCAATGTATTCAGAAATTGATATTTTATTATGAACTTATAGAAAATGTTTTAATTTCCAAACAATTTAGTTATCTAAAAGTTTGAATTAATCACCCAAATAGCATGTTTTTAAAAATGTCTTAAATGGATTAAAATAAATGGTTGTTTACCATAAATTTTTTAAGTATGGGTTTTGGTTTTAATAAAATCCTATAATTGTTTAAAACATGTGATCTAAAAGAGAAAATTGAATTTGAAATTGGGATGATAAATCAAAAAGAAAATTGTGGTTATGAGGAAAAAAATAGTTTTATAATTTGTATGGTTAATGAATCATAATAGTTATTTGAATTGTGGTTTATTTTGAAATATTTCAAACATGGATTACATAATTCAAGATGAAATTGAATATTTCTTAACAATTTATCATTGAATGTATTTGATCTCATATTATTATTAAAGAATTGAGAATCTATCTTCTTTTGAATCATCTAATGTCACAAGATATTAATACTTATAAAATGGTTAGTAAGTATATGAATCCTTTTAAAATTTTGTTTGGAGGTTTTCAAACAAAAATGATTTTTAAAGAGGTTTCTTCTTTTGAAGTGAATTTTATTTTGAAACATTTCAGAAAGTGTTTGCATGTTCTTATGGTTTATATTCTTGGCTATATCTTTATGAATTTTAGAAGCTATTTGACTTTACTAATAATACTTGACCAGATTTATTTTATGTCTTGTGTGTTTTATGTAAACCTTAACAAATGGTATCTAATTTAAGGTAACATGTTTTCCATGAGGGTTGTCTCTTCCTCATTTATCCAGTATATTCATGGTTCCTAAGTAAGTTGAAAGAAGTTTCATTCTAATTAATGTATTAGAAATGGAATGCCTTGAAATAAGTTAAGATGATGTTTCTAAAATAGCCTTTTTAGTTAATTGTGTGGGTACGGTTGAGTGGTTCGGTAGATAAAGACTAGTTTTCTCATATATTCAGTGTTTTATAAGAGGATTGGAATATTGGACACAACATATGATTGAGTGTTGATGTTTTTGTATATACAATCAATATTTTTGGACAGGTTATGTTTTTTGGTAACCTTTTTAGGCGTGATATTGGATATCTTCTTTAGTATTCCCCTTTGAAAGTGGTGGTTACCATGAGTTTCTTCATGCCCTGTTTCCTATTTTAGATTTGTGTAGAATTTATTTTGGGGCTATAATTATAGAGATAGATAATCCATGAGTTTTTTACCACTGTTTTGAGCATGGAGATCCTGAGGTGCGATAATGGGTAACTAGGTTTGGTTTGATGAGATGATGCATTGAGGGATACATCAAATATTTGATTTTTGTCAATTAAACCATGAGATCTACCAATTTTAATATTTATTTCCCTAATATAACATAGATGATGTTTCCTGAACCAATACTAGATCCATGAAATTTCTAATAAATGAATGTTTAGTCTGTAAAATCTCATAGTTATGAAAGACGACTTAGATCTAGTGTTTTGGATTTTACCTTTTTATATGATAATTGAGGTGTTTTTACTCTATAATCCTTGAAATATCTCTTAAATTTGGTAATTTAGTTTTAGACATGATCCAGTCCACTCTGGTTCTATTTTAACTTCTTACAAAAACTAATTTCCTTGGTTGTTGATTGAAATCAGGGATATTTCCTTAGATAAAACTTGTAACCTCAATTACCATGTTGATGCTCTCTTTTACCGAAGTGGATACCCATTTCGACACCATTTTAGATTATGTATATCTATGGGGAGTCGGATAACAAGCCTCAATTATTTTGATAGCCTCATGTTGAATTACCACTTAACTAATATTTCATAACGAGTTGAAATTGTGGTCAACTCCATTCCCATTATTGATTTATGCTAAACTGGGTTGATTTTTGATAACGTTTTCCATGAATCCTCAGGAATGGGTTTGGGATGTGACTTGATGAGGGAAATATGGGTGATGGAATAAGTATTTTTTCATTTAAACCATCATGAATTTAATTTTTCTCACCATGCCATTGAGTTTATATCGTTTATACATGATCTTAATACTTAGTACTATTACCTCTTTATAGAGCGGTTTTAGACATATTTGAGTTATAGTGACCTGGTGTATATTCTCACCCAATGAAATTTAATCCTATAATATATATTATGGAATAAATACACAAAAATATATTATCTATATGTTTAAAAGGTTCCCAAAATAAAATAATGTGGTCATGGAAGCTTTGACATATAAAATTACTGAATTTGGTTGTGAAGGGTTTAGTGGAGGGAACAGTTCTTAATGAACCTATTTTAAAATATTTTCTTGGATGTTAATGAGACTGATAATTTGGTTTACTTATATTATGAGAAAGTTTTATTTTATTTGGAATATACTACATATCAGGTTTTCATTGGATCCTTTTATAGTGGGGATACCTCAGTCTCGTAGTCTCAGACTCCCAATTGTGCTTTGTGCTTCCAAAGGCAATTGGTTGTTTTTATTTATCTGGGATAGGGTTTGATGTATGGTGAACTTTGGTGTTGTTATTCTATGACCTTTTGGGTAACCATGTTTTTTTTATGAGGTGAGGCCTCAATATTGGTTCCCTGATATGTGATGGACAATAGGAGACTCCATACAACAATTCCGTACATGTTAGTTACATGAAGTGGAACACTATATACATTCTAGTTTATCATGTACCATACCAACCCCGTGATTTATATGGGATTAAGTACTTATATATTTTATTTTTGGACTACCATGGACACCTAGTTTAAAATATATGATTTGGGTGATCTTTTATCAACATAAAGAAGTTATATCCTTCCCCTTTAAGAGATAATAATTGCAGTGTAACATCAAAATATATATATTTAAAAGTATATGAAACTCCATAGTGTACCATAATAGTTATTTTTTAGGAGATATATGGAATTTAAATATCAATTCAGGAAAAGCTTGTAGGATTTTGTGGGTTCTTAATCGAAGTTGATCATGATATACTGACTTCAAATTGATGGATAGGTTTGAAGGGTTATCCAGCATTTTGTGAATATGCTTTGGGATTGCTTGCTTGACATTAGTGGTTCTTAGTAATTTAATATTCTCATGGCTCAGATTTTATATTAAAATAGTTGTTAGGATTCATCTATAATGGTGTCATTGTGGAATTTTATGGTTAGTCTTGTTGATCTATTTTATATTGGGGATAGTTGGGTGAATAGTCTCTCTTAAAATCGAGTCATGTCGAAGGGAAACAAATTTAACATGGTTACCTTAAAAGAGGCTAGAAATAAATATAAGACACCAGATGCCATTTTCATAACAATTTCATCATCTTCTAGAGTTGAGATACATGATCATATTTTCCTTTGAGTATCACCTTGATCGAAACATCATTGTTTGGGAACTAAGTTAAGTTGGCACCCTGGTATGTTGACCCAATTTATAATGGTAAACATCTTAGAGTGGCAACATCACATCAACTTTATTCCCACCAAAAAAGGGTGAAGAATCCCCACTATTTGATTTAGAAGATACATTCATGTTCTAATTTGGTAGGAAATGAATCAATGGGTGTGTAAAAAAAATCTTCTATAGTGTTTGTGTCTCTTCTTAGTTGTATCCACACCCATTGATCTATTTTGATCTTTATTCTTATCTTGAGAGGCTTCTAGAATACCCATTGACCCTAAAAAACATTACTATTTTTATTTAAGATAAAAATAAATTGGGGTATAAGCTTCCTCATTGATAGAGACTTCTCCCTTGGTTTCATCAACTTGACAAGCTCTTTGATGAGTTAACATACTTTCAAATTCATGTAACCTTAATTCCTCCTCTTGTTCATGGAGACCCAAACCGTTAAACAACCCACAATAAAGACCATGATGTGCAATTTTTATTCCACAAAGGTATGATCAAACCCCTTAAACCACATATTGAGAATTTTCTAGAAATAATCTCATTGTATCATGATTCCCATTCATTCTTTGAGTAGTTTACAATATATATTCAAACACTCCAATTCAAAGAAGATATGTAATATAGTTTCCACTATTAGGAGCACACGGAAATTGAATTTTGAAGCTAAGTAAATATATCTTCATTGAAATTCATTGTCTATGGGAATTAAATCATTATGAACACACCAAAACTTAAATATATACATATCTAGGATATCATTGCACCATTGAATAATTTCCCAATTAAAATTTTCTTATTTATCATCCTAATTATTCCTAAAATCTAAAACACAGAAAACACCTAATGTCATTCCACTGAAAACACAGTAGCTTGGTTCTCCCACAAGTTTAATACTGTTAAAAAGAGATTCCTAAATGGTGATTCATATTGTTATGATGAATATGGGATGCCTACCAGAAAACTTAAAATAGATTTCATGAATTCTGAATCCTATAAAGTAGAGGGGAACTCCATACTAGTTATTTTATTATAAGATGAATTCTTCACATCCCTAAATCAATCGAAAATGATTTCAAAGTGTGAAAAAGTTCCCTTCTAGGTAGTGACAAATAGGTGTGACATAACCTTACATTGAAAATCTAAATACATGTTCTTATTATAATTTCAATTAACGAACCAATACCTAATGGATTCCCCTTCTATGACAACGAATTCTAGTTTCCCTTGCATATAGTGCATGGACTCAGTGATGCTTGTCATGTTTATGGAACCCTCTGCAACTAGTTTGGCCATTATTGACCAATAATCATACTGACACTTTTCCACTTGATGTGAGTCCTTTATTAAGTTATTCATATTGTTATCCAACTCTTGGATGGTTGTATTGGGAACTATAAGGTTAGAAGAAATCTGCATGGGGACAGAACCAAGAATATTATTGGCCAGTGTGATCCCACATCAAATAAAAGGAAACCCCTCTTATAATTATTAATTAACATTGTAATGAGGTTAAAAATAACATAAAATTTATTGATGTGGATTCCCCATAATTAAAAATATTCTCTTGTATATTCTATTCAAAATTCTGGCTCTCTATATATAGTTATTCCACAATGAGTTTAGCATTCCTGGATATTCAGGTATTATATATGTAATTTTTTATTCCTTCACTATATTAAATTTTATATTGATTAAAATATACTAATTTTTTTATTCAGAATAGTTTCTATGTGTTCTATATTTATAGAACATATCTAAATGATTTATACTTAAAATTATATTTAAATATTTTTTACACATGTTAATATATATATTCATATGATAACATAACTGAATATGTATAATGTGTGTGTGTTTTTCACACTATATATATATTTTGTAAAATATATATATTGCACAATTTATGTCCCATGTAAGATATTATTCATGATTTATGTCATCTTGGAGAAATTTGTTTGTGCTATTTAAACATTTTGATTCAATTAATCTTCAATAAACGGCTTTTGAAAAATGAGTAATCAATCATATATATGTCCAGAAAACATTATGTTCCCATGAAATTTCATTTCTTATTAATAAATATTATTCTACACTAACATAATCTATATTCTTTAAAATATATTTTGTACCCTCAAGAAATTGTTTTGATGAATGTAGGTTGTATTTTATGTGTGTGTTGTGTTTCATAATATGTTTCTATTTTTTGCATGTGTGTGTGTGTGTTGTGTTGTGTGTGTGTGTTATATTTTCTCATTATGTGTGCGTGCACATGTTTTATGTGTTGTGTGTGTGTGTGTACTCATGTTTTCTTGACATTCTGTTTTGATAACATGAAGCATATATATACACATTTTTTATATTTATTATTTACACAGATCATAGGACACCTGCCTTAAAAGTCCACCTGAAATTTTTAAATGTTATGTGTTCTTGAATAAATAAAATATTTAAATATTCTATTTTATAAATGTAATGTGAGTGTGTCCATGTGAGTGTGAGTGTGTTCGATGAGTATGTATTATAAAGTCACATGCCCATTGAAAATATTTTATGTGGTATGTTTGTGCTGAAAATAAGAGAATAACTTAAATTCTATATCTAATATCAAAATGCTCTTTAGAATATAAAATGCCTCACGCACTATATATATACATGCTCTATCGATTATTTATATGTATGTGTGATTTAATTTTATGTGATCATATATATAAAAGTTCACTTCAAGTATATATATCTGTGTGTGTGATATATATATATATATATATTATGTGCATATATATTTTATGAAATAAAAATATTGTGTAGTTTATTAGTGTGTTTTCTATGGGCATATTTTTTTTTAAATATATATATTTTTTATGGTATATGTGTGTAGGTATAGTATGTGTGTGTGTGTTATATTCCATGAATGAAAAAAAATCATTACATAAATGATCATTATTCTCATCATCTATTAACTGAAATGTTTCTTAGAAGTTTGGTGTTATATTCTATGACTATAAAATTAGCCATGTCAAGGACACATTCATCATTTGGATCACATTTTACAACCCCATGAAAGAGTTATTCTCTATAATTAATGGAAATATCCTTGTCGTACATCAAGAGATAAGTTCCACCATGAACCCAGCATTAGTTGAATTATATGATGAAATGAAATATACACTCTTGGATATTTCCATAGAATACTTCTCTACTTATTCTTATTTATCATCATCTTCACCTTCACTATCCATAAATGGATTCATCACACAAGTAGATATTCAATATTGTATTGGTTACAAACAATATGGATTAATATAAAGAGCATGGGATATTAACCTTATTTTGTTTATGCCTTTTATCCTAGTGTACATCATCCTTGTAGTAATATGCATTGCATATTGAATTCCAGTAGTCTCTGTCAAGACCATCTGTTAATTGATTTTATAAATTAAGAAAATTTAAGTTCCAAGATGTTATATAGATAAGAATAGGCAATCACTTCATGGAAATTCAATGAAAATATTCTACATAAGACTAGTAAAAAATAAATGCAACCATTTTGGTAAAAAAATAAATGATTGACCACAACCTGGGATTAAAAAATTAAAACCCAAAATAAAATGTGGATGAATAAATCACATGCATGTCAATTCAAGGATCACAGTGAGAGACATATATCTATGTATACATGTGTGTCTGTGTGTACATGATACAATGGAAAAAAATGAATCCAAAAAAATAAGAAAAGAAAAGAACATTTCAGGAATTTGATTCTAAATATGAGCATTTCAGTCATCTGTACATAATAAAAATCAATTATCATAGGTTAATGAACCCATAAAGTATGTAATAAACAATTTCAAAAAAACAGCAACTACTAATTTGCAGAATTAACCAGACTCTTATAAATCCCAAGGATAAACAAATATCCAATAAATAATCATCATACATGAATACATACATATATGAATCGTACCTAATGAACCACTAGGACACATACGTAAAATAATCATGATAGAATATTTGATTGATTATGCCTTATTTTAGAAAATGGTAATGTGAAATAGTATAGTTACAACATATGACTAGTGTACAATTTAACACTAAAGAACAACACAATGTAGAAATAATTAGTAATCAATTAAATTGATTTGAAAAAAAACTACTACATTGGAAGGGAAGGAATGGAATTTTGATGTTGAAGAGGCACCCAATGATAAAATTGGATGAACATGGAGTGAAGTGCAAGAGGTTTTGAGGTGACTTTGGGACAATAAATAATGAATTTATTTCATAGTTTAAATATTAATAGTTATTTAAAATATTGAAAATAATTATTTCTAATAATTTTATTTTTTGTTATATCATTTATAATTTTTAATATTATTAATTTTAAGCTAATATGATTTGAATTTGATTTTAAATAAATAAGTGTGAAATTATTAAAAAAATATAGTTTTATAGTTATTTAGGATCATTTTGATCTCAACTCAACAATTTTTAGACTCATCCCCAACCCTAATCTCTTTACAATTAATGTTTCGACCACATGACTATCAGCAATTCATTGGGTATATCACAATAATTAATCACTATAAATGAACACCCAAACTGTATTCATAAAGAGTGATAGTTATTTCCCTTAAAACCATTAAAATTTAGGGAAGAGTATGAAATGTTATAAAAAATATATTTTATTCTCCCTAGAAAATAATATTTGAAAAGAGTTTAAGAAAAATTAGGATAAGTGTTCAATATAATTGTAAATGTAAGAGAAATAGTAGTCTTATAATTATTATAATAATTAATTGGTTTGTTGCATCACTAAGAATATAAATAATTTTTTTAGATTTAGTTTCTCAATGGGTTTCTTCTTTTATAGGTATTCATTTAATTTTCTTGAGATGTTTCTTGTGCATTATTTACAATTACTTTTTATTACCTCTAAATTCAGGGTTCCTTACTAGTCATTAGATTAAAAAAATCATCTATTTCCATGATAGGAATTGTGAGGTTTATTTTTCAAGTGAAAACTCAGACAAATCAATAGAGAAGTATTTAATATTAGGCCAACCACAATATTCAGATTGGTGACAGTATGGGACTGTAAGTGTGGTATGATGATCCTAGTATGGACTGAACCTTTTTGGCCTTACCATTTTATTTTTTTCAGATATTGAGGGTCTCTTGGGGGAGTTTAGTGGATTTATGGAATCTTGAAGTATAGTTCCAACAATTTAAGGGTAAAAAAACCATTATAGTGGTTGTGGTGGTGATTTTTTTGATGTTTAGTTAGAGTAGAGGGTTTTTCTTAACGTTTTGAGTTATTTGGTGGGTTCCATTTACAACATAGAAAGTGAAATGGTTTTTAAGGGTATTTTTTTGAGAGTGTTTGTATGGTGGTCACAATTTATAGAATGATCTCTACAAAAACACCCTATATTGGAATGGTACCAGATGTGGAGCTCCATGGGTGCTCCTGTGAGAAACACTGAAGTAAGAAGCTCCCCACACTAGGGTACTTGGTTTCATGTAGTGAAACGGATTATGTATCAACACCACACTATTGTAAAAGGAATGGTGCTAGTAAAAATTAATTTTATGGTATTTTTAAAATTCTTAATATTTTAGGATCTAATGTGGAGAGATGATTCTCTCTTTGACCCAAGGCCATTATTGAGTGGTCAGAGGTCACCACTTCATGGTGAATTCTACTTGATATTTATATACAAATAGATGACTCAAACTCCTTTGGATCGATTTCAGTTCCCATCCTTCAATCCATGGATGACCTAAATTCCTTCCTCCATCCTATATTTCTTTTCTTTATAGAGTTTTACCCCTTTGTTCATCTGTATTAAAGTTCCTTATGTTGATGTATTGATTTCGTCTCTTTTATCTACCTTATTCTCTTTATTTTTTTCATTTGAAGGTTTTTTTGGTTAGAAACCTCTATTTTGGAGTGATTATTGATGGTGGTTCACTATATATTGTCATGGGTGGTGTTTCCTTCAAATTTGGTTGTGGTTGATCCCTATTTCTTGTGAGTTATATAATCATAATTAATGGTGGGGACTTGATTTTTATCCTTCTTTATAAGATATTGGGAATCTATCATAATTTTTATTTCCATTGGGTGAATTTTATCAATTTTCCTAATCAATGTTAATGACTGGAAGAAATAAATTAGATGGGAATTTTCTAAACCACATGATTCTACCAATTTTATTAATGTTTTTATTGTCTTTTATATTCCATGTTACACCTTGTTGTGATGGAATGATTTCCAATATCCTTAAATTAGTTATATTTTTAATGTCATTAATTATAAAAGACTATGATTTATGTGATTTCCCTATGTTTGTTATGTTGTGTGTATCTTGGTGGATTCGTTGGTTTTTGTGGCTTGTTGTTCTTGGTTGATTGGTGTGGTTTGGTGTCCATGGTTGTTATGGAATAGAGGCTTTGTAATGTGGTGGTTGATATGAATGTTTCTATTTTGTTGTTTGGTTGTAATGGAAGAATAATTGTCTTTTATAATATGAATTGTTATAAGATGAAATTTCAATAATTAAAATGGATGTATATGAATGTAAATGGAAAATTGATCACAAGATGTGGCCCTTATGTGAGGAATTTTTGATATTTGTTGTATTTAATTAGTGGTATGGAATGATGGAGTGGTATTGGTGATACCATATAGGAGATCACAGTTTTATGATGATGTTAGTATAAACCCATAGGTGTGGGACTGTGTGTGAGATTATTATATGTTCTTTTCTTATGTGTCATTATTCACCCCACCTTATTCATGTACTACATACCAATACCAATATGTTTTGGGAAAGGTGTTTTTTTCATCAACTTGGATGGGGAGGTTATAGATGGTAGACTACCCTCTCCCCCCACTCTCTCATTAGCAGTGATTCTTGTGATGTCCATGATATTAAATTAGTGGTGGTACTTGGTGGTGGATCGGGAAATATGTGGTGGGTTCATGTGTGGTCGGATGAGGGAACGAGGTTGATGTCCTATAAATTCATGACACACTACCACCCCATTTTTATGTCTTATTGGTGGGGTATGTGGAGAAGGTTGATAGCTAGGATTTCATGTGGTGATGATGTGGTTTATGGCATGTGTTCAATGTTGGTATTTCCCATTGATATGGTGACAGTTATGGTAGGTATGAGTGAAAATGATTTCGTATCATTGGATGAGAGTGTAAAACTAGTGGGTATAGTGGTTGTGGGATTAATTTCTATATTATTTTGATACTAATTTACTATTTTTGTATTTATGATTTTGTCAGTTAGAATTAGTGAGGTTTGGGGAATTAGCTGACCAACTAGGTGCTTGTGGGTACTATTGTTCATTCACTAAGGAATTATTATAATCTTTTAAAATATTCATAAGTGAAATTAGGTAAAATACTACTAAGTATACATATTATTATCTCCTAGTGTGTATATCTATATATATATATATTATTTTCATGCTTCTATGAAGGCATTGGTGACCGAGATAGACATTACTATTTTGCTGTTTAGGGTAGTATTATCATTACCGTAAAATTGTTTTTAAAATTTTTTATGATGAATAAGATTGTTTATTATAGAATCAATTTTGAGTCTGATTGTGTGAGATTTTTTATTATTTATTATATCATGGTATAATTTTCAGAGTTTTATGCTATGATCAAGGAAAATAATTGACGGTAATGCCTACCATTATGTGTGATTTACCCTTAGATATAGTCGTCACCTAGGGAATACAGAATGTGGAATTCAAGGGATAATATAAGTTTAGCTTCCATCCCATGAGGGGTTCCTAATGGGGGATAATCATGATATATTGGTATCATAGTTGATGTTTGAGAGATAAGATGGTGGTTGGAGTTAGGCATCGGTGTGAATTGTATGGATTGATAGGGCATTGACATCGGCTGAACATAGTACGCGATGTAAGGGAAACTATATCAAACATCGGATTTTAGCTCCAACCCTAGGATTAAATGTAAGGAACATAAAATTAATAATAGTGTAAATTGAAATGAATCTTCCAGTGGTGTAGATACCTAATAGATCTATATTCATCATACTTTCATGAGTTCTGTTTGTGTGTTGGATGGTTTAGGGGATGAATAAGTGAAATGATAAAAAGAATATAAATAAATATTTTTACAAGGTACATTGGAGTTTCGAATTTACTTTTTGATATGTCAGCTGGTCATCATAAATATGTTGTTTATATTTGAGTGGTATAGTAGGTTGTCCTAATTAATCGATGGAGCCTCGATCCCTATCAAGTGGATTAGTATTGGTAGTAGATGTTGCATGATTTTAATCTTTGGAGATTAGAAAATTATGGAGGAGGGATTATGATAGTGATAATATCAATGGTTAGAGAAGTTATAGATTTATTTTTGCCTTATTTGAGCCCAATGTGGGTATTTGATTCCCTGAGTAGTCAGTCAGTTATGGGGAGACGCACATCATTGGTGGATGATGTGTCTTAGGGATCGAAAGGATGTCAAAGTGAAATGGGATGATTTACTATAGGAGATCATGTTTGATTTCATATCAGTTGTGGAGTAGGTCGATTAGAGGTAGGAATTTCTCATCCTCCAATAAAGGAGTAGAAGTGTTTGAGGGTTGTGCAAACATAAAAAACTAGCACCATCATATATGTTTTGTCTACATAATTTGATCTATGAACACAAAGTATTATTCATACTTAGCTACCCAAGGGTGTCCTTGATGTACCAAAAGTTATTTATGTTGTGATTCATCAATCCATTGCGATAGAACTGAGATCCCTAAAAATGATGTGTTTCATCATTTGAAGACATCGTGTGACATAAACTTTTCTCTGAGATATGATAAATGTTAAATTGAAAGATCAAGTGAAGAAATAATGAAATAGAATGATCATTAATCCATAAAAAAAGTTATTTTCATGAATAAATGATTCGGTGTGAAATTTATTTGGAGTTGGTGTAATGAGTGGTTTTCCATGGATTTATGATCATCAGGATAGTTGAATTTTTCTATACATACCCACAGACCTCACCATAAATATATATGATCTAAACACATATGTGATATAGAAGTTTGAGAGATAAATAGAGTTGAGGAGTAACTCTATATTTAGTAATATATTTTATGAATTCATGTTGATTATTTATAAACATTCACATTCACATGATTATGTTTTGATTTTTTAATTTTTTTCACATGAAGGAGAAGGAAACCTGTATGATCTGTTCAAATGAAGAATAGCCCACATACATTGATAAGTGAAGAAGATAATATGATTTCATGATCTAGTCATGAGAATACCATATGAAAAGTACCATAAGGATTTACATATACTTATTATAATTAATTATAAGACATTATTTGTGCTTTAGTTTTCACAATAGAATAAAATAATGAAGATATTGTTAAGCAGTAAGTTATGTGAAGAATACGAGAAACAATTTGCATAAAATAATATGTATGCATGAGTTTAAATGATATAATGTAATTGTTCATTAAGTATACATGTTTTTATGAACATTAAATAACACTTTCATGAAATCTTGTTCTATTTTATTATTTCACAAATTTTATTGATGAAGATTTAGAAGACCATGCATTGTATTATACATGCATGAATATTGATAAATGAATATCAAATATACCTTATATGAATAGTGTTACATGATTTTAAAACTGAATCTAGGAAATATTTCAATAGTCATATCATATAAGATTACTCAATGTTCAGTTTTGTTGGGACATTATCTTACAGGTCATAGAATTTCCCAAGTATCGTTACACTAAGGAAACAGATCATTTATAGGTGATCATAATAATTGAGCAAGACTAATACTCTTGATTAGGATTTAATGATTGTACTTGAAGTTGTATATGAAAAATTCATATCCAACAAGATCATGGAGTAAAATTAACAGATCATCATTAAATGGATCAAGAAAATAAGAAGTATCCTGTTAATGGTGGTGTAATTATAAAGCGGCTTGATAGATTAGGGGATCTATCCAATCAATTGAATTGGGGTTCTAACCAACTTAGGTAGAATATTTGGATTGTTGGTAAGTATAACTAGGATCAACTAGAGGATCAAATATTGGGGGTATAACTAGTGTCTTCCAAAACCATTGTAATTGATAAAAATATTATAGTGGAGAATCTTTAATTTGGTATAACTGGGTGCATCAAAGAGTGGGTCGTAGTACCAAACCATGTAAAAATAATTTTTGTTCTATTTCCTTTACATTATAAATTCCATATAGGATTTACTCATCTAAATAGGTGTTAATGTTTTAAATTAAAAGGAGGTAAAAAAATTCAATAAAACCAGTCACACCTGGTGTACCCCCATCTCAGTGTGACTACATGATCCATCTGTAATTTCAATTAGAATCAGTTCATTGGTTCCACCTCTTATTGGATCTACATTACATTCCAAGTTTCTTATATCAAAATTATATGATGTGGGTATTTAAACTTGAATAAGATTCAATAAATCCCTAGATAGGAAAAAATTTAAATATGATCATGATTTTAGAAATGTTGACGTTTAAGTTAATACTTATAAAAACAAGAATAATGGAGTGGAAAAAAAGTTGAAGAATATTAATGATGATTAATGAAGATCAACATCTAGATGAAGGCACTCAATGTTGTAATAGATCTATACGGTTAGCTTACTATAATTTTTAGGAATAAATATAAATATTTGTTGAATATGTGTTTAATTATGAACATATATATTATTTGAATAAATTTACCATATAAGTGGTCACATGAATGATAGGAGCTTTCTAAGATTATACAGATAAAAAATTACTACTGGAAGATGAAGATGGTGCGATGGAAAAAATATATTTTTATGAACATTAAGATGTGAAACACTCTATTAAAACATGAAAAGTAAAGTAATATAATATAATGATATATAGTGAAATGTTATCCATGTTTGAATAATTAAAAGAAAAGTAAATGTCACATTGGAATAAAAATTATTATTTGATTGAAGAAGAATTGTAAAGAAGTTTGTGTGAGAAGGATGAGTGAAAAATAGTTTTAGAGGAAGTTTTCCACTCACTGGAAAAGAAAAATAACATATCTATGAATGTAAATGATGCTTATATTGAGATTAAATAAAATGAAATTAATGGATTGATTTTTTTTTTACTGAAGGGAAATCTGGTGAATGAATATGAGAATTAGAAGATGGAGATTCAATGGCGAGAAAGCCTGAAATATGTTGATGAAAGGAATATTTATCTTAACATAAAATGTCTTGAATTTAAAGTGAAATAGTGAAATATGGATAAGACACAAGCTGATACTTTCCAAGCTCTTGAGAAATGAGATACTTTCAATAATTCTCATATAAGAGTTATATCTAGAACGAATTAATCTAGTGGTGAGAAGAGATTTAAATATTATAAGGAAAAATCTTCTAAAGGATCACTAAAAAAGGTAACTTATTATCCTGATAAATCTATGAATATTATTTTTACTTTTTTCAATAGTGAAGATTAAACTTTAAAATCTATACAACATGGGAGAGTAAAAATTATTATAGATCCACTGCATCATTAAATATTTATGTGAATAAGTGAAAGATTTATTTTTCCCAAAATTAATTATAAAATAAGAAATTAAGATTTTTTATATGTTTTTAGTGATTTTGGAAATTTGGGCATGAAGAAATAAATTATTGTCACGACATTTCATTGGATGAAAATTATAGAATTACTACATTTAATATGTTTAAGTCTTATTAAAAGTGGAAACCTACACAAAAAAAAGAAAAATACACTAGAAATGAATCAGTATTTCAAGAATAGATAGGAATATTTTAATGATTTTTTCAATTATTGAAATATAAACGGTCACTATTATTATGAGTTAGGGTATGCACCAATCGGGTGAAAATAATTTATTTATGTGAATATAACATGAAAAAAAGTAATGAATGTAAGAAAACAAGATGAAAAATCAAACATGGGATATAAAAAAAGAATAATATTATGAAAAAACAACTCCTAGAAATTTTGTGAATAATGATGTAAATAGTGTCACAATAAATGAAATATAGTTCAATTGTTGTAGGAAAGGTCACATCATGGTCCATTTTGAATTTTTCATCAACAACAATGTTAAAGAAATTATGTTAGAATACAAGATAGAATAAATATATAAAATAAAAAAATGGTTGATTTGGTGAAAGACATATATAACGAATAATATGAAATGTTTCCTAAAAAGTGTAACTTGATGAATGATAAATATGCTTGTGAAAGGCGTAATAATTATGGTAATTCATATAAAAATTATTTACTTTTTTTCCTAGATAAGAAAAATTCATAAAGAATAATGGTAAATCGCATGTGGCTTCTAGAATTGAGAAGAAGTGGTCTGTGGAAAAATTAATGACTCATTGTGTTCCTAAAAAATTATTGATCATTTGTAAAAAAAATTATAAGAGTATATAAATATATAGAAATCCTAGAGACCCAAAGCTACCATACTAACAAAAATGAAGAATCCATTTTCATAAAATATGATAGATGGGTTGAGAAGCAACTCTCATTCCTATTTCTCTAACTGGGGATAATTGAAGAACCACCTTATTCCCATATATAAATTGTTTTTATTTCATGGATATAATTGAAGGTGAAGAATTTATTCAATTCAAGACATCATTTTGATGAAATCTGGGAACATTTTACATCTAGAAAGTTATCCATCGTGGAAAACTATTATAATTATGTTTCCTTCTTACAACATTTCAAATAATGTCAAAAGATTCTTTGTATTTATTCTTAAATAAATCCAATCATAATTAATCAGTATAATGTGTATCTCGTGAAGGGGATCAAATAAGAACAGTCTCTAGATATATCATTCTCTATATATATTTTATAAATATATAATTTTATGTAGAGGAATGCATCTGATAATTTTATATGTTAAAATTATGATGTTCAAATCTTGTCAACACTGAGGTATATTGGTTCACTTATATTTTTAGGCTGAAAAATAAATTCTAAAAGTGGGAAACATATTACATGATCAGAAAAGGGAAAAGTACATTTTAAAATGCAGAAGTACATTCGTTCTATTGAATATTTTTAATTTATTTGTTGAGCGGAATAAACGAGATTAGTTAAAAATGTAATAATTTGCCCCTGAAATAAGGTTTCAATGTTGGTACCACATGTAGGATATTTATTAAAAAAATTGATTTAAAATTTGATGACTATTTTTTTATACACCTAACAAGGATCACATATACTTATATTTTATTAACACTAACCTTTTTCTATGTTATTATTGATTCTATCCTTCTCTGGAGAAAATTAGAAAATATGTGTAATGGTTCATGCCTTTCCATCCTATCACATTGTTGGTTTTGTGGTTGGATGGAGTTTGGATGAGGTTTCAATGGTGTTTGGTAGAGGCAAGAGCTATAGGAGTACTATAGAAGGTGATTCATGTCATGAAAGGGGAATTCAAAATTTTATTTGGTGGTTCATGGATTATGTAGCTAGTGAATTTGCCACTAGTGTGTGGTGGTGGAGGAGTATTTGAAACAAATTCACATCATGAAAGGATAATTCATGATGTATATTAACTTAGTCCTAGGGGACTTAATTTTTACAAAAACCAAATATGTGGTAAATTCACACCCTTTAATGGTTTTATAGCTTGTATTTCATTGTCACTGTGTAATTTATTTTATGAATACAAAATTCACAACATGAATCAGGTGAATTATAGTTTGTTTATAATATGGGTTTGAATGATTCTCCCCCCATTAATCTATTTATTCTATTGTTTTTTGGTATAACTCTAGGTGTTTTGGGTGGTATTCCAACTCATCTCCCCTTACATTGATCCTCAGGTTCCAACTATTGATATTTGGAAATATGTAGTGAGTTTCGATCTAATCACCATTGTTTTTATTGTTTTATTCCTTAGAGAATCACTACGATGGTGCTATTTTGACCTGGGTGTGTGTTGGGATGTGATTTTGTCAAAACTTTTATGTGATAAAGGTTTATTCTAAGATCCCAGTTTATTTGTTGTTTTTGGGTAGTTAGTTCTTCTACTTGTGGTGCACAATCAATTGGAAAATTTTTCTTGAGTTAGTGGATCCTCATTCTCACATGTTTACATAATTTGTGTGAGATTTTTAGGTTCCCTCTTTACTGTGGGTGGTTATTAAGGTTCGACATATAAATATAATAAATTATCATAAATGAAATTGATTGGTATGGGATATATTCACATGATTTACTACTTTGATATAATTTGTTGATGTTATTGTGGATTCTTGTTGCTAACACTGAAAATAACAGTTGTTAGGAGCCTTGTTTGTGCAATAGATGATATGTTCTAAGACCCTTGTGGAATTTTTGTTTGATCACACCCTATGTAAAAGGTTGATGAACATATATTTTGTAATGCCCCGACCCAGGATTCCTTGAGTTGGTTCATTATTTTTATACATTGGAATGATTACAAGGAATCTTGTCCCGATAAACCTATCAGTTTAAAATTCTTGGAAAACAAATTTCATACAAGAACGTTATATTACAATTTAAAACATACAACAAAAAAATCCATTGATAATGCCATTATTCCCTCAGCTTAACACTTTATCTCAAACCTAAAATACATCATGGGATTCTAGGAAAATAAAACATAAGAAAGGGGTGAGCTTAGATTCTTAGTAAGGGTAAATAATTTAGCGGAAGCTATAAACTTTCAAGGCAAGATGTGTAATAAAAAATAGCCTTTTAAACATAAAAATGAACATAATATGGAAAAAATAAATCAAACATTACCATATAAATATGCACATGGATATTTTACTAGTCGAATAATCACATGTAATAACTAATTTCATAATGAGTGAATGTATATTACCAGACATTATATTCTGTGCAAAGGCCTCGTTCCAAGACCTAGGGGATAACTATAACCAAACCCCAACTCGGAGATCCTCTGTAACCAAACTCCAACCCGAATAGCCTCTGTAACCAGACACAAACTCAGAGAGCCTCTATAACTGGACCCCAAATTTGAGGTCTTACTTTTACTGGTCCCCAACCCGGAACGTACTAGTCCAACACATTTATCATAAGAAGAGGTTAAAATTTAACATAATCATTTTTATTAAAACTAAAAAATGTCAATAATTTAACCATAAACCATGAATGTCATAAAAATAACTCATCCATAGTCAAACTTATCACAAAACCTTCAATAATATATGGAATATTTGTATTATAATAAATCAATTTCAAACAAGTTTAAAATCTATCAAAATATGTTGATATAGATGAAAATGATTTATAAAAATCTTTGTTAGAAATATCCTTTTTTTTATAGAAACATTTAAAATTCACACAATTTAAAAAGGAATACATTTAAAGACATTTTAAAATCAAAGTGTCCCATACCACTTTGAATCTTTTGAAAGGAATTAACATTTTAAAATCATTCATGTCCATATAAATAAATATCTAAAGCCATTTGGAATACATTGACATTAATGAGAAAGGTTTGGAAGAATAAATATATAAAACATTTAAATTGATGTTTTAGTAAAAGATTCCCTTAAAAATTATACCTTGAAAACTCGTTTATTAAACATAGACATGGGTAATAAATATGTCCCAGTAAAAACATACACCTAAACAATCTCGAATAATAATGAGATTGAGTAATTAACCCTTACCGATTTGGCAACTCACAAAACATACACCCCATTAAATAAGGATTATTCAATGACGTTTTTTGTACCCATATATTGAATTATATTACACAAGGAATACAATCATGGCCCGTACATACATGACACAAAAGGAAATAGTAGAAATACAATGTAAATCTCACAGGAATAAGAAGTGAGATGAAATCCCCTTACCACATTTGAATCAATCGAGTCGTATGACCAAAATTTAATAACTACCAAATAATTCATAGAATACCACAAATATAAAGAGAATCATGATAATATATATCAAATGTTTGTACACAATACACCACATGAAATGAGTGGCGAATAATGGAAATCTCACGGAATTAAAAATGATATAAGAAACCCCTTACCTTGAACTTTCCTTTGGTCGAGGGTACTTTTAACCTCCTATACGATGAACATTGTATGTTATTAGATTATAAAATAACCATATTCATATTTATTATATAATAAATGATTCATTTATGACTTTGTACTACCTATTTAATAATGATTTTCATGTTAAATTAACTTTTTGAGTAACAATTGCTTTCTTTATCATACGTATTTTAACTTGTTATTCATGATCATATCATTTATATCAGGATTTAAATACTTCCAGAATATAAAACTTGATTTATATATCATATATATTTAGAATAAAAATATTTATAATAGATAGATATATGAAATGGAAAATACCGTTTATGGAGACGGTAGGTCGTACGTACACATAAACATTGTTTCTATTTTCATATCGTACTGAACAGAAGTAAGTGAATAAGTTATATATAAGTACATAAATACATATATATATATATATATATATATAAATCTCCAGTGTCAATATTATTTCATATATTACATACTTATTAATAATATATATTTTTATAGTCATCGATGAATGGTGACTATGGAAATGGAACTCATTGCGTTGTGGAGACGGAAATCCGTACGAACGCACGAGCGACAATATCCTTTCCATAAATATGTGGAATTAGATGGTATATTAATTTTACAGAGACATTATCATGTTATTTTCATTATTTATATACAAATTACTCATCATTATATCCATCCAAATAACATATTATTGAATAAAAAATTACTCCACTGCGTGGAGACGGTAAGTCGTACGTACGCACGCATGGTGACATAATCATTCATAGGATGGATAGAATATGAAATATGGTTGTGACATATTTATAATAACATAAAAGTTTATATAAGTTACTGGGGTTATTATTTTTGTATGTTAATAACAAAGAAAGATTAAGTGGAAGGTGAAAATAACTTGGAAGAGGGTGGTGAAATCATTATCTCTTCTTTGGGTTCTTCCTTTTGATTTGATAAAAAGGGAATCATAGGTTGGATTTTTTTACCAAATGAAGGCATCTAGGATGGAGGTAAGATAGTTGGGAGGATATTCTGGTCAGGGGTGGCTGATATATATGGATTCAGAGGTGTTAATTTGAGAGAAGGGTAAGTGACCTTTTATAATAGGGGTGAGGGGCACCTTAGAAAAAACATAAAATATTATTTTATAATAAAACAATTCGCTGTTTATAATGGATCCAAAATGAATTATTTAAAGGATAAGGAGGTTATTGGTCAATAACCACTCAACCAATAGGTTTTAGACAGGTTTATATTTTCATTTTAACCTTATCTTTTAGATTTAACTCTTTGTTAAATAGTTTAACTTTTACTGTGTCTTCTTGTATTCTTACACTATATGATCAATAAACATACTATAACAAGCCAAGAGAACCCAAAGTGATTAATTAATGACATATATATTATTATATAAGTATTTTTTATCTGAACCATAGATTTTTTAGAATATTATATAATTTACTAATATAATAATTGTTTTAAAAACTCATTTATGTCAATTTTGACACTATTTGGTATTTGGTTTTTGTGAAAGTCATAACTAATTGATTACTTAGAAAAAGACACATTAAATCAATCCTAACATTTAAAATTCACCTAGAAAATTTTTGGATGTCATAGAAACATTGAAATTATATTTATTTTAGTATTTATAATACCATTTATTTGATTCTTTCATTAATAAGGTAATTACTTCATCATAATTGTGTCATAAATAAATTAAATTATTTATTGTCAAATATAATAAATATAATACCATTATGTTGGAAATATATTTAGAAATCTAATGAATATTTATAGTCAAATTTATATTATTTGTATCTTTATATTAAAAATTATTTAGTTATTAAACTTTAAATTTAACACATTTAACTCTTCTTTAAATAAAATAATAATAAATGTCCTAATCTAATACATGTGGACCTAAAGGATAATATTTCATTCCTAAGGTCTTTTATGGTTGAATTAAACTTATCCAATAGAATTAGGACATTGTTAGGGTAATTATAATATCAATTTTACCCATAATTACCCACTCTACTTTTAACCACGGAAAATAAAAGTCAAAAGTTACAATTCACAAAAATTTATTTTAATCTTATTGAACCACATATTACTTAATTAAGTCAACCGTGTCTCTTGGATTTTTTAAATTTGACTCACAAAAGTGGTAAAATTATGTTTTATGCAAATTTGTAAATGCTCCTAGGATGTGGTTAAAATAGGTTAATAAAATTTTATACATCAAATTTTGTAATAAAATGAATCCAATGAATTATATTGAACTTATATAGGTATTAAATATCCATTTTGACTGAAAATAAATTTAAATAAAATAAATAATTATTTAAATAAATAGTCTGTTTTAAATAATAATGCAATGTTTTTCATTATTCCTCAAAAATTTCAAGTTTTTAGAATAATTTCAAAAATTCACCCTAAGATAAATTTGATATTCCGAATTAAAAAATGAAGTCAATTTTACTAAATTCAAAATATATATGTTGAATTTATTAATTTAAAATTAATTCCCCTTGTCAAAACAAAAAAGCTGGTTTTTAAAAAATTACTAACTAGCAAAAGATTGTCATGTGTTTATGTCAAATTTTAATGTGAAATTACTTATAACGACCTACATTGTATTAAATGATAAACATATAAAATAATTATACTTCAAAACCATTTAAATTCATAATCTAACAATATAAATCATTTCGATTAAAATTTTCTTTTCAATTAAAATATAGTATTTTTCACTATTCATCAAAATATAAAATTTATCACAAAAGTACCAAAAATTTATCCAAACTAAATTTTTATGTCCTGATTCTAAAGAAGAAATTAATTTTATTAAATTAAATATATAAAAGTGTCAAATATTGGTTTTAAAAAGGGTTCACTATTAAAAGGAGGTAAAATAGAATTTTTTTAATAATACATCTTTTATCTGAAAAAAAAATTGAATTTGTTCTTATATTGTGTCTAAGAAACACATAATATGGATGTTAAAATTATATAGACTATATAATATTCAAAATTCAGTTAATACTATTCATAACCACTTTTTCAACGGCTATTTTGGTAAGTTGTGGTGTGCTCGAACTCAGTGTTCTGTGTAGCGCAAGATATTGAATTACTTTAATGAGATAACATACTATGTAATATTGGGGTGCTACATTCTCCCCTCCTTCAAAAAATTTGGTCCTCAAAATTTGAAATTTTTCATCGAAAATAAAAGGTTAAAAATAGAAAAATACCTTTTTGGAAATCCTACAATGGAAATTCGGTAAATAAAATTTAGTCTTAATAAGAGGGAAAGGGAAATGAAAAAGGCAACACCAAAAATTTTAACTTTTTGTTGAGTCACATTTCATAAAACCATATAATCTCAAATCCTCAATGAAATAGTACTATATTACAATACTTATTTATTTCTGTAATTAATATAACTAGTATATCATCGATACGACACTAAAATGACATAACCTTTTAACAACAACATAAGAACACTAGTCATTCCTCTTCATCTGTGGTAGTATCATAAGTTTATTATTATCAAATAGCATAATTTGGGGTATACTATGATTATTTGGATATTGATTCGTGTAGTGACCCAACTCCTTGCAGATGAAGCATTGTATACATGAAACCATTTTCTTATCCTTTTGATCATGTACTTGGTGTTCTTTTTCTCAACACTCATAACAAACTCTACTTCCCATCAAGCATTTATCGTGGTGATTCTTTCCACAATTATCACATATGGGAAAATCCTTCTTTACCTTCTTCCCTTTATCTATCTTTATCTTTACCATGCTTTTCGTCTCGGGCATCCCTTCAAATCCATAGGACTCAATGAATTCTTTACTTATCATATTAACAAATGATACAATTTCTTCATATGTTGAGAATACGTGGGATAATATTTCCTTTATAAATGATGGCTTAATACTTTGAAAGATATGATCCTTCTTACTCTTTGGATCATATGTAATGTTGGAGTTCTCATTCCTTCTACTGGGCGCCATTTCGAAACAATGGCATACACTAGATCAGTTTATGAATCGCAATTCATAATTCCAAAATTGCAAAATACCTAACATAAATTGTACAATTTATGGATATAATCCATAATCATATAATAGTTTTCGTTGAGGATGTTTTTACTCCTAAATACTTCATAATGGTATGTAAATAAACTGTGAATTATCCTATGAATATCCCCAAGGAGTGTTGTAACCCAGAGTGCAGCAAGGCACATTGTCGTGCACCACTTCCCATTTAATTCTAGCTCAATGTAGTGTTTTCAGGTTTTACCCCTAGGTACATCTATGCCAGAGCCACCTCTACCTACTCGTATCCAGACAGGAATGTATTGCTTGGAAAAATCACAAAACCACTACATTACAAAAATTCAAGGAATTTATTCTATACTAATCCTCAAATTATATCTTAGGGTAATGTGCTCTAATGAGAGTTTATTTAAATCTAGTTTCCAAGGTTATTGCTAAAATTCATCTTTTACCAATTATAATGTCCCTACCCTAGATTCCCAGAGTTGGTGCATTATTTTAATACATTAGCAGATTACAAGGAATCAAGTCCCGAAAGACTGATCAGTTTAGCAGTCTTGGAAATTAGATTACATACATGAACGTCACATTAAACCTTCTAACATACAACACAGAAAATTAACCCATTTATAATGCCATTTTTCCCTTATCATAACCCTGAATCTCCAATGTAAAACACTTGTTGGGATCCTGGGAAAATAAAACATAAGAAAAGG
Organism: Viscum album; assembly: GCA_963277665.1. Classification (NCBI taxonomy): domain Eukaryota; kingdom Viridiplantae; phylum Streptophyta; class Magnoliopsida; order Santalales; family Viscaceae; genus Viscum; species Viscum album. Next base: position 1,195,815,033 of record OY728121.1, on the reverse strand, counting down.
GTGAGCTTAGATGCTCAGTAAGGGTAAATAATTTAACAAAAGCTAATCTTTTAAGGCAAGATGTGTAATAAAAACAATTACCATTTACACATAAACATGAACATAATATGGAAAAAATAAATCAATCATTACCATATAAACATTCACATGGATATTCTACTAGTATAATAATAACATGTAATAAATAATTTCATAATGAGTGAATGTATAATACGGGACTATAATTTCAATGTCAAGGCCTCGTGCTGGGACCTAGGGGATAACTGTAACTGGACCCCTACCCGGAGAGTCTCTTTAACCGGACACCAACCTAGAGAGCCTCTGAAACCCGAATCCAACTTAGAGAGCCTCTATAACCGGACCCCAACCTAGAGGGTCTGTTGTAACTGGACCCCAACCTAGAGGGATTGCTTTTACTGATCCCCAATCTGGAACATACTAGTCCAACACATTCATCTTAAGAAGAGGTTTAAATATAACATAAGCATTAGTATTAAAACTAGCATATGAAATGTCAATAATTTAACCATAAACCATTAATGGAATAAAACTAACTCATCCACAGTTAATCTTATCACAAAACCATCAATAAAATATGGATGATTTGTATCATAGTAAATCAATTTCATACCAGTTTAAAATCTATCAAAGGATGTTGATATAGATGAAAATGATTTGTAAAACCCTTTGTGAGAATTATCCTTTTTTCATAAAAACATTTAAAAGTCACATAATTTAGAAAGAGAGAAATTTAATGACATGTTTGAATCAATGTGTCTCATAACACTTCGACACTTTTGAAAGTAATTAACATTTTAAAAATATTCATGTCCATATAAATAAATGGATAAAACCATTTTGAAAAAATGGACTTTAATGTGAAAGGTTTTGAAAAATAAATCATTAAAACAATTAAAATGATGTTTTAGTAAAAGAGTCCCTTAAAAAGAATACCTTGAAAACTACTTTATGAAACATAAACATGGATAATAACCATGTCCCTGCAAAAACATACACATAAACAATCTCAAATAATAATGAGATTGAGGAATTAAACATTACAAATTTGTAACTCACAAAACATACACCCCATGAAAGAATGATTATTAAATGAAGTTGTAACTACCCATAGATTAAATTATATTATATAGGGAATAAAATTATGGCTACTAAATACACCACAAAAAAGGAAATAGTGTCAATACAACATGAATCTCATGGGAAAAAGAACTGAGATGAAATCTTCTTACCACGTTGTAATCAATCGAGTCGTATGACCAAAAGTTAATAACCACAAAATCATTCATATAATAAAATGTATATAAAAATAATAATGATAATATATATCAAATGGCCATACACAATACACCACATGAAATGAGTGGTGAACAATGGAAATCTCGCAGAATTAAAAGTGAGATAAGAAACCCCTTACCATGTACATTCCATTCGTCGATAGTATGTTTAACCTCCTGTATAATGACTATTGTATGTTATTATATTATATGAGAACCACATTCATATTTATAATATAATAAATGATTAATTTATGACTTTATACTAACCATTTAACAAGGAATTTCCTGTTAAATTAACATTTCTAGTAATAATCGCTTTCATTATCGTACGTATTTTAACTTGTTATTCTTGATTGTATCATTTAGATCATGATTTAAATACATCCATAATGTAAACCGTGATTTATATATAATATATATTTAGAATATAAATATTTATAATAGAGATATATATGAAATGGAAAACACCATTTATGGAGACGGTAGGCCGTACGTACGCAAAAACGTTGTTTCTGTATTCATAACGTATTGAACGGAAGTAAGTGAATAAGATATATGTAAGTACATATATATATATATATATATATATATATCTCCAGTATAATTACTATGTCATATATTACATACTTATTAGTAATATATATTTTTATAATCGTCGATGAATACTGAATGTGGAAATGAATCTCATCGCGTCGTGGAGACGGAAATCTGTACGTACAAACATGCGTCAATATCATTTCCTTAAAAGTGTGGAAATGGATGAAATATTAATTTTTTAGAGACGTTAGAATGTTATTTTTATTATTTTAATACATATTACTCATCATTATATATCCATCCAAATAACATAGTGTTGAATAACAAATTACACAACGGCGTGGAGACGGTAAGTCGTACGTACGCACACATGGTGACATTATCATTCATAGGATGGATAGATTAATGAATATGGTTGTGTAATATTTATAATAACCTCACAGTATATATAAGTTATTGGAGTAATTATTTTGGTATTGTAATTACAATGAAAGAGTAAGTGGAAGAAGAAAATAATTTGAAAGAAGTGGTGAAATCATTACCTCTTCTTCAGGTTTATCCTTTTGATTTGATCAAAAGGGCTCCATAGGTTGGCTTTCTGACCAAAGGAAGGCATCTATGATTAAGGTAGGATAGTTTGGGAGGATATTTGGGTAGGGTTTGGCCGATCCAAATGCCTTTGGAGGTGTGTATTTTAGAGAAGGGGGAGTTCCCTTTTATAAGAGGGGTGAGGGGCACCTTAAGAGAAACATAAACTATTATTTTATAATAAAATAATTTTTGGGTTTTTAATGGCCCCAAAATGAATTATTAAAATGATAAGGAGGTGATGTGTCGAAAAACACTCAACCAATAAGTTTTAGAGAGGTTTAGGTTACCATTATAACCTTATCTTTTAGGTTTAACTCTTAGCTAAATGGTTTAACTTTTATCGTGTCTTCTTGTATGCTTACACTCTATGGTTAATAAACGTACTATAACAAGACAAGAGAACCCCAAGTAGTTAATTAATGACATATATATTATTATATAATACTTTTGGTCGAACCTTTGATTTTTAAGAATATTATATAATTTAATAATATAATATTTTTTTTAAAAACACATTTATGTAAATTTTGACACTATTTGGTATTTGGTTTTTGTAAAAGTCATCACAACTTGATTACTTCGAAAAATACTCATTGAATCAATCCTAACATGTCATATCACCTATAAAATTCATGTATGTCATAAAAAAAATGAAATTATTATTATTTTAATATTTATAATACAATTTATTTGATTCTTTCATTAATAAGGTAATTACTCCATCATCATTGTGTCATAAATAAATTAAATTATTTAATGTCTAACAATTATAAATAAAATACCATTATGTAGAAAATCTTTTTATCTTTATAATTAATATATATAGTCAAATTTATATTCCATGTAACCTTATATTAAAAATGGTTTAGTTATTTAATTTTGAATTTAACACTTTTAACTCTTCTTTAAATAAAATTATAAAAAATTTCCTAATCTAATATAAGTGGACCTAAAGGATAATATTTTATTCCTAAGGTTTTTTTTTGTCGAATTACACTTATCCAGTAGAATTAGGACATGTGTTAGGGTAATTATAATGTCATTTTTACCCTTAATTACCCTATTTACATTTAATAGTGGTAAATACAAGTCAAAATTTACTATTCACCAAAAACATTTCTTCTTACTGAACCACATTTTACTTACTGCTATATACCGTGTGTCTCAGATATTTTAAATTCAACTCATAGAAGTGGTAAAATTATGTTTTATGCAAATTTGCAAATACTCCTAGGAGGTCGGTAAAATAAGTTAAAAAGTTCAATAAAATTTTATACATATAATTTTATTATAAAACTAATCCAATGAATTAAATAGAACATATATAGGTATTATATATCTATTTTGACTTAAATTATATTTAAATAAAATAAATTATTATTTAAATAAAAATTCGGTTTTATATAATAACGTAGTGTTTTTCACTATTCATCAAAAATTGAATGTTTTCAGAAAAATTCCAAAAATTCACCCTAAGATAATTTTGATATTCCAAATTCAAAAATGAATTCTATTTTATAAAATTCAAAATATATAATTGTCATTTTTTTAATTTAATATTAATTCCCATTGTCAAAACCAAAAAAAAATTTATTTAAAAAAGCAATAACTATCCAAAGATTGACGTGTGTTTATGTGAAATTTAAATGTGAAATTACTTATAATGACCTAAATTGTATTAAATTATAAAAATATAATCTAACTATACTTAAAAACCATTCACATGCATAATTTAACAATATAAATCATTTCTATTAAAAAAGTTGTTTTCAATTAAAATATAGTATTTTTCACTAATCATCAAAATATGAATGTTATCAGAAAATAACCAAATATTTATCCAAACTAAATTTTTATATCCTGATTCTAATGAAGTATTTAATTTTATTAAATTTAATATATAAAAGTTTCAAATATTAGTTTTAAAAAGGGTTCTCCATTAAAAGGCGTTAAAATAGCATTTTTGAAAAATACTAATTTTATCTAAAAAAAATTGAATTTGTTATTATATTGTGTCTAATAAACACATAATATGGATGTTAAAATTATATATATTATATAAGATTCAAAATTCAGTTAATATTATTCATAACAACTTTTTGAACGGTGAGTTTGGTAAGTTGTGGTGCGCTCAAACTCGGTGTTGAGTGTAGCGCAAGCTATTGAATTACTTTAATGAGATAACATACTATGAAATAGTAGGGTGTTATATATTTGGACATTAAAATTGTTTCCCACAATATATTTTTTTGGGTTATAATGACCATTCTAAATTAATATTTAAAGTGGTAAAATCGCTGAATAATTTTTGAATCTAGAATGTGATGTTTTTAATGTGGTTGTCTTGTTGTGTGTCTTGTTTCTTGAAGGATGACATGTGGTGGTAGTGATAATTGGTTTTGGTTTGAGATATATGGGGTTGTGATGTAGTGGTTGGTTGGAATGGATGTGACGTGGGCAGTTGTTCAATTTAGTGCCCAGTGGTTGGGGTATATGATGTGGTTGGGCTGTATGATGTGGTTGTGGTGTGCAATGTGGTTTTTATTGGGGTATGGTGTGATAGAACTGTATGGAAGTTATTTTTTGTGGTAGTGGTGGTATTCAGAGGATGATACGTGGGGTTTTTTGGTGATATATCTTGGTTGAGGTGGTGTGGTGATGATGGTTTAAGTGAGTTGGGATAGTTGTGAGGTGGCATGGTTGTGCTAGTTTCCCAGATATAAATGGAATAAAATTTAAATGTATTAATTAATGGGTTGGAAATAAAAGATAATTAGATATAAATTTGTTATGATAAATGGATTAAATGAATAAAATAAATGAATGGGTTGTGTGAATGTGAAATGAATTAAGTTAGAAATGAAAGTTAGCATAATATGATTAATTCAGAAAGTGTTTAAATTGTAGATAAAATTTGGAAATGTTGTGTGGATTTTGTGGTGGTGGTGTATCATGTGGAATATAGTGGTGGTAGGGATCTCTATGGTTTATGTGTGGTATGGTGGTGGTGATGTTTTGTGTTCTATTATAATTGATGTGAACCCATATGTTGGGTACTCTGTGGTGTCTATATATCATGTACGATAATGTTATTTCTTTATGTTCCCCACCTAACTTGGATTACCATACCAAAACATAGAGTTTATATTTTTTTCCAACATCTAGGTTGGTGGTGATATTTATGGATGGATATCCCCTCTTCCCATCTCTTCCTTCAGTAGTGATGGCCTAGGTGTCTTTGGGAGAGATCAGCAGTGATGGCCTAGGTGTTTTTTTGGTGAGGTGTGATGTGGTAAGAGGTGGTGAGATGTGATTTATGGTGGGGTTCATGTGTGGTAGGAGGAGGGAATGAGGTTTATTTCCTTCTTTTACTGCCCTAGTTATATGATGAGATGTGATGTGATAGACCATATGTCATTAGGCGATATGTGATGTGATGTCGTAGAGGTCTTCGACCAAGATGTCATGTTTTGTGGAAGTGATAGGACTATTCATAATGTTATCACCAGATGTTATACCTTATGAGGGTGGGGTATTTAGGGATTCATCCAAACCAAAATTATAGTGGCTTCTATGTGATGTGAAATGTACATAAGGGATAGGAGAACAAGATGTTCAATGTTGTGGCATGAGAGAAAAAAATCAGCGGGGATGGGGAAATAGGTCTCCTAGATTTATTTTGATCATGACGATATATTATTGTTTTATAAGCATGATTTTGTGAATAATCCATGTGAGGTTTATTTTTTTAGATGAGATATATAAGTGCTTGTGGGGTCTACTGTTTTTTCAGTTGCATATCAGCATGATCTTTTCACATTAGCACTTGATACCTTGGTTATGTGCCAACTAAGTATAACTGTATTTCACACCCTACATATATAAACTATTTTTCAATTTTATTGGAGGATGTTAGGGGGTCGATCAAAACATTACTATCTTGGGTTATAGCTATTAATTATTTTCTTTAATTGAATTATCTTTTTTATACTTGGATACTTTTTTATATTGGTTTTATTTTTTCATGCATTGTAAGATGGTTCTCGGTTTACCATTATATTTTTTATTAAAGTTTATTGGTGGTTTTTATCCTATATCTTGATTTGGTTTTATTTATAGAGGGTAACACCAACCATTTTGTGTGATTTTTATACCCTTTGTGCTAGTATCCATCCCAGGGCCTGCTGGAGGTGGGACTGAGGGGTCATTATCTCTCATCCATCAGTACAGAATCTTTATAGGAAGCGGTTTATGAAAAAGTGGTATCAATGTTTTTGGTTGATAGATAAGATGGAGTTTATAGTTACACACCATGATGTTTAAATGAGTTGGTACGGAAATATTTATAGTTAATATCGGTTTGTGACATAGGCTAAGGAGACCATCTTGGACATAGGATTTTAGGACCATCATGATTGAGTGCACAGACTCTGGGATTATTAAATATCTAAATAAGGTTGACCTATTTTATGTTTAGAGACCTTGGAGAGGTACATGAATCATAAATGTTTGTGTTCGTGTATGAAATGGGTTTTTGTGGGAAAATATGATTAATTAATTAAATATTCTATGATAAATTCCATGTTACTAGGCTTAAGATTTTCTCATTGATTTTTATGAATGGATCTTACTCATTGAACATGAGTAACACATGAAATTTAGGTTCATCAGACCAATATAATTGATCATCAAAGGATTAATACAACATTTTAGGATGAGGCATAGAATTGGAATTTTTATTTCTTTCAATGTTATAGTTTAAGAAAGTATGAGGGGAGAATCTCTAATCTAGATTTAGAGATATAGCTTAAAGTGATCAAGATTTTTTTTGGCCTTGTTAGAGCACATGATGAGTTCTGGTTGCCATTGGATTTTATTTAGATTTGAGGATTTATGCGTTAGTGGATGATTCTATTTTTTGGTGATTGCAAGGATGTAGATGTGTTCTATCTTGGATTTTAGAGGGATTTATGGGAAGAATTCCTATAACGAACTGATCATTTATGAGTGAAATTCCATTTCTTTTTTTATTTAATTACATTTCTTATTAATATAAAAAACACAAGAACTAGTTTTTTTATTATATCTAATTGGATTTAATTTACTATTACTTATCTTTATTGTTGATAATATATTCATTGGAAACTAATCACAAGACTAGTATAAATAAAATATTTTAAAAAATCCTTTTGGTAAAAAAACATTGATGTGATAGAATCAACCAGTATGATCATAACTTATGAAGCCCATTTATCGATGCTTTCAATTGAGATATCATTTCTAGGATTTTCCTTAGACCGAGTGCAAGCTTAGATCCAATAACTTAATTATGAGCGAAACCGTTTATGAGGGAAGTCGAATCTCACCGATATCACGGCCCAAACCATGTTCACTAAATGGCCCCATGAAAGACACATCATCTCCCTCCTTACTCTTAGGGTGTATGCTAGTTTAATAATAAGATATGTATCAGGACCCTAAAATTATGAATATGTGAATTATTTTTTACCAAAAAATAAATATATATTTCTTCTAATTATTGTTAATTTGTAAATGATTTTTAAAGAACAAATAGTATTTTGGGTTAATTAGTAAATATATTTTGATTAATAAATGTATTTTTTAATTAAATAATATTTTTATAAAATATTCTTATTAATATCTTTTTTTAAATATACATTATCATATAATTTTTATGAAATCAAAAGTAAATTTCATTAGGGCTTGAAAAATATTTTTTTAAAAACCCATCAGTTTTCAAAAAATATCTGTTTTTATTTTAAAAAGTGAAGATTCACATATTTAGAAAATTATTTATATAAAATGAATTATTTTTCGAATCTGGACATTTAAATTATCCAATGGTGGATTTTTCATAATTTTTATAGACAATTGAATTCTTGGGTAAAAATTAAATACCGTGTAAATATATGGTGTGATTTAGGACATCATAATGAACCAATAGTGATATAATAATTATAATAGATTGTATACTCTACAAAATATAAGTTTTAAATTTAAAATAATTTCATTTTAAGATTATTTTATTTATTTTTCAATGCCTTAGTGAATCCTCCAATACCTATAAATATTTTAAGATTTTAAAATCATTCCATTAAGAGTGTCAGTCACCTCCACATAATAAAGTTCATTATTTAAATATCATAGTCCCTTGAACTTATAAAAAATAGTATACCAGTACCCTTTTCCATAATTCATGGGAAAAACAATTCTATTGTTTGTGGTTTTGTGTATTTTATTATGTAGTGTCGAAAAAAAAAGAATAACAAAATCCCCCTCTTTTCCTATATAAACCCATTAAATCTTCCATTTATCTTCACTAAATCCCATTTAAGCTCATCCACACTCTTCCTTATACATCTTATATCCCTCCCATCAATCCACCAAACTACTAATAATCATCTCCCAATCCTTTGGAATCAGACATACAAGTAAGGTAATTTCTCTCTCCTCTTTTTATCAAGCGCATCATTTATGATATGGCTTTTAATTTATGTTTTCTTACCTTAGGATACATTATTATTTATCCCCATCACATTCAATTTTATGTTTAAATTATGTTATCCCCTTCTACTCTCATTTATCACTCTAATCAACCATTATGTACACCCATTAATATGCCGAAATTACACCGTGATTTCTCATGCCAAAATAATTGTGTAATGAATACCATACCAATTTCTATATCACGGGTATTCATATTTATTCACATATACATATTGATTTAGGACTTACATTAATGTATTTAACATTACATGATCATGGAATAAATTATGATGTTGAATGAATCCATGTTTTGTGGCATATGTGATAGATATAAGCATGAAATTGAAATTAATATATAGGGTGTGCCCTGATAGCGCTCCAATGAATTGGGAAATGGATAGTATCATGATACAACACTTTGGGATAGGGTATTTACCTACTTCCATTTTGGTACATGGTTCACCATGCTGTCTTGGTGGATTTATCCAAGTCCTATGTTTATGATTCATTATTTTAAGTTGTTGTCACATTCCCATGTTATGATTATCATGATGTATCATGACTTATATTCATGTTCCTTTTAGGATCCACTGATATTCCTATTATCTAATAGGTATTGTTATACTCATGTTATGTCATGTTTATTCCCATACTGGGCTTTATTGATGAACCCTTTATTATGTATTTCCATAGGTTATCCAATGTAGTGATAAGTATGAAGAAATGTTTTGGTCATGTCAAAGAAGTTTTCAATAAAGATAGTGATTTTCATTTTTTAAGTTGTTATATAATATACCTAATTACCCAAACAATCTAGACCTATCAATATTTTCAGTTGTATTAGGTGAATATTTATATAATAAATCGTATTTAAATATGAAATATTGAGAATGGTTTTAAAATTTGGAATCAAAGGATAGGTTCAGTTATTTTTCAGATTAAGATTAGAAACCCTAATGAAAACCCAAAGGGATAAGACTGTGAGTAAGAAAACATCTATAAATTTTTGTAAGTATAGATTAATTGGTTTATCAAGATAAAACATCACACGCTGCATACTACAACTGGGTGTTGTCATGAACAAACCCAAGTTGACCCTAAACCTGTCACCCAAGCCGGTCTGCGACAAGGCCTGAGAGGCATTTCTGATTCTCCAGGGACGAAAACAGCTGCCAGGGTATCAAAAGAGAGCAAGAGGGAATGAGTTCTCTTGATAAAAATAAATAAAGTAGCAGAAAAAATAGAACAATGCAAAGTAAATAAACAACATGAAAAGAAAGAACGGCCAACAACAACCAACTAACCTAACCATGACCAAAACTCCTCATGACACCGAGAGTCACTCACAAATCCACAACCAACTCTCTCCCACTGTGAGAAAGCTCTAGTCGAGCCTTCAACAGAAACTAATAACTGAAAAATACTGTAGGCATAAATATTAAAACTTAGTAGGTGTGCCCAACAAACTATTCCCAATGAACTACCTTTAAATAACGAATTTACTAACTCCAGGTTTGAACAAAATTATATAAAATATGGGTTTCCACACACACTTTAATTTCTAAATCAAGTAATAGTACATTGCCCTTTATAATTTAAAAACATGTTTAATGTTTGAAAGGAACAGGTGCACTGCATTTTAAAACATTCTTGCGAACAATTTGAAAATCCAAATTTCAGTAGTTAGTCAAAAGTAAAACCACACACAACACACAACACACACTAAGAGAAATGGAAAAAGTGGAACACAGGGGCTAGAAACCAAACTAGACCTCTCGATCGTCTGCCACATACAGATAAACACCTATAGAAACATGGGTTGAACCTAGGAGCTCGTGAACAATCCAGAACGTACAATACATGTGACTCATCCTGAAGGAATGCCTCCTCTCGATAACATCAAAACGCCCAAATGCTCGGTATCGCCCTACCTAGCCTAGCCGAGGGGCCCAATCCCCTAGAAGAGTATATTCTATACTATGTGCCACTATCTAGTGCGTAATCTAAACTAGTGTAGCAATCATTCTCAGAAGATTCAATGACAATGCCAAATTCTCATGTCAACACTTATAATAAAATGGAAAGGGGTGAGTCAGCAAAGTCAATCAAGTAGCATAAACATCACACACAACTTATGCAGTCAACGTACACCAATAATCACCCTTGAGTCACCCCAAAGAGTGTTTTCCAAAATAATTTATTTTATTAAAGTACCAAACGGGCCTTCACCATTTTTAAAGAAAATCATCATTTATCAAGAGGACCAAAGCACTTGTTCATGCTTAAAATGAAATCATTTATCAGAAAACAAGAACTACATTTCAAATTATGTGAATTATGTTTAAAGGCCAAACATGCATTCTTTAACTACTGGGTGTCTGTTCATCCTGAAAATATTTCAAGTGTCGTGTATAATATAAACGGCTCATTTACACCAAATAATCATTTAAAAATTAATTGTCTTATATTATTTCTCATTTGTTAAAATTAAAAAAATTTCAAGCAATCAATAAATTCTAAATTTAAAGGTGAGTGTAGTGGGAGACCTACATCGACTCAAAGCTCGAACACTTTGGCGCGTCGCGCCTCGCACAGGTGCACAAGCTCTCACAAACTGATGATTGCAGTATCGCAGGTTTTCCCCGCCGACATGCTACAACAAATGCACAGTAAATAAAAACACATAGACATGGACATAAAACAATCCCAATGATCAATCACCACCAAAGAACTAGCTCTAAATGTTTTTCAAAACATAACTCACACAAAACTAACTCTTTAAAAACACAGAAAAGTCAATAATTTAGATGAAACAACTTACTAAACAAAATTACATACAATACCACATAATTTCATTTAAAATTATGATACATAAAACTAAAGAAAATTAATTAATATTAAATTAAATTAAATCATTCATGAATTCGAATACCCATAAATTTTAAGGGGTAGAGGTTCTTGTGCGGTGCGCCCGATCAGCAGTGTTGTACGATAGTCAAAAAGGGGCGGTGAGGACACCAGAAGTGGGTGTGGTCCAGTTGGGAGGTTGTGCGACCTACGAACAAGAGGCGCGTTGGCTGGAAGCATGCATGTCACACTGACGAGGTTGGTCGGATGACCGGTTGTGGGTCGGGGGGTGCGCAACCAAAAGGCGCATGGCCCCAAGGAGGTCAGGTGGGTGTGTGGCTACCGAATGGAGGCATGCGGCCAGTACAGCGAAGGGGAATGTATTAGGGTGTTGTTGTTCTGGTCGGTAATGCGGCACGGAGGGTTCATCTAGGAGAGAGGATGTGCGATAGCGGGAAGTAGGGTGGAGCGCTGTGGAAGGGGGCGCCACTCGGGTTGTTGGGTGGTGGAGCGACTGGCCGCGCCTGGTCTGTGTCGACGGGGAGATGCGAGGGTTACAGTCAGGAAGTGGTTCGATGCACAATAGGGGTAGGGAAGCGGCCCGCGTGGATAGGGATGGAGAGATAAGCAGCTTGCGTGGAAGGAGAAGGGAGCAGGTAGGGGTCGGGCTGGCGTTGTGCGGCCGAAGAGGGAGGAGGAAACCAGGGCGCATCGGCTCGGGGAAGGAGGGAGCACGGCTGATCCGAGAGCTGGTGTTGGGGGTGCTATAACGAGGGGATAGAGAGAGGCTAGGGGGCGCAATAATCCGCTGGACAGGGGGGCACCGGCGGAGGGCGTACGGCCGGTGGTGCGGGGTGGCGCAGGAGGCGCGCACAAGAGGAGGAGAAGCCAGAGGTGTGCGGACAGGAGACAATGGGTGGGGGGGCACATAGTTGGGCAGCCCATGGCATGGAGGGCGGCCAGAGGCGACTGAGGTTGGTGGGAGGGAGCTAGTATGAGGGCGTTACGCTGTTGCAAGGAGTCCCGAGGAGGACGACTCTATGAAAGAGGCACGGTTTTGAGGGTCTTGCATGGACTAGATCCCAAGGGGGTGGCGCAATAGGGTGAGAGGAAGGAGGGGGAGAAATGTGACAGGGAGGATTAGGGTTATGGGGAAGAGAGGGATGGAAAAAAAGAAAGAAATAAAAGGAAAAAGAAAAGGGAACTGAAATAAAATAAAAATAATAATAATTATTATAATATTAATGTCAATAATTATAAGATTAATATTACACATAATAAAAAATAAATTAACTTTAAAAATAAAAAAATGATAAAAATAATAATTCTAATAATGAAAATTCTTTAATAATAATAAAATATTATTTAACTAACTTTTAATTTTAGTTCTTTTCTCTTCAACACATTTAATTCATTTTTTTTGGCCGACTCAAACTCCGTAACCATGTTGTACTAGGGCGAAGTGCACGGATTCTACTAGTTGTGTGATGCCCGTGCATCGGCCTAAAGTAGTAGTAGTAGTAAAAATAATAATAATAATAATAATAATAATAATAATAATAATAATAATAATAATAATAATAATAATAATAATACTGTCTTATTAATAAGAATAAGAATAATCATACCGATAAGATATAAATAATATAGATATTCAGTTCACTTTATTAATAATAAAATTATTAACAGTAATAAATAACACATCAAATTACAAAAGTTTCTCATTTTAATTTTCTGAAGATATGTCGGTCATGTCGTTTCATGGGCGAAGCTGCGTGGGGTATCCAAAACGTGCTTCGCCCGAGTGCTAAGTGACATGAACTCCGAAATGACCATTTTTTTACATAACTCAAATGTTTTTTGTCCGAGTCTCAACCCTGGCCCCAACAAAATTTTAAAAGTCAAAGAAAATTATAAAATAAAATAAAATATAGGCTAGGGTGTGACAATTCTCCCCACCATAATGCTTTCCACCCCTAGAAAGGCACGACCGGATCAATACTCAATGAAAAAACATATAAAGTGTCACCCACCTCTAAAAGATTAAGCACATCCAGTTGATCGATCGAAATAGACACTAAACTCCCATTCTATGCTACTTATCCTCAAAACATGAACACTTTAAACACCACCAAAACGAAACCTGAAATGAAACACTGATATTGACACAGGGCGGCCCGAACAGACTCCCCACCATTGGAATCAAGCCAAATAGAATTCAACGAGACCTGCGATGGGTCTCCCCACTATAAGGACTATCATGATTAACCAAACTTGAAAGCTTTTCACACGGTCAATAAACCCCACCACAAGGGGAGGGGAAGGAAGGGTCCAACCATTAGAGCATCAAAACTATGATCACTGCTACATCAATGATGTCACTCCCTCAAAAGAAAACAAACCATGAAACACTAAATAATGAGAGTATACCATGGCCCTTCTTCACCGCTGGGGTTCTCTTGACTACTCGCCAGCTTTACTTCAGGGCTTATGGCTGGAGCACCGACAATTGAAGCCTCTCCTGCCTCTCATTCAGGCTTCAGAAATTCCCAAACATAACACACACTAGAATTTCCCAAAACACACTTCCAATAAAATAAATGTTTCGATAATAACCATTCTTACAACTAAAAGAAAAAAGAAACACCACAAAATGACACAAGAGACAACCAATACATTTAGGGAAAACTACAAAGATAAAACCTCAAACTGATCCCCAAACATCACCCTACTCCTTCTGACGGGCTGAGGTAACCTTCGATGAGCTAGGTTCAACTTCGACATGCTTCTAGGAAACACCTTAGTAGAATCGTTGTAAGTGACCCAGATGTTCTCAGGTGCGGCAAGGTCTTGGAGAACTCGGGCATGTCTTCCTCTTATGACCTTTCTTGACATAGTGATGGATGATCATAGTGTTATGCTTCAAAGGTGTTGATTTCAGGTCTGAAAGACTCATAATTCCTCTAGTTAATCAACTAGCATCAGGGTGCTCTTCATTCTTCGTCTCTCCATCCTCTGCACTGCTTCCCAAGGTCGACGGAGAATTCTCCACCTCATGTCCCCCTGCTAACTCAACTTCAGAAAGAAAGGCTTGCCCCACAACATCCAAGAATGTGGTTAGGTTGAGCTCTTCCACTTTCGATCGTAGTTCAGGTCGGAGTCCAGACTCCAATTGTTGATCCTTCCCAGGATTGTTTGCAACAAACAATTGGACATACAGAACTAGGTCTATGAAACATTGATAGAATTCTAGTACTGATTCGACACCTTACTGAAGACAACAGAACTCCATCCTCTTCCAGAGCTTCATCACCTCTGAGAAGTTTTGTCGGATGAACAATGAATTGAATAACTCCCATGTTAGATATTTCTGAGGTTTATTCTGAGACACAGACATCCACTCTTTCCAGGTTGGACCTTCAAGTATAAAGGTATCCAACATCACCTTTAAGGACTCAGGCAACCCAATGAAACTGACGTTTCTATCAATATTCTTCAACCACTCCTCTTCCTCATGTGGATCTGCTTGTCCATAAAAGAGAAGAGGGTTCATCTTCCAGAACTCGAAGATGTAATCTATGTGCTGTTGAACTGGAGGATTTTTTGTGGATGCACCACCAGAAGCTGCACCATGGGGATCCTTCAAACTGCCGTGGGGGAAAACACTATGAAACATGGAAACAAAGAACATAATCAAAACATGGTCATCACCATTTTAAATTCATATTTTAAAAAATTCCAAAATAAAACATTTCAAAACTATTCTTAAAAGTAAATAAGACCCAAACAAACCACAAAGAGAAACTAGTGTTGATGGGTGACTTGGACATGTGGTTGGCGGCCATACACCAGTCACACCACCATCACAAAGAGCACTCAAGGGTAATATCCCTGGCTCCACATGGTTTTTCAGACCATGTGAGCTCATGGAGGTCACTTGCCTGACTCCCATTTCATTTCCCAATACCAAACAAACCATAAGAATCAAAAGACAATGACAAACCTGAAGATCCCATGGTAACCCGAGGTTCGGAACATGCAAGAGTTCATGACTTCCTTCTTTTCTGTATTCCTCGAGTCCAGAAAATTATACTTCTTCTATGATAACAACTCTAAATAACAATGGGAGCTCTGAAAAAAATGTCCACTCCAGAGCTCACCTGCTCTGATATCATTTTGTCACAAACCATCCAAGGTCGACCCAGAACTGGTCACCCAATCTGGTCTGCGACATGGCCTGAGAGTTGTTCTCGATCCTCCCAAGTAGGCGAAAAGTTCCAGATCATCAAAAGTGTGCTGGAGGGAACTATTTTTCCTGATAAAAATAAATAAAACAATGGAAAAAATAGAACAACACAAAGTAAATAAACATCAGAAAAATAAAGAACGACCAACAACAACCAACTAACCTAACCACAATAAAAACTCCTCGCGGCTCTGAGAGTCGCTCACCAATCCACAACCCTCTATCACCTATAGCGTGCATGCTCAAGTCAAACCTATAAAAGAAAATAAAAACAGACAAATATTATAGGTGTGAGTATTAAAACTCAGTAGGCGTGCCCAAAAAACTATTCCCAATGCACTAGCCTTAAATAAAGAATTTACAATTCTAGGTTTGAACTAAATTATATAAAATATGTTTCTCCACACACACTTTCATTTCTAAAACAAGTAACAATCCATTGCCCTTTTCAATTTAAAAACAAGTTTAATGTTTGAAAGGAACGGGTACATTGAATTTTAAAACATTTTTTTGAACAAATTAGAAATCAATATTTCAGTTGTTAGTCAAATGGAAAACCACCCACAACACACAACACACACTAAGGGAAATGGAAAAAGTGGAACACAGCGGCCAGAAACAGAACTAGACCTCTCGATCGTCCGCCACATACAAATAAACACCTAAAGAAACATGGGTCGAACTTAGGAGCTCATGAACAATAAAAAATGTTCCATACATGTGACTCATCATGAAAGAATGCCTACTCTCGATGACATCATAATTCCCAAATGCTCAGTATCACCCTACTTGGCCTAATAGAGGGGCCCAATCCCCTATAAGAGTATAATCCATACTAAGACACACTAGCTAATGCGAAATCTAAACTAGTGACACAATCATTCTCAAAAGATTCACTTACTATGTCAGGTTCCAATGTCAACATGTATAATAAAAAGGAAATGGGTGAGTCAACAAAGTCAGTCAAGTAGCAAAAACATCACAAACAACTCATGCAGTCAACGTACACCCAAGATCACCCCTGTGTCACCCCAAAATGTGTTTTCAAAATAATTTATTTTATTAAAGTATCAAATGGGTCTTCACCAATTTTAAAGAAAATCCTCACTTCTCAAGATAATAAAAAACATGTTCTTTCTTCAGAAGAAATAATTTATCAATAAACAAGAACTAGACTTGAAATTCCATGAATTATGTTTAAAGGCCAAATGTTCATTCTTTCACTACTAGGTGTTTGTTCCTCATGAATATTTTTCATGTATCGTGTATAAAATAAACGGATCTTTTTACACCAATTAATAATTTAAAAATTAGTTGTCTTGTATTACTTCCCATTTATTAAAAATAATAAAATATCAATAAATCAATAAATTCTAAAATTAATGGCGAGTGTAGCGGGGGACCTTCCTCGACACACAGCTCGAACACATTGGCATGTCGTGCCTCACACAGGTGCATAAGCACGCACAATCCTATGATTGTAGTATCGCAGGTTTTCTTCACCAACACACTAAAAAAAACACAAAATAACTAAAAACACATAGAGATGGACATATAACAATACCAATGACAAATCAGCACAAAAGAAACAGCTTGACATGTGTTTCAAAACATAACTCACTCCAAACTAACTCTTCACAAAAAAGCCAAAATTAATATTTTAGGTGAAATAATTAATGAAACAAAATTACCTACAATACCATATAATTTCTTTTAAAATCAATCAGTGGAGTCGCGTGACAGTAAAAAAGGGGTGATGAGGACACCAGAAGTGGGTGCAGTCC
Source organism: Viscum album (assembly GCA_963277665.1). Taxonomy (NCBI): domain Eukaryota; kingdom Viridiplantae; phylum Streptophyta; class Magnoliopsida; order Santalales; family Viscaceae; genus Viscum; species Viscum album. Next base: position 1,195,797,223 of record OY728121.1, on the reverse strand, counting down.
TATTGGGAGGTTGTGTGATTGTTATACAAGAGGCGCGTTGGCCGGAAGTGTGCACATTGGACTGGCGACACCGACTGGATGGCGCATGGTGGGTCATGAGGCACACAACCAAAAGGTTTTCGGCCTGAAGGAGGTCAGGTGGGTGTGCGGCTGCCGAAAGGAGGTATGCGGGTAGTGCAGCGAAGGGGAAAGTATCTGGGTGTTGTGCTTCTAGTCGGGGTAGCTGTAAGGAGGGTTTGGCCAGGCCATAGGATGCAAGAAAGTGGGAAGTATGGCAGAGCGCTGTGGGGGGGGGGGTGTCATGTGAGTTGTTGCATTGGGGAGTAGCTGGTCTCACCTGGTGTGTGATGGCGGAGAGATCCAAGGGCTGAAGGTAGGTATGGGATCGATGCAGTAGAAGGCCAGGGCAACGGCCCATATAGAGAGGGATGGAGAGAGAAATAGCGAGCGGGGGAAGGAGAATGGAGTATCCAGGGTTCAGGCTGGCATTGTGAGACCGAAGTGGGAGGTGGAAACCAGTGCACGCCGGCTCAGGGAAGGAGGGTCTGTGACGGATCTAGGTGCAGGGGATGGGGGTGCTGGAACGAGGGGAGAGAGAAAGGCCAGGGGTGCCGCAGTTGGCTGGACAGGGGGGCATGGGCAGAGGTCACACAGCTGGTGGTGCGGGGCGGCACAGGAGGCATGCACAACAAGAGGCAAAGCCGAAGGGGTGTGTACATGAGGAAGTGGGAGGGGTAGTGCGTAGCTAGGCGGTCCATGGTGGGGAGGGTGGTCAGAGGTGAGTGAGGTTTGCAGGAGGGAGTCCGCATGAGGGTGGCACACTGTTTCAGGGAGGCTCAAGGCAGACGACTGCATAGAAGAGGCACGATTGGGAGGGTCTCACCTGGATTTGATCCTAAGGGGGGTGGTGGTGCGATAGGGTGAGAGGAAGGATGAGGAGAAATGCAACAGGGAGGATTAAGGTAAGGGGAAAGAGAGGTAAGAATAAAAAAAAGAAAAAAATGAAAAAGAAAATGGAAATAAAATAAAACAAAACAAAAATAATTATAATTATAATATTAATGTCGATAATAATATTATTAATATTACACATAATAATAAATAAATTAAATTTAAGAATAATATAAAGAAGTCTAAAATAATAATTCTAATAATAATAATTCGTTAATAATAATATAATATTATTTATCTTACTTTTAATTTAAATTATTTTTTCTTGAACTCATTTAATTCATTTTTATTTGGCCGACTCAAACTCTGCAACTGCACAGTACTTGGTCTGACTGCATGGCTTCCGCTAGCCGTGCGGTGCCTGTGCATCAACCAAAATTAGTAGTAGTAGTATTAATAATAATAATGATAATAATAATAAAGTCTTATTAATAATAATATTAATATGAATAATAATAATCATACCGATAAGATATACAAAATATAGATATTCAGTTCACTTTAATAATAATAAAATTATTAACAATAATAAATAACACAACAAATTTCAAAAGTTTATCATTTTAATTTTTTGAAGATTAGAGGGTCGTGTCGTTGCATGGGAGAAGCGGTGTGGGGAATCCAAAACGCACTCCACCCATGCGCTCAGTGACATCAACTACAAAATGATCTTTTTTTGGCATAACTAAAAATTTTTCCATCCGAGACTCAACCGGGACCCCAAAAATATTTTAAAAGTCAACAAAAATTATAATATAAAATCAAAAATAGGTTGGGGAGTGATAGACATTGTTCGTGGATAGATGTACTTAGGAGTAACAGCTCTGACATGGTGTTTCGGGCCTGACTCATGGTAACCTCGTCCATGAAAAAGGGACTAACTGTGCACCTTTTTTAACACTCCCGATGGACATTCTTTGGTAAATTCATAAACTCATTACAAACCATTAATAAGAGAAAACAATTCCTATAAGAATATATTTTTGGAATCAGATTATGGATAACATAGGCTGATTCCAAGAAACTCATAAGTTAAGGATATAAATTTAATTTATAAGTTATCCCTTTAATGTCATTGGATTCAGCTTTATGTGTTTAACTATTTTTGATAAACATTCCTAATTTTATTTTTATTATATTCAATGGCTGAAAATAGGATAAATTGTGCTTACAACAGATGTAAATGGCAGTGTGAGGATTTCCCCAATGAGATGTAAAACCCTAAGGGAGCAAGAATAAAACAAATCATGATTATATCTTTGTTAAATTATGTTATAAATAGTAATTTGGGCCAAGAGTAGCACCCCCCCCCCCCAAGACAGAGCAACCCATATTTGAGAACATCATGCAATAAAGGCCTCCTACTTTCAATGGATCATCTGATCCCTTAATCATGGAACAATGGATCCACTCCATTGAAAAGATCTTCTTCATCCTTCAATGATCCAAAAAATATAAGGTTCTTCTATATGTTTATCAAAGTGGGGATGAAGATAATTATTTGTGTACATTAATCAAGAATATGAAGCCTGAGGAAAATATAAAAGCAATGGAGTGGAAGGAATTCCATAAAATATTTTTGGCTAAATTTTTTCACACACCCTCCATATTTAGATGAAAATATATTTCAATGCACTCATGAAAAAGGGAGATTAATATATTGGGTAATATGAGGAAAACTTCACAAGACATGCATGATACACATCTAATTTTTTTTGTTACCCTTGAATGTATGGTTGATTGCTTCTTTGGTGGACTAAATCCAAGTCTAATAAGGGCCTTGGTAATCTGGGGATTTGATAGCTACGACGAAATTGTATGACGTTACCTCAAAGTTGTGATGGAGATTAGTGAATCCTAGGTGTATTAGGGGGATAACAAGTAGAAATTGGATTTTAATTTTTGTGGTATGATGGATAAATCCAATGGTACTAAGAAATTCCATCAACCCATATTCAAAAGGTGCAGAAAGAAGCACTATGAAAATTTACTATGGGGGACAAGGAAATTCTCTGGGTATAGAAGAGAAGGGAACCTTGCCAATGACTATTGATAAGAGAAACCCACCAATGTGATAGAGGAACTAAATGCTCTGGCCAACCCTCAACTTGTTGTTCAGTTCTTCAATTTCAAGAAACTAGGGAACTTTGAGATCTAGTGCACTATCTTAAGGGTTTTTGCGGCATCCAACAACCTGCAAGGAACCAAGGGTGATATTTTTCCATCACTGACACTGATGTGAACCCCAACAATGAAGTGTTGATAGGTATTCTTGTTATTCATTCAATAATAGTGTACATACTTTTTCATTCTCATTCTACACATTCCTTTATATCATGATAGATTAGTAGAATAATCCAAACACCACCCCAAAGCATAGAAATAGAGGTGTCAGTGAAAACGAAAAATGGGGAAATTATTTCATCCCATATGTGTATATATATATATCCTCCCCTATCAATTTTCGTGTGATGAAATTCCAAGAAAATCTCTTCATACTCACTTTGGTGTAATTTTATATAATTTTGGGCATGGATTGGATTTCCCTATATAGGGACAACATAAGTTTTTTTGAAAAGTAAATCACTCTCTTTATGGGAAATCAACCTCCAATTCTATAAAAGTGCAAGGAGAAGGATGATTCTTCTTCAGCACCATCATCTCAGGAATGGATATTATTTCCCTATGAGAAATCATATCTAGCTCAAATGATTTATTCCATGGAACGAACCATTTTGAAGGATATGCCTACTGTGAGGGAATTCATTAATGAGTTTTCTAAGGAATTGTCTAGTCTTTTATCAAGAAGGGATGTTAAATTTTGGATCAAGCTTATACCTAGAGAAATTCCAATACCAAAGACTCTATATATAATGGATGTTGTATAGCTTGAGGAGATAATGAAACAACTGTTGTAGAATATGGAAAAAGGGTTTATACGCCCATGTTTCTCACTATGGGGTGATATAGTCCTCTTTCAAAATGAAGGATGGGTCAATCCACCTTTTCATTGATTATCATGATCTCAAAAAAATAACAATAAAGAACAGGTATCATTTTCCACAAATTGATGACTTTTTCGATCTTATACATGAATAACCATACTTCTCTAATGGGGATCTAGGTTCGGGAGATTACCAAGATAGGGTGAAGAAGGAGGATATCCCCAAGACTATGTTTTGTACAAGGTACGAGCACTATGAGTTCATACTGATTCCATTCAGTCTTACTAATTCTACATAAATCTTCATGGACTTGATGAATAGAGTATTTAGATATTACCTCAACAAATATTTGGTATTCTTTATAGTGGATATTCTAATATACTCGAAAACCAAGTTAGTTCATGAGGATCATCTATGAACTATGCTTATGACCTTGTGAAAAGATAAGATCTATGAAAATTATAGTATGTGTGAAATTTGGTTAAAGGTAGTTTCATTTTTAGGGCATATCATCCCATGAAATGGGATATCTATGGATCCTTCATAGAAAAAAGCAATTAAGGGATGGTTGAGGCCAACATCTATGACATATATCCATATATTCCTTGGGTAAGCAGACTATTGTTGCTAATTTGAGAGAATTTTATCATGTTTGTAATCCCCTTAAACAAAGCTTGTTGGATCGAATATATAGATTTATATGTATATTAGATGGAACAATACAAGAGGGGGGTGAATCGTATGTTTAAAAACTTTGTGTTTAAACACTTATGAAATTAGTTTAAATGATCTTAAACTAATATAATTCACAATAAAAACTAACAACCACAATTTTATCAAATATAAAGGTATGATATGATGTAATACTATAAGAAAAGTAAAGCAATTGTATTCAAGATGAATACAATAATCTGAGTTATACAATAGTGAAGGATTCTACCATAAAGTATATAGAATCAATCGATACAATATGTAACTGTGTGAATGTAATTGAAACAATTACAAATGAATATGGAATGAAGAAAGGAAAACAATACAATTCCCTTTCATAAAACAAAAATCCATAGAAATGTAAAAGTATTAGAATTATTTTATCCCAAATAGTAGGGTTATCCTTTCACCTAGGATAAGAGGTCTGTCTTACCACCACCTTGGTAAGCCCTCGATATGATGATCAGTACGTCTGTCTTGCTATCCCCGAAAGTCCTCGATTTTGCAGGTAATCGACACCTCTATCTTTAAATCACTTGAAATCCCTCGATACAATGATCGGTAGCACCATCTGCCTATCCCCGGTAGCCCTCGATCGCTATCACCTGATCGGGCGCACAAAGAAAAAACAAAGAACTTATAGGAATAAAAAAACTAAGAATGAGCCGTTCACGTTTTGTAACCTCATGGATTTCGCACGAAGAAAGAGAGAGGTCACAATCTCTCTCTCTAGAACTTTATATAAGCAGTCTTACACACGTGTGTTTTCTTGGCTTCAAATGACCTCCTATTTATAGGCCTCAGGATCCAATGGTAATATTTCCTCCAACGATCATATTTCTCTGGAAAACTCGGTGGGACTTGGACACCAGGCATTATAATGGTAATATTTAAATAAAAAACACGAAATAACTTTGATTAGTTTATAACTAACTCCATGACATCATTTTGGTTAAAAAAAATATGAAGATGATAAACATGAGTATGATTAATATGAAACATGTTTTTTTGATAAATAACCAAAACAAGTAAAGAAAGTAAAGTATGAGAACTATAAGTATTACTTAGTGTAATGTATTGATATGATACAAACTGAGTATGATTCATAAAATTCATTACGATTAATAGAGTTAAAACAATTTCCAGAGTCTGTACGATAATTATAATCAGTACGATAAACATGGTCAGTATGATCTGCATGATCAGTATAATAAGAATGGTCTTTACGATCAGCATGATCCATACGATCAAGATGGTCAATACGATCAGCATGATCAGTACGATCAACATGGTTAGTATGATCAGCATGATCAGTACGATCAGCATGGTCAGTACGATCAGCATGGTAATAGAAAATTGTGATTTCCAAAACAAGATATAAAAGTCAAAAAATAACTTTTGACTCAACAAATCTAACTCATAAGGGAGTCTCATTTTCTTGGAATTATGAATGTGAAGAAAGTTTCAAGGTGGTTAAAAGGAATCCTATCACAACTTGTGTGCTTACAATACCCACAAGTGGGGATATTTTCATAATTTCCAGCAATGCTTAAAAGAAGGTATTGGGATGTGTGTTGATTAAAAATGAAAAATTCATTGCCTACGCCTCAAGGTAGTTTAAAATTGCTAAGAAAAACTATCCCATGCATGATCTGGAGTTGGCAGCTTTGATCTTTGCATTGAAAATCTAGTGGTAGTATCTCATTGGGGTGAAGTGTGAGATATATACTTATCACAAGGGTCTAAAAGATATATTGACACATAAATATATTAATATAAACAAATAGAGATGGCTAGAGCTCATAAATGATTAAAAAATCTCAAAACACTACCATCTTGGTAAAGAAAATAAGGTGGAGAATGCTATAAGTATAGAGGACCCAATATTTATTTCATTGATGAAAATTGAAAAGGATATAATCTTCATAGATTTGAAGGGTATAGACAAGGGAATCATAAATAAAGGAACATCATAAATCCTTTCACAAATAATTACTCAACTCTCCCTTTTGAAAAGGTTAAAGGTTGCTGGAAAATATGATATGGTAATTCAGAAGAAATTAGAAACAATAAAGAAATGGAAATCCACATATTTCATTGTTAAAAAAGAAAGAATTGTAAGATTTGGGTCAAGAATATGTGTTTGATTAAATCATGCGGTAATGAAGTAACTGTTGGTTGATGTACACTGTTCTACATTCTCCTTTCACCCAGAAAACACAAAGTTGTATCAAGATCTCTAAGAGCACTATTGGTGGGAAATCATGACGAAGGAGATCACCGAATATACATCAAAGGGTTTGGTATGCCAGAAAGTGAAGGTTGAAAGGCAGATGTCTCAGGGGATGATGCAACCATTACCCATAACAACATGGAAATGGGAAAAAATCCCCATGGAATTTTTCACCGGACTTCTAAAGATATCCAATGGAAACAATGTCATCTAGATTTTTGTGGATCATCTTACAAAGACTGCACACTTCATTGTGATTCTAAAGTATTTCTCACTTGATCAACTTGAACTGATATACATAGGAGAAGTTTTAAGGATGCATGGAGTGCCACTATCCATTATGTCTGATCGAGATCCAAGATTCACCTATAATTTTGGAAAAAGTCTCCAACAATCTCTAAATAATGAGCTGAACATTAGTACAACTTGTCATCCTCAAACTGATGGACAATCTGTGTGGATTATCTAAACACTAAAGTACTTGTTGAGATCTTTCTCAATGGACTTAAAAAGAGTATGGGACAAACATCTTCCTTTGGTGGAGATCTCTTATAACAATAGTTTCCACTAATGCATCCAAATTGACCCCTATGAAAACCTTTATGGGAGGTGGGAATGTACACTGGCATGTTGGAATGAGGTTGGGTAATAAAGAATTCTAGGTCTATAAATGGTCAAATAAATAGTGGAGAAGTTTAAGACCATCCAACATTACATCAAAGCTGCTCAAAGTCAAAAATATATTTAAGCAGACAATCATCGATGAGACCTAGAGTTGGATGTTGGAGACAGTGTATTCCACCATATATCTCCCTGGAAGAGAGTGATGAGATTTGGGAAAAATGGAATGCTAAATCCAAGGTACATCAATCCATTTTATATCCTTGATCACATTGGAGTAGTGTACTATCGACTAGCACTCCCCCAAACCTATCTCAAGTAAATGATGTGTTTCATATAACACTATTAAAAAAGTAAATACCATATCCATCACATGTACTCAATCCAAATTTGGTTCCATTGGAGAATGACCTTTATTATGAGAAGTAGCAAGTGAAGATCTTATATCATAGATAAAAAAGTTCTATGAAATAAGGCAATTCCCATTGTAAAATTGTTGTGGAGAAACCACATGTTTGAGGAAGCAACATGTGCAACATAGGAGATGATGAACTAGAGTTACCCTCATTTGTTTTAGTATGGGAAAAGGAAATTTATATGGGGGAATTATAAAAGGGGGGATTGTAACAACCCATACATTTATGAATAAAATTATTTTTCTTTTTTATTTAATTAAATGTCCTATGGATATAGAAAACACAGGCAATTATTTTTTTTATTGTACCCAATTGGATTTATATGACAATTAAGTATATTTACCGTTGAAAATATAGTCATTGAAAAGCAATCACATGACTAGTATAAATATAGGATTTTAACAAATCCTTTTAGAACAGACAAAGGAATCGATGGCCTTGATTAGTAGGATCATACCCTATGAAGCCCTTTTATTAGAGCTTCCAAGGGAGATATCATTTCTAGTATTTTTCTAAGACCAGTACCAAGATGATATCCAACACCTTAAGCATGAGTGATATGGTTTAGAAGACAATTTCTTGCTCATTGTGATCACGACCCAAACCATGTTCACCGAACAGCCCCATGAAAGGCCCACCATCATACCCCTTACTCTTAGAGAATATTCTAGTGTAATAAAAGGATACATATTAAGACACCATAATTAGGAATATTTAAATTATTTTGTTTACCAAAATGAATATATTTACTTCCTATTATTGTTCCTTTGTAAATGGGTTTTAATACACAAATAGTATTTTTGGTTAATTAAGAAATCTATTTGGATTAATTAATGGACTTTTGAGAAAAATAATATTTTAATAAAATATTATTATTAAGTAAAATTTATAAAATATAAATGATCATATGATTTTTATGAACTAAAAATTAATTTTTATTAGGGTCTAAAAATAGTTATTTTTAAAACCCATCAATTTTCAATAAATATCAGTTAAAAAAAAATAAATTCATATATTTAAAAAATTATTTAGATAAAATTAATATTATTATTGTAATGAAGACATCTAACTTATCCAATGGTGAATTTTTCATAATTTTATAAGATAGTCGAAATTTTTGGTATAAAATAAATACCGTATAAATATATGGTGTGTTTTATGAAATAATAATTGGCCAATGGTTATGTAATAAATATTATAAAAGGTATCCTCAGCAAAATATTTTTTTACCTTTAAAATAATGTGATTTTATGTTCACTTTATTTATTCCATAAACCCTTAGTGATTCATCCAAGACCTATAAATATTTTAGGATTTTAAAATCATTTCATTGAGAGTGTGACTCGCCTCAACATAAAAAATGGAATTGTTTTATTATATGTGGAAATTGTACATATAAAATAATTTATAACACTCCCCTTTTCTAGAAACCAGGGGAAAAAACTATGTGTTGGATTTTGGTTTGGAATATTTTACTGTGTAGTTTTGAAAACTGAAAAAATAAATATATCTACCTCCTTACCTATAAAAAACATCCCAATCATCCATTTATCTTTATTTAAAACCCATTATTCTTGTCCAGACTCTTATCTCTACTCCATAGAGTTCCCCAAAGTTTTCCACAAGCTTCCCAAAAAACCTCTCCCAATCCTTTGGAGTCACACATCCAAGTAATATATTTTCTCACTCTTATTTTTATCAAGCGCTTAATTTATGATATTCCTTTTAATTTCCATTTTATTATATTGTTATACATTATTACCTTTCCCCCTCACATTAAATTTTATTTTTAAATGATTTTATCTCATTCCATACTCATTTAACCCTCTTATGAACCCTTATGTACACCCATTACTATCCCAAAATTCTATATGGAATCTTCCACCCACCTCTTTTATCAAGCATTCCCTTTTATGATTTGTCCTTTAATGTACCTTTGACTATGTTAGTACATATTATTAAATAACCACGTACAATCCATTTTATTTATAAATTATGATAGCTCCTTCCACTCTCATTTAACCCTCCTAATAAATTTTATGCACACCAATTACCATGTTGAAATTACACCATGATTTATCATGCCAAAATAATGGTGTAGTGAATACCATACACATTTATCTAACAATGGTATTCACCTTTATGCACATATAAATACTGATTTAGTACATACATATATTTATTCCACATTCATTGATCATGAAATAAATTATGATGTTGAATGAATCCATGTTGTATGTTCTATGTGGCACACGTAGGAATGAGATAGAAATGATTATGAAGGTTCTTCCCTAATAGTGCTCCAATATATTCGGTAATGATTAGTATCATGATATGTCACATTGGGATAGGGTATGTACCTGATTCATTTATGGGACATTTTCTACCATGATATATTGTCTGCTTTAGGCTTGGCCTATGATTATGATGCAATGTTGTATGTTGTTTCCACATTCTCGTGTTATCATTATCATGTTATATCATGATTTATTATTCATGTTGCTTTTATACACTACTAATATGCCTATTTTATATCATGAATTTTCATCATCATGTTATTCCATTTTTATTCCCTTACTGGGATTTATAGCTCACACATTTCTTATATATTTTCTCAGTTTATACCATTATTGTTTAGTGTAAATGAATGTTTTGATCATGTCAATGAAATATTCAATAAATATGTTTATTTTCATGTTTTAAGTTGTAATGTGTTATACATAATTTACCAAAGATATTATACCTATCGATCATCTTAGTTGTATTAAGTGAAATTTTATGTAATAAATAATGTTAAAATATGAAATAAAGAGTAGGGTTGTAATAGTTCCTATATTCATTGATGAGGGAAGCAATGAGGTAAGATATAGTCTCCCTTATATACTGGATCTAAAGAGTTTTTGATATTGAGATCATGTCAAAGGACCTCCTTCATGTTCCCCTAATGTTTCCTATATAAGGAGTCAAGAGAATTGTGTCTTGAGGAGGCTTTACACCTAATGATTAGGTACACATTCACCCTATTTATGGTTTTTATATGTTTGTTAAGAACATAATAAGGAATAGGTGATCAATAGGATTTTTTTTCTCTGGTAGGTTGTCCACTAGAGAGTGTAATGTGGGGAGTTTTGATGAGTAGAGCTTCAAGTTGTGGTTCATGGGTGTTTATGTAGTCAGGGTTTTATTTAGTGTCGAGCCATCTATGATAGTTTCTTCCCCATCTGTTAGGGATGGATATTTTTCTAGTGCATAACAAGGGATTTTTGATTTCATAATATTTATATGAGGTAAATGGGAACCTCCAACATCAGTATCTGACTACTTAGGGAGGATAATTTTATATGGGTAGTCAGGTAACTTTTCAACAATAGAAGTTTCCACTGAGGTAGTTTCAGCAGCTGGGACCAATGACTTTTGTTCAGTAGCTGAGGATAGGTGGAGTAGGAGGTGGGAATCCGTGTGATGGTCCCTATCCATAGGGACATATTCTAGATCATGGTCTTGGATCCTGGAAGAAAAGGGGCTAAGGAGATGGGCATGGTCAGATGAACATGTTAGATGCGCCCGCACCAGTAGAGCCAGGAGTTTTTCAAGGTATGATCATTTTATAATCTACCCTTGTTTTTGATTTGTTTGATTTGGTATCCTAACAATCATTTATTTCTCCGGATTTGGTTTCTGCTTTCGGACTGGATGTGGAAAGGTTTACAGTTCATATGGTTTCATCAATTCTAGTTAGAGGTTAGAATTATTTGTTTGATGTGTGTTGGGGATGTAGACTAGTGATGGGGAATAACCAGTCAATGGTTTCTTCTTCTTGTTAAATATATAATCGTAAAATGTTATCCATTCAATGGATTGGTTATATTGATTGTTTTTAGTCACTAACTGCTTTTATTGGAGTTTTTTTCTTGATTTGGAGGGCCACTGAGTGGTGATTTTTGGTAAGAGGGGTTTTCATAGGGGCTAAAAGATGGATCCTCTTTTATCTCAGTTGGTGGAGTTATCAGTGGAATCCCTGGTATAGGGTGTTTTTAGGGGTGTGGAGGTTTTCCATTATTATTCATCAGATAAGGTTATCACTCTATCCCCATGACATAATGTTGATTTTGGGATAGACCTACAACTATGTGTGTCCCTAATTTCGGTAGATCCATATTAGATGGAGCCAATGGTGTTGAGTGAGTTGAGGTTGTAGGTGCATAATATGATATAGATGGTTTTCATTTGACCCAGTGTGTCTCTATGTGGTAATTTAGAGTTTTTTTCTATGAATAAAGATGTATGAGGCTTTGTATAGACTACCAGAAGTTGAATTGGGTAACGATGAAGAACCATTACCCTATTCTATGTATCGATGATCTGTTTGACCAGTTGATTGGAGATAGTTTATTATCAAATATTAATCTATGATTTTGATATTAACAGTTGTGGGTGAAGGATGAGGATATCTCCAAGACTACCTTTTTGGTGTAGGTGTGGTATCTTCTAGTTTATAGTCATGTCATTTGGTGTTAAGAAATCACCAACCATGTTCATGGGGGTTATAAACATTGTGTTTCATGAGTTATTTGACCGGTTTGTTATGATATTCAATGATTATGTCTTGATCTACTCAAAGTTAGAGGAGGAGATTATAGAGCATCTCAAAGCTGTTTTCCAAGTCCTTTGACACCACTAACTCTATCGGAAGTTTTCCAAGTGTATGTTATGGACGTGGGAGGTTCACTTCCATGGAAATAATGTGTCATGTTAGGGTGAATAAGTAAACCCATCAATTGTTCTCAATTTTCATCCTCAAATTACAATTTTGACCAGGAAATACCAATATTTTAAATGGATTAATCAGTGTTTTGATGTGTTCATTTACCTATCATACAAGTTAGTTCATACTCTTGTACTAAAGTTTCCTAAGGTGTGTGTGTTGTTTGTTGTTTTATATGGTGTGTCTCATTTTGTCATGGGATACGTGTTGATGAAGCATATATAAATAGAATCATATGGGTCTATAAAGTCACATCCCCATGAGTGTAACTATTCCACCCATGACATGGAGTTAGTTGTGATTGTGTTTGCACTAATGCTGCGACGAAACTCTCTAACCAGTAAGAATTGTTTGGTTTTCACATACTATAAAATACCAAATTATGTTTTCTCTCAGTGGGATATGAATCTATGTCGGTAGAGGTTAATGTATTTTCTTTAGGATTACTAATTTGATATCTCTTACACCCTGATAAAGGGTATTGTGGTTTCCAATTCATTGAGATGAGAGTCCCAAAAATATTTGACTTAGGAATCTGTGGATGTTTGGAATGGAATGGAGGTGCATTCTATGATGCATATTGATGTTTTAGGGTTCAGTTTAAAAGATTATATTTATAAGATGACTATAGAGTCTTATTTGATTAAGAAGGTGGAGGAGTCTCATTGGGGGGACTCAGAGTAATAGGTGATGTGTGATCATGTGGGCCATGGTGACACTCCTAATTGATTGTCTGAGGATTTTCAGAACCAGATGTTATTCTAGAAGAGGTTTTTTTTATAGAAAATGTTTATGGGGTTTATATATGAGTTTAATAGATCACCCTTAGTGGTACATCCCAATTTTATGAAGTTATATTGTATCTTGTGGAGGAATATTTGGTGGTGATGGATGAAATGGTCAGTACCAGAGTTTGTTGGGAGATTTCAAATTTTTTAGTAAGTGAAAGTGGATTACCATATTACTAGAGGTATGAAGAAGACCTTGTATATTCTTGAGTGGAAATGGTAGAACATATCAATATATGTTCTCATAGGGTTACAATAATCTTAGGGAGGATCTGAAATATTTTGTGTGATAGTGGACTCACTAAGGATGTTGGCTCATTTTCTGGTGATCTATAAATTGAATTCTGGGGATATTTTGGTAAGGTAGTGTGTGGATGTTGTGGTTAGGGTTCACAGGATACTAATTACCATCATCTCTAATTGGGATCCTTATTTTAACTCATGATTCTAAAGGTGATTGAAATATTATTTTGGATCCCAATTACCAATTAAAACTACTTTCGACCATCAAAAGAATGTTAATATGGAGAAGACAATATAGACACTAAAGGATATATTGGATTCTTATGTCTTAGACTTGGCAGAAATTGGGTACGACACCTACCTTTGGTTAATTTTTCCTACTAAAATGGTTATCACCCATCCATTAGCATGGCCCAATTTGAAGTGTTGTATGGGAGGTTGTGCCATTCATTGTTATGATGGGTGGAGGTTGAGGAGAAAAAATTCTTTGTCTTAATGTGGTATAGATCAGGATGGAGAAGATCCAATCGGTTTGGGAGAGGATGAGGGCAGTGAAGGACTATTATAAAGACTATAATGTTCATAGGTGGAGGCCCCTAGAGGTTGATATTTGAGACCAGGTGTTCCTAAAAGACTCCACTTGAATTAGGAAATAATGGTTTGGTAGGGGAGAAAACTTTATCCAATGTTTGTTGGGGCCTTTGAGGTAATGGGGTGAACTAGCAAGGTGATATATCAATTGTCATTGTCACCACGATTAGATTGGATCCATGAAATCTTCTACATGTATAATCTCCATTAGTATATTCATGGTGAAACCCACATCATCTAATGGGGATAGTTGGATATCAAAGATAGAATGAAATTGTTTAGTGACCGGTATAGAAGTAGTACCTTTTAGAGAAGGTGTTACATGAGAAGACCATTTCCAAGATTCACATGTTGTGGAGGATTCATGCTCTAAAGGAGAGTAATTGTGAGAAAGAGATGCAGATAAACACCCAGTACCCAAAGTTGTTTTGATTTTTTATTTTCTCTATTTTTTTATTATGTAATGTTTGGATATTTCTCTATGATGAGATGTGTTGTTTCCTAGATGTGTGTAGTGTAATGCATGATGAGTCCTATGACATGTGAAATGGTGAGGATAAGTATCCTATTTTTTTAAATTTAACATGAATAAAACCATATTTTCACATTAGTCCACCCAAATAAGATAATATCTTAACATGGATCATGGGCTTCCCTGGTTTTCATGCTTGGGGTAGTGATGTGTGTTGGTTGTGTCAGTAGATGGTTTCAGTTATGTAGAGGTTGAGATGAATGTATTTAAGGTTTATGTAGAAAAGGTGGTTTGTGGCTAGTTTTGTATGATGTAAAGTTTTTCTAGGTGAGATGTGGTGATTTGGTAATGCTAGGTGTTTTGGGGATGTTTTGGTTTGGTGTGATTGGATAGTGGTGGTGTAAAGTTTTATAAGGTCCTCAAGTGGTATCTTAAGGGGTGGTTGTTTGGACCCTTTTCCTTTCATCGGTCTTGGATTTGATTTATGACTATGAGAATCATTTGAGAGGCATTTAATGTAATATCTTTTACCTTTGAAACCCATTAATGTTTTATTTTTTTGGTTGGAGCGTGTTTAGACGAGGTTTTAGGGGTGTTTGGTGGAGGCTAGAGATGCAAGAGTACTGCCACTGGTGAGTCATGTTGTGAAAGGGGAATTTAGGATGTGTGTTAGTGATTCACATATTTTGTAGTCAGTGAACTCATAGTTGTGTATGGAGGTGGATGATTACATGAAACATATTCACATCTTGAAAAGTTAATTCATGACATGGGTTAAATTAGGCCAAGGAGGATTAATTTTTGGTAGAAACCTATGATATGTGAAATTAAAACCCTATAATGGTTTCACGGCTTGTATTTCATGGGCCCAATTGAATTCAAATAATGAATATGGAATTCATGATGTGAATTAGGTGATTTATAGGTTTTTTATAATGACGGATCATCTTATTCTCCTCAAATTTTGTTGTTCCATCTCTCGATTATGGGAAAACCCCTAGGAATTTTGAGTGGTCTTCTGGACCATATCCCCTTGCTTTGATCCATAGGTTCTAGCAGTTGATTTTTATAGATCCATAGTCATTCTATCTCTAATCATTATTGTTTTTTGTTCACTCTTCCATGGAGAATCACTACAGTGGTTTTGTTTTGATTCGGGTGTGCATTAGGCCATGTTTTTTACAACCCTTTGCCATGATCGGGGTTACATTAGAGTTTTCTAGTGTGGTTATTTTTTTAGGTAGTTTCTTCTTCACCGTATGATGTTAAGTGATTCGTAAAATCTTTCTTGTGGTAGGGGATGCATGTTCTCACCTATTTATGTTCTATGAGTAAGATTTTCATAGTTATACATTCCTTTATGTAGATAGTAAGGTTTAATATAATCAAGTAATAAATTGGAATAACTGAAATTTATGGGTATGAGGGATATATCACATGATTTAATAGAATGATATTTTTTTGTGTGGATATTCTGTGTGCTTGTTACCAATAATGAAAATAACAGCTATGGGGAGCCTTGTTTTCCCTATAGATATTATGTGTTTAGACCCTTTCTATTTTTTTGTTTGATCACACCCTAAATAAAGGTTAATGGCCATATATTTGGATAATAAATTGGTTGACCATGTAATACTAGTTTGTGTGATAATACCCATTCTAAATTAATAATTCATGTGATAAAGCTCCTGAAAATTTGTGGAGGCTGGAATGTGTTTTTGTTGTTTGTGGTTGATTTTTTGTGTCTTGTGTATTGTGGGATATTGTGTAACGACCCGAAATTTTGAATAAATCTTATTTCCTAATTTTCTGTGTTATTTTATTTTTCATACTCAATAAAACTGTTTCATTTTATTACATGAGTATAATAAAAATGAGACTATTGGGTTTTGACTATTATATGACCGTTAGTCAGTATGACTGTTGAAAACTGAATGTTGCGACTTTTGTCTCTAAATACAAGTGACCTTGGTTAATTAATATAGAAAGGTGATTCGATGGCCTCATCCAGTAGTCTCGGGCCAATCGAAGCCCATTTAACGGAATTTGGGAAGGAGGTAGCACCACTGGGCTTTGTTTTGGACAAAACCCAAGCCGATCTTCATCATGTGAAGCTAGAACGGAATCGCCATCGTGAGAAGTTCAAACTGATAGAAATTACTACTCATGCGATGTTGGCCGAGACTCCCTTGGATTATCTCACCATAGCACGCCTTACACTTAGGTCCTATGCTGGTGTGATAAAGAGCTATGTAAGGAGACCGTAACTGCCTTATGTAATCCTTTGTTTTAAATAAAATTTTTTATTTCTTCTTATGATGAAGTTTATGAATTTTCAAATGTCCGGATAAATATAGTAGCATATTTTTGATGAATTTTAGAGAAAAGATATTTTAAAAATGTTTATGTAAACCTTAAATAATTAAAAATGTGTAATTATTTTCAAAAAATGATCTTCTACAATTATGTTTAGTACAAAATTTAGAGTCTAATAAGATCAACAAATTTTTTGATGAATAGTAAATTATGAATAGTGATTTTATGCTTAGTATTAGTAATGTGACCAAATGGATTAGTAATCTCACTTAAAGAAAGTATTAATATAATCTAGGCACCTTGATTAAGTAATGTGATTCAATAAAATGGTTAAATAACGGTTTCAGAAATTATTAGTAAAGTATTAGTTTTTTTGGGTGAATAGTGATTTTTAATTAAAAAATAAATTAAAAATATTTATAAAAATATTTTTATAAAATGGATTTCATTTTTGAACTCAGAGCATCGATATTATGTTAAGGTAATTTTTGGGGTTTTTTCTGAAAAAAATGAATTTTCGGTGAATAGTGTATTTATTTAAAAATTAAATTAAAAATATTTAGAAAAATATTTTTATTAAATGGATTTCATTTTTGAAATCATAGCATTGATATTTGGTTAAGGTGATATTTTGGGATTTTTCTGAGAAAGTTGAATTTTCGATGAATAGTGAAAATACAGTTTAAGGTTTCGATATGTTTAATGACATCATAACTGTGTCATGATGATGTCATGAGATATTTTAAGGGTTGACTGACCAAAGGTGATGAATTATTTTATGGGGGGACCCATGTGGCCAATACCATGTGCAAATACCATGGGAAAGCCTATGGTTTTGCCAAAACCACCAATGAGGTGTCCCTTGGCCATTAATGCCTTGTCCCCTCAATTTCCCTATAAATACCAAGCCATCATCTCATCCATTCGACTACCAAATCTTCCCAACGAATCTATGGTGACATTACCTCCCAAGGAGTCCTCCCAAGGTTCCCCCAATCCCTCAAGGTACCAACCATTGAGTTTTAAGAGTTACGTTTTAAGGTAGGGGATCCTACCGCTCTCTTTCTTTTCAAGTAATCTCTTTTATGTCATTTCTTTTATTCTTCATGATCTTATGTTGGAGGATGTTATTTTATATTCCTATTACTACCCTTTTCATGTTCATATGATGAGATACCCCTTGTTTCTCTCATCATTTCATTTTAAAAATGTTAAAGTGGCACCGTTAAGCTGCCGAATTTTTAAGGGATTCTTTCACCCTTCTTGTTTTCAAGTTCTATTTTCATGTCAAGTGTTTCAAGTTCATTTTTATTCTATTGGGATATGTTATCAAAATCTATCATACTGATCCTTTATTTTCATATGATGAAAGACCCTATTTTATCTCTTCAATTCAGTATTTTGACGTTTTAAGTGGCGTCGTTAGGCTGCCGAATTTTTAAGGGATTAGTTCACCTTTCTCATTTTTCAAAGTTCTACTTTCACATCATGTCTTTAAAGTTACTTTTTATTTGTTGGGGTATGATCTCTATATCTATCATACTTATCTTTTATGTTTATATGATGAGAGATCCTATTTTATCTAGTCAATTCATTTTTTTAAGTTTAAGTGGTGTCGTTAGGCTGTCGAATTTTTAAGGGATATGGTCACCTTTCTCATTTTTCAAAGTTCTAATCTCATGTCAAGACTTTCAAGTTCCTTTTTATTATGTTGGGGTATGATATATATATATATATATATCATACTGATATTTACTATTCATATGATGAGATACCCTATTTGATCTCGTCAATTCATTTTTTTGAAGTTTAAGTGATGCCATTAGGCTGCCGAATTTTCATAAGAGAAATCTTATTTCTGTCTTCCTCTCATGTTCTTCATTTCATATGGTATATCATTCAAATTTAATTACCATGTTCTTAAATCATTTATATTCTATCCCCATACTTTTTATGGATCATTTATGATTGGGTGACCCATGTCCCCTCTCTTTTCAATGTTTTCTAAAAACCTCATAACATAGCCGTTATGCTGCAGAATTTCCGTCTCAAAATGTCTCTCTCTTATTCTAAAATTAATTTATTTTATTAAGTTAATACTCAAAGATATTTCTACTAAATGGGTATTCATATATATACCAAAATGTTCTATTTTAAATTCTTGGATTTACATACATGATACCCGCTTTCCCTTTCTGTGGGTTTAAAGTTACATAAAGATCATGTCATTAAAGCAGTTTTTAAAACGTTATTATTATGAAATGAAACCCATTTCTTTTATGCTATATGGGCTTTTTAGGAACTTATTGATGATGATATGTGTGTCTCATGTTATAATAAAGGAAAATTTAAGGGTGTTCCCTGATATCGCTCCAATGCATTGGTTAAAGACTTAATCTCTAGAGATGACCATTTAGACTTATACCTTGGTGAATAACCTTGGTAATTTTTATTGACACCTTGGGGATGGACCTTAGTGAAACGAAAATGATTGTCTTTGTTAAATGTTGTAGCCACATCTTCAAGTTATGAAATACATTATTTTTTATAATATGCCTCATGATTTCATTCTCATGCGTTAAAGTTCTTTTCACGACTTTATTGATGTATCTCAAGTTCACATGTTAAATGTTTCCCTTATTTCCCTTACTGGTCCTTCTGATCACCCTTGCATTTGATGTATGTACCCAGGTTATGAGATTTAGTAATGAACTTAAGATGGACATAAAGAGAATCCTTTCATGTGTTTAAGAAGAATGTTTTTTTTCATGTATTAAGTTCCTGGATTCCAAGACACTAAACCTTAAAGATCCTCTGTTTTGTATAATGTAATGAAAGTTTATGTGACAAAATGGTGTAATGTTATAGTTGGTATCAAAGCATGGTTTAGTTATTTGTTTAAATTAGGATATGAAAAATTTAGGAAAAACCCTATAGAAAAGTTTAAATAAAGGAAATATTCCTGGTATTTTTTTGAGTATTGAGTAAGGGGTTTCTGAGAAAATACATCTCTGTCTGGATACGAGCTGGTAGAGGTGGCTCTGGCACAAATGTACATAGGGGTAAAACTCGAAAACACGGCATTGATCTAGACTCGAACGGGAACTGGTACACGACAACGGCCCTTGCTGCACTCTTGGTTACGACACTCCTGGGGGATATGCTTTGGTAAATTAATAAGCTTAGTATGAACCATTATTAAAGGAACAAACCTAAAATAAAATAAATATTCACATAAGAATATATGATCATGGATAACCTAGTTTTAAACCTAGGGGATCACAAGTTAGGGTATACTTTTCTTCTACAAGTTATCCTTATATGATTTAAGTTTCTTTTCATGGTTATCAGCTAAGTATTTAAGCCCCTAATTATACTTTCTTTTCTTAGTTAATTGTGGGAAATGGAAGAACATGTCCCAACAACCAATGTGATAGGAAATGCGACGATTTCTGTATTAATATGATAGAGATGATTAGGGGATGAAATGATGATTATTATTTTGGAAGACATTCACTATTTTGGGGACCCTATATGATCGAGGTAAATATATTACTATGGTATTTTTGGTTGAGGAGTAAATTTTGACATATATTTTGAAGAATCGATGATTTTAAGGCAGAATTATAGTAATTTAGGTTACTTATGGAAATGATTAACCTATCATGGGTAAAATAAGTTTTGGTTAGCTAATTTTGATATAAGATGTTAGGAGTGGTTGATGTTGTTTGGAGATGAACAATGATGTTTATTTTGGAAGACTATGCTATCAAATCCTTCTTGTATTTGGGTTTCAATCTTAGTTTGGTTTATTTTGAGGAATTTTAAGGACAGTTATTTATGGAATGGTCTATGATGAAATTTGGGTAGTACTGTGGAATTTTGATGATTTAAATAAGTTTCCCTTCCTATGGAATTTTTTTTGAAGAGTTGTTTTATCTTACCCTTTCTATTTTTTTGTGATAATAGAAGAAATAGATAGTTAATCTTTGGTGGATTATGTGATTCTTTAGAAGATGATTCTTGTGATTTGATGAGACCAAGTAGTTTTGAATGCTCATCATTTGGAGAAAAGATTAGTTTTGGTAGATACTTATTAAAGGATGAAACTCTACTTGAAGGTAGGTATATTTCCCTGGGTTTTATTCTATGTAGTAAATGAATTCCCCAAAACTATGAAAAGGAACGTAAAACAAAAACGTTGTCTGTTAACGTTTCCTACTCGGTAATCAAAGACTGTTTACAGACATCATAAGTTTGGGATTTTATTATTGTTAACTTTCTCCTAATCAGGTTTTCTATCACTCTCCCTCAGAACCTGACCCTTTGTTTTTTCTTCCATATCCATGTTTTCCTACATGTAATCCTAGTATGGGTTAACTCGGGTGGCCTTTATACTTCCATTTCTTTCTTTTAATGTAATAGTGTTACTGACTCTTTTTCCGATGTGGGGCATTCAATAAAATTTCAAAACCAAATTTTAAAAATTGGGAGGACACAATTTCTTAAGGGGGGAAGATTGTAATGACCCGGAATTTTGAATAAATCTTGTTTCAAAATTTTGTGTGTTATTTTATTTTTCATACTCAACAAAACAGTTTCATTTGATGACATAAGTATAATAAAAATAAGACTGTTGGGTTTTGACTATTATATGACCATTAGTCAGTATGACTGTTGAAAACTGAATGTTGTGACTTTTGTCTCTAAATACAAGTGACCTTGGTTTATTAACATAGAACGGAGATTCGGTGGCCTCATCCAGTAGTCTCGGGCCAATCGAAGCCCATCTAACGGAACTTGGGAAAGAGGTAGCACCACTGGGCTTTGCTCTGGACCAAACCCAAGCCGAACTTCATCATGTGAAGCTAGAACGGAATCGCCTTAGTGAGAAGTTAAAACTGATAGAAATTACTACTCGTGTGTTGTTAGCTGAGCCTCCCTTAGATTCTCTCACCTTAGCACACCTTAAACTTAAGTCATATGCTGGTGTGATAAGGGGATATGTAAGAAGACTGTAACTGCCTTGTGTAATCCTTTATTTTAAAAAAAATTGATTTCTTCTTATGATGAAGTTTATGAATTTTCAAATGTCCGGATAAATATAGTATGCATATTTTTGATGAATTTTAGAGAAAGGATATTATAAAAATGTTTATGTAAACCTTAAACAATTAATAATGTGTAATTATTTTCAAAAAATGGTCTTCTACAATTATGTTAAGTATGAAATTTAGTGTCTAATAAGATCAACTTAATTTTTTATGAATAGTAAATTAGGAATAGTGATTTTATGCTTAGGATTAGTAATGTGACCAAATGGATTAGTAATCTCACTTAAAGAAAGTATTAATATAATCCTGGCACCCTGATTAAGTAATGTGATTCAATAAAATGGTTAAATAACGTTTTCATAAATTATTAGTCAAGTATTAGTTTTTTCAGGTGAATAGTGTTTTTTAATTAAATATTAAATTAAAATTATTTATAAAACTATTTTTATAAAATGGATTTCATTTTTGAACTCAGCGCATCGATATTATGTTAATGTAATTTTTGGGGATTTTTCTGAAAAAAATGAATTTTCGGTGAATAGTGTATTTATTTAAATATTAAGTTAAAAATATTTAGAAAAATATTTTTATTAAATGGAGTTCATTTTTGATATCTGAGTATCGATATTTGGTTAAGGTGAATTTTTTTTGGATTTTTCTGTGAAAGTTGAATTTTTGATGAATAGTTAAAATACAGTTTTAGAGTTTCGGTATGTTTAATGACATCATATCTGTGTCATGATGATTTCATGAGATATTTTAAAGGTTGGCAGACCAAAGGTGATGAATTATTGTCTGGGGGGACCCATGTGTCCAATACCACAGGCAAATACCATGGGCAAGCCCATGGTTTTGCAAAAACCACCAATGAGGTGTCCCTTGGCCATTAATGCCTTGTCCCCTCACTTTCCCTATAAATACCAAGCCATCCTCTCGTCCATTCGACTCCCAACTCTCCCCCAACGAAGCTCTTGTCACATTACCTCCCAAGGAGTCCTCCCAAGGTGCCCCCAAGCCCTCAAGGTCCCAACCTTTGAGTTTTAAGAGTTTCATTTTAAGGTAAGGGATCCTACCTCTCTCTTTCTTTTCAAGTAATCAATTTTATGTCATTTATGTTATGCTTCATGCTCTTATGTTGGATGATGTTATTTTATATTCATCTTACTGCCCTTTTCATGTTCATATGATGATATACCCCCTCTTTCTCTCATCATTTCATTTTATGAATGTTAAAGTGGCGCCATTAGGCTGCCAAATTTTTAAGGGATTCTTTCACCCTTCTTGTTTTCAAGTTCTATTTTCATGTCAAGTGTTTCAAGTTCCTTTTTATAATGTTGGGGTATGATCTCTAAATCTATCATACTGATCCTTTACATTCATCTGTTGGGTGACCCTATTTGATCTCTTCAATTCAGTATTTTGATGTTTTATGTGGCGTCGTTAGGCTGCCGAATTTTTAAGGGATTCGTTCACCTTTCTCATTTTTCAATGTTCTACTTTCATGTCAAGTCTTTGAAGTTATTTTTTATTATGTTGGGGTATGATATCTATATCTATCATACTGATCTTTTATGTTCATATGATGAGAGACCCTATTTGATCTCTTAAATTCATTTTTGTTTAAGTTTAAGTGGTGCCGTTAGGATGTCGAATTTTTAAGGGATTCAATCACCATTCTCATTTTTCAAAGTTCTAATCTCATGTCAAGTATTTCAAGTTCCTTTTTATTATGTTGGGGTATTATCTCTATATCTATCATACTGTTATTTTATGTTCATATGATTAGAAACCCTATTTGATCTTGTCAATTCATTTTTTTGAAGTTTAAGTGACGCTGTTAGGCTGCCGAATTTTCATAAGAGAAATCTTATTTTTGTCTTCCTTTCATGTTACTCATTTCATATGGTATATATTTCAAATTTCATTAACATGTTCTTAAATCCTTTATATTCTGTCCCCCTACTTTTTATGGATCATTTATGATTGGGTGACCCGTGTCCCCTCTCTTTTCAATGTTTTCTAAAAACCTTGTAACATAGCCGTTATGCTGTAGAATTTCCTTCTCAAAATGTCTCTCTCTTATTCTAAAATTAATTAATTTTATTAAGTGAATAATAAAATCACTTTCTTCTAAAAGGGTATTCACATATATACCAAAATGTTCTATTTTAAATTCTGGGATTTACATACATGAGACCCGCTTTCCCTTTCTGTGGGTTTAAAGTGACATAAAGATCATGTCTCTAAAGCATTTTTTAAAACATTATTATTATGAAATGAAACCAAATTCTTTTATGTTATATGGGTTTTTTATGAAATTATTGATGATGATATATGTGTATCACATTATAATAAAGTAAAATTTAAGGGTGCGCCCTGATAGAGCTCCAATTCATTGGGTAAAGACTTAATCTCTAGAGATGACCATTTAGACTGATACCTTGGTGAATAACCTTGGTAATCTTTATTGACACCTTGGGGATGAACCTTGGTGAAATATAAATGATTGTATTTGTTAAATTTTGTAGCCACATCTTCATGTTATTAAATATGTTATTTTTTATGATATTCCTCATGATTTCATTCTCATTCCTTAATGTTTTTTTCATGACTTTATTGATGTATCGCAAGTTCACATGTTAAATGTTTCCCTTATTTCCCTTACTGGGCCTTCTTCTCACCCTTTATTTTGATGTATGTACCCAGGTTATGAGATGCATTAATGAACCTAGGATGAATATAAGTAGAATCCTTTCAAATGTTTAAGAAGAATGTTTTTTTTTTCATGTATTAAATTCCTCGTTTCAAAGACACTAAACCTTAAAGATCCTCAGTTTTGTATAATGTAATGAAATTTTATGTGACAAAAAGGTTGGATGTTATATATTGTGCATTAGAAGTGATTACCGACTAGTATATGTGATTTTTTGGGATATGAATTGGTGATTTGTTATCATAGATGTGATGTGGGATTTTTTGTGATGTACTATGCAGTGGTTGAGGTGCACAGAGGTTGTGGTGTACGATGTGGTTGTGGGGCGTGATTTGTTTATTGTTGTGGTATGCGGTGATGGTTTTTTGTGGTGGTTGTATTTTTTTAGTAGTGGTGGTATACAAAGGATGATGCGTGGGGTTATTGAGTCGCTACCATCGACTTATATTTTGTTTTAATTACAAACATTATTTTTGTTTTCTTATTTTGATCATGTTTTGTGGGATGGTTTTTGGTTTCCCTTAATATTATTTTCTGAAGTTTCTTGGTGGTTACTTATCCTAACTTCCAATCCTATTTTATTTATAATGGGTAATTCCACACATTTTATGATAATGTTATACCCTTGGTTCATGTTTCCAATCCATGGTCTATTGGTGGCAATACTTGGGGTTTATTATCTCTCTTCCATCATTGTGGTATCTTTGGAGGGAGAGGGTTATGACCATAAGTGTTTGAATAGGATAAGATGTTATTAAATTTTTTATGCTGTGGATGATAATTCATTCCCATACATATATCTTTGGTTTTATTATTAACAAGGTGGATAATGAAACAATGAATTTTGAAATAAAACGGTTGTTGGAAAAAAAACTAAAGGGAGAGATTGAAGAACCCTAGTGAGTAATTAATTTTAAATTTGTAGTTAAAAAATTTATATGATTAAAATTTAATGATTTTTAGATGTGATGATAGTTTAACTATTCTTAAATTTTGATACATGTTCCAATGTAGTTTGGTGTGTGAATATTTTTTTCAATAATGTTTGGTAGAATTTGATGAAGGCTTGTTGTCATGGATACAATTATTAGATTTATCTTAGTATTATTTCTAGTTGGAGTTTCCAAAAAAAAATATGGCCTACCATATTTGAGTTAGGAGCTAGATCAACCCCATATTGTGGGAGGAGGTCCTCTAACTCTCAAGGGATCCATCTCACAAAACCATTACGATTGATACATGGAATATGTGGGATTGTTAGATCCCACAAGAGTGTGAGCCCATGAGAAAGTGAATGGGGATTGGGATGGTAATCTAGTGAATAGAGGCATGACTCATGAGAAGATCATATGTGAAAGTGTGTTTGAGAGACGACCTTGGTGTTCTGTCTTGTTGTTGTTGCACCACAGCTTGAATTATTATGAAGTGTGTATCTGAATGAAGGAATGATGTCATATTAGTTTCATTCGGTGACAATTTATCAATATTTAAAAAAAATATGTAATGAACTAGCACCATCCGATATTTTGTGTCTATTCCATTCAATAAAACCATTCGATTTCATCTTCGTCCTTTTCTACCTGAGGGTGTTCTGTGTGTGCTAGAATTTTTACATTTCATGATGTCATAAATCCATTGTGATAATACCGAACCCATTACAATACATTGTTTTATCAGTAAAAGACATTGCATGTTGACAACTATTGTCCAAGATATAATACATGATGAACCACAAGATCATGCAAAGAGATCATGTTATCACATGATCACTAATCAATTGATAGAAGTCATTGCACATAGAAATGATTCAATATGAAATTTATTTGGATTTGGAAAAATTATTGGATGTCACTAAATTTTAGAGCTCTCTGATAGTGAATGTTTTCTATAAATACCCATGGACCTCACCATTATCTAGTATGATCTAAATGCATACATGATAGAGATGTTTGAGTGAAAAACATAGTAGAGGAGGAGATATTTATTAATGAAGAGATTCCATGAATTTCTTCGGAGTCTTTCTATACCTTCACATTCACAATATGATTTTTTTAATCTATTCATGCAATGTAGTAGGAAAACTATGTGATCAGTTAATAAGAAGAAGATCTCATGCACATTGATACATGAATAATACAATAGGTTTTCATGATAAGGTTATAAAAATACTTTAAGTGAATCCATTACACGATGAACCTTGAGGATTCATTTTTATGTTTTATAATGAAGTAGAAGACAATATGTGTTCTGGAGTTTTCATAAAAGAAGAAAACAGTGAATGTGCTGCTGAGTAGTGAGTTGTTTGGAGAATATGAGAAACAACATGCATAAAATATTATGTATAAATTAGGTTAAAATATATACTGTAAGTGTTCATTAAGTATGAATATTTTCATACACATTAAATAACACTTGCAAGAATTATTGGGCATTTTTTGTTTCACAAATTACATTGAAGAACATTGAGAAGATCACACATTGTATTATACATGTATAAATATTGATAAATGAACATGCAATATACATTGCATGAATAATGTGAAGAGAATTTTAGACTGAATCTATGTTGATTTTGATTATTAATTCATACCATATTATTTAGTGTTTATTGAGGCCATGAATTCATCTGATAGAAGGGAGAATTTCTTATGAATAGCCAAACTAAGCAAACTGATCATTTATTTGTGATTAGAATTATTTATATATGATACTAGTCCTGATCTAGCGTTGTTGAAGGTACGTGAAGTTTTATATAAGTTTTTCATATTTTAAAATCTCATTTAAGAAGATCAAGAGATCATTATGTAGTGGATCAAGTGATGATGAATGATATTGTGATTGCAGTGTCTAGCCAGTTGCTGAAGTGAATCGAGAGATTGGGGGGGTCTAAAAAGTAAAATAGTTTGGAATATAACAAATTGAGGTAGATGAGTGGGATTTCTAAAGTTTATAACTGGGATATTCTAGTGGATAGACAGCTATAGGTATAATAAGTTTTTTCTTAATCACTTTTAATTGATAATGAGATTATAGAGGAGAATTTGTAATTAGAATGGTATAACCAGTTGCAGCCAGGTGTAGGTATTAAAACCGAACATTATAAAAAAACTATGTTATGTTTTTTATTTACTTTATGAATTTCATACAGGATTCACTCATCCTAATAGGTGTTATAGGTTTTAATTAAAATTGGCTAACATAAAAAAGAAAATAATTTATGGAAACTGGTCACAACTTATTTTCCCTACTCCTAGTGTGACTGTACAATCCATTGGGAACATTAAAATAAATATCTATCCTTTTAAAACTTTTCCTTTATCATTATATTTATATTTTCACTTCTTTCAATAAATTTCTTATGCTTTATTCTCTTCTTTTTCTTGTAGGTTTTTAGTGATTAGCACATTGGATATTAACTTAATGTTGCACAACCAATAAGTCATGTTATACCACTCTTTAAAAGGTTAATGTTGTCATTAAATTAAAAATATAATTACCAGTTAAATATACTTTAATTCATTGATGACATTGCATCATTTATTTTGGGGGGGGAACCCTCATATTTTAGGAGTTTTAAATGATAATTTTTCATAATTCTTGTTTCTTTTATAAATTTTGGTTTGATTATTTTTCAATATTTTTGTGTTTTTGAATCTTGTTAGAGAAATTCATTATATTTTTCATTTTTGAAACCATTTTCAATGATTGAATAAATTAATCCCATGAAACAGAATATAAATGAATGCTGAAAATGAATTTCTTTCAAGTTCATAACATTGAGAATTTATGAAGAGACATGTGATTTTGGAATCCCATGTGACATCTCACTATCTTTGTTTTAAAATCACATTCCCATTAGGATTTTTAACCAATTTTGTCATATTTTTTACATTCACCTCTCTTCACGAGAGAACAGATCCACGATTTCTGTAACAATAATTTGAATTATTTTTGTCAAAACATATGGTTTTAAGGTACTTGTGTTTTATTTTTTTGAGACATTTATTTGGTTTTCAATGCTCAATATTCAAGATATAAATTTTTTTCATACCATTACATTTAATTCTCACATCCCTTATAATCCTTGTACATACTATTGTGTTATACATATTTTAATACAATATTCCTCCTCAAAACCACTCTGGAAGTGAAAATGCATGATCTAGTTGAACTTAAGTGTGGGGGTAAGTTTTATTATGGTGTTATACATCATATAGTGCTAAATTGGGTTTAAAATTAATTGTTGAATACTTTTAGATAATAAATTCTGTTCCTTGTTGTGGCTTTTAAAATTCGAATCACCCTCACTGCCATAAAAAATTATGATGAGTAGAATCAGAAAATGTAAATAAAAAAATCAATTTTTTTGAAGGGTATTGAGTGCAAATAATTTTTTATGCTGAAATGATAAGTGGTGTGTAGTATTTTTACATTTTTCATGATTATTGAAGATAATTGTTTTTAAATGGGGTGAGGAGTAGACCAATCGTGAGTGAAAATTAGAATCATGCAATTTGTCTTCAAAAAGAGTCAAAACCTCCTTATTTTTCCATAGAATTTCTGAAAAATTAAAACTAACAACCAAAATCCACTAAAAAACTCTAAATATTTCTTAGGATAAAAATATTTCCATGATTCACATTGGGTGTAGATGTCGAAATTTATCAATTCTATGGTAATTATTGCATGGGTTTGGGGGAGAAAAGCTTGTGAAAATTAACATCTTTGTGATGACAGAGAATTCATTTGAGGTAATTTTTTTATGTTAATGGGAGGATAAATGAAGTGGAAATGGATTGAATAAGTTTAATGGAGAACTTTAAATAATTTATTTGGATGAGGCATGGTATCCCATGTTTCTTTGTATTAAATTGGAGGACCTCATAGACATGTGTTTTGAAATTTTGATTGATTTGATTTTGATGCTTACCTGTCTAAAAGATCCAGAGATAAGTGTGGGGAAATTTATAGAGATAATATTTCTATTATTTTCAATTTTATATCAATGATTTAATCTTAAATTTATCAATTTTATATTAATTTTTAAATTTTTGGATTTTACCGATATTTTGTTCTTAAGAATGAAAATTTATTAATTATGGAATTTTAATTTTTTTTTCTATCACTTCAGTATTTTGATTATAACTTTTTCAATATTGATAAAAATAGAGTAATTATATTTTTAGGATTCCTTTATTTATGGGTTCAACTTCTTCAACTAGACATAGTTCCAATTATAATTTCATGTGAACCAAATAAACAATTAATAAAGAAAATTATTCTCCCAAAAAAAATTGATCACTCCATATGAAATGAATAATATCAATGCTTATATAATACAAAATGATGTGATACTTGTTGTATATGAAAAATAATTCAAATTTCATGTTCATATTATATTTCACGAACAAATTCAATCCTTAATGCATCATTTTCTTGTGTTAATGTGGAGGTAGATGAAGAGTCTCTTTGTATAGAAAAATACGTCATCAATAATTCAGGAATAATTTTTTTTAAACATATACAAAGGCAAGGAAATTTTGAGGATCAATAGGGATGCGTATACATATGTTCTGGCCTGAGACAAGTGGGTGCTCAAGGATCCCATGATTGATGCGTATACATATGTTCTGGCCTAGGGGATCCCATGTAGGATGCGTCTTCTTACATTCTCTTTTATATTACCCTATAATGGATGCCACTTCTATGTAATAACATATAAGATCCCAAGAGGGATATCATTCTTATGTATAGACCATGAGGATCCCGAGTAAAATGTCTCTCTTAAGTACTGAATTAGGGGACCCAGTGGGTCTCTAGTGTTTGACCAACCCTAAATGAGTGTGTCATGGTTTTGGGTAGAGATGTTAATGGGTGTCACCTTAGAACTCATACCAAACATCTGAGTTGATGGGATGTGATGGTTGTGTTGGTTTAGGTGTTTGGATGACTTAACTCTTTTATTTATTCTCAATATGGTTACTATTGATGCAAAAATTGATTCAAGTCATGATTCTTGGAACTCAGCGTATGAGCCTAACATGATGAGATGATATTAATTGGGGATCATCAAATTTCATTCCAATGATCCAACTTTCAATCCCTTTAGGTTGGGGATTCCTAGAGGTACTTTCTGGGATCTGATTTTGATGCTTATTGTTTGAATTTTACTTTTTAGGGATACCTAGATGTTATTCGTAGTGTGTGACCTTGAGACTACATGTTATATTTTCACTAATATTTCTTTATTGTGATGTTGAGCATGGCATTTCAAATCATTATTTGGTTTTTGGACATGACGTTTCACACCCCTTGATTTAAATGTTGTACATTAGGTTTAACATCGATATTGGGTCATTGGGCATGATGTTTCATCCCCATTGTTTTGAATGTCGGTCATGAAAACCAACATAATTTATTTGGATTAACAATCATGAATTTTCATATACCAAAAAAAAATTGTAGGCTAATTTCCTTATTTAAAAACTATGAATCTTAGGATTTTTTATGGACAAATTTTATTATGTACCTTAGGTCCAGGCTAGTACTGCCTATCTATATATATATGTCTAAATATGTTTCCAAATATATTTACACATATATAGTACATATATACATACATAATTATATATATACATATATACTTATATATAAACATATATATGTAACACCACATATTTAGAGAAATGTACATCATTGGTTGAAGTAGGTATCATCGATCAGGATAACATACGAAAGGATTAACTATGGTTTTATTTTATTTTACTAATTATTTGCAACTATGTCTTGAAGAGGCTAATAAAATTCCATTATAATGAATTATATGAATTTATTTTTTTATTTATTCTTGGATTTTATTTATTATTATAGTTTTTCAGATTAGTAGCGAATATATACCTACAGTCCATATTACTAGCTATGTATGAAAATGTTTTGGTGGTGACTTATTGGGTTTTATTCTCACACCCAACATGGGCCACCATTGCAACAGGGTACCTAATCATATGTTCACTTGTTGAAGACATGGGTTTGGGATGTGGCCAAGGATCGATCAAGCAAGTTGGAATGGATATTTACATGGATTATAGGTATGTGGTCTAGATTAGTGTTATAAACAAGACCTATAATTTTATTTCCTTTTATTTATTTTATTCATATATATGTGGTCATCCTAATGGGATATTACTATCATATGAATGACAAGCCCATTCTGAACTTTTTATAATTCCATTTTAGTACAACCTTGTTAATATTTATTTCTTCTTAACCAGGATTATTTACTTCCAGGGATGATGTTTTTTAATATCTATTTTTTTTTTATTGATATAAGATAGTAGTATCTTGAAAAACATACCCTATTCCCTTATTGATAGTCAGAAACCTATGGAATATTGGGAGACACACTTGAGGCCTTATTGCCAACTGTTTCATCTAGTGTTCATTAAGTGAGTCGTCCTGAGATGTGACATAGAGGTGTGAGAGATATTCCTTTTCTATTATTTTATTATCTGGGACATGGTAGACAATATTACTAGTAACATTTCAAATCCTGTAACAGATATCAAATTGGGGCATAGGGAAAAATTATTCTGGTAATAATTACATGTTTTTAGGAACATGGGCTACTATTCCGGATTTGCAATTTTATAGTTTTACATTATTATTTTCTTTGTGTAAAATAAGATTTTCTACATGGATTTATGATTTATTATTTATTTATGGATCTTATAAACTTTGTGAGGGGCCAGAGACTAATTTTGACACATGGATGACAAAGGAAAGAGGCATCTAGTGGATCTTACATGAAATGTATTCTCCACATGTTATAGGCCTGCTAGTGTGTGAATTTACTAATGGTTCTGATCAACTATTTTAAGTGTATACAACAACCTAAATGGTTTTTTCAAAGATAGTTTCTTGGTGGAATCATAATCAATTTTATTGACATGGATATATAGATATTTCTTTCTGATGGTAGGTTATGTAGATCTAAAGTAAGATATTTGACCATGAGGATAATGACTTAGTTCTCATTCATAGGTGGTGTAGTGACCCTAATAGGTCGATATGGAACATGGTGCCTAATTTTTGGACCCCTTATGGGGTGTTATTTCTTGTTTTAGTTATTTAAAGTGTCGGTAACAACCTATATAGTATTTTCCAAAAAATATTGGAACGAAATTATACATAACCAAATCATGTGATCATAGTACAATATGTATCATTGACGTAAGGTTTTCTGTTTAATATTAGACCTCGTTTTTCAGTTTCAACATTTGATTCCTTTTAGTAGACCCTTTGTGGGTGTATCCTTTTTTAGTCATGGTTACTAATGAATCTTAACAACCATTATAGAGTATTCCCAAAATGTTTGCTACAATATTGTAATAAACTAACCTTTTTTTATGGTTATCTAGTCAGATAAATAATTTTAATGATGATAGGTACTAGGAAATTTATAATGAATTAGAACCTAGAGGGGGTGTTACCATATACAGATACTCGGTGAGGGTAAGTTATTTTTCTTTTAAACATTCTTATCATAACCCTTTAGGGATAAATCCCTTCTGAGGAAACTTAGAGTGGATAAAGTCATGGAAGGCTAATTCTTGGTAGGTGATTCTATTAGAATCCCTTCCTTCAGTTTTTAGTTTTGACCATTTAAGGTCAATGTTAACTTTAACTCTATTGGGGAGGTTTCATCCTTAGACTAGGTGGGAGACCTAGAGACCTTTAGTTTTTACTCAGACCCTAGTGGGAAAACATTTTGTTTATAAAGGTTCACCTTTGAGAGGGGTTTTCCAGGGTTTATGGATGCCTTTTTAGGTAGTGGTCATTGTAGTATGTTCATGTAGAGACTGATTCATGGGAGGTGATCAAGTTATGTGATATAAGAATAATGATTCATTTTGTTTCTAAGGAAGCACCTATGGGACATGGTGATTGAGAGTGAGTTTAATGGATAGGATTGAACGTATGTCTAGACCTATTTATCAATGGATTATTTTTGGAAACTGGTTATAGTAACAGTAGATGATTAATATAGGGATGATTTCATGTAATTTGTGAATAAATTGTGGCATGGGTGTGGTACTAATTTTGAAGAGGATTTCCAAGGGAGCTCCCAACATTTTAAGATTAATGTTCCATGTAGTATGGTCACCTTAGAAAAAGAAACTTGTATCTTGTAGGACTATGTGTATGTTGATAACTGGGTGGTGTGGGAATGAACACCCACTTTTTTGGGAGAGATAGAAATGGTATATGTTGGTTGTGAGCGGTACCATTTAAATCATATATCGATGAGTGTCCATGTGCATGCTAAGGACCTAAAAATTTAAATAAATGTTGTGGTAATTATTTTCTGGGAGTTGTGAGAAAATGAGGAATTTCCCTCTGTATTAGAGGTTACATCAGGAATCAATTGGGTTCTATGAGGCAGTTGACCCATTGTTAAACAATGACACAAATTTTAAGGAGATGTGGTGTTAGGGGTTAGTTAAAGGAAAGTATAGCTTATTTCATATGAGAGCGTCTTAGTAGAATGATACACTTTTATCAATGGAATATTATTTTTCTATTAGTAAACATATATTCATTCCATATATATTGACATTGAGCTTAGTATGCTGAGAGAGAATTTTCTATAGGTCAGGCTATCTAAATTTATTTTTATGGTTTGATGATGGAACCTGATGAGTATTCACTTGAGGAGTTTTATATGGTAATATGTATGGTGGGAAGATTAAAATTGGCTATATAAGGGTGGTGACCAACATTAGGAGCCAAATTTCAACAAACACGAAGAAACATTTCTTGGGATGAGGGAATGGGTGATGGGTCATGATTGTGTGGATTCTTATAGGTGAGTGGTTTTCTATCCATTCTAGTCATTATGTCCTAAGTTGATGGAGTGTTGGTTTTATTGTTAAATCACTCATTTTAATGGTAAAACGACTAGAATTATCCTTAAAAGTATAATAGGATGTCAGTTGATAGAATTTAACCATCATGTGACAAGGATTATCGAATCGTGAGATTGGTTATGCAATGGTCATTTGTCTTTTAGCTGTCATTGCATAAATGGAATCTAGCGCTACTAGATTCCTTAGGATATTATAGAAATGGGTTTAGATATAGACTTGGGTGAAGTCTTAGTATGGCCATTAATCCCAAGATAGATTATTATGATCCATGGGTATTGGTTCAAAAAACGTATCAGTGCTCGTGTGGTGGAACAACAATTATTATTGAAAGTGGATGGTTGACCTTGAAATTTTACTCGAATAGCTTATGGGATTTGATGAGAATGATCAGAATGGTCTTCATGTTCCCAAATATAAAAGCATCAAGATCCGGTTTTGATGATGTGTCAATGGTAGAAGTGGAATTTTTTCGATAATGGTCATTCAAAGGTAGTTTTCTTGAGTTTTGTTATCTGGTTGGATGCGATCAGTAGGAACCACATTGGAATTACCATGGGGATGAGAAGAGTGTTGTGCAAGTTTCATCTAAATCTTTTCATCGAAAATCCAGTATGACCATGTTGAGGTTGGTCGATTGGGTTTTGAGATTTTAAATTAAATTTAGCGATGTAAGTTGTTTTCTTGGTTTGATTAGGTGAATCAATAAGAGGAACATTTTTGCTGAATTTTTTGGACTCTAGGGGATGTTTTGGAATGAAATTATTATAGTGGAAGTATTGTGTCATAGAATTGTCCATTGAAAGTAATAACCTATGGTGGAAAACACCATATAATAGCTCATGGAGGATATAATGATTTGATCATGTCTCAAATTAAATGGTAATCCGTAATTGTCTTCATGGTGTATTGGATACGGTTACGAGTGTTGGATTGGGTTTTGGTGGGTTAGGAATTGTGTGCATAAAGTGACACTTAGAGTTGCATTGGGAATTCATAAATGCAATGCTGCTATTTGAATAGGAATTCAAAACCCAAGTAGGATATGTTATTTTCATTGATTCCCAACAAGGATTCTTAGGGATGAGAATATCTATTTTTGAGAGGTTGTAATATCCTATGTTGTAGGATTTGAAAATTTCAGAAGGAAATTGAAATTTCAATATACTTGATGGGTCAATTATTGATCAAAACTCCTAACAGAATTCAGAAGTTTAGACAGCCTCAAAATAATGTTTTTAGATTTGGAATAAGGCACAAAAGTAAGCTTGGAGGTTTCTGAATAATCCGGGTGGTTTAGTAACTAAAATCTGAGTTTTGGAAAGGTACAGCCTAGGGTCCACTATTGGTGCACAGTTAGGCAAAACTGTGTGTCCAAACTATGAAACCCAATTTGCATAGGCACATGGGCTGAGGAAACTATGTGTCAAGATATGGAAAGCCACGTGGGGGTCTATAGATTATTGCATACATGCTGCATAGTTGGTTTATGTTCTATTGGACTGTGTGTCTTTTCTTAGCGAGACGGGTGTGCCTCAAATATTATAGACGCCCGATTGGTGCATAGTTCAGAAAGCTGTGTGGACAATGAAAATGGGAAAAAATTACGATGTTTTCTTTATCATCCTTAATAGTAATTAATGTAATACCCCAAGCTTCCACGGTACATTTCCCTTTGAATAATGCAATGACGTGCATTGTACGCAACTTCGAGATTTTAACACACCACAACAAATCAAACTAGCCGTTTTGAATAGTAATACCTACTTTTTTGAAATTTTATAAATTTTATCTTTCGAAATGGACTTCAGTTTTGGATTTGTAATATCGAAATTAGCTTAGGGTGAAATTTTCGTACTTTTCGGATAACTTTCATATTTTGATGAATAGTGAAAATTACTAAATTTTAATTAAAAACAAGTTTTTTAATCGAAATAATTAATAGTGATAAATTATTAATTTGAGTGGTTTTTAAGTATATTTAGAATATATTTTAACCATTTAATACAATTTTGGTCATTTTATGAGATTTCACATTTAAACCATACATAAACAAGTGTCAATCATTTGATAGTTATTATCTCTTAAAAACACTCTATTAGTTTTGACGACGGGAATTAATTTTTAAATTAATTAATGCAACCGATATGTTTTGAATTTGGTAAATAGAAATAATATTTGATTTCATAATATCAAATATATCTTAGGCCTAATTTTTGGTATTTTTCTGGAAACTTTCATTTTTTGATGAATAGTGAAACCACTAAGTGGTAGTTAAAAAAACTGATTTTTTCATAAAACTTAATTTTACCGCTTTTGTGAGTACAATTTCGAAAATCCGAGAGACACGGTTAATATCAAGGAGTAAAATGTGGTTCATTGAGATGAAAATAATTTTTGGTAAATCGTAACTTTTTACTTTTATTTACCACAGTTAAAATTAAATAGGGTAATTAAGGGTAAAAATAATATTAATATTACCCTAACACATGTCCTAATTCTATTGGACAAGTTTATCTCGACCAAAAACAACCTTAGGATTAAAATATTATCATTTAGGTCCACTTGGATTAGATTAGGACATTTATTATTATTTAATTCAAAGAAGAGTTAAAAGAGTTAAAATCAAAGTTTATTTACTAAAACATTTTTAATATAGGGTTATACATAAGTTAAATTCGATTTTAAATATTCATTAGAAAGATAAAACGATTTCATACATAGTGATATTTTATTTATAATTTTTAGAAATTAAATAATTTAATTTATTTATGACACAATGATGATTCAATAATTACCATAATAGTGAAAAATTAAAATAATTGATATTATAAATACCCAAATAAATATAATTGGAGACTTTTATTGAATTAAAATAATTTTATAGGTTAATATGACATATTAGGATTGATTTAATTGAATTCTTTAGAAGTAATAATTCTGTTATGAGTTTCACAAAAATCAATTATTGAATAGTGTCAAAAATGACATAAAAGAGATTTTAAAACAAATATTATATTATTAATTGATATTCAATTCCTAAAAATCTAAGGTTTGGCCAAGAGACTTATATCATGATAGGTGTATAATTATTGGACCACTTTGGGGTCTCTAGGATGTACATAGTATCTTTATTAACCATATAATATAAAAATACAATGAGACATTGTAAAAGTGAAACTAATTAACTAAGAGTTAATACTTAAAGATAAGGTTAATATATTAACCCAAACCTATCTAAATTCTATTGGATGATTGGGTTTCGACCTATACCCACCTTAGCCTTTAAATAATCCACTTTTAAGCCATTATAAACCGAATATGAATTTATTATAGAATAATATTTCTAGCTTTTCCAAAGGTACCCCTCACCCCTCAAACAAAAGGGCACTCCCCCTTCTCATTACATCACACCTTAAAAGCCTTTTGGTTCGGAAAACCCCTACCAAAATACTCTCTCAAATTCCCTCACTACAACATATAGTCCTTATTTTAATCAGAAATCCAACATAAATTTCCCTTTTGATCAAATCAAAAGGAAGAACCCGAAGAAGAGGTAATGTTTTTACCACCCTTTTTCAAATTGTTTTCATCTTCAACTTCTTCTTTCTTTGTTTTTACCATTCTAAAATAATTAATCCTCTATCTCCTATATACTATAATATTATTATAAATATGGTACAACCATATTCAGTATTCTATCCATCCTTTGAATGGCATGTCACCATACGTGCGTACGTACGGCTTACCGTCTCCACGTCGTGGTGTAATTGTAATTGAATAAATTATTATTTGGATGGGTATAATAATGATGTGTAATTCATATAAATAATAAATATAACATTATAATTATTCTTTCTATATTATATACCATCGAATTATATATTATTTTAACATCAAAATAATGATATTGTCGCTTGTGCGTATGTACAGACTACTATCTCCACGAAAGCGATGAGATTCATTATCCATCGTATCCATTCAAGTATAATTATCATTTTATAATTTAGAAATAATGTTTAAGGACATGATATAATTCTGGATATGAATAAGATACAACCTATCCATAATAAACATGGCTTACATAACAAAGAATATAAAGGAAAACAGTAAGTTAACACCCAAAATGACGATAATACTAAGATATTTTTAACAAATCAATGTTAAAAGATCATACATGATATCATATTAATGTAAATTATTCTTTTATAATTTAATAAAAATAATTTCACCATTATACAGGAGGTTAACCTACCATCAACCAAGGAAAAAGTACAAAGTAAGGGGTTTCTTATCTCACTTTTAATTCCGTGAGATTTCCATTTTTCACCACTTATTTATTGCATGTGGTGTGTGTACTGCCCATGATTGTATTAATTGTGTAATATACTTTAATTTATGGGTATTTACATTATCATTGTATGAAACTTCTTTCATGGGTGCATGTTTCATAAGTTTCCAAATCGATAAGGGAATTTTAAATTTCAATTTCCACTCATTCGACTTTACGCATACATCATTGATTATTTTACTAAAAGATTATGTGTGGAATCACTATTCATTTGAATATGTCATAATTTCCACTCCCATTTCTATGTATATTCTTTTTATACACATAATAACTCCATTAATAAACTCTCAAGTCATCATTATGAACTTGATAAGAGTAATTTTTACTCAATCTCGATTTGTTGAGATAAACATCCAATTCATTGGTGTTGTTTTTACTAGAATATGTGTGAATGTCCTCTGATTGTTTTACACTGAATATCCAATCATATTTGGTGTATTTATATTTTTCACACATAATTATGTCATTGATTTATTCTTAACCTAAGGATACAGCCTTTCTGAGATATTTCATCTCAATTTACATTCCATTGAGACTTCTTTGTTGCTATACACCAAATCACTTTTATGTGGTGTATATAATGTACTTTGACATAGTATATCAGGAATCCATTTATTCTCATGATATTACAAAGTTTTCATTACCTAAATTATTTGTATTCAAGTGTCTCTCTTTTGGTTAGAAACTCTAACTAAAATACCATTTTTAAATGTTTTAAAGACTTATTCTTCTAAATCTTGCTCATTAATGTCCATGTTTTAAAAATTGTTTTAAGAATTTATTTATATGGACATTAAAGTTTTAAAATTAAAACTCCTTTTAAAAGTTTCAAATTGGTAAGTGACACTTTTATTCAAAAATCTATTTTTAAATGGCTTCTTGACAAATAGTGTGACTTTTAAATGATTTCAAGAAAAGGGGGATATTTCTATCTAATAGTGTTGATGATTATTTTCATCTATGTCAATATCCTTCATTATTCTCTATTGAGGTTAATATGATACAATAAAATCTTCCATATTGTATAGAATGAGTTATGTTTGACTGTGGATGTGCTATTTTTATACCATTCGTGGTTTGTGGATAAAGTATTGACATTTCATATGCTAGTTTTAATATGAATGTTTATGTTATGTTTAAAACTTTTCATACGAGGAATGCATTGGACTTAGAAAGTGACGGGTGGAGCCCTCTATAGCTCCTCAATGCATCGGTAGGTCTCATGAGACAAACTAGTGTCTTGGCACAAGGCCTTGACAAAATCTTATTTGTAGTCTTGGCACAAGGCCTTGGCTATGTGGTTATGATAGCCTTACATTATGCATTCCACCATTATGAAAGTGGTTATTGATATTGCATGTGATTATTAGATTAGTAGAATACCCTGTGGATATTTAAATGGCATTATTTCATTTCATTTTTTCCATACTATGTTGAAGTTCATGTTTAAAAGGATTTTGTTTTAGTTATACATTGCCTTAAGTGTTTATTCTTATCTATGAAAGCTTCTGCTATATTGTTATCCTTACTGAGCATCTGAGCTCACCCCTTTCAATGTTTTATTTTTCCCAGGATTTTGAAGAAGTAAATTATGAATGGACTACAGGGATAGTATGAGTGTGGACTATGGAGACTATGTTGTTGTCGTTTTCATTTTAAGTTGTAATGTAAACTTTATTAATGCATCTAGTTATTCCAAGGCTACTAAACTAATCGGTCTTTCGAGACTTGATCTTTCTTGTGATCATGCCAATGTT
This sequence comes from Viscum album, assembly GCA_963277665.1. Classification (NCBI taxonomy): domain Eukaryota; kingdom Viridiplantae; phylum Streptophyta; class Magnoliopsida; order Santalales; family Viscaceae; genus Viscum; species Viscum album. Next base: position 1,195,756,373 of record OY728121.1, on the reverse strand, counting down.
ATCTAATAATGCACTTACTCTTGGTATCTAGGGTCAAGGTATTACAGTTGGTATCAGAGGAAGTTTAGTACAAACCTTGGAATCTAGATTTAGATAAACTCTGATTAGAGCACGTAGACCTAAGATGAACATTGAGGATTAGTATATAAGAACTTCCTATAATATTGGTATTGTAGAGATTTTATGAGTTTTTCAAGCAATACATCCCTATCTGGATACGAGCAGGTAGAGGAGGCTATGGAACAAATGTACCTAGGGTTAAAACCCAAAAACACTGCTTTAAGCTAGACTCGAACAGGAACTGGTGCACGAAAACGGGCCTTGCTGCACTCTTGGTTACGACACTCCCCGGGGATATGCTTAGGATAATTTACATTTTCTTTACTAACCGATTTGAAGTATTAAATATATAAGATGAGAGTAAATGACCTTGGTTAGTTCGAATGTGTTTCAAATTGAGAATATGGTGACATGTTAATATATAAATGATCTTATGACTACTGTTACTCACAGAATGATTTCTGGTTTTAGTCAATACCTGGATTCCAAGGAACTCATAGTGACTTTTTGAATGATGTACAAGGTGGGAACAGTGGTGGAAATGTGAAACAAAATAGAATGTTGATAGGTGTAAAAGATATCGTCTTTATGACAAATCAATTTTCCAAAAATATGATCAACAATATATATATATTAACCAATTCCCGGACTCAACAAAGAAGAGAAAGGTGATGAATGATAAGATCTCCAGCAGTGGAGACCATGGAGAAAGAAATCCTCAATTTCCATCATGCATGAAATGTGGAAGGAGACACCCTGGAAAGTGTCTCAATGGGACAAAGAAATGCTTTACGTGTGGGAAGGAAGGACATAAAGTGAATAATTGCCAAAGAAAAATGAACAGTACTATGGAAGAAGATAAAAATGGTCCCAAGTGTCCATTTAAAGTCATTTGCCGTAAATGTCGTGGACCTGGCCATTACCCGAGTGAATTCCCTATTCTATAGGATATTTTCTTGGTCAAAGAAGAAGCTTTGTGGAAATAAATGATTTGAGAAATGTTTAAAAAGTATTAGTGCTCCTTGTTGATGGGTTTACTTTGGAATAATTTTCTCTTGTATTTTTAACACTGCAGTTTTCCATGTGAGAATGATATTTGTGGAAGAATTATCTTTTCTCTTGTGAATATAGTTATAAATAACCATTTGGTTTTATATGATCATTGGGTTTGAGGAAATTATAGGTTATTATAATTTAGGATGAAAATGCAAGGTATGAGATAAGATTTGTGGTTAAATTATGTTATGGTTATTTTGAGGAATTTATCTCATTTTAGTAATGTTATAAAATATAGCTTTTGAAAAAGGACAACACACAGACCATGTGACAACCCATTGTGTTGGACAAAGCTGTGGGAATCGAACCCACAACCAAAGTGTGATTGAGATTTATCGCCTACCACTGGACTACGTGAAGTCCCTGGTTAGTGTGACTATTATTTTTAGTTAAATGATTTTATTGATCATTAATAATTTGATTTGGGATCTTATGTCTTATCAAATGAATACCCCTAGTATAGGAAAATGATTTGGTATTTATGTGATAAATGTTATTTTGGAAGTTGTTCACTTTGTTGTATGGAAAATAGAATAGTATGGGATTTCATTTGAGGAGTAACGGTGGATTTTTATCTATGTTTTTATTATGAATTTATAGTGATTTGGGTTGTTTATGGATATTATTAGGTTAATTACTTTTAAGTATGTGACTTTAAGAGTAATTAATGTCATTTGGAGATACAATTTAACATGGCAGACTACATTCTTATAAGTTTGGAGTTTCAATATTAGTTTGGATTATAATGAAGGATTTTAAGGGCAATTGATTATTGAATGGTATTTATTTAACTTTGGGGTATTGATGGTTTAATTTTAGAAATTAAGATTAGTGTTTTTTTTCTCTAATGGAATATCCATTTGGGGGGTCATCAGATATTATACTAAACATTTTGTTTTTGATTAATCTCTAAAGACAAGGTAAATATATAGTTTATCCTACATGGATCATGTATTTCTATAGAAGTTTATTCCAGCTCTTCCATTGTGACCATGTCTTCTTGAATACTCTTTGTTCAAAAAAATTGATTTAGTGGTAAAAAGTTATTAAATAATGAAACTCTACTTAAAAATTAAGTATATCTCTTTATGTTCTTAGTCAATATCATAAATGAATTCCTCGTCCTTATGTAATGTAACTTAAAACAAAAAAATGCTGTCCGTTTAATTTTCCTACTAGGAGACTAAGGACCGTTTGTCCCAACACAAGTTTGTGATTTTCTTATTGCTAACTTTCTCCTAATCATGTTTTCTATCCCTCTCCATTAGAACTTGACACTTAGTTTATCATCTATATCCATGTTTTCCTACATGGAATCCTAGTATGGGTTATCTTGGGTGACCTTTATACTTCTCTTCCTTTCTTTTAAAGTGATAGTTTTATTGACTCTTTTTCCGATGTGGGACTTTCCATTATATTATCAAGCCCAATTTTAAAAAAAATTGCGAGGATACAATTTATTGAAGGAGGGGAGAATGTAACACCCCATGCTTCCACAGTACGTTTCCCTTTGAATAATGCAATGACGTGCATTGTACGCAACTTCGAGATTCTAACACACCACAACGAATCAAACTAGCTGTTATGAATAGTAATACCTACTTTTTGAAATTTTATAAATTTTATCTTTATAAATGGAATTCAGTTTTTGGATTTGTAATATCAAAATTAGCTTAGGGTGAAATTTTGGTACTTTTCGGATAACTTTCATATTTTGATGAATAGTGAAAATTACTAAATTTTAATTAAAAACAACTTTTTTAATCGAAATAATTAATTGTGATAAATTATTAATTTTAGTGGTTTTAAAGTATATTTAGATTATATTTTTACCATTTAATACAATTTTGGTCATTGGATGAGATTACACATTTAAACCAGACATAAACAAGTGTCAATCTTTTGATAGTTATTATCTCTTAAAAACACGCTATTTGTTTTGACGATGGGAATTAATTTTTAAATTAATTAATGCAACTGATATGTTTTGAATTTGGTAAAATAGACATCATTTTTGAATTCATAATATCAAATATATCTTAGGCCTATTTTTTGGTATTTTTCTGGAAACTTTCATTTTTTGATGAATAGTGAAACCACCAAGTGGTAGTTAAAAAACTGATTTTTTCATAAAACATAATTTTACCGCTTCTGTGAGTAGAATTTTGAAAATCCGAGAGACACGGTTAATATCAAGGATTAAAATGTGGTTCATTGAGATGAAAATAATTTTTTTGTGAACAATAACGTTTTTACTTTTATTTACCACAGTTAAAAGTAAATAGGGTAATTAATGGTAAAAATGATATTAATATTACCCTAACACATGTCCTAATTCTATTGGACAAGTGTATCTCTACCAAAAACAACCTTAGGAGTAAAATATTATCATTTAGGTCCACTTGGATTAGATTAGTACATTTATTATTATTTAATTCAAAGAAGAGTTAAAAGAGTTAAAATCAAAGTTTATTTACTAAAACATTTTAAATATTGGGTTATACATAAGGTAAATTCGATTGTAAATATTAATTAGAAAGATAAAGATATTTACTACATATTTATATTTTATTTATAATTTTTAGACATTAAATAATTTAATTTATTTATGACACAATGATGATGTAGTAATTACCAAAAAAGTGAAAAATTAAACTAATTGATATTATAAATACACAAATAAATATAATTGGAGACTTTTATTGAATTAAAATAATTTTATAGGTTAATATGACATATTAGGATTGATGTAATCGACTTTTTTAGAAGTAATAATTCTGTTATGAGTTTCACAAAAATCAATTATGGAATAGTGTCAAAATTGACATAAAAGAGTTTTTAAAACAAATATTATATTATTAATTAATATTCAATTCCTAAAAATCTAAGGTTCTGCCAAGAGACATATATAATGATAGGTGTATAATTAATGGACCACTTGGGGGTCTCTTGTATGTATATAGTATGTTTATTAACCATATAATATAAAAATACAAAGATACATTGTAAAAGTGAAACTAATTAACTAAGAGTTAATACTTAAAGATAAGGTTAATATAGTGACCCAAACCTGTCTAAATTCCATTGTCTGAGTGGTTTTCGACCTATCCCCAACTTAAATTTTAAATAATCCACTTTGAAGCCATTAGAAACCGAATATGAATTTATTATAAAATAATATTTCTAGCTTTTCCAAAGGTACCCCTCACCCCTCTAATAAAAGGGAACTCCCCCTTCTCATTACATCACACGATAAAAGCATTTTGGTTCGGCCAAACCCTGACAAAATAATCTCTCAACTTCCCTCAATACAACCTAGGGGCCTTAGTTTGATCGTAAATCCAACCTAAGGAGCCCTTTTGATCAAATCAAAAGGAAGAACCCGAAGAAGAAGTAATGTTTTTATCAACCTTTTGAAATTCTTTTCTTCTTCAACTTCTTCTTTCTTTTTATCCAATTCTAAAATAATTAATCCAGTATATCCAATATACTATAATATTATTATAAATATGTTACAACCATATTCAGTATTCTATCCATCCTTTGAACGGCATGTCACCATACGTGCGTACGTACGGCTTACCGTCTCCACGTCGTGGTGTAATTGTCATTCAATAAATTATTATTTGGATGGGTATACTAATGATGTTTAATTCATATAAATAATAAATATAAACTGATAACTATTATTTATATATGATATACCATCCAATTATATATTATTTTAACATCAAAATAATGATATTGTCGCTCGTGCGTACGTACGGACTACCGTCTCCACGAAAGCGATGAGATTCATTCTCCATCGTATCCATTCATGTATAATTAACATTTGATTATTTAAAAATAATATTTAAGGACTTGATATAATTCTGTATATGAATAAGATACAACCTATCCATAATAAACACGGCTTGTGTAACAAAGAATATAAAGGAAAACGAGTAAATTAACACCCAAAATGACGATAATACTAAGATAGTATTAACAAATCAATGTTAAAAGATCATATATGATATCATATTAATGTAAGTTATTCTTGTATAATTCAATAACAATTATTTCTCCATTATACAAGAGGTTAAACTACCGTCAACCAAGGAAAAAGTACAAAGTAAGGGGTTTTTTATCTCACTTTTAATTCAGTGAGATTTCCATTGTTCCCCACTTATTTATTGCATGTGGTGTGGGCACTGCCCATGATTGTATTAATTGTGTAATATAATTTAATTTATGGGTATTTACATCATCATTTTATGATACTTTTTTCATGGGTTCATGTTTCATAAGTTATCAAATCGATAAGGGAATTTGAAATTTCAATTTCCACTCATTCGACTTTACAGATACTTCATTGATTATTTTACTCCAAGATTATGTGTGGAATCACTATTAATTTTATTATGTCATAATTTACACTACCCTTTATGTGGATATACTTTTTATACACATAATCACTCCATTCATAAATTCTCAAGTCATCGGTATGAACTTGATAAGAGTAATTTTTACTCAATCTCGATTAGTTGAGATAAACATCCAATTCATTGGTGTTGTTTTTACTAGAATATGTGTGAATGTCCTTTGATTGTTTTACACTGAATATCCAATCATATTTAGTGTATTTATATTTTTCACACATAATTATGTCGTTGATTTATCCTTAACCTAAGGATATGGCCTTTATGAGATATTTCATCTCAATTTACATTCCATTGAGACTTCTTTGTTGTTATACACCAAATCACTTTTATGTGGTGTATATAATGTACTTTGAAATAGTATATAATGAATCCATTTATTCTCATGATATTACAATGTTTTAATTACCTCAATTATTTTTATTCAAGTGTCTCTCTTTTGGTTAGAATCTCTAACTAAAATACCATTTTTAAATGTTTTAAAGACTTATTCTTCTAAATCTTGCTCATTAATGTCCATGTTTTAAAAATTGATTTAAGGATTTATTTATATGGACATTAAAGTTTTAAAATTAATACTACTTTTAGAAGTTTCAAAGTGGTATGGGACACTTTGATTCAAAAATCTATTTTTAAACGGCTTGTTGACAAATAGTGTGTCTTTTAAATGATTTCATGAAGAAGGGGGATATTTCTCTCAAATAGTGTTGATGATTATTTTAATCTATGTCAATATCCTTCATTATTCTCGATTGAGGTTAATATGATACAATACAATCTTCGATATTGTTTCGAATGAGTTATGTTTGACTTTAGATGTGCTATTTTTATACTATTCATGGTTTGTGGATAAAGTATTAACATTTCATATTCTAGTTTTAATATGAATGTTTATGTTATGTTTAAAACTTTTCATATGAGGAATTCATTGGACTTAGTAAGTGATGGATGGAGCCCGGTATAGCTCCTCAATGCATCGGTAGGTCTCATGAGACAAACTAGTGTCTTGGCACAAGGCCTTGACAAAATCTTATTTGTTGTCTTAGCACAAGGCCTTGTCTTTGTGGTTATGATAGTCTGGCATTATGCATTCCACCATTATGAAAGTGGTTATTGATATTGCATGTGATTTTTGGATTAGCAGAATATCCATGTGAATATGTAAATGGCATTATTTCATTTCATTTTTTCCATACTATGTTGAAGTTCAAGTTTAAAAGGCTTTTGTTTTAGTTATACATTACCATAAGTGTTTATGCTTATCTATGAAAGCTTTTGCTATGTTGTTATCATTACTGAGAATCTGAGCTCACCCCTTTCAATGTTTTATTTTTTCCTAGGATTGGGATGAAGTAAATTATGAATGACCTGTAGGGATAGTATGAGTGTGGACTATGGAGACTATGTTGTTGTAGTTTACATTTTATGATGTAATGTAAATTTCTTAATGTATCTAGTTATTCCAAGGCTACTAAACTAATCGGTCTTTCGAGACTGGATCTTTCTTGTGATCATGCCAATGTTATGTAATAATGCACTGACTCTGGGTATCTAGGGTCGGGGTGTTACAATTAACATTATTTTACTCTCCTTTTCCCCTAGATATCCCTGACACTTATTACACTCATTATCCCTTCCTTCGTGAAATTTCTCCCCCATTCTTGATCTAAATTGGACATCATTGGATGCATTAGAATCCCCAATATAAGCCTTCAACTTCGTTATTCTTCTTATTTTTGTTCTACTTCCTATAAATCACGGTTTTAATAGTTAGGGTTTTTATTCACGATTCCAAAAAAGCATAGTGGAATGAGATATCATTGACGGGGTTTTTTCTCTACCTAGAATGTGGATATCTCAAAAGTCCATCTTCACTTCACTCTGTTTCGGTTCATTTAGTTATGTTGCCATGGTGAATATTCAAATTATTTAAAGACTAAATTAAATTAATTAAATAAATGTTTTTATGTAGATAGTTAAACATTTTAATGGGGTGGTGTTAGGGACACCATATATACCTTTTTCACACATTTTCATAGAATTATATCAGGTGATGAGTGTCCTATGAGTTTTCCCCTATTATGCATTTTTAACTTTTATTTTTTATTAATTTTTTAATGTTGAAATTGATGTTTTCCCTATGAGTGAACTATCCAATGTTAGGTATGACATTAGAATCTAGTGAGGTTGACTTATAAATCAAAAAACATGGACATAGATACAAATATATTTTTATAAATGGATTAAAATATTTCTATAGGTAGGTGGTTTCTCATACCTACCCATTTTTACTTATTCATTTTTATAATAATATGTGTATTATCAGGCTTTCTGCTGAGGGTGATTCCCCCTATTTACATTTTCAGTGACATTTGAATTTATAAAAAAATTAATTAAATATCGCAAATGCCAAGGGTCACCAAGAACCTCTATATAGTAGATTCATGCATTGACCTGATACTAGTGGCTAATTGAAGATCCTAAGAGGGATTCCTCTACATATGTTATAACATAGGGGTTCCTATATGGTATGTCTCCATTTACATACTCCTTTATAGGACTCTATGAGGGTCTATTATTCTATATTTTTTACTTATAGGATCATAAGAGGGATACCTTATTTATATACCATAGAGATCGCATATAGGATGCCTCCCTTGAGTACTAACATTGGGGACCCCGTGGGTGCTCGATGTTTGACCAACACAATATGAGTGTGTCATTGTTTTAGGAATAGATGGAAATGGGTGTCACCTTATAACTCATAGCAAACCTGTGAGATGATGGACTATGAAGGTTGAGGTGGTTTAGGCAATAGTATAACCTCAATCTTTTATTTATGATTCGCAAGGTTAATATTAATATATATTTATTGATTTTAGACATACTACCTAGAACTCAGCTTATGAGGATAACATGATGAGATGATAATAATTGGGGATTCCTGGATCTACTTCCTAGGATCTGGCTTCCGTGAACTTTTTTATTGGTGATGCCCAGAGGTAATACCTAGGATCCGGACTTCAATGCTTATTATTTAAATATTAATTTTTAGGGATTCCAATATTTTCTTCCATGGATCCCATGTTGATCCTACATGTTATATTTTCATTCAGAGAATTTGATCTGGATGTTGACTATGATGTTTCACATCATTATTATATTTTTGAACGTGAAATTTCACAAACAATTATTTGGATTTTAATCATAGAGTTTCACATAATTATTATGTTGTTGGACACGAAAATTCATTCCCCTTTATTTTTATGTTGGAAAAGGTGTTTCACATCATTATTGGTATTTTGTACATGATGTTTCATGCCGCTTGTTTGTGTTGTTGGTAATGATATCCAAAAAGATTTTTTTGGATTAAGAGACATGATTTTTTTTATCACCAAATGAATAAAGGGCTAATTCCCTTATTTAAAACCAATGAATCTTATGATTATGCATAGAGACCATTGTTATACACCTTGGGTCCAAGTTTGTACTACATATCTATAAATACCTTTTTATATTTCTATACATGTATAGTGTATATATATATACATACATATAATAATTATTACTTGTCTTAAATCATGAGAAAAACAAACAAATCATCACATTTGAGAATCACTACTATACATATCTCCAAGAAGAAACCCCAAGAAGAATCTATCTACAAGAAGTAGCATATCATCAATATCCCTTTCCCATTTATAATATTATCATCTTAATCATCTCTTTACACCCTCTACAACACATATTGACAGGTTCATGTCATCATGGTATACTTATTAATTTATTAAAAATATAACTATAATTTCACTATTGAGATATTTATGATAATAAAAAAATTATATCACAACCAATACAGATGAAAAAATTAAATATACTAAGTCTAGTTGAAGATAATAAAAAAAAATTTAAAACATTTTTAGGTAATGGGTAGATTCCCCAAATATTGATTAATGAGAAAAATATCCGTAACATCCCACTCTAACTCATTTTATTGAGAGGAGAAATAAATAACACTTTCCTTAAGTAACATTATCAAGGTAGAAAAGGATTAAAATAAATACCAAGGTCTTAGGAAACAATTTGGGTATTATTTTCCCTGTAAAGATAAAACAACATGACAAGAAAGAAAATAAATATGCTTACCACTATATGATCAATGTTTACCAATAATAAAACCTAGAAAAAACCAATCAAAAGAAACAATATAAGAGTGAAAACAAAACATTGAATATAAAAAGTCAAAACCAAAATAATATAAAATTAAAAGACTCCAAGAGTCATAATCCCATGTACTCCCTAGATATCTCCCATCTCCAACTCAACCTACCATTTCTAGGGTATCAATATGAATTAATAGATAAATATGATACCATTACCTACCATTTATACTAGTATATGACATTGGAAAATTAACCAATGTGAGCAAGAAGGTGGTGAGTATAAACATAGTAGTAATTCCCTCAATACTTACCCACACTCACCACTAGGAAGGAAAAATTTATCAAATTTTATATAAAACATTTAGAAAAGTAATAAAATTGGTTATTTAAAAACATGTGAGAAAAACCAAGTGATAAATACTATAAAAAAGCTTATTCCCATCCATTTACATTTGGAATAATAATTCACGGGTTCACACAGACACATCAATCCATATACATAGCTTAGTGTTTCCATCAAAAGTGGTAACTCATGACCACAATCAATCCATCCTTGATAATATAAATTCCTACCCAACTCATCCCCATTGAACACATGCTAAACCATTATGCCCATTTCCATACCAAAAAATTTTCACTGAACAATTATTCCTTCAAAGAATTTCATCAAACAACATTCATGTGTCTAAACCAATTAATAATTTTAAAATCATATTGAGGAGGGTTTTCCAAAAGCCTTCAAATTTTCCAAATTTAAAATACAAAAAAAAATTCTTCCTGAAATTACACAATAATACCATAGAAACACTAATAAAAACCATCTACAAAAACTAAGACTTCTAGTTCTATAATAGTATTCAGATAGAGAATCCACTTACATTGAATTAAATTTATTAAAAAAAGGCATTTAAGATGAAACTAATGATCTTGATTATTCTTTCTTATCCTCTAACAAAACCCTAGACAATATCATAATAACTCATCCAAATACATAGATCCAGGTATTCCAATACTATTCTATGGTTCTATTTAATAGAAACCAACTAGATCCAAGATGAGATAGAATAATGAGTCCCAAAACATTATTTCCACATTATCATTATAAATGATCCATTAAAAATATATTTCAGAGGTTGAATGTCATTGAAATTCTATTATGGGTGCCCTGGAAGTCAAGAGGAATGAAACAGATGTGTAAGAAGAATTACAACTACTCACTATAAAAAAACTAGCTGGTTCTGAAAGAATCATTGTAACAACCCCAAATTTTTGAATAATAATTGTTTCCTGAAATGGTTGTTATATTATATTTTTACGCAAAAAAACTATTTATCTTTATTAATAAAGTATTTATATTTTAATGTGACCATTGGGTTTGGACTGTTATATAACTATTGGTCAATATGACTGTTGTAAACTATACTCTTAACATTATCAATATTATCTATAAATAAAAATGATTATGGTTGATTAATATAGAATGTAGAGTCCATGTCCTCATCTAATCGAATATGTCCATACAAATCCCATTTTTTGAATCTTGGGAAGGAGGATGTGTCACTGCACTTCACTTTGGAAAAAGACCAAGATGAGCTACTTCATGTTAAGCTTGAAAAAAATAGCCTACCGGAGAAGTTGAAGTTAGTGGATGTTACCACTCTGGTGATGTTATTTGAGCTTCCCCGAGAGTTTATCACCATCACACACCATAAACTTAGTTCATATGTAGGTGTTATAAGGGGTAACGTGTTAAGGCCTTATTCACTTAAATTGCAATCCCTTTATTTTAATAAAAAATTAATTTTATCATTTCCATTTTTGGAATAGTTTTGATTAATAAAACATATGTTTAATTGAGAAAAATTTAATAAATTGATTTTACAGGTAAAAAATTGTAATTTTCATACTTTTATTATTATTAAAGAATTATTATGGTAAAATAAACATTATTTTTGGAATTTTAAATGTCAAAATTATACTATGATGAATTTTTAGTATTTTTCCAAGAATTTTAATACTTTTGATGATTATTGGAAAATACAATTCTTTTCATTTAAATAATTATTCTACTTTAAATAATTAACTCTGTGAAAACATTTTCTAAAAATGGACATACACGGTTGCATTTATTAGGATATTTAGAGTCTCATAATATCATCTTAATTTTTTTGGGAAACAGTAACTTGACCCTTTGGAATTGTAATATTACCCTAATAAGTAGTAATATGAACAATGGAATAGTAACTTCACCTAAGGATGCTTAGATATAATTTAGTCATCTTAAATGGTAATGTGATATAATTATATCATATTATAAGTAAATAAATGTTAATGAAATTATTAGTTATGTATTATTATTTTTCCCAATAAATATTTTTTTCATAAAATTTAAATTTAATATAATTATAAAATAATTTTCTAAAAATGGGGTTCATTTTTTAATTCAAAATGTTGATATTAGGATAGGTTTAATTTATGATCATTTTATAAAATACATTTTTTCAGTGAATAGTAAAAATAGAGTTTTGTGTTTTTCGTGTGTTTAATTACATCTTTAATGATATAATAAGTAATATAAAATTGTGGTAAACTTTTATGAATTAAAATATGATAATTGGTGTCCCAAGTGTCCAACACCATGGGAAAATACTATGGGAATGGCCATGGTTGTAAATAATACCACTACTGAGGTGTCCTAAAAAATTAATAAAAAACTCCATCACTTTTTCTGTAAATACCCATCCATTCCTTCAATTACATTCATTCCAAATCCATGAACAAATAATTCATGATAGTGTTATCTCCCAAAGAGTCCTCCCAATGTGTCTTCAATCCCATATGGTCCTTATCATTGATTTTTAAGAGTCACTATTCAAGGTAAGGTAAATCTCAAACTTCTCTTTCCCTTTCAAGTTCAATTTTATGTGGTATGTCTTTAAATTCCCATAATATGTTATTATTTAAATTTTTTCCTAAACTGTTACTATATCAAGAGTATTTTATGAATTTGATACCCTTTCACCAACTCTTTTTTATTTTTTCTAGAATCATGTTTCATACCCGTTATGCTGCCAGATTTTTGTCTCAAAATTTCTCTCTTTTTATCATGAAATTATTTTCTTTTCTTTTGTGAAAACCCAAACCACTATATTATAAATGGGTATTTATATGGATGTAAAAATGTCCTATTTTAATTCTAGTATTAACATACAATATATCCAAATCCCTTTTCCGTGGGTTTAAAATGACAAGAGGGTCTTGTTTTTAAGCACTTTCTAAAACACCATAATTTTGATATAAAATCCCTTTTTTTATTCTCCAAAGGGTATTTATGAAACATTTTATTATGATATATGTGGTTATCATTAGTTAAGTAATATTAAGGGTGCACTCTAATAGTGATCCAATGTATTGGGTAAAGAATTTAATCTCTTGAGATAACAACTTTTACGATACCTTGGTGAATGACCTTGGTAATTTTTATGAAAACTCAGTGATAAAACATGGTGATATTCTTATGAATGAATAAATTAAATATTGTAGCCATATTTCCATGTTATTTATCATGTTATTTTTATTTTGATATTCCACTTTTTCCATTTCTTATGCCTTTATGTAATTCTTCATGTTATTATTGATATTCCTAAACATCACAAGTAAATTGTTTCACTTATTTTCCCTTATGGCACCTTCTACACATCCATTCCTTTGATTTATGTAACCAAGTAATGATATGAAATAAATATACATAGGATGAACCTTAACTATGATTTGATGTAGAATAGAATAATGTTTTATCTTTTCAGGTATTAGGTACCTTTTTCTCCGGGACACTAAACATTAAAAGATCATCTGTTTGTAAAATGTAATGAAAATTTTTGTAATAAAAATGTGGGATTCCATATTCAGGAAGAAAATTGGGAAATAACATTGTGAATTTTTTTAGGCGTCCCATACACTAAACACATGATTCATTTTTTCATTTTTCTGGAATAAATAATATTAATATGTAAATTATATTTTTGTCATAAATCATCTCATCCAAACACTTGAAAAAACATATTCATTACATGAACAAATTATGTCCTTCACCCTTGTAAATTCAAATCATAAAATTGATATTTGTGATGTGAATTTTAAATATATAAAATTATAGTGGATATAGTATATTCACTTTTCTATTTTAGCCTCTCAATGATTCTATGAAATTTAACCAATAACATCAAATGAAAATGGAAAAGTCTAAAAAATGGCATTCCCCAAATTGGGGTGTTACATTATCACAACCATTGGTATTTCCATCCCTATAAAGTATAAAACTAACATTTCCTTAGAAGATATGTCTTGAACCATACCCTGAGGCTTGTTTTGTGACTACCCCAAGCCCGCCTTCCATAGCCCTTGGGCTGGGGTTGTAACGGCACGGGCCCCGGGGGACGGGTCATGAAAAATTGGTATCAGAGGAGTCGGTTCTACCGATGAACATGGACTCTATTATTTTAATTGGTAATAGGGTTAAGTGTTATGAGTGTGGTTTTCAGTTTGGGGAATCATTTTATGGTGTGGCAGCTGATGAATCCATACACTAGGACACTGAATTTTGATTTCCGACTTAGTGCACAAAAGCACTGATTGTGTGTGTGTGTTTTTGAAATGATTCATTTTCGATCTCTTTGAGTTTTCTCACCAGGTATATCTTATTGACCATGGAACACCTATTTCTTTTCAAGATGTATCTCGGTAGATATCTATCTAGGGTTCTAGGATGTGTATGTGATTACAGTCCACCAAGCGACGAGGCTTTAGTGAAGGGCCCCCTTTCGATAGTTGTACCATCGGGTGGTGTACCGGCAGCACCACTACCCATTTAGTAGCTAATGCCACTAGCCCCAGTAGTAGAGGGTGCACGCTGATTGAGCATGTTCCATTAGTTCCAGTTCCATATGACACCAAGGTTCTGGGGTGATATGGATCCACATGCAACTGAGGACTAGCTATAGGTTGTAGTTAGAGTTATCCGACCTGTTGTGACACTTAGTGATCTCATGGTCATCCATGCAGCCAGCCTTCTTCAGTCAGTAGTGGAGAGATGGTGGAGTTTGATGCTCTAGGTTCATAATGAGGTGAATCTCATCTCGGTGGACTTTAAGAGCCTTTTTAGGGCAGATTTTGTCCCATGTACCTTATGCTCAGTGCGTATATAGAAGCTTCACCACTTGCAGCAGGGTAGCTTGTCCATGGCTCAGTATTCAAAAAGGTTCACCGACCACTGGTGTTGCTCCACTGACATAGTTTAGGACCCCTTCTTTAGGGCCTGGTCATTTGAGCAGGGGCTCAGACGGGAGATCTGAGATTCGATGGTATCTCTCAGTATCCCGACATATGCTGGGTGTTAGAGCTATCACTCTTGGTGGGGAGCTTCCTGGCTGAGCAGTCACCGGCAGTGAGACCCACAACTAGACGTCATGTAGCAGATTCATCTGCAGCTGGTAGAATATAGATGACACAGAGGTATAAGAGGACTATACCTATAGGTGTATGAGCTCAGGATATAGGGTCGGTTGTGCGCGGCTCTCGAGATAGAGCAGGATAGGTGAGGAGCATGGAATGTAATTTGTGTGGCAGGCATGGTCACATGGCTCACGACTGCCCGACCCATAGTATGGATGACTAGTAGAAATATGAATGACCACCTAGGGAGAGGCGAAGATTCCATTGAGGAAGTACACAGGTAGTAGGTGAACATGGCAGAGGAGCTGGTCGTGCAGTTGGCGACGGGCGGCGATTCGAGGTTCTACCGATGCAACCTCTAGGTGGTCCACCACGACCACAGGGAGCATGTGGATAGGGACATGCTCAGCTCTAGAAAGCTGAGGCCTATGACCATGGATCTCCGAAGATGATTTGAGGTACAATCTGTGTCTACTCTACCTTGGTTTTAGCACTTATAGACATAAGTTCCAGTCATTATTTTATTGCCACGACCCTCGTTTGGATCTCGAAGATTTTGGTGGAGTTGTTCTATTGATACTTACAGGTAGAGACTCTAATGAGATAGGATTCAACGATTAGACACTGGTGTCGGTAGCGTGAGCTTACTCTAGGAGGTGAGAGCTTTGGCTGGGATCTCCTAGAAGTAGTGTTGAAGCCTTACGACTTTATCCTGGGTATGGTCTAGTTATCCATAGTTCATGCTTAGATTGACTGTATTAGGCACAAAGTGTTGTGTGTCTACATGTATGGGACAAGGTTTTCTTCACTGGCAAGAACGAAACCTTTTCAGCATAGGATGGACTTACCCAGAGGAGGGTGAAGCCAATCACACATCAGAAGTCTAGCCTTAACCTCAGAGTGGTTGATGTTGAGAGTCTGAGATATCCTGTAGTGGTGGACAAGTATGATGATGTTTTCACTGATGATGTTCTAGGTCTACCTCCTCCCAGAGAGGTGGACTTTCATACCGTTCTATACCCTAGGATGGAAATGATATCTACACCAGCATATCGGATGGCTCCCACGGAGCATCAAGAGCTACAAGTATAGCTGGAAAACATGCAGGGGAAGGGGTTCATTAGGCCCATTTTTCTCCTTAGTCATCCCTGATTTTGTTCGCCAAGAAGGCGGACAGGATTTTTAGACTCTGTGTGGACTATCTGCACCAGAACTAAGTGATCGTGAATAAAAAGTACACACTACCAAGGATTGATGATATTTTTGATCATTTGAAGGGAGGATGGTGGTTTTTGAAGATAGACCATAGATCAAGCTATCACCGGCTCAGGGTACAAGATGAGGATGTGCAGAAGAGGTCCTTCAGATGTTGGTTTGGCCACAATGAGTTTTTGGTAATTCCATTCGGCATGACCAATGCCCCTATAGTGTTCATGGGACTCTTTAACAGGATCTTAGAGCCATTCCTTGATTTCTTTGTGGTAGACATCATCGAAGTCATCCAGGTATAGTCAACTATAGAAGTGGATCAGCCTATCATCTACAGATAGTTCTGGACATACTTTGAGAGAACCAGCATTATGTTAAGCTCACGAAGTGCCAGTTCTGGATTCGAGAGGTTCACTTCTGGGGACACGTCATCTCTGAGGCTGAAGTTGCGGGGGATCCAGCAAGGATTGGGGCTGTGATTTCTTGGGATCCACACAGGATTGTGATGGAGGTGCAGTGTTTTCTAGGTCTGGCTGATTACTACTTGAGGTTTTTTCCTTACTTTTCTAGTATTGCAGCACCCTTATCAGCATTGATGAAGAATGAGAAACCCTTCGTGTGGTCGGAGAGATGCTAGTGAAGTTACAAGGAGCTGAGGTAGAGACTAACGAGTTCCCCCATCTTGAGGCTACCGTAGGAGGGAGTTGGGTACTTAGTCTAATGCGACACATCATGGAAAGGGCTCGGATGTGTCCTGATGCAGGAGCGATTAGTGATCGCGTATGTTTCTCGATAGTTGAGACAACATGAGATGAACTACACTACCCATGAGTTGTCGTTAACAGTAGTGGTCTTCTCCTTTATAATGTGGAAACATTACTTGATGGGAGAACATTTTACAGTCTACTCTGATCAGAAGAGTCTCAGGTATATCTTTTCTTAGAAAGACCTAAACCTGAGATAGTGGCGTTGGCTTGAGTTCCTCCCTGACTATGACTTCGAGATAGTCTGTACTCCTCATAAAGGGAACGTAGTAGTAGATGCACTCATCAGGAGATCTGGTATATAGTTTCCGAGTGAGGCGACAGAGTATCTAGCTGCTTTATGGATATCCTACGTGGATCGAGACAGAGCAGCTTATCTTCAGTCTCTGAGAGTAACTCCCCCACTCCTTCAGCGAGTTAGGAAGGCACAACTTTGGGACATTGACTATGAGGCTCTATGTGTTCAGATATCCATAGGACATGCACCAAATTGATTTTCTAAAGTTGGGGAGCATGTCATCCTCTTCAGAGGACATATTATGCTTTTGATGGCACTACAGGATGATGTGTTGAGGGAGTTCCATACATCCCCTCTAGAGGTATATCCAGGAGTAGCGAAGATGTACCAGGACATCCGACGATAGCAC
The DNA here is from genome assembly GCA_963277665.1 of Viscum album. Taxonomy (NCBI): domain Eukaryota; kingdom Viridiplantae; phylum Streptophyta; class Magnoliopsida; order Santalales; family Viscaceae; genus Viscum; species Viscum album. The sequence goes on along the minus strand of OY728121.1, from coordinate 1,195,738,602 downwards.
AAGAAGTTGGGAATGAAGAAAGCAGTGGCAAAGTTTGTCTCATGGTGCCCCACTTATCAGCAATTGAAGGCAGAGCATCAGGTTCCAATGGGTTTAGCTCAGCCACATAAGCTGCCACAGTGGAAGTGGGATGGAATTTCCATGGACTTCAAGACAAGACCTTCATGCAAGTACAAGGGATATGATTCCATCTGGGTGATCGTTGACCGACTCACCAAGTCAGCCCACTTTCTACCTATCAGAGAGCAAGGATAAATAGAGAGCTTTGGACGCCTCTACATATAGGAGATTTTATGGATTCCTAGAGTGCCCTAAAAAATTTCCTCTAATTATGATGCACGTTTTACATCTCGGCTATGGAAGGTGTTGCAGGAGGCATTCGAGACTCAGCTTCGAATGAGCACTACCATTCATATTTAGACGGATGGTCAAACAGAGTGAACCATTCAGACTCTTGAGGAAATGATGTATTCTTGCATCCTTCATTTTGGCCATAGCTTGGAGGATCACGTGCCCTTGGTGATGTTTTTATACAACAACAGTTATCACTCCACTATCGATATGGCACCATTCAAGGAATTGTATGGTCAACCTTGCAGATCACCTCTGTGCTAGAATGACCAAGGAGAGTCAGCACTCATGGGATCGGAGATGGTACGGGCTACCACGAAGAAGGTGCAGATCATTCAGGAGTAGATGAAGACTACACAGAGTAGGAATAAGTCTTACGCTGATAGGAGACAAAGACCTCTAGAGTCCAAGGATGGTGACCATGTCTTTCTCTGGGTCTCACCTCGGTGAGGTTTCTGGAGATTTGGCTGGGACATAAAGTTATCTTCAAGGATTATAGGACCCTTTCAGGTCATCAACAGAGTTGGCGAGGTGGCATACAACCTATCCCTTCTCACTCAATTGCACTAGGTGCATGATGTTTTCCACATATCCCAAATGAGTAGGTACGTGCATGATACTTCGCACATCATTAACTAGGGAGAGTTGGACATCGAGGATGGAGCGACGTTTTATGAGGTTCCAGTAGAGATTGAGGATTGACAGTATGGAGTTTTTCATGGTTGATCGATACCTCTAGTGCACATACGTTGGCAGTACGAGAACCTCCTGAAGAGCACATGTGAGTGGGAGGCTCAGATTCATTCTTAGTACCCCCACTTGTTTCCATTGTTTGTATTGTGGCATTCGAGGATGAAAATCCCTGAGGTGGGTAGAATGTAAAGACCCAGATTTTTACATTTAATTTTTTTATTATATGGAAATATAAAGAGTTAGGGAAATTTGACGGAATGTGATTCTGAGGCCCGAAGTGGCCGGAATGAATTTCTAAACTTTCTTTAAGTACATTCAGTTAACATGTGAGCAGGAATTTGTATCTTTTGAACTAGTGCACTGAATTAAAATCTGAGGACACCGTTGAACTCTCATCGCTGATATTTGCTTAAGGGAGACTTCAGCTCAACCAAAGTATGTCGAGGGTGGAAGTTGTATTTTCAGTTTTTTGTGGGAGAATTGAAAAATAAAATAAATAAATATATATTTTCCTTTTCTCTTGAAACCCCTCTTTGGAATTTCGGTGGTGGGGACCACTCAAGGAGGTTGGGCATTTAGTTCCCTACATTAAATGGCCAGTTACAAGTGGTGTAACACATGGAAACCCCCATTAATGACTTCATTAAAATTTTAATTAATCAAGTTATTATACTTCATTAGAGAGGGGATTAGATACTCACATCTCATGCTTGGGAATTTTTGGAAAAATGGTTTAGTGGAGAACTCTTGGTGAAAGAATATAGTCCAACAAAGAACGAACCTCTGGATCAAGAATCAGGAACCGACACTCGATCTCGGATCAGAAGCGTGCTGCGGGAGCAACGAATGTCATCATCTACATCATATTCCTATTCATCCTCACGCCATCTCCAAAAAATGATCAAGGTAGGGAATATTCAATATTGTTCTTCATGATGAATAATTGTTTTCAATCTATGAACAACCTAATATTAATATAACAAGGAGGGTGTGGGCCAAACAAACATGTCCTGATCCCTCCGCCACTACATTGTTTGACGCGTTCTTCACGGGAGAAACTTATTGTTGGGCGGAACTCAACCTTGATAGGATATATGCAAAGACAACATACCAAGACACAAAACAATTCATTTTGATTGATGAATGGTCCACCAGACCTCACTCGCTAACCCTCAAAATTCCACTGGTGATCGGCGTCGGCAGGGTACAGGTGGCGGCCAGCAGTGATGGTGGCGAAGGCACAACCGCACAGCTGAAGGAGGCCATAACCCATCTTCCATGGTAGAAGAGGTTAGCGGTTGGTAGGCTGGTACTGCTAGAAGGGGAGCTAGTTGGAAGCCTGGTCGGCCGCATCATGCCAAGTAGGACTCGCTCTCTTGGGTCTCGTGTACCAGCAGGCGGCATAGTATGGCGCCTCCGGGTTGGCCAAAACCCCACTGTCCAACTAGACCATTTTGGAATTCTGGGGGGTGCCTCCCCTGGGTGGCTACTAGGGAGGGCCCTGTAATGGAGGACCACACCCATCCATGGGCCAAGCCATGCGGGCCGCACCCCGCTGGCCGGGCAACCCCCTTTGCGGTCTGGGCTGGACCTGAGCCCATCTGGACCTAGATACTTCCTTGGGACATTTCCTGAGAATCAGGAGTCTATTTGAAAAACCATCTATGGCACTAGAATCCTTGGATTGAGATGGTCTTGTTGGTTTAATCCACTTTCGTTTTGGATAAAGATGGAGTATTTCCATGTTGGATCAAACCCAAATCCAACCCGGCCCTCGAAACGGAAACGCTGATAACTTACAAACCGAGCGTCCAATTGATGCGTCATCTGTTGTGTTGGGACCCTTATGACATGAAATTATTTTTATATACTTCTTCATGGGACTTCATGGTTGTTGAAGTGAGACCTATGGATTGAGGAGAAAATCCTCCTATAATCAAGCATGCTTAGAATAAAAACCCTGTGGTTGGTTGTACATGAAGAGTCTTCAGATTCTGTGTGGGTCAGCATCTACCGATCATATGTGGGTCATATAAAGATCATGTGTGGATCATCCTCAGATCTTGTGTGGGTCATCTTTGGATCCTTTGGGGGTTAGAATCTACGGATCCTGTGTGGGTCATCATCAGATCCTATTTGGGTCATCTTTGATTTTTTGTGGGTCAACAGAAGAGCCTCTCAACGAAGTAAGATGATCTTTCAATATAGATTATCATCTATTCTTTTGTACTTATGTTATACCTGGTGTGAGATGAGTCTTTACCTTTTTAATACACTTCTGTGTGCTAATTCCTTCGTGGTATTCTTCTATGTTGTGTTACCTTTTTGGTACATACCTTCGTGGTGTTACCTTCATGGTATACTTTTCTTCGTGGAACAGTTCTTCTTTTGGATAAAGAGTTGGGCCTTGTGTTTCCTCCTGAATGAGATGGTTATACTTGATTACATAGGAATTTGTAGGGGAATATACCTAATTAGGGTTTATTGTTGGTTTCATTCTTTGTGATTATGGTTTTTCTTGTGCTTTATCCTTTGTGGATGAGGACAGACCTTCAGGGGTCTCGGGGTCCCTACAAAGTATTTTTATACTCACCCCTGCACAGGATACGCCCGCACCTTGCTATGTCTTGTATAGACGACAGAAAAAATTGATCGAGGCTGAGGGTGCAAAGACTATAGGATGCTCGGTGGTGGACCATTAGACGAGATGTACCATAGAGATGAACGTTTGAGAGTTGTACCCACACTTTAGGTGTATCCTTGGTGGGAATTCATAGGAGTTGTTTTCAGTTTTACTTGTACTTTCCAATTGGGCTTGTATTCCAGCCCCTCTACTTACTGTACTCACATTTTTTTACTATATAGTTTACCTTATGCTTGTATCTTGTTGTGTGCTTGGATTTCGTGAGTTTATAGGTTAAAATGCAATGCCTTCCCAGTTTTAGGGATTTTCCTTTTCGGTGCTAGTCACCAGCCCCAGGAATATGGAAGGCGGGCTTGGGGTAGTCATGGAATGGGCCCCGAGGGATGGGTCGTGACAAGATAATTGTTCATTGCTCTTTAATTTCCATTTCACACTCCCACATATCCTCTTGATTCCGACCTTACTGCAATAAAACCCATACTAAAATGATTTTTCCAACAAGATCTTCTCTTGCCTTTCTTAATATATACTATCACTATAATCAATGTAGAATCTATTTCAATATCATCATGTTCCCATCTGATCACATAGTTAAAATCGGGTTGGTACTTCTTCAATTGAGATACATGAAATTTATTAGGCACTGAACTAACCCTTGGTGGTAAATCCAACTGATAATCTACATCATCCACTCTTTAAATTATCTTGAAAGGGATAGTGTACTACGTATAAAAAATTCCATTCTTTACAAAATGATGATGCCATGATCTTGGTGAATTCTCATCAAAACATGATCAGCTACATCAATCAATAATAATCATATATGATTATCTTTATATGATTTCTGTTGAATCTGTGTCACCTCCATTCTCTTTCTAATCATTTGAATCTTCTCCATTATATCATCCACTAGGATAAGTTTGATAAGTAAAGTCTCACTTATTTATATACAAAAAATTTAGATATCAATAGAGATAACCATCTAATTCTTTGAAAGGATCCATATGTATCGAGGTCTAATAAATATAATCATATAAGAAACAAAAAATTGGTATATGATCCAACCATGAGCATCTAAAATCTATCACTCATTATCTTAGTGTTTCTTTTAATTTTTGTATCACCCATTATGATTATCCATACATTTGATGATGATAAGGTGTGATCAAGTTCCGTTTCATTTTGAGTGATTACTACAAGAATTTATAAAACCATGATGTAAACCTAGGATCCTGATCAAACACATTCCAATATGGAATTCCATGAATCATTACAACTTCTAAAATGTAGATTTTAGAAAAGTCTTACAATTTATATTATTCATGAATAAGGATGAAGTGTGCAGACTTCATGAGTTGATCCATGATTATCCATATGACTTCCTATTTCTTAACCATTATTGGAAGACCTATCAAAAAATCCGTAGTTATCTACTCCCATTTCCTAATAGGAATCGGTAAAACAGTCAAAATTCAAGCAGGTTGTTGGCGGTCAACCTTGACCTGCTAATAGGTGTGGCATATTGAAACAAACTATGTCGATTTTCTATTTGTATCATTCCACCAAAACTATGATCTCACTTCTATATACATCTTTAATTTACTAGGATGAAATACCCATTTTGAATGGTGGTGGGCATAAATAAGTTGTTCCTGATAAGACAAAGGTACCATGATCAGATATCTAAAACATAACACTAAACACCCATCAAGCTTTCATCCCTTAATGGTCTCCCCACCATTTAGTTTTTACCTCATAGTTATACATTCATGATAAGATGTTTGAGAAACTCTAACCTTCTCGACTAAATAAGAAACATGATAAATTGGAATGAAAACTATAACTTCCCCCTAGTTAGTACAATCTAGGTTCATTTCAGCTATAATGGAAATCAGCTTCCATTCATACAAATCCTATTTAGCTAACTAATTATATGAATTAATTCTCAATGCATATGCCATCAAATTCCATTTACCAATTGTATACATCAGTTATATGATAAACATATATAGATATTTCATCCATTATTGTTTCATTAAAAACAAATATATTTGTGAGAAAATGTGTTTCAAACTCTTATGATATGTAAACACCATTAATTTCACATCAATAAGATAATGATGCCAAGTCTTCAAATAATAAACTATAATATCCAATTATAAATTGTGTGTTTGTTAGTTCTTCTCATTGACCCATAACTATCATGATTCATAAGCAATAACATGATCTACCTTTATAAGAACACATTCCAACCCCGATCCTGATACATCACAATAAACTATATACCCTTGTCCTGACTTTGAAAATGCCATGATAGTTGATAACGTAAACCAAACCTTTATCTGTTGGAAATAATTCAATCACACATCATTATATTGGAAAGGAATACCATTACTTTTCAAATCATTCATTGGTGAGGCAAGACATTAAGAAACACAAATAAATCTTCAATAATATTCTATTAATCCAAGGAAATTTTATATCTCAATAATAGTAATTGGTGGTTTCTAAGAGATAAGAGCTTCTATTTTCATTGAATATATGGAAAATACTCTATAAAAAATGATGTGAGCAGTGAAATATAAATTTTATATCCATGAATAACACATTGAAATCTTTTCATAATGGTGATGCTTCCAGAAGATACTCTACATTATATCCATGTGTTACTCATGATCTTCTTTGGTCCTAGAATACACCAAATAATCATTAATGAACACCACTATAATGGAATCAAGATAACTTTAAAATATATGGTTCATCATTTTCATAAATGCCTCTAGTTCATTCTTTATAACAAAGGGAAAAACCATATATTCATAAAGAAAAAAATGTCTTATGAAAGATATTTTCATAATATCATCCTTTTAAAATCTTATTTGGTGATACACAGTTTGTAAATCAAACTTATAGAACCATGTTCCCCCCCCATCAATTTATAAAATAAATAATCAATACATGTAATAGGATATCTGTTATTTATCATATCTTGGTTGAGCAACTAATATTACACACATAGCATTATATTTCAATTAATTTTCTTCATATAAAGAATCGACGCTACCGAGGGAGACGTGCTTGGTTGGATAAACCATTTTATTTCAAAATATTTTAGTTTCACTTTCAATTCACAAAATTATATTAATTTTTATCCTATAACATGGAAGAGAAATTGAATTGGTGTTTTCAGGAGATCAATCATGTATTATAATTCACTTTTGGGTGGTACTCTTGAGAAATATTTTTTAAAACACAACAGGTAATTGGTCCCTGATGGTCAGAAAATATCTATTCTTGATTCCATCTACATATGCTAACATAACCAAAACCTAATGATAAGATATAGTCCCAAACATTGGTTAAAATGGTTCTTTTATTCTTTCATTCACATCCCAAACTTCTTTAATGATATGAATAACACCATTAGAGGATGTTAATGTGACATTCCTATCATAATACTTGATATGGGCCTTGAAAGATTTCAAACAATCCATCCCTAATATCATGCCATATATATCCAACTCAAGAACATAGAAACCATAAACCAACTCAACCCCATTGATAATTATAGCACATACTACACACATAAAATCTAGATACTCTCATTGTCCCATAGGTGTTTGAAATTTAAAAATAGAATGAATCATCTCAACAAGTAATCCCATATGAACAAGCACATGAGAAACAATTAAATAGCGGGATGCACTCATATCAAACATAGATTATATGAGGGTAGAATTCAAAAAATCATACATTACATTGTTAAAGGACCTAATTAATGATCCATGTTCATCGATTCAGAACCATATATCTTCTTACTAGCTCCGCATTAATCCTTTATTCCCTAATGAGATTTCACAACCTGAGGAGTTGTGGTGTTCCTGGAATCACGTATGATCATTCAGTCTGAGGTCCAGAATTATTCTGGTGAGATAGCCCCATCGAATTATAGGATGACTGAGAAATTTGAGATGGATCAACAAAAGAATATTTTAGAGCACTAAGAAAATAAGTTTGAAGATGTCATATCTAATTACAGTTGTAAAAAGTTCAATACGGTGTTGTAAAATCTTGCTTCATATGATAAGTAAAACCAAATTGAAAATAACAAATATTTATATTGGGTCCATAAATAAATTTAAATGATCACATAATTTAATTTTAATAAATTCCATGACCCATGAAGTAGGTGTCCCTATTCTTATTATTTTTAGTGTTTGAGTTCCCACCAATTCCTATAGTGATAAATAGACTTCCACTAGTTTAATTTCCAAAAATGTATCTTTTTGATATTGTATCTTTGTTCCCCTTTTCTATATAGTATGTATTACAAAGAATGGCTATTTTAGAGAGAATATTTGGTCGCAATCCATACTCAAAGATGAATTCTTTCATGGATGATTTAGCGGAGACATTAGGAGGAATGTTGACTACGTTCATAAAATTAGCTGAATACTGTATCATAGATAGATTCATTTGAATCAGGTGGAAAAATCTAGTTGTCCTTTTTATCCTAAATGTGTATGGATATAATTTTTTTTCGAACAATTCCTGAAAATCCTCCCACAATAGTTCATGTTCAAATTTATGTTGGACAATTAAATCTTGTTAATATTGTGTTAGATCCTCCAACATATACATTTCCATATTCACCTTTAACAATGTTAGTGTACCATGAAAATTGAAAATTCTATTCATTCATTTGAGCCACTCTTCCTATTTTCAGGTTCGGAATCCTCTCAAAAAATACGCATATTATTTTTCTAAGAATTTATTGAATAATACACATTCCTTGATTCATCATTTCAATTTCCTATTTCAATGGCCTAAAAAGATTGTACGATTCTCTATACAAGTTTTTGGTTCATCTGTGGCTCATGTGTAACCACATTCTCTATGGCCTCTTCCTACTAATTTCTATGGAATCTACCCTGTTCCATTTTATGTAACCCAAATATAACACCATTTAGTTCACTCTCTCTAGAACCTGAAGGCTTATAAAAATTAAAAAATGCCATTAACAACCAAAAATAACAATTCTTTCTCAATTTATACAATTTTAAAAAATTTAAAAATCATATTAACATTAGGTGAACAAAAAAATAATAGTGGTAAATCTCACTACAATGCATGATATGAAAAACTCATTATTTACACCCATGATGATGTGGTAAGAAAACACCTAAAAGTTTTTTTTGGAAAATTTTGGTCCTCAAAGTCCAAGTAACATGAATTTCATTATAAAAAGGTTGGATATGAATTTTTAATCTATACATTTCTTGTGTTTACATTTTTTATATCCTTACTACCATCCCAAGAGACAGATAGATCAACCAAGATAGATACTATTTTTAACATCCTAAGCCAACTCACTATCTCGAGGGGTGATAGAAATTCCACTTGCCTTATGTGACATCCCCAATACACCAAAGTATTACAAAAAAATGTCAAGTTATTAAGGAACAATTGGGGGAATATAACCTTGGAATATAAAAATAAACCTAACAAGATAGAAAATAAATATCCAAAGCACTATATGATACATGAGTACTAATATTAAAACTATGTATAAAACTGATAGATGGAAACAATATTAGAGTGACAATGGAATATGGAATATGAAAATATAAAACTAAAAGACAACAAGACTAAAAGACACTAAGAGTGATAATCCCAAGTACTCCCTGACTAGCTCACTACTCCAACTCCACCTTCCATGCCCAAGGTGTGAATATGCATCACTAGGGAAATATGATAATTTTACCTTCCCTATGTCTTTTTATATGATATCTGAAAATGCATCGAAGTTCCTAATTTGTTGGTGAGTATAAACTCAATAGGCATTCCACACCACAAGGACATAACAAGTATGCCTGTTTCATATAAAACATTTAGAAAAGTAGTAAAATTGTCTATTTAAATGAACAAGAGGAAAATAAGGTGATAAAAACATAAAAAACCTTATTTTCATCCATTTAAATTTGTAATAACCATTATTGGGTTCCCACACACACCCATCCACTTACACACAATAATACTCTCAAGCAGGGTGTTACCATTAATGGTGGTACTTCATGACCAAAATCCTTACAACATTGATAGTGTAACTTCTATAAAAAATCGTCCCCTTTGAACAAATTATAACTCATTATACTAATATAAATGCTATAAAATTTTCTCAGAACAATTATTTCTTGATATCATTACATTAAACAACATGCATATATTCAAACAATTTCATAATTATAAAATAAATATTTTAAAATCCAATCCCATTAGTGATTTCCAAAAACCATCCAATTTTCCAATTTGATAATCCAATATAGCTTCCTTCATGAAATTCCAATGAAATACCATAAAAAATCAAATAAATCTTGTTTAATAAAACTAACCCTTCTATTTATAGAATAATAGATAGAGAGAAGCCACCAACTTCGAATTCAATTGATTAGAAAAGAGGATATATGAACGAACTATCGATCTCCCTCCTTCCTTACATTCCTCTCTTAAAACCGAAGATAATATCATAAGAACTCATCCAAAAATATATTATCCTATCTTCCAACACCATTTTATGGTTCCATTTATGAAAAACCAAATAGTTCCAATACAATAAGGAAGAATGAGACTCAAGTATTGATTTCTACAATCACAAGCTTGAAGATCCATGGGAAATAGTTCAATAAAAATCACATATGGCTACCCTAGAATTTTAGAGCAATGAACAAATGTGTAAGAGGAATTAAAACCACTTTTCATACAAAAATTGGTTGTTCTAGGGATATTCATGATGTAAATTTATAATTTCATTGTGAATTCATCAAGGGGTCTCTTATGCAAAAAAAAAACAACACCTAATATTATTTTTATGGACTGGTTGATTTTACATCATAAATTACATTTACATCATAAAAAATATTATCCAAACTCCCAGAAAAATATAATTGAACCTTGAAAAATTACTGCCTTTTCCATGGTAAAATCATGTCATAAAACCAACATTTATGACATAAATTTTCCCGGTAGGAAAATACAAAGGCTAAACTCTACACTCTTTCCCATTTTGGCCTTTGAATGCATCTAGGAAATTTTAAAAGTGTCTTAAAACAAAAAAGGAAAATCATAAAAAATGGAATAACTCAAACCGTGGGTGTTACATTATCAACATGAAATAAAAAAGAATAAAAAACAAAATTAAATTAATTATGATTTCATATAACAATCTAACTCATTTTAATCATCAATTAAAATTTAAATAAAATTATTAAAAACATAAATAATAATATATTTAAAATATATTCCTATAAATTAATATGTTTTTAATAAAAGAAAGGAAGTGATTTTTCCTATCAAAAAAATAAAACTCTATGATTTAAATCCTTTTACATGATAAAATTCTTCTAAACATACAAAAGTTTGAATTTTTTTCTAAATTGGAAGAATTGAAATAGTTTAACATTGTATTTTACAAATTTAAAATTGACTTATGAGCCATTCATGAAACTAGAATGGATAAAAAAATTGGAAGAAAAATTATAAGTGTTAGGATTGTGAAGCCTCTTCATGTCCCAGATTCAGTTGACTATAAGGATTGGCTTTGGAAGATTGGCCAAGTTAGTTGAAGGGAGTAAAAGAATGTTACTTTTTAATTTTGATAGAATTATGGGAAGAGGGAATATTATGATGGGCTTTGTAAAGTCTAGTCTTGAGTTCTCTAGAAGGAGGAATCAGCCCTAAGTCAGATGTGTGGATGGAAGTGATGTATTTGATTTACCATATACAAACAATCAAGATGGGGATTACTATAGGGAATCTATGGTCACTGAACACAATAGATGGACCATCATGGAAGTTGGAGTTTGATGGAACTGGTTGATTGGTTGGAACCCACTATAAAAGAAGGGTGGGACCATATGTTGATGTGTTGTAAAATCATTGATTTTATTGATCTATGTTGTTTCCAAATCACGTCGATGGTAAAATTATTTGGTATTTATGAAGAATTTAAAGGACATAGTGCTTCTTTAGTGGATGTAGTACTGATAGTCTGAACCATAAAAATCATATTGTTTCTATACATTCTTATATCCTCTCTTATGTTTTCTTAAATGTTTTGTGAGTGGTTAGTGAATGTGACAGAGTACTGTGAATAAATATGGTGATTAATGTTATTAATTCTTCTTAGTTTTGATATATTGATGTTCGAAATAATTCCTTTATGAACCTATGTTTTCAAATGTGGTTTTGGTAACCTTTCTTCTAGTGGGTGAAGTTTTTGTAGGATTATCAACTGAAAATTGAGTCCACCTTATAAAACACTTACTCAAAATATTAGAAGTTTATATATCAACACATATATCAACTTTTTTCACTCTTAAATAATCCTAAAAATATAATTTTTTAAGGTCTTAAAAAATTTTACTTAATAATTTTTTGTATTCGTCAAAAAAATACATGTAAAGAATTCTAATAATGTTATTGTCATTATATCAATATTGTCATGTGTGAGTAATGTATTCCTATATATAAAAACAATACAACTAGAATGGAGGCTAACATTATCTACATGGAAATACATATCAATTGCATCACATATTTCACTATAGTGTTATTAAACAAATCATAGATGGATTCTTTGATCTAAAACAATAGCTAATATAATTATATAAATATAATCATCCCAATATATTGATATTTTTTCTCATCAAGACTATAATCAAATCTACAATGATATAGGTAGGATTGTTTCATTATGATTTTATAAATTTTCAAAATCCCTTGAAATAAATATGTTGAATTACTAGTAGTGTAAAATATGTGTGATGTTATACAATGGTTTCAAGCACTTTTTAATTGTATCCACATTCTCTCATTCATCCTTTTAAATCATAATTTACATCGATGTGGGAGAAATTGGTTACATTTCAATGAAAACCATGCATTTTAATTCAAAAGAATAAATATATTAAAATTGTGATATTATTAATATGATGTTATTAATTTATTCAATAAAATTTACCTAATAATATTTACTTATTTTCAAAGAAAATTTCTTAGTCGGTGTGAAAAACCAATGTTTTAATATTAAATATAATACTATAACATTATTTAAAGTAATCCAAATTCAAGTCAGTTTAATATTTTAATTATAACTGTCACCCAAATCAAAAAAATTATTTGATTATTGATTTTTAGGGTTCATAAATTATTTTACTATAAATCATTCAGCTTGATATTTTCCCATTTAATATATCTAAAGGGTTATATGAAACACATAAGAAGTCCCAACAATCTGTAGAGAAAACTCAGCCAGCCATGATGGTCTGATTTTTTTGGAACAATCTAAAATCCAAAATTTTATTAAAATGTAAAATATGTTCCATAATATCAAATCCCATATTTTATAAAAAATTCATTGTCCAATTAAACTAAAAAGGGGCCCAATTTATGTATTAAATTTTAACCATGAAATGTGTACATGTTTTGTAAACATCCCACCATTCATGAAATTCCTCCCAATCAAATTTCCTATTTGAGTTAATTTTTTTGGGTAGAAATTTAATATGTAAAATAAAAACATTTTATAATAATTTTTTGGATTTTATTGCATATTCAAAGAAATAAATGCATTCACATTTAGACAAGAGATAAACTAGACTCAAAATGGGACAAAACACATAGTTTGGGAAAACATACATAACTTTGACTAAAAAAGACCAATAGATGAAAAATTTTGAGGTTTTAATTCAATAATCCATATTTACAACATTGAAGAATAATATTTCTCCATATTATTCTTACAAAAAAGTGAAATGGTTGAAAAAACATGAGGGGTAGTTTAAGAAGGAAAACAATCCACCACCATAGGATGTAAATTCATCCCCCTCCTCTCCTTACAAGGGAGTTTGATATTCAAAACTTAATAAGGATATTTGGAATGAACATATCCTTTTATAGGCCCTAGAATGAATTTAATTAATCTTGTTTCAATAAAAGATGCCTCTCCTCCACATTTATTTTCATGTTCTATTTTCTTTGTTTTTATTTGTAATCATGTAAGTTTATATTTTTTTCAATTGAATATTAATGAATGTTTCTTTGTGATCATCACTAATTATCATACAAATTATATATTAAAATATTAATGGTTATCAAATAGTGTAAATTAATTTGAAATACCTATCCTCTTTTTCATTATTATCCCATCAAAAGTCTGTGTTTACTCCCTTCGCCATTCGTGTGTGTGTTCAGCTCAAAACACTTTTCTTGTATCATTCATTTTCTTCTACTTTTAACTAATCACCCTAAATAAATTTAACCATATTATTAACCAACCAAATGGATTAGTAGATATCTCATTTTTTGAGTCCTAGTATTTGGATGTTAATTTATTGAGAGATTTTTGTCATTTAATATTCATTTAATTAATATTGTGTATTCCAAACAAAATATGTTATGGATTAACAAAATGTTTTGTTTGATATGTGGACTCCATGGATTATTGGAACCAAAAATACACATTAGTTCATGAAATGTTTAACCATCCATATATGATATTTGATAATGATTATATTCCTAGTTAATTCTTGGATTAAATAAAAAAATAATTGGGAGTTTTGATCGAAATCACATCGTGAAGTTGATGTTAATTTAATAAAATGATTTGAAAAAACTCAGGGATATCACAAACATAAATCCCTAATGATGAACTCATCCCAATAATTATTAATTTTTTTATCCAATCATCATAAATTATTCATTTCATCTACACTATAAACAAACCATCCATTAAAAAGACAAATCAGAAATAATTGACTTAAAAAAATTTTATAATCATTAAGGATTTGAATCATGTTCCGCTACACATATTTGCAGAGTATCAGACCATTTAATTTTTGATAGGTGAAAATAGTTCTTTCTTCATACCCATAACATATTAAAATTTATTACATGTAAATAGAACTATAAAGTATAAATTAAGTGTAATTTTTTCTTATATAACCATCAACTCAGAACTTCTTTATTGTATTTACCTGAAAATTATTCCAACTATTTTATTTATTTTTTATTTCTAATTGATAATTTCTTTCATTTAAGAAATTCAGAGTTAGAAACCAGTTAAAAATATTTCTCCTCATCATTTAATTAAGAAAATAAAAAACTAGAAATCATTTAACCTAATAAATATTGTATTACTATGCATGAAGATTACAATAAACCCCACAATGACCTAAACTTTATTTGATATAGTAGGTCCAGGGGTGGTGGTACTACGGTAAGAAAGCTGCAGATGTGGAGGATTGAAACTAGGACCTCCATAACTCACCACCATTGGTAATTCACAAACATTATATACATTATATTGTTTGTGGGGTAGCAAATCAAAGTATTTTAAGTGTAAATATATTTATGTTCTAATTTTTTTCAAATTTAAATATATTTTAACCTTATAGAATTAATACAACACATTATTTTCATGAATTTAAATGAATATTAATATTTATGTATAAAAATAATGGTGCAAACCATTTTTGTTTCAGTTGTTGAATTTAAAATTAATAATTACAAATGACCAATTATAAGTTCAAAAATGAAAAATCGCAATAAAAAAAACTTATAAATTCTTATGTTTAGAAAGAATTCAAGTTATTTAAATAAAAAATATTGTATTAAATATATATATATATATATTGTTGTCCTAATTTCATAATTTTGAAATATAAAATAAATGATTGTGAAATGAATAAGACAACCTAATCTAATTGAAACATGAGTGATAATGAAATTTACACATGTGTCATTAAATTATTATCTATTTTGGTAATTACATTAATTTCATAAAATTATTCTTATCTAAATTTAAAATTTAAATTATTTTTTATAGTAAACACCATCCCACATAGGTTCTGCCCCTCTCTAACCCATGCTAACAAATTTTTGGTTTCAAACTAATGACAAGTTGTTTTCATTTTTTAATAAACACTTCAAGTACAATTAGAAATTAAAATTCAAACTCATAAGGAATAGGGAAGGTACCCAAATAAATTTATAGGATAGAAAAAACTAACACACATTCATAATACAAAATAATTTTAGGATCAATAAGAAGGGTGTGATACAAAGTAGACTCAACCCATAATCCCAAATTTGTGTTTATTCAATGGTCCGATAAATACTTCGGCCTAAATTCTTCCTGAATATGAGGCCTTCCTACAAGAATAACAACTTTGGTTTCATAAATTCTAGTACCAACATCATGTTTTGAGGCCTCAAGTGTGATATAAAATAAATAACCAGCCACAAATACTGTGTTTTCTTTAGGATACTTCTATAGTGCAAGATGGGTAGCCTCTACCATACCAATTATTTATAAAAAACTATAAATGTTATGAACATGTCTATAAATGAATAAATTTCAATAGATTCATGCTTCTTGGAATAACATAATCACCCTATAGGTATACTATATTATTTATACATGAAAACAATATATGAGGATTCATCTGATGGGTTGGTTGGTAAAAAAATTAATCACATTACATAAATGATCATTATTCTCATCATCTTTTAATTGAAATATTTCTTACTTGTTTTGTGTTATATTCCATGAATTAAATAAGATGTTTTCCAAGAACTTATTATTCTTTTGGGTCCCATTTTACCACCCCCTGAAATTGTTCCCCATAATCATAGGAAATATCATAGGACCACATCATGAGATAAGTTCCACCATGAAATGAGCATAAGATTCATTATATAATGAAATAAAATACATACCCTCTTGGATATTTCAATATAATACTTTTTAGTTACTTCAGATTTATCTTCATCTTCATCTTCACTATTCAAAAATGGATATATCACATGATTATATAATCATGTCAGTATTGTATAGATACATAAAAAATTGATATCCAGTATTAACCATCATGACCATTAGTTAAATGTTTATTTTAATTAAAAAAATAAAGTTAAAATAAGTGATAAAGATGATCTTATGCTGGGTTTTCATGGAAATGTAATGAAAAAATTGCACAAAATCCCATAGAAAATGAAAATTAACCATTAATGGAAAAAAACTAAATGATATACCACCACCAGATAGTAAAAAAACTAAAACCCAAAATACAATGTGGAGAATAATAATCTCATGTACGGACATTCATGGATGGAAAATAGGGACATATATATATATATATATATATTTATATATATTCATACATGTCTGCATGTGTGTGTGCATGTGTCCATGGGATATAATGGATAAAAATGGGAGTCAAAAAAGAAGAAGAGAAACCAACATTTCTAGTATGATTTTCTAAATCTAAATGATGTCAATAATCTTCACAACACATGAACCAATAACTGTAGGTAAATGAACATAGAAAGGATGTCATAAAAAGTTTCAAAACAATTTTAACTATTAATTAAAAAAAGAACCAGACTTTGGGAAAACCCTTAGATAAACAAATATCCTATAAACAATGCATACATACATATATGAATCTCACCTAATGAACCACTAGGGCACATACCTGAACTCATCATGATATAATATTTGAGTGATTAAATCTTATTAATGTAAATTGAAAAGATAAATAATATATATATACACTGGGATTGATCAACAACTTAACACCAAAGAATAACATAAAGAAGGAATCATTGGGAATTATTTAAATTAATTTGGGAAAATAGGAAATGGAAGAAAACTCACTATGATGAAAATGAGGAACCAAATGATATGAGGGGATGAATATGGAGTGAAGCATATGAGGGTGCATGACATCACAGAGACAAAAAAGAATAAATTCATATCAATGTTTAATAATTAATGAATATTTAAAACAATGAAAATAATTATTTCTCATTATTTTATTATTTATTATATCATTATATCATTTTTTCTATTATTAATTATAATGTAATCTGATTTTATTTTATTTTATTTTTAAAAAATAATAATGTAATATATGACATGAGAATTTTTTTACTTCATTTAGTAAGAAATCCATTCATAATTCTAATACAATATTAAAAAACAATTAAATATATTTGTTTAATGTTTAATGAAATAAATAAGAGTTTAATAAATAAATATATGTATATAGTCGTTTAGGATCATTTTTATCCATACTAAACTCTTTTTAAACTCATCACCAACCCTAAACTCTTTGAAATAAGTGTTTAGACAAAAATCAATTATCAATTAATTGGGAATATTACTATAAGACTTAACTATCAAAGAACACCCGATGAATATGCACAAAGGGTGATATTTATTTCCTCTGATATTTTAATAATATAGTTAAAAGTACAAAATTTCATAAAATAAATGTAGTCATTCTCCTTAAAAAATATTATTTGAAAATTATTTTTTAAAAATTTAGATTAGTGTTCTTCAAAATTGAAAATGTAAGACCAATATTAGTCTCCTCATCAATTTATATTGTTTTCATCTATTTTTTACTTCACTATAAATACAAATAATTATTTTGGATTAAATTTCTCAATTTTTTATTTTTTTATAGTGATTCGTTTAATTTTCATGAGATGTTTCTTGTATATTATTGCCCATTCCTTTTTATAGCATATAAATTTATTGATCTTTACCAGTTATTATCAAAAAAATACCCTTTATTTACATATCAGGAATGGTGATATTTTTTTCAAGTGTTAACTCATACAACTGAAAGGAGAAATATTGAATGACATACCTACCTTGATATTCAAATTGGTGACAACATGGGGCTTCAACGGCTGTGAGATGCTCATGTAATGGATTGAAATTTTTTTGGCCTTTCCTTCATATTTTTTCATGGATGGGGGTCTCATGAGGGAGTTTGGTATTATTTTGGAAGCTCTAACTTGTTTTTTTATTTAGGGGTACACCACGACATGAAATTGGATGTGGGGGTGGCTGTTTTGTACATCAATTAGAGTTTAGAGAGTTTTTTCCATTTTTGTGGTTGTTTTTGTTGCTTAACAAACCACATCCAATGAAATAGTTTGTCTTCCTTTTTTGGTGGGTGTGTTGGTATAGGGGTATCTTTGTGTAAAACCGACACTAAATAAATTCACTATGTGTGTGTGGTGGAAAATGTGATGCCTCAGAGGTTCTCTTGTGAGAAATAGTGAAGCAAAGAGATCACAATGTCACAGTACACGGAGTCCTGAGTTGAAAATTCTTGGGTATATACACCGTTCAATGGTGTGTAGTGTGGTGATAGTAAAAATAGATTTTAAGGTGATTTCAAAATGATTTATATTTCAGGATCTCGCATGGAGGGTCGGGTCCATATTTGACCTAAGGCTACTACAACGTGGACATACATCACCATGTCATGGTGAAGGCCACATGATATTTCTCTTTAAATAGAGGACCTGAACAAATTTGGATTAATTTATTTTCCTTTCCTTTTACACTTATTTGACCTCAAACCCTTCCTCCATCCTCTCTTCATTTCCTTTGGATATTCTAACCCCTTGGTTTGTCCAAATCAAAGATCCTTCGCTTTAGGTATCACGTTCTTATACATTATCTCTCTTATTCTCATTCTTCTTTCTTTTGAAGGTTTGTTTGGTGAGAAACCTCTGTTTTAGAGTGATTATTGAAGTTGGGTTGTTATTCATATGGTCAAGTTGTTTTTCCACAATAATTATTCATTTATTTACACTTATTTATTGTGAGGTGATTCCTTGAGGAATCAGAATTGAGGTAGAGGATTTGAGTTATCTCCTTATTTAAAAGAAATTTTGAAACTATAATAAAATATTTCTATTAGGTGAATGGTATAAATTGGCCTAATCAGTGACAATGATCTGACTAAAGAAATTGTATGGGAATTATGTGAACCACATGATGTTATAGCTTTTATTAATGTGGATTTTGTTGTTAATACCCATGTTACACCTTGTTGTAATGGATTTATTGGAAATACACTTTAATTGGTTAAATATTTAAATCCATTAATTGTAAAATACAAATATTTATGTTCTTTACTGATTTTTTTATATTGTGTGTGGTCAGGTGGCTTGGTTTGTTGTTTTGTATTAGTGTCCTTTGTTGGTTGTTTTGTCTTCGTGACCGTGGTTGTTGTGGCTTGGTGGCCTTGGTTGTTGAAGCTTGGTGTATTTGTAACGTAATGATTTATGTGGTTGATTCCTAGTAGTAGTTTGGAAGAAGGATAATGATACTGGTTTTGAATAATGTGAATTATTATAGGCCAAAATTATACTAATAAAAAACAATTTATATTAATGTAAATTTAAAATATAACTTGCTATGTGGCCCTTATGTGATTTTTGATTGATATTTGTTTTATTTCAATGGTGGTATTGAACACTCGAGTGGTATAGGAAACACACTATTAGTTATCATAGTCTTATGATGATTTTAGTATGAACCCATAGGAGTGTGATTGTGTGTGAGATTATTATATATTATGTTCTTATGTTTCTTTAATCAACCCATCTGATTCCGGATGTGAGATTCTAGGGGTGGCCCGGTCATCATGGCGTAGGGCAGTGGAAGAAGGATGCGGTTTGGGGCTAAGTGTTGAGTGATGGGTATGGATAGTGGATGGAAGTGGTCAACCAATGCTATAATAATCATGACCTACTACATATACAACACACTCAAGAGAGGTATGTGATGACCTATCCACACCACAATTCACTTGGGATGAGGCATGGAACTGGGGGCTTTGTGACATTGGATCACTAATCTAATATGAATACCAACCATAAAATAATGCACAAGATTAAGGGAAAATAATAACAATACTCACACAATGGAGAGAAACAAAGAATAAGATATTTATTACAATATTTACTTCCCTTACAAGTTCCATGGGGTGTCTATTTATATCTAAGGGGTGAATCAATAGTCAACAGTCTAATACCCTAAAATCAAAATGGTTAAAAATACCTTGTCCCCTTAAATTTAAAAAAAGCTAAAGTCTAAGAAAGAGTTTTTTTAAAAGTACCACATTACTTTCCACCCATATCCTAATGAATTTTAAATTGAGTATCTAGCCCATCAGATTTGACTTTGGTGTCCAATGATGCCCTTCTAGAATCCTGATGTGGGAAAGGATTCCAAAATTCATGAAACCATTAAGTCCAAGCTAAAAATACCATGTTTGGGATTAAATAAGAGATATAATAGACCCATTTACTAGATTCATGCAAGGTGAGAACCATTGTGCATCTATTAAAGCTAGATAGACACCCGTTAGAGCAGTCATCCTCTTTAATCTCCCTAAACTTATCTGGACTTGATAATTTAATTCCTCCACCTAGGAAATCAAATCAATTCCTTTGACACGGTTCACATCATCCTCCCTCTATTAAAAAATATTATTCCTCGACTCTTCATACTTTTCACCCAAAAATGGAGAAATATTGTAAACATTGAAAGTATCACTTACACTCTACTCATGTGGAAATGTTATCTTGTAAGCATTGTTGATGATATCCTCAAGGAATTTGAAAGGCCTATCACTTCATTTAATGCATTTTGATTTTATCTTATTGAAAAATATTTCCTTTTTCATATGAATCAAGGCTAGTCCACCAAGCTTAAACAACACATTATTTCAACTCTTTCATGAATGATCATCATATTTCTAGGTCATTAGAACAGTATTTTTCCATTAATTTTCATGGAGTTTATTAAGGAATTCTTCACAACCTTTCTCATCCATATTAGTTGATTCATACATATAAAAATAAACTAAATCAATAGGCGAAATGGGGTTAAATCCATAAAAAATTCAAAGGGAAAATATTGAGTCATGGAATTCTTATCCCGGTTATATATGAATTCCACATGTCGCAGACACTCATCCCAATTATCGAGATTTTTATTAATAATTATATGTATATGGGATGATAGTATTTGATTCCCCACCTATATTTTCCCAATATATTTTAGGATGATAGTAAGTAGAGAATAGTAACTTCATATCCATATTTCTCCACAAGGTATTCTAAAATTAACAAAGTAATTTTTTGTTTCTATATGGCACTATCATCCTAATAATTCCATAGAGTTTGACTACTTCTGGAAAGAAAAATAATTTCAATGCTAGTGGCACCATATGTTTTGTGAAAAGAAATAAAATGTTCCATTTTAAAAAACCAATACTCTATAATAAAAATGGAATATATCCCCCTATTGTTCCTTGTTAACACCACAATAAATTCCATTGATATTTCCTCATAAAGGATTTTTGTGGATATGTAGTGGAATATATAATCCATGTGGGTTTATGTAAGATTTGACTTTATAGCATACAATGCACTTTCCAACAAATTTTTTAGTATCTCTAGAAAACATAGGACAATAAAAATTCTTACTAAGAATACATAAATTACTTTCAACTCTATAATTTCCCATTAAATCATCTGAATATGTCTCCTTTGGTAAAAGTAAACATATGGAGAAATTGAAAATACAAATCTTATCAATCCAGAATAAGAATCCATCAGGTAAATAGAACTTTTCACAACCAACCCCAAGTTTACAATGATCACAAGGTTAACCAAAATCACAATCAGTGGAATATAAATCCTTAATGTATTCAAACACACATAATTTAGAATCCATCTAGGATAAAATAGAATATCTATATGAAAGCACATTTGAAATAGTATTTTCTTCACCCATTTTATGCTTAATCACATATATAAATGATTTAATGAAATTCAACTATCTATAATGTATACTACTTAATTTATAGTGTACTATAAGGTATTTAAGAACCTCGTGATCAGAATGGATCAAAATTTATTTAGTCCCAATATAAATTTGTCACATTTATAGTACTCTAAACAATGAATACTACTCTTTATCATATGAATCATGGTTTAGGGTTGGTCCATTTAACTTATCACTAAAATAAGTAATAGGATTACCTCCATATATGATTACTCCACAAATAAAAATTCCATTTACATCACATTAAACCTCAAATGACTTATCAAAATTATGGATAGGATGAAGAGATGTGTGGGTGAGTCTCTCTTTGAGTTCCTAGAAATCCTTCTCCAGATTTATCCCCCATTTTTAATGAACGTTATTCTTTTTCAAATAAATAAGTGGTGTTTCTAGTGTTCTGATGTCCATCACAAATATCCATTAAAACTAGCAAGCCCACAAAAACCTCTTACCTTCAAACATAGGTTGTATTTTTTCACTCCTTTATGGATTTTATCTTCTCAATATCTATATAAACTCCATCACCACATAGAAAAAATTTCAGGAAAACAATTTAATTGATGAAAAACCCATAATTTTTAATGTTTCCAATGATTTCTTCCATCCATAAGGACAGTGGTACTTTTCTTAAGTCATCCAAATATTCTTAAAATGTCATAATATACACCAAAATATCATCAAAGTAGACTGCCACAAATTTTCCAATATATTTATGCAGACATGATTCATTAGCTTCATAAATGTGCTAGGCACACTGGTGAGACCTTTGTGCATCACTAACCATTCAAAAGGCCAGGTGTTGTCTTAAATATAGTTTTCCACTAATCTCGTAATTTTATGTTATCCACTTCTACATTAAATTTTTTGGGAAATAGTTGAACCATTTAACATATCTAGAATATCATCTAATCTTGGGATAGGATGATGATACATAACTGTGATTTTATTGATGACACTATATTAAATGAAAATTCTTTGTGTTCTATCATTATTGGGAACCAAAAGAACCAGTAAAATATAGGGAATAATTTTATCTCTAATATATCTCACATGCAACAAATCATTACCTTGTCATTTAATTTATTTTTTCTCCTCCTGGTTGGTGTGGTATGCAGTTCAATTTATATTGGATGCTTTGGGTATGAGGTCAATCTACTTCTCAATACCACTAAGGGTTGGAAAATTCTGTGGCCCCTCTTTGAGAAACACGTCATCAAATTCATTCAACAAAGACTTGAAAACATGTCGAAAAGTATATGTTAATTCATTAGTGTTAAACATCGCCTCTTTATACAAAATTACTAAATGGTTGTTGTTAAAAAATCAAATATTCCTTAACCTCAATATTTTTTCAAACATCACACTTTTATCCCCTCTCAAATATTTCTTCACCAATTGTTTTTCTTTGATCTCGATTTATTTTCATCCCACATTTTCATTTTTTTCCCTCATTCTATCTTTTCACATTTTTATTTTTTTTTATTCATCACACATTTTTTTATTCTCTATAAAAATTTGATCTTAAAAATTTTGTTTGCAGGGACATTGGGACGAGGGTTATAGGTTCCACTAAAAGTATAAAAGAATGATATTTTATAAAACCATCATGTGTAACATGTTTATCATAGTTCCATGGATGAACTAGAAGTCAATGTCATTCCTTCATTGGTACCAAGTCACATAGTACGTAATCATTGTACTTACCAATAGTGTATAACACCTTCACCAATTTGGTCACCTTTATCACTATGTAATCATTCATCTATTGAATCAAATATTGATGTTGATGCTTAAATGATGGATGTCACAACTTCTATACTGAATTGATTCTCTCTTAATTGTTATAGTTTCCTCCATGATTAATGACACTACTTACGTTCCCATATATCTTGCACCATGTATGTAAAAGGTTCTCTCCCTTCTCCTCTTTGATGTCCATTTCTACTCTTAGAACTCTACTAGTGACAAGAATATAACCATCTTCTATAAACCCTCCATTGTTAACTTCAGGGGATTCCTCCTCTTCCTCCACCGATCTATCTCCATTAGTCTTCCATTCTCTAAAATTGTTGATTTTCATGGTTCACTAGATTGGGAATTCTCTAGAAATGTGACCCTTTCATGAAATTTGAAACATTGAATATCCCGATTCTTCATTTAGTTAGCATCAAATGTATGTTAATTTGGTGAAATAATTACCTTCACTCTTTTTATGATTAACCACTTATCTGGACATTGATGATTCTCCAATATCCTTCCTCAAATTTATCCATGGATATAAAGGGGTAGTGTGTTTCCTCATTTTCACATAATTTTTATTTGTTTATCAACCTTGGTTTCTTGGTGGATCATATCTTGTGTCTCTACATGGTGGAATATCTCCAATTCATCAAAAATATCTTGATGGATTCTATATAAAAATCACACCATGGTTTCCTAAAGATCATACTAAATATTTTTTTGAGTAATGTAAATTTCAATCTCCTTGTAGTAATATTAAACACTCTTACTCCCTTGGGTGAGGAATTGAAGTTTGTTATAGAGATCTCTATAGTAGTGTGGGGGAACAAACCACTTCTATGTTAAAAAAATCATGTCATTCCAATTGTTGATGGGGGTGATCCATATATATATATATATATATCCTTATATATTTGATCCCACCAAATTAAAGAATAATTTGAAAATTCAAGGGAATCATGTTTGACATTTTTATCCTCAAAATATTCATGGCATGAAAAACACTTACTCAGTCTACATATCTCAATCTATTTATGTTTATGGATCGGGTTTTCCTTTAAAAGAGGGAACATTCACCTTAATACATAAAAGTATGTCACTATCATGTGGTCTCATTAGGAATCCAATTGGTTTTTGGAATAACCTCATCCTTTCTTGGACATCCTAAAAATTATCATCATAGTTATTCATCTCATCCTTCATAATGTGGGGGTGAAGTGGTGTAGGGGCACATCATGGGTTACCATGGATCGTCCATGGGATTTTTTTATTATATATGTCCTAAATTCTCTCATATAGAACCTAATATTTCATATCAATAATATTTTCAAAATGGATCACCAAATCTTTCATTTTGAGGTGTCACGTTTTCGTTGTGTGAGATTAGCTTTAACTTTATTTTCCACTAGCATGAAAAATTCTCTTCCCATGATCTTCTTCTATAATAAGTAGCACAAACACAAAAACACAAGAGAAGAAGAATTCATAGGGAGAAACAAAAATAATTATTCAAATACTCACACATGTGAAGATACACACACACATAAGGATACACACTCACACATGTGAGATTCACACACACACAAGATGTACACACTCACACACACAAGGATATGCACTAATAGAAAAAAGATGTAAATGATCATACACCTAAGGATATACACTCACACTCACAATAATTTACACACTCACACACAAAAGGATACAACCTCACAGATAAAAGTTTTACACACTCTCACACTCAAGGGTACACACTCAAGAATGTTTTTTTATCTCTCTCTAATCATAACACTAAAATTTTAATCTTAGGTTCTTTTGAAATATAATACCTCATTTATAGAGATCATGATCTTCTAATCCTTTACCCACCAAGATAGTTTTGGGTAATGGATTAACAAAACTTGTTTGAGTGTTAAAGGGTTATAAAATGATAAAGGGTTGAAAAGTGGGTATAAAAAAGGGTAAAAGGTGAAAAGGCTTGAAGGGTGTGGTTTGTGTGTTTTTCATGATTGCGTAAGATAATAAAAATTAATAAAAATATGATCCAATATATGATATGGAGAGGAATTAAAATGATAGATAAAGTGATGTTTTACAAAAGGAAAGTGATATTTTTGTGAATCAAAAAGAGGTGAAGAATTTTTTTTCTTCCTTCTTTTTTCATTGTCCAATATTGCCAAAACAAATTGTGCCTAGTTTTTTAAAGCCCAAGAAGTTGTAGAAAGTGTAAGATATTTTTTATAAATATATTAAAGAAATTATGTTATATTTTTTGAAAAGCATAAAATGATGAGGTGAAAGATTAGGATTTCTTTTTCATGGATGTAAATCACATATAGAGAATAAAATTATAAAATAAGATGGATTAATAATTAGATCATTGTAAAATATTTCAATATTTCACAACATAGGCCAATTGTGGAGGTTCTAATTGAAAAGTGGGTTTTTGTTTTTTTTAATGGGTGTATAATATAGAAATATAAGAATGTAAATGGATAAAAGTGATGTAAATGAATGGTTAGATTCTTACTGTGTCAACCAGAGATCTGATACAAACTGATGTGAGATGATCAGGGAATATCGATCTTCATGGCATAGAACAATGGATGGAGGATGTAGTTTGAGGATAAGTGTCGGGTGATGGGTATGAATAGTGGATTCAAGTAGTCAACCAATGCTATAAGGGGATGTCCTATTGCTTATACAGAACAATAAATTGTGGGATTTTATTGAAAATTCACACAAAACTTCACTTGGGTTGTGGAAAAAAATTGGTGGCTTTGTGACCTTGGACCACTGATCAAATATGTAGACAAACGAGGTAATAATGAATAAGTGTAAGTAAAAAAATCAAAATTATCCTCATATTATAGAGAGAAAAAAATAATAATCTCTCTATAATAGTCTTGAATTCCCATACAACTTCCGCAGGGGTGGCTATTTGTAGATAATTGAGGATACAATAGTCAAGGGTTTAATATCATAAATTCATAAATGAAAAACATACCTTGTCCACTTAAATTCAAAATAAAAAAGTCTAAATATAGTTTTTGGAATATTATCACATGCCTTTCCACCCAGAGCCAATTAGATTTGAATTTTAGTACCAATCCCACTATATTTTACTTTGGTGTTTAAATATTCCATTCTAGAATCTCTAGGTGGCCAAGGATTCAAAAATTCATGAAACCATGTGGGCCATGCTTAAAACATCATTTTTGGGATTAAATAACAGAGATAATAGTCCCATTTTATCCATCTATGAAATTTTGTATCCATTGGTCCTTTAATGAAGTGATATTTGGAACCCATTATATCATTAATCCTCTTTAATATCCCTTGTTTCATCAGACCATACAAATCCAACTCCTCCTCTCAGAAAATCAGTTCGGTGCCTTCAACATGGTTCTCATAAAGTCATGTACTACATATTGTCACTCAGATGTTTTTGGATGGGTGATTCTTCCATCATTTATAATGGTAGGATACATATGGATGACTACCCTTTCTCCCCCACTCTCTCTTTAATGGTGGTTCAGGATGATGTTAGTGATACACAACTAGGGGCTGTATCGAGTGGTGGATGAGGATATATGTGGTGGGTTCATGGGTGGTAGGAGGAATTCATGTGGTTGATGTCATAAACATTATTAATACACTACTAACCCAATTTTATTGAATGATGGTGTGGTATGTGGCATAGGTTGAGAACTGGGCTTTCCTATAGCAATGATAGAGTTTGGGGAAAAGATTGAGAGATGGCTTTTCCCATTGATATGGTGATAATTGGGAAAGGGATGGGAGAAAAGGATGTATTTTCATTGGGTGAGAGTGAAAATCTCATGGGGAAGGTGGTTTTTAGGAAACATTCTATATTATTTTGAAAATAATTTTCTATTTTTTGATGTATGATTTAGCAAGACAGCCTTGTAAAGGTTGGGGGAATTAGCTGTCCTACTTAGTGCTTGTTGGTTCTACTATTTTTTCATCGGGCATTAGTATAATATTTTCACATTTCCACATGACCTTGTGTATGATCCTTCTAACTATAAATATTATTACCACCCCATATATATATATATATATTTATGTGTGATTGTGTTTTATAGGTTTCTAATAGGGAATTGTTGATAAATATGGACATTACTAGATTAGAGTTTGGAGCAGTTGGCCCATTCCCACAAAATTATTTTTTAACATTATCTTATGTTAAATATATCTTTATTTGTTTATAATAATGCATTGTGATTTTGATTGAATGATATTTTAATTTATTTTATATATCATGGTGTATTTATTGGTGGTTTATTCTAGGATATAGGGAACTATTTGAGGGTAATGTCTCCCACTAAGTGGGATTTACCATCATTGTTAGTCATCATCCAAGGGTACACTGAATGTGGGCTTAGAGGGTCACAATTATTTCAACTACTGGCCCATGAGGGGTTCACATTGGGTTCAGGTCATGATAGAGTGGTATCGGAGTTTTTGTTTGATAGATAAGATAGTGAATAGAGTTAGGCACTGATGAGGGCTATATGGGCCAGTAGGGAATTAATTTTGGATGAGGATAGTACATGATGTAAGTATGGGAAACTAGATTGGATAGATGATTTTAGCATCCCATATGATTTAATGCATAGATCTTAAGCATTCTAAGCATTATAGGTAAAATGAATATTCTTACACATTGAGGACTTATAAGAGTTAAATCCATCAGGCATACTTGAGTCTTATTTTCTTTATTGGTGGTTTAGGGGATGAATAAGTGAAATTATAAAATAAATCAAAATAAGTATATTTCTAAGGAACATAAGAGTTTATCATTTTCTTTCAGATATATCAGTTGGTAATTGTAAATTTTTTACTTCATGTTGGAGTGGTTTAGTTGGTTTTCCCTATAAATCGATAGAGGACTAGTCTTGATCAAGAGGATGAGCGGTGGAAGCAGATGTTGCAATATTTTCAATATTTTATCTTTGTGATGTATGGGGTCAACATCTCTAATTTGGAGACAGATCACTGGACAGAGGAATTAGTAATTTATTTTGTGCTAATTTGTACCCTATCTGAGTATTGGGTTCCCCTATAGTCCTTCATTTGTGGGGAGAGGTGCATAAGTCATGTACATTGTATCTCAGGGATCAGAACTTGGTCAAAGTGATATAGGTTTATTTATAATAGGATATTAGGGTTGATTTCTTAACAAATATGGTGAAGTTGGTGAATTGGTAGGATATTTAATCTCTTCAATAGGGGAACATGATCATTCTGGAGTAGTCTATTGAGTTTAAGGATCTTTTTTTGGTTTTATCCTTACATATTTCTAGATGAGGAGTCCCAAGATCATTATTTGGGGGATTCACTACATCCCTCCCTTTATTCTATAGTTTATCTATTTATTTTACAACATATTTGGAGGTATAGAACAAGGATAAGGTTATATAAAGGGTTTATGAGTTGTCTAAATAGCCCCTATTGGAGGGTTAGTAGGGTCTTATAAGTATTAATGTGTTATATGGAGTTTCATATAAATCAGGATAGTAGAGAATCTAATCTTTAGGGAAGCATTCATAGAAATCATCCTGGCATTTCTCTAGGGATGATAGTTCTTGTAAGTCTACTATGGGTTATTAATTTTAGATTTATGGATGTGGGGGTCATAGAAATTATCAAAGATAGTTCAAATTGTTCCTATGGATTCATTATGGTTTGGGAGGATAGTCTCCTTTTCGGTGGTAGTGAAAACAATTTCCCTCAAGGATGTATCGATTTCTGGTTTCCCCAATGTATGTTCATCACCTTATCTAGTAGACTTTTCATCAACCATGAGGAGGGGGAGTGAGTAGAGGGTAGACCAACAATTTCTATCATTATCGATGTCCCAGGCCATAGTATGAACAAGGAGATCATAAATAATAAGGAGGAGGACCTGGCTGAGGGTATATGTGTATTATTAAGGGGCCAACACTAGATGATCCATTGGTTGTTCATGGTATGTTCAGTTTATCATGTAATTTAGTTTCTAATTTGTTTCATTATGTAGACTTGTAATCCTTTGTTTTTTCATAATTTAGTCTAAAAATTGGAATTTAATATTAAGAAGCTTCTCGAACCATGTGTGTTATCGATGCTAGTTGGAGGTCGAGCCAGATTGTTTGATGTGTGTCGAGAATGTTGACTGATGATGGGGAAAAATTATTATTTAGGGAATTTTTATTTCTATTGATACAAACATACTATGTTATTATTATCCATGATTGGTTATATTCTATAAGAATAGTCGTATATTTTTTCTTTGGGAGAGTTTATTTTTTTGATGTGGAAGGAAGGAATGTGGTGTTTCCCTGTGTATGGGGTTTTCTAATAGGTAGTAGGTGTGTAGTGACCCTTATAGCTTTGATGGTTGAATCATTATCATATTTAATGTGTGATATGGTAGTGGGGGCTCCTAGAATTTGTGTAGAGTATTTGGATGTTTTCCCAAAGAATTTTGTGACTATACACCTCATTGTGACATTGAGTTTGGGATAGAGTTACAACTGGGTGCTTCTCAGATTTTGATGGAAGCTTATCAGAAGTCATATTTAGAGTTACGGGAAAAGTAGTAGGATGTCCCGAAGACTACTTTCTAGTTAAGGTATTGACATTTTGGGTACATTGTTATGTATTTTGTGTCATTAACACACTATATATGTTCATGGGTCCCATGAATTCCATTTTTTGGGGAGTTTATAGATTAATTCATTATTGTGTTCATTGATAGCATTTTTATGTACTCAAAGTCTATGGGTGAGCATGCTGAGCACATGAGGATTTTTTTTAAAACTCTTTAACACCACTGAATTTATGGTGAATTTTACATGTTTAAGTTCTGTATGTGGGAGGATTATTTTCATAGTCATGCAGTATCTCAACATGAATTCAAAATGGATTTTTTCATTGTTGAAGAAGAAATTTATAGGGTAACACCCAAAAATGTGGTAGAGGTTTACAACTTTCTTAGTCTCATGGGTTATTAATGTAGGTCTTTGTCTATCTTATCATGTATTCCATCCCCCTTAACATCATTTATTATGAATTAAATGGCCTATACTTGGACCAATTCATTCCAAGAAATATTCAACTACCTGAAAGAGCAGCTAATTAGTTCACTAGTTCTTCTTCTACTTAAGGAAGGTGTGATGTTTCAAGTGTTATACGACACTTCTCATTTATGATGGGGATTCCTCTTGATGTACCAGGAAATAGTGATCTATTATTCATCTAGGTAGTTATATCCTCATGAACATAATTATTCCACCCTTGACCTAGAGATGGAATCTGTGGTGTTTTCGCCGAATCTTTGATAACATTTCTTTTTTAGGGAACACATTCTGGCCTTATTAGATTTTAATAAATTAATGTATATTTTCTCTTAGCATGGATTGAATCTAAAAAATAGGTGGTGGATAGAGTTTCTCCAAGATTTTGGCTTTTATATATCTTACACACTGGGTAAAATAAATTTCATGGTAGATGTACAGGGGTTGGAGTTGTGTGGGGCAATTCTAGAGTCATTGGATGATTGGAGGGTAAAAATGGAATTGGATGATATGAATGTTGAAGAAAATGAGGTTGGTGATAGAAGATTATTATTCTAAAAGATATTGGATCCTACCTTAACATAGTATGTAATGGAGTCCTAGTGGGGAGTCTTGGAGGAAAAGGTGACGTGGGATCATATCTTTTATAGAGATTACCTAGTGGGATGGTATGGGGATGATAATCATAGGCTTATGTTCTGAAGAAGGATGCTTGTTCTATCGGAGATGTGTGAGGGAGTCCTTATTAGTTATATATATCACTTCTAGAAGTACATCCTTTCATAACCCAAATATATCATGGTTTGAGGTGGCAGCATTGGTGACCAAGCATAATGCAGTTAGTGGCAAAGTGTGTGGGGTGATGTCTAGTCTATCAGTAGTTTAAGGTTGATAATCATGTTCCTAATAGTTTTTATGGCCCTTATATATCCCTGAGTGGAAATAAGAACACATATCAATGGATTCATCATTGGGTTACCCTGAGATTAGGGGGATATAGTGTTATATTGGTTATCAGGGATCCACTAAAAAAGTCATATCACTTTCTGTTGATCTCAGATATCAGTATCCT
Organism: Viscum album; assembly: GCA_963277665.1. Taxonomy (NCBI): domain Eukaryota; kingdom Viridiplantae; phylum Streptophyta; class Magnoliopsida; order Santalales; family Viscaceae; genus Viscum; species Viscum album. The sequence goes on along the minus strand of OY728121.1, from coordinate 1,195,706,293 downwards.
AGATTCTCTGGTGAGACGGTATGTAGATAATGTGGTGAAGCTTCATGAATAATTGAGTATCATCATTTATAAATAAGTCCTTCAGTTTGATTTGGGAGTTTTTAGAGGATTTCAGCATGCTTTTGGAAATCATTTGTGCCGTAGAACTACATTCCATCCCTAAATGAACAAGAAGACCACTAAAACCATCCAAATTCTAGAGGATATGTTATGGGCATGCGTCTTGGATTTCATAGGATCATAGGTGTGACAGTTATCGTTATTTTTTTTCTTATAATAATATCTTATCATTCATCCTTCGATACGACTACCTTTGAGACATTGTATGTGAGATCATATCGATTCCCCTTGTGTTGCACTGAGATTATAGAGGCAATAATTATTACTATTGATGTGGAGTAGATCATGATGGGGATATCTATATACTTCATGAGAGGAAGAAGGTGGTGTGGGACTATCATAAGGATTATGCTAATAAAAGTATGATTCCATTGGAGTTTGAGGTTCGGGACCATGTTTCTTGAGTGTTTCCTCTCATCGTGGGTAGTAGAGGTTTGGTCGGGGGAGAAAGTTATCACAATAGTTTATTAGAGCCTTTGAGGTGTTTGGGGACAATAGTGATGTGGCTTTTCAGTTGGTGCTTCATCCATAGTTAGATCAGATTCATGACATATTTCTTGTATCCCATTTTCATTGGTATCCCCAAGATGACCCTCATGTCATTGAATGGGGAGAGTTTGATAACAAGAATGAGGTGATGTTTATGAAGTGGGAAATTAAGACCCAAGACCATTAGGAAAAGTTGTTTTGATGGGGATTCGCCCCCTTAGTTTGATTTATCTAGGATAATGGACATGTGGAGGGAGATTACTTAGGAGTAGGAGTCACTATTGTGCACCCAGTACATGGTGTTTTTTACTTATTGATGTGTTCTATGATGTTACATTGATGATGTAGTAGATGCTTTGATGTTCCATTTTTATGATTATGGTGTTCAACTAGTGTCGGTGTGTTGGATAAAGGTTCATTCTTGTTTGAGAGATATATTTTGGAGCGTGTTTGGTTGTTTTTAGTAGTTTATGCTACCTTATTTGGTTGGTTTTTCTTTTAGAGGATGGGAATCATTTTATAGGTATCCAATGTAATGTCCTGAACATTTCTAAAATTTCCTTTCTGTTTTTTATGTTATAGGGCTATATTAAAGGATTTTGGTGGTATTTTAGAAGCACAAAGTTATGTTTTATCCATTCCAGGGTACACTATTCCATTAGGGGTAATTTTGATGTTTTTTTTGATTTTAGGGTGATTTTGGATGTATTTATTTAGTTGTGGGGTGTTTAGTGCACTATGACTAGTGAAACATTTTTTAGGACATTTTGGTGGGTGTGTTCGTATGGTGGTCACCCTATGTAAAATAGGTTGTATGGAAAATTCACTAGGTGGGTGTAGTGATAAATATTGTACCTTGGGGGTTCCCCTATGAGAAATTCTGAAGAAAGGGGATCAACATGCCATGGTACATGGTGTGGTGATGTGAAATTCCTTGGGTCTTTTCACCACACAATGTTGTAAGGAATGGTTCTAATCAAAAGGGGTTTTAAGGAATTTTTAAAAAACATGAGATTTGAGGATTTCACATAGTGGATCTGAGATTTCATTTGAACAGAGGCCACCATGATGTGGTTAGATCCCACAATGTCATGGTGAATACCACAAGGGATTTCTCAATAAACAGGGAACCCAATATCCTCTTTTCAACTTCTTTTACCTTCTGTTTACCATTGGAAAACATCTAAATTCCTTTGGAGAGTATAACCCCTTGGTTCATCCTGTTAATTTTACTTGGATAAAGGTACCTATTTATTCTCAATTATCTCCCTTGTTCCCATTCTTCTTTATCTTTATGGTTTTTTGGGTGAGAAAACTCTACTTGGGATCGAGTATTGATGATGGTTCACTGTGCATAGGATTGGATGGTGTTTCCTTCAAATCCAGTGGTGGTTGATCCTTGTTTATTGTGTGGTGATTCCATGGGGCTTCATAATTGAGGTAGGGAATTCAATTTCTCTCCATTTTGTATAATTGTGAAACTATCATGCTCTTGATTTCTATTGGTTGAATGGTATGTATTTTTCTAAACAATGATAATGACTAGAATAAAAAAATTGGATGGATTTTCTTAAAATCACAAGATGTTACCCATTTTATTAACAATGATGTTTTTGTTAATATCCCATGTTATTATTTTTTGTGATTTCTTTATTGGAAATATCCTTAAAATGGTTAAATAATTAATGCTAATATTTTAAAATGATAATCTCACTAGGCTTTACTTATGTTTGTTTTGTTTTCTGCAACTTAGTGGCTTAGTTGGTTATTGTGGCTTGGTGGACATGGTTGGATGTTATAGCTTAGTGGAATTGGTTGTTAGTTGTGTTTTAATGGCTATAGTTATTATAAAATGGTAGCCTTGGTTTTTTAGCTCAATGCCCTTGGGATGTAGTGATTGATGTAGTTAATTCTTGGTAGTGTTTTGGTAGCAAAGGAATGATAATTGGAATTAATAATATGAATTTTTATGGGATGAAATTATACTAATAAAATTTGATGTATGTGAATGTAAATTGAAATTGGAATATGGTATGTGGCCCTTATGTGATTCTTGATTGATATTTTTTTCATTAATGATAGAAAACAGAGTAGTGGTATTGGAAACACTCTATTAGTTATCATAGTCTAAGAATGATATTTGTATGAACCCATAGGTGTGGTCTTGTGTATGATAATATTATATGTTTTGTTCTTTCATATCATTATGAAACCCATCTAAGTTTTTTACTACATTCTAACACTTATATGTTCTAGGAACAATGTTGTTTTTCAACATCCAAGATATGGAGGTTAAATATGGTTGAATTCTCCATCTCCCCCACTCTCTCTTCAATAGTTGTTCCTGATGATATTGGTGATGCATAGTTGGAGTAGATACCTGATGGAGGATTAGGATATAAGTGGAATGGGTCATTCATGGTAGGAGTAGGACATGAGAATGATATCCAACATATTCATGATACCCTACTACCCCTATATTATGATACAATTATATGATATGTGGAGCTGATTGAGAGTCAGGCTTGTATGTAGAGATGAGGTAGTTTATTGGATGATTTGTGATAAGGTAATGCCTATGTTTGATGGTGATAATTATCAATGGGATGAGAGGAAAGGATATATTCTCATTGATATCTCCTATAGAAATAATTTCTGGGCTTCGACCAGAATGGTTCCCTTGAGGCGATTTATGGGAAGAATTTTTTATCATTATTATGTTGGGAAGAGTTGGGTGAACAATCTCTCTTTGAACTAAGACTTTTACAAAGGAGATATAGATATTTTGGTTACTTCATAATAGGATTTAAATATAAATGAGCCACCATATACCATTTTCAATACACTTTCATCATTATTTGTAGTTGAGATAAGTGATCAGGGTTTTCTCATAGTATTGTCTCAGTTGGATCATCATTATTTGGGAAGCAATGGATGTTTCCACCATGGTATGTTAGCCCAGTTTAGTTCAATTAATGTATCGAAGAGGTAACATATAGTTTTAACCTTCCATATTGTTTGAAATGTATTCTGACATATTTCATGTTTCCCAACTAAAGTCATGACAATAGAATTTATTCCACATGTTCAGGTGGGAGGATGTAGAACATGAGATGATTCCATAGTGGTTGTATAACTCGTACAGGTTTTGGATCAATAGTATAATGGTTTATACATTGTAAATAATATATTTTATATGTATGTTATTGTAGTGTAGAAAATGTTATCCATGAGGATTTAGAGTCTAAAATGTTGGTGATGTAGAAATGGTATTATCTCTATGTTAATCTAGAATCATGAGTGTTTTCTATGGACATAAAGTTTTATTTTGGGAAGAATTTTGAAACCATTTGTGTCAAAATATTGAATTATTTTAGAGATTTATTTTCTTAGGTTTGGTTCCAAAGGTTTCAGGGAGATGGGGGTCAAGAATTTGAAAAAAAATAATTTGGATTAGTGAACGATTTTGTAACAAGGTAATTATAAACCATATGGTAAATGTGTAAGACGGGAATTGTGTTTACAGTTATGTTATCATGATCTAAGCAAGGTTTTTCATACTAAGTGTATTTTCCTAGGTAACCATGCATGTCAATTTTTAAATGGATATTAATACAACATGGTTGTTTCATGATTTTTCAAATTGTTCATCCCATATCTATAGCCCTTGCAAACATTTTAAAAATGAAATTTTACCATTATTCCATTGTTTTTTTAACCCAAAACTCCATATCATTCCTCAATAGTTCAATACATCCTCCCAATGTCTCTCTATAATGCTTCTCTGTTATTTCCATGGGGTTTTATGATGGATCTTGTTTGATCTCTTATAGGTATGTATAGATTTCATAATGTGTTCATCTCCTCTTTCAATATATTTCCCTGATCTATCTTTTTCTCATGTGATGAAACCCAGTAAGGGGATTTATGGATGGATATATGTTTTGGAAGGATATATGATGATGTTTCTTATAGATTTATGGTTTTGGGGACCTGATCTCTTTGTTTATAATATTCATTTCCAAAGGAGACATGATCTCCACTGTTGTCAAGGTAGTTGTCTCTATCAAATGGACATTCCCATAGCATGACTTATGTTATTATTTTTTTCCATTGGTTTGGTTTATGAAATTGAATTATTTTATTCCCATTAGGGATAATATTTGATATTTTATTGTAATTGAATTTTTTTTCAAATTGGGATTTTCATTGAATTTTTTTTTACAAACAACGTGTTTGATGAAATGACTCCAAGGTGAATTTGAATAGAAAATGATTTTTCATGCATGAAAGTATTATTAAATTGACCATGGAAAATATTTTATAAATTGTGGGAATATTTTCTTGAACATAATGGTTGATTTTAGAACATTGGGATGACATTGTGTCACATATTTATAATTTCAATTATAAAAACCTTAGTTGGGTTATGTAGACCTCTAGGGTATGTCCTCATTAGGTTATGGAGATATTTATTTACATTTACTGAGGACCCCATATAGAATTAGGATAGACTATTCCAGTAAGTATTCCTTACATGTCTTCCTTATATACACCCTCATGTTTCTCACCCATTTGGTGATTTTTTGGAAACATTATGTTGATAGTTATTCTAAGCTTTGTGACTTGGTTTTATGATGCATGATTACATGGATACTTCTGTCTATTTATATATCATAGATTTAATGTCATATTCTCTATTACATTGAATATTTCCTATTTTAAAGAAATAATGGATGTAAGGTGATAGTCATTTTATTTATTCATAGTAGTATCCAATTGGGATTTAGTGCTCATATCTTATATGTTCCTTCAAGCATATGTTGACATAGTTTTGTTATAAACTGGTAAAGGGAACGATGTTGATTATAATTATGGATTCCCATGTCCTCTGTTTTATTCTAGCATGTTTGGGATGGTGGTGATGATAAGTCATGTGGTGTTTGGCTCATAGAGTTGTGGACATCCTTATTGTTGATATTTTGACTATTTTAGGTTCTGTTTGTTTGGATTTGATCATATTCATCTAATATTATAGCTCACCCATGAGTTATTATGTTATTTTTAGTTTTGTTATGCTCTAATATATTATGTTTGTTACATATTTTCTTTTGAGGGTGAAATTGTTCCCATTTTGTTATATCGATAAAAAGGTGCTTATCACCAGCCCATAGAGAATGGGAATGCACTTTAGGCCTTTTGATGATCTAATTTGGATGACATGTCAGGTTAACCTGGGTTGGTTTTTTACACTTCTGGAACTCGTAGAATTTTCTCCAAATATCATTAGTATGTATTCTTGGTGAAACACAGATGGATCCCCTAAAATTAAGTAACCTATTTCTTTCTAAATAATATCATCTTTAAACTGTTTCCCATATACAACCACTTCATCACATATAGAAACTATAGTATACATTACTTTTAAATAATAATTATTACTTGTCTTAAATATTGAAAAAACAAACCAATCATAAGAATTTATGAATTGCTGTTATAAATATATCCAAGAATAATATCCAAGAATAATATTTCTCCAAATAGTAGCATAACATCAAAATCATTTTTCCATTTATAATATTAGTAGATTATTCATCTATTTTAACACTCTATAACACATATTTATTAGTTTATATCATCATGGTATCCATACTAATTGAAAAAAAAATTAACATTGAACCAATTAAGATCTTCAATATAATAAAAATTAAATATATCACAACCAACATAGTATACAAAATTAAATATACTAAGTCTGACTTAAGATAATATTGAAAATTGACTATGAAGGGTTTAGGTAATGGTAAGATTCTACAAATATTGGTGAGTGAGAAAATATTCTATAACATCCCACCCCAACTCATTGGATTGAGGGGAGACAGAAATTCCACTAGCCTTATGTGACATAATCAAGACACCAAAGGCCAAAAATAAATACCAAGGTCTTAAGAAACAATTGGGTGATTATTTTCCATGTAAAGATAAAACAACATGTAAAGACAAAAAAATAAATATCCAAACAACTTTATGATGCACAAGCACCAATAATACAACCTAATATAAATTCAACAAAATCAAAGTCATAATAGAGTATGGAATATAAAAATATGAAACTAAAATACAACAAGACTAAAAGACACCATGAGCCTAAATCCTAACTACTCCCGACTTTCTCCCAACACCAACAACAAAATACATGTCCAAGGAATCAAATTTCATCTCTAGAGAAATATGATACCGTTATCTTTCATGTGCCTTAGTATATGACATAACAAAATTCACTGAATTTCTGAAGAAAGGGTGAGTATAATCTCAGTATGCATTCCCCAAATACTTCAAAACCCTCACCACTAGGACAGAAAAATTTAGTGCATTTTATATAAAACATTTATAAAATAAGTAAAATATTTTATTGAAAACCAAAAAAGTGAAACTAAGTTATAAAAATAAAAAATATAATATCTCATGGATTCCCAACCCATTAATTTTCTAGTTTTGAGTGTTATAGGTATTCCAAAGGATTATTGTGGAGGTTCCAAGAGTTTTCAATGGAGGATGGGGCTGCAGCACAGCTACTACAGGAAATACACATCATGTATTATTTATAAATCGTGGAATAATGGTTCAAGGATTGTGTGCCCAACTAGTTTATACATTGTAAATCCATAGAGGGGAGATTGTGAGATAGATTACACATCTTTTAGGTGGAATTCATGTTTTGTAACAAATAAATGTAGAAGTGACTGAATTTATAGAAAAATCTATAAATTTTAAAATACTAGAAGATTACATGTTGTGTAATGGTTTTACGATGTGAAACCAATGAGTTTCTATATTTTAAGTTATTTTATCATTTTATTTTTCTTATTTACATGTGTCTTATCTCCCTCTCATTCTAGACAAACCATAGGATCCCCAAAGAGGATTTCCATCTCTCTCCTTCTTGGTTTGATCCATTGGTTTTGATGGTTGTTGGTTGGTGATTAGTGGTGAGTGATTTCTCCTTTCCCTTTGATTCTCTTTCATTCCTCTCTTGGGGATTCACTACCGCAATGTATTTTTGGTTTGGGGTGTGATTTGGGCTATTTTATTATCTTTAGGTGATGTGTTGGTTGATCCTTGGTTTCCCATGTGTGGTAGTGGTTTTTGATAAATCCATCTTCTCCCTATAGTGAGTTGTGAGTCGGTAAAGCTTCTTTGAGGTAAGAAAATCCCTTGTTTCTCTTTATTGTGATTCATGCTGGAGGTAATTCCTCTTTTTTATTTGTAGGGTATGGTTTTGATGGATTAATCAATGATAAATAATTGGATAATTTAAATTAAGGGAGGGAAAGGGTAAATTTCTCATGCTTTTTTAGCTTTGATATTATTGTGATATGGTGGATTATATGGGATTGCTGCCCTTTTGGAAATTTTGGTCGTTCGTGGATTTTTTTGTGATGGATGTCATATATTCTGATTGTTTGGTTTTTTTGATTATTTTTATATCACATTATAATAGAAATTGGATAACAACTTATATTTGGTTAATGAAATGGATTCCCCACTATTATGATTTATGTGATTATTCACTTAAAATAAAGAAGTTGAATGTGATAAAATCCCTTTTTTAAACCTATAAAATGGTGTTTGATGTTTTTTGATGTGTGTATGTGCTTTTGGGGATGTGATGTGTGTTTGTGATGTGATGTGGGATGAAGGGTGATATGTGGTTGTGCTTTGGTGTGGTGAGGTAGAGGTTATTTGGTCATACTTTAGGGTGGAGAGGTGGTGGTTGTTTGGTAATTCTATTGGGGAAGTGGGGTTGTGGTTGTTTGGTCATGCTTTTGGTGTGATGAGGTGTTAGTTTTTTACTCATTATTTTGGGCAGTGAGTTGGTGGTTTTTTGTACATTATTTTGGAATGGTGGGGAAATGGTGTGATGGAGATGATGAGAAGATTGTGATGTGTGGTTTCTTTGTGCTAGATGCCCATATATTGATTGTATAAATAATTATATAATAATGGTTAAAATGGATATGGATTGGTTTGGTTAATGGGATGGAAGTTATTAATGGATAAATAATTATGGGGTGTGTGGTCAAATGTGGTTTATGATTAATAATGAAATGATAAGGATGGATAAAGGAATTGGTTGGAAATGTGAAATATATCTTGTGGCTTGTGTGGTGTTATGCATTTAGAGGCAGTAGTGAAAGTGGGGATGTTTTGAGTTGGTTATTATTTTGTTGTGAACCCATAGATTATTATTTTTTGTGGATATATATACATTCATCTCTATTATTTTGGTCTTTATACACACCCATATGAATTTTTAACAATGTGCCAACACCCATATAATAACATAGGGGTGTTTTTTCCAACATCTCAGTGATGAGTATTGATGGATGTCTACCTGCTCCCTCATCTAGAAGAGTATACATGCATAAGATGGGATGGTCAGAGATCTGTTAGTGCACTAAGTGATGGTCTGGTTGTATTCTAGTGAGATGTGATGTGACAGTGTTGTGGGGTGGTGGCCTAGGTGTTTTTTGGGTGAGATGTGATATGATCATGTTGTGGGGTAGTAGACCAGTTGTTTTTGGTTGAGATATGATATGATCATGTTATGAGGAAGCTTATAGTGGGGCTCATTCATGGTAATAGGAGGGCCCAGGGTTGATGTACTTCATTTTTATGATATCATACTACTCTGGTTATGGTTGTGATGTGATGTCACAAGCATTTTTAGGAGATATTTTATGTGAACATGTTGTGGGGTGGTGTCCTAGGTGTCTATAGGCAATATACGATGTGAATGTGTTGTGGGGCGGTGTTATGTTATTCCGAAGAGACAATAGTTCCAGGACATACGACATTGGGGTGTGAAAGTGGGAAATTAGTGGGAAAGTAGTTTGGGATACCCTTTATCGATATGCTTCCAATTATGTTATTATACTTGGATTGAATTATTTGGTGAGAATGCCTTTATGAGGTAGGGATGGATAGTTGAGTTGTTTAGGTGTTGTTGGTTCTTTTGTTTGTTTATGGGTGCATTAGTATGCTTCTTTCACATTTCACAAGAGACTTTGGTTTTCCTACTAATTATACAGGTATTCTCAACCTAGATATATAAAATGACATTCAAGTTTTCGAGAGGATTACATGGATCATGTTTGAGGCTACTATCTTAGAACTTTGGATAACTATTGTGTTTCTTAATTAGTCTTACTTTTGGGTATTTTACATTCTAGACTTTTATCTTTTCCATTTTTATATATACATGCATTACGGGATTGTTTTTCATTTCTTTTTATATTATTTAAAGGAGTGTTTTGTGAATAATTCATCTTATATCCTAATCATATATTATTATAGAGGGTAATGCCTCCCATTTTGTGAGATACATATAACCTTGGTGCAAATCTTCATCCCAGGGCCTAATGGAGGTGGGACTCGATGGGTCATTCTCTCTCTCCCCTCAATGTGGTATCTTTGGATGGAGGGTGTCATGACAATAAATGAGCTTATTTATATCCATTTACATTTGGAATAATCATTCTTGGGTTCAGAAAAACACACCCATCCAAATAAACACAACTACACACTCAAGATTGGTGTTACTATCAATATTAGTTCTTTATGACTACAATCCATCCTATATTTATAGTGGAATGTCTGACCGAAATGTCCCCTTTGAACACATTCCATCGCATTATGCCAATTTCTATGCCAAAACATTTTTTTAAAACATTTATTCCCTGAAAGAATTTCATCAAACAAATTTATTATGTCCAAATTATTTGATAATTTTAAAATCAAAATTTTAATGTCATATAAAAAGAGCGTTATCCAAAATCCCTCGGCTTTTCCAAAATTGAAATTCCAAAATACCTTCCTAATGAAACCACACAGTAATACTATAGAAATTACAAGAAAACATGTTTAAGAAAACTATGCCTTAAAGTTCTACAATGGTAGATATATATATATATATACCACCTACATTGAATAAATTGGTTGGAAAAAATTGTTTAATAAAAAACATTCAATATTCCTTCTTCCTTCCATTCCTCTAACTAAACCAAAGAAAATAACATAAGAAGTCATCCAAAAACATAGATCCATGTATTCCAATATCAATCTATGGTTCCATTTAAGATATCCAAAATAGATCTAATATGAGAAGGATGAACACGACCCAAACCTTGATTTCCACAATCTCACACTCAAAGATTAAATGGAAATAGAGTTCAAACATCAAATATCTATAAGGATCTCTAACGAGTTCTTTGGACATTGAGAGGAATAAAACAGATGCATTATAGGAATTACAGTTTCTAGTTTTACTAAAACTAGCTAGGCTCAGTGGATTCATGGTGAAAATTAGTAATTTTCTTTGTAAAGTCCTCAAGTGGTCTCTTATGCGGAAACACCCTATGCCTTGGTTTGTTTTTTTTGGAATAACAATTTTTACAGAAAAAATTAGATTTACATCGAAAACTATCTCGGTCAAACACCTGTCAAAACATATTTACACCTTGAATAAATTATGACCTTTTCCCTAGTAAATTCATGTTATAAAACTGATAATAATGATGTAATTTTTCCCTATAAAAAATTCCAATGGCCACACTCCAGTCTCTAGTCCATTTTACTCTCTGAATACTTCCAAGACATTTTACCAGTAACTTCAATCGAAAAAGGAAAAGCATAAACAATGGTGCACCCCATACTGGGTTGTGTTACATTCTCCCCGCCATTGGTCATTCTATAAATGAAAATTATAAAACTAACATTGCTTCAGAATATATTTGATCATTTCACATTCATTTACTTTTAAAGATCTTTTGTCTCTTCCAAAATCTAAGCATGTTGACATATAATCCCGAATAAACCGATGATTTTCCCACGAAATAAATTCTTTTTCTAATCCAAAATCCATGTTGGAATAGAATAAATGTAGTATCAGGTTCCATACCGACATGATCCTATCAAATCACTTGGTCATTATGAGGAATGTACTTCAATTGAGATACATGAAACATGCTATGCAATGAAATGAACCTTGTTGGTGAATATAATAAATCAGCTACATCACCCAATATTTCAAGTATATAAAAATGGACAATGTAGTGGGGAGAAAACATTCCATTCTTTCCAAAAATTATGAATCCATAGTCTTAGATAGAGTCTCATGAAAACATGATCAGCGATCTTAAAAGATAACGTCCATTTATGATTTTTAATATTTTATTTATGACAACTCTGAGTCATCACCATTATCGTTTGGATCATTTTAATATTCCTTGTTGTCTCATACACTACGATAGGTCCTCTAAGTGAAGCCTCAAATATTTCCACCCAAAAATTAGAGAAAAACAAGGAACACCATCAAATGATGCAAAATTATCCATTTGTATCAAGGCCTGATAAATGATATTTTATGATAACTCCACTAATGTTATATTCTCCTCCCAAGAGCCTCCAAAATATATCACTCAAGCTCTCAATATTTCTTCCAATTTTTGGATCATCCATTCAAATTTTCCATATGTTTTATGATTATATGCAGTGATCAAGGTCAATTTCATTATAAGTGATTTCTATTAGGATTTCCAAAAATGTGATGTAAACCTTGGGTCCCTATCAATTCCATGAATATTTATATCTTCTAAGATATATATTTTGGAAAATCCTTACACTAAATTATATTCAAAAATAGGCATGAAGTGATCCAACATTGTGAGTTGATCCATTATATCCCATATAGAATCATGTATCCCAACCATTTTTGGCATACCTGTCATAAAATTCATAGTTATTTCCTCTCATTTCCACAAGGGGGTCACTAAAAAATGTATCATACTAGCTCGTAATTGGTGATCTAACTTGAAAAGAAGTCATGTGAAGAATCAAGAAACAAAATTTTTAATTCTATTTCTCCTTCCATTCCACCAAAACTATGATCTCAACACTTTATACATGTTACAGATACCAAGATGAACTATCCATTTTGAAAGGTTATAGGCAGAATGAAGTTGTTCTTGATAATACAACGGTACCATGATTTTATCTCTAAAGTGTAACACTAAACTACCATCTAGCTTCATTCCATAAATGGTCTCCCAAGCATTGTTTTTTTACCTCATGGATAGAAATTCAAGTTTTGATGATTGAGTAACTCTAACATGATCAACCAAATCATGAAAATGAGAAACCAGAAAGAAAACTACAACTTCCCCCTTGTGGGTACAATCTAGGTGCATTTCTGCAATAACAAACATCAGCTTCCGTTGATATGAAGCCAATTTTTCAAAATTATTATATGAATTCTTGATCAATGCATCTACCACCGAATTCCATTACCATTTTATACATCAATTCAAATTCAAATATCTACAGATATTTCATCGTCTTTTTTTCCTTAAATTCAAGCCTCTTTGGGATAAAATGTGTTCTAAGCTCTTATGATATGTAAACATCATAAATTTCCCATCAAAAAGATAATAAAGCCAAATCATCAAGGCATTAAATATAACATTTGATTCCAAGTCATGTGTTTGTTAGTTCTTCTCAGGAAACCATAATTATCATGAGGCATAAGCAACAACATGATCTCCATACATAACAACACATCCAAACCCTAATCTCAATGCATCACAATATACCACATAACCCTATCATGACTCTCGAAATTTATGTATAAGTGTAGACATAGTTTGAACCTTTAGATCCTAGAAAGATGTATATCACTCATAGTTCCATTGGAAAGGAATACCTTTCCTTTTCAAAGATTATATTGGTGTAGAAATACATGAACAATCATTAAAAAATCATCGGTTTTATCCTACTAATCCAAGGATACTGTGTATCTAAAAAACATTATGTGATGGTTTCTAAAAGATAATAGCTTTTATCTTATGAAGATATATAGAAACCCCTATTTCATAGATGACATGACCAAGGAAATGTGCCTATTATATCTAAAAATCAAACGTTGAATTATTTGGATAAAGGTTATTCTTTCACAAGATATTCAACACTATAGCCAAGTGTTTCTCATGGTCAGGTTTAGTCTTAAAATAAAAAATAATATCATCGAAAAACATTTCCTCAAAGGAATCAAGATACCTCCTAAATATTTGATTCACAAATTCTATAAAAAATTATAGTGCATTCATTCGATCAAAAGGAATAACTGCATATTTATAATGACTACAATAACTTTAGAAATATATTTTTGGAATATGTTCCTTTTGAACATAGAGTTGGTGATAACCTGTTTGTAAGTCAATATTAGAGATCAATGATGCTCCTCTAAATTGATCAAAAACAACATCAATTCATTGAAGAGGATAACGATGCATTATTAGAACTTGGTTGATATTCTGATAGTCCACATAAATCCATGGAGTTTCATCCACCTTCTTTACATATATAACTATTGTTTCCCATGGAGAAACACTTGGCTGAATGAACCCTTTCCTTTCCAAATCTTCCAACTGCCCTTTCAATCCCCATAATTCCATTGGATTCATCCTATAAGATGAAATTTAAAGAGGATTGGTCCCTATTAGAAGATAAATCATGAATTCAAATTATCTTTTGGGTGGAAACCAAAGAAATTGTTGGGAAATACATTAAGAAATTGGTCCATGATTGTTTTAAAATATATATTCTTCATTCCATCCACATATACAAACATAACCACTACCAATTGATAAGATATTGTCCCAACCATTGGGACCAAAGGTCTTATTCTACCTACATTCGCATTCCAATATTCTTTAAAGAGTTGCATAACACCATTAAGAGATGTGAATCCAAATCTCCTAGAATAAATATCGATATGGTATTTAAATGATGTCTATCAATCGATCCCTATCATCAATTCATAGATATCCATATCAAGAATGTAAAAATCCCAAACCAACTCAACCTCATGGGTAATTATAGCACATTATTCACACTTAAAGGCTCAACACTCACGTTTTTACATATGTGTTTTCAATTTCAAAACAAAAGGCATAATTTAAAAATGTAAATCCATATGATCAACCACACAAGTAGAAATAAAATAGTGTGATGTGATCACATCAAAAAAAATTACATAAGGGTATAATTCAAAAGAATCAAACCTCACACTATCAAAGGAGTGGATTTACTATCCAATATCATCTATTCAGCACCATATAGCTTCTTACTAGCTCTTACTTGATCCCTTATTCCCTAATGAGATTTCAAAACATGAGGAGTTAGGGTGTTCATGGAATCCCCATGTATTTATTAGTTATAAGTTCAATAATTATACTGGGAAGATCACCAAATTGAAGCATAAGATATCTAAGAAACATCAGACGGATCACCAGAAGTAGTCTCTGGAGAAAAATGAAAACAACATTAAAGATTTATTATCTGATTGTAGTTATACATTCTCAATTCTTATAATAATTATACCCATATTTAAAACAATAGATCATTATATTAGGTATATTATTTGAATGTTAATTGATCCCATAGTCTGATTCTAAGACATTAAACCACATAAGAAGAAGGTGTCCCCTCTTCCACTAATTCCCATCCTTTGAGTTCCATCCTATCCTACAGTGATAAACCAACTTCCTCCAGATGAATTTCCAAAAATGTCTCTTTCAGCTATTATCACTCTATTCACTATTTTTGAATAGTCCATAATACAAAGAACATCTATTTTAGATCAAATCGTCAGTCATAATCCAGACTCAAAGATGTGTGCCTTCATGGATGTACCAGTAGACATATAAAAAGAAAAGAATATTATGTTCATAAACCTACCAAAAAATTCTATTATACATAGATTCTATTACTTTGAGATGGAAAATTAGTTATCCCTAGTATCCTAAACATGTGGGGATAGAATTTTTGTTAGACAATTCCTTAAACTACTCCCATAGTAGTCCCTATTCGGCTTTATCTAGGAAAAATAAATCCCACTACTATCATAGGAGATCCTACAACATATATGTTTCCAGATTCACCTTTAACTATGTCATGTACCAATAAAATTGACAATTATTTCCCTTTGGTTAAGCCACTCATTTTTATTTTTAGGTTCAGAATCCCCTTGAAAATCAAGTGGATTGTGTTTCTGAAAATATACCCAACGATACACTTTCCTTGTTTCATAATAATGATTTATTTTACCAATGGTTTAAAAACAATATAGGATACTTTGTACAAGTTTTTGGTTCACCTATGGATCAGGTGCAACCACATTCTATGCAGCCTCATCCTACTGAATTCTGTGGAATCTACCTGATGCCATTTTCTCTAACCAGAACGAATCACAATTTAGTTCACTCTTTATAGAAAATGAATGCTTAAAAATTAAAAACATCCATTAAAAACCATAAATAATCATTATTTACAGAAATATTCCATTTTAACCATTTTCAAAAATATTTTAACATCAGGTGGGCAATGCAGTCATAGTGAGACATCTTGCTACAATGCCTAATATGCAACACTCCATATCTAAACCCAAAACAATTTGGTAAGAACTCACTTAGATGTTTTTAGAACACTTTTGTACTTATAAACTCTAGTAACATGAATTTCAATGTAAAAAGGTTAGCTTCATCTTTTTAAGCTATACATTTTATGGTCTGGCATTCCTATCTCTTTGCTACCATCCCAAGAGATAGAAGGGCCATCCAAGACTAGTACCATTTATAGCATCCCACCCCAACTCATTCGATTAAGGGAAGAAGTAAATGACACTAGCCATAGGTGAAATTTCAAAGACACCAAAGGCTGATAATAGATGATAATGGATTAAGAAAAAAACGGTGGAATATTTTTCTAGTGAAGATAAAACAACCTGATAAGAAAAAAAATAAATATCCAAAACACCATATGATGAATTAGTACTAATATTACAACACAGCATAAATGAAATAGAAAGAAACAATGTCAGAGTAATAATCGAATTTGGACTATAAAAAGATTAAACTAAAAGATAAGAAGAATAAAAGAAACCAAGAGTCATAATTCCAAGTACTCCATGACTAGCTCCCAACTCTAACTCTATCTACCAACCCCAAGGTATCAATATGCCTTACTAGGGAAATATGATACCTTTATTTTTCCTCTTCATTGGTATATGACATCTGTAAACTGACCAAACATCCCAGTTAAGGGGTGAGTATAAACTCAGTATACTTTCTCCAAAGGCTTCCCAAAACTCTCCATTAGGATAGAACAAGTTATCACATTTTATATAAAACATTTAGAAAACAGTAAAACGGTTTATTTATGAAAAAAAGAGAAAAAATGGGTGATAAAAACAAAAAAAAATATTATTAAAATCCATATTCAATTGGAATAATCATTCATGGCTTCTCACACACCCATACACATACACACAACCATACACTCAGTCTTGTTGTCACCATTAATGGTGGTATGTCATGACTATAATTCATCCAGCATTAATGATGTCCTTTCAGACCAAACTCATCCCCTTTGAACACATTCTAACCTATTATGACAATTTATATGCTAATTTTTTTAAAAAAATTATTCCTTGAAAATAGTTCATTAAATTACTTTAATGTGTCTAAACCCTTTTATAATTATAAAATATACATTTGAAAATCATATCTAAAATGTATTTTCTAATATCCTTCAAATTTTTCAAATAAAAAATCCAAAATGGTTTCCTTCTAGAATTCATAAGGGAATACAATAGCAAATCCAAGAAAAAATATTAAATAAAACTAATTCTTCCAGTTTTAGAATAGTGGATATAGAGATATAGAAGCCACCTACCTCTATTTAAATTGATTGGAATATTGTAATACATAACTATTGATCTGTATTATTCAATCTATTCTTCTATCAAAACTCAAGACAGTCTCATGAGAACTCATCCATGCATATAAATCCAAATATTCAAGCACCGGTCTATGGTTCCATTTAATTAAAACCAAATATATCCCAAATCATTAGGAATAAAAAGGCCCAAACCACGATTTCCATAATTGCATGCTTGAAGATCCATTGGAAATAGAGTACAAACACCGAATGTCTCTGAAATACACTTGTAGGTGCCCTAGAATTCAAGAGGAATACAATAGATGAGGAAGAGGAATTATAATCCTTGTTCATAATATATTTGGTTGTGCCTATTAGATTCATGACAAAAATTTGGAATTTACCTCATCAATTCATCGAGGGGTCTCTTATACCAAAAAACATGATGCCCCAATTTATTTTTCTATAATAACTGATTTTATGAAATAAAATAGATTTACATCATAATTCATCTCATAAAAATACCTAGTGAAGCATATTTATGCCTTGAATAAATTATGACCTTCACCCTAGTAAATTAACATCGTAAAAGTGACATTTTAAACATGAATTTTCCCTACAAAATTTTTTAGTGTACTGACTCTAGGACCTTGTCCATTTTATCCTCTGAATACTTCCATGACATTTTACCAATGACTCAAAATGAAAAAGGAAAAGCACAAACAATGTTATACACCAAACAAATGGTGTTACATTATCAATATGAAGTAACAATGAATACAAAACAACCATTATTTAATTATGATTTTTTATAACAATCCAACTCATTGTTATTATCAATGAAACATTCAATAAAATTATTGATAACATAAATCCGGATATATTTGAAACTTATATACGTAAATCCATATCTTGTTAATAAAAAGAATAATGTAAATTTTACCTATCAATAAACTAATAATATAGGATTTGATGAATTGTACATGATAACAATATTCTAAAAAAATTAATGTCTGCATGTTTTTCTAACATGGATTACTTTCAAGGATTGTTCATTCTATTTTCTAAATTTAAAATAATTCAGAAGCCATTCTATATACTGTAATGGATAAAAAATTGGAAGACAAATTTTTTAATTGTTGTGATTGTGAAAGCTCATTATGTCCAAGATTATGTCGACCAAAAGGAGTGTATTTGGAAGATATTCTTGGTAACAAGAAGGATTTAGTACCAAAGGACATTACTGGTTTGGTAGATTTAATAGAAGACACAAATCTTCTTATGGGATTTATGTATTCAAGTCTTGTGTAAACTAGAAGGATGAATGAGCATGAAGTTAGATGGATGGATGAAAGTGATTTGTTCGATTTACTAAATAAAGGCAATAAAGATAAGTATTTATATGGGGGATATATAATCACTAAACCTGAAATATGGTCCATCATTGAATTAAGAGGCCGATGAAACTGATTTATTGGTTAAAACCCTCTATAATAGGTCATTGGGACTACATGTTGATGTGTTGTACGATCATTGATTTTAGTGATCTGTGTGGCTGTCAAATAACATTGATTGTAAAATTATTAAATATTTCTGATTAAATTAAATGAAACAATGCTTCTTTCATGGATGTAAGACTCAGAGAATGAACCATGAAAATCACCTTGTGCCTTTACCTTCTTGTATTCTCTCTTATTTTTTGTGAGTAGTGAGTGAATGTGATAGGGTAGTGTGAATCAATGCACTGATTTATCTGATTCATTCTTCTTAGCTTCGATACATTGATGTTCGGAATAATTTCTTTATGAAACTAATTTTTTCAATGTGGTTATGGTGAACTTTCTTCTAGTGGGTGAAGTTGGTGTAGGATTCTCAACATCAAATTGAGACAACCATACAAAAAATTTACACAAAAAAATCCGAAAATTTAAAATAAACATGTATATTTAATTTTATCTCATCTTGATAAAACTAAATGTATGATTTTTTAATCTTTGAAATAAATTTTACACTATAAATTTTTATATTCATCAGAACAATCCATAATAACTTGTCAAATCATGTTATTTTGATTCTCTCCATATTTTCCAACATGAGAAGTTTGATAAGTAAAGGATTCATTTCAATAATACTCATACAACTACAATAGAGGCTAACATTCTAACCATGAAAATACACATCAAATGTATCATATATTTCACTAAAAAAATACTCCACAAATCATATATTGAGCCTTGGATCTAAAAAAACTTATAAAATTATAAAAAAATAATCATCCCAATATATTGAAATTTTTTCATCATGTACATAACCATATAAACCATGAAATGTGTAGAATTATTTATATGAATTAAATTTTTTAATTAAATGTTATATTTAATATGCATATTTTATTTTCATTTAATATTTTTTTATATGCTTGTCTTTTACATTTGTTTCATGGTGGATACTCTCAGTCATCCACGTGTCTTATGCCAACTTCCCTAGCCTTTTTTATGCCTTCTTGATGTGAGGGTTTTTTCTTGAAAATATAAATCCCGATATTTCTCCCAAATATAAATTCAATATAGAACTCCATAGATTGTCTCTTGAGGAGGTTTCAAATTGAGTCACCAAACTGTCACATTTGTTTTGTTTGTTTTTATAGGAAGGGAAATTTGGTGATTCGATTTAATGTCTGAAAAATGTATAAAACAAAGTGAAAGAAAATTTAATAGAAATAATGAATAATTGATAAAAAATAAAATGAGTTTCAAATTAGAATTAAATTGGTGGTTGGGGAGAAGCTTAAAACTCTCAGACACTCCCCTCATCCTTGTATAAAAATATTCCTTGATTTGAATTTATAAATGCACCCCCAAGGACCCCAAGGTTAACACTAAAATTTATATTCATATCATATCAAGACCATAATATGATTTTTGACCCACCTATAAAAGTGATTAAACTACTTGAATACCTCCAAGAAATAAAACCTAATGGAAAACACCATGCGCAATGACAAGACCACATTGTAGAAATTTTAATTGTGTACTCAATTAATTTATTTCAAAGAAGGAACAGACATCCAAAAACAATTGATGAAAATATATTGAATGAAAACAACTGAATTAATTCAAAATTATATGTTCAATAGAAATTCAAAGGTA
The DNA here is from genome assembly GCA_963277665.1 of Viscum album. Classification (NCBI taxonomy): domain Eukaryota; kingdom Viridiplantae; phylum Streptophyta; class Magnoliopsida; order Santalales; family Viscaceae; genus Viscum; species Viscum album. The sequence goes on along the minus strand of OY728121.1, from coordinate 1,195,685,759 downwards.
ATTTACATGATAAGCACAGAACATAGAAGAGAGTGTTGATTGGGTGTCATCATCCACAACTAATTGGTTCTTAGCCACGCATTGCATGGGTAGCCTCCATCATCTCCGTTGTAGCATATATGGATGGAATTTTGAAGATATCAATCTATACACTACCTCTCGATGATGAAAGATGGTGAATAAAGTCTCTGGATCATCTAGAGTTTTTTAGTTGGTGTCGCACTACTCTCTCCTTGTCCAGACTACCTCCAAGAAGTGGCCGAGGGGTTCCTTTTATAGGCATCCCATCAAAAACCACATATGTGTCGCATTCATATTTTTTCTACACATTTACCATCAAACAACATGTAAGGGAATTACATAGCATGTAAATTATCAATCAACAGTTGTCGGAATTCTTGTCTTGATCTTCTCTGAAAACACATATCAGAAATGGCAATGTCATGTAATGCAGTTACATGGTGTGTATTTGTCTTTCATGGATTGAAATGATGTCACAACATCTCTCACATGAAAAATACCTTTTGGAAAAGTCATTATGTGTAATTGTGTTACATGTTGTGTAATCATTCTACTCCATTTCTTCCATCTTCGATTCTTTTCTCCAAAATCTTATGTCGCACCCTGAGCTAAAATCATTGAATATAGAAGACGATTGAAAACAATTAAAATTCCAAAATTGTGAAAATTTATATTTCAAGATAAAAAACCACTAAATTCAAAATAAAATTTAATGTCACAAAAAATGACATATTATTGGGGCTTAAATCATTAAAATATTTATGAATAACTTTGTAAATATTATCTCTTTCACTACTTCCAGTTTTACATTTTTTAGGCCTCATCTCCACGATTTTAGGGACAACCACACAATTGGGGAGGTTGATATGGGGGTTCAGCTTCACAAAGAAGTTATCCTATTGATGGTTTGACAGAGAAGAGAGGTTGGTGTTTGGGGATTCTAAATAGAGACTCAACCATTTAAAATAACGCTCTACTGTGAGGGAAATCAGAGGGAGAAAAATCCAGACAAGGGTTTTCATTTTCTCCTAAAGAGAAATAGCAATAGATAGATCGTATATGGAGAAGTTTTAGTTCTCATTATTGATCCTTGAGGATGGATAAATTTTTGATAATGCATTAGTTTCAAAGAGCAACACCAGATCTAGATAGCAATGTAACATCCCCAACCTGGGTGCCACTAAGCTAGTGCCCCGAGCTAGTTTGTCACATGACTTAAAGCGCGCCTCCCCATATTCCATAGGTTTTCAACTAGAATAGAGGTATTAAAATTCTTGTGGGAAGAATATACCTTATTTTTAAGAGTAAACTACAACAGAAAAAATTAATATAACAGAATCAATGTAATCTAATCAATGAACAAGCATAAATAACCGTCCCCCAAACTTGGTAAAACCACTACCAATAGTAAATATGCCATGTCTTGATATTGTTTCAAGTGAAAAAAACCAAAAATAAAGATAGAAGAATCCCCAATATGGCCCTGGATCTATGTTTGGAACCATATCCATGAAAATCCAACATCTGACTCACTTCCCAAGAACTAGGCCCTTTCCCTTTTCATGACCTGTAATCACAAAACTTTTTTGGGTACCCAACAGTAGACTGAGTAGAGTGTGAGGATAACTCAGTAGGCCACCACCAATGGTGTCTAAAATATATCCAGTCTAATAGATAGTGAATTAAATTATAAATGTATGGCAAGTAAATAAAGAAAATTTGGGGCCACTAGATAACAATATTTACTTCTCTATTAATAACCATACCGGTATGTTTATTTTGGGAATCCTCTTCACTATTTAGTTCATCGTCAACATGTAATAAATACGTTAGACATCCACATTATTCACACAAGTTTATTGGAATTTATCATTCTGCATAATGGAATATGCTGAGTTCTGATATCACTAGGTTTTACACCTCACAACATTACAATATCCTAACCTCGATGCATTAGTCTGTGTGGAATGCAGCCATTAGGGGAATAAAGATTTGTCCCCTTCTTTATCTACTTCATTGTGGGTGGAGATAGTGCATCAGTCCAACTCGACCAATGTGAGGATAATTATTCTTTTAACCCACACATTAATCCATGTGCACGTTCTTATTCATCCATTTACCATACACAAATAATATCACAATCGAACACAACCAATATATATAAAAATCATAATCCATATAAATCAACATGGGAATTAATATTTTCCAATATCCCATTAACACATATTCCATTTACATTACATATCAAATTTTTTCCAATTCCCATTATCAATCCTAGATCACATGAATATTCAATAACACCCTTATTCCAAACCATTTCACACATCATTACTATTTTAGCATATTCATCATTTCACATGCATTACTCGCATAGGCATTTGTGCCATAATTCATAAGCCACATAACCCAAATCCTAATTAACCTAATTAACCCTTCTTTATGCCATGTCAACAACCCATTAAGTCATTTACAACCTAGACTAATGACCAATTTCCATTTTCTCTTCCATTGAATATATCAACATATTAAACAAGGGATTTTCTTTATCACACAACAACCTAGCACTTACTAAGCTAATTTCAAGGTCCAGAAACTATAAGTGCACTCCAAGGTGTCCCTAAGAAGGTTAAATGATCCTTTATGAATCCCATGGGGACCATTATATTCCCATTTTACCTAACATCACCAAAGAAGTCAGGATCATAAAAAGAGGTGACTTGGAACAAAACCAAACATGCACCAATAATCATCCAAAATATGGGATACAACTTGTAGACCACCTACTTGGAATTCATTGACAAAGGCACTCTCAATCAAAGCCTGTTATCTTGATTAAACCACTCTTTAAATACTCAAACTAGATCTTGTCATAAAATTAGGGTTTTAGAGATTAGGATGGAGATAAAGGAGAGATAAAAACCCTAAAACAAAAAGAAAAGCAAGAGGGCGATTAGCCTTACCCAAAGCTTCAATCCGCAACTGATGGCACTCTAAACGACCAGGAGATGGAAGAGAATCAACCTTGGAATATCATGGGAGATATTTTTCTTCTCTAGGGTTCTATATGATAAATTACGGGTGAAAATTGAGTGAGGGTTTAAAATCTCGTTATGGCATTTTTTATTTTTCTCATCTTTACTCAGCAGCACAGTTTACCTACACAGTTTGAAAACCCATTTGAAAGCCACTATCCTATGAATTTGGGTCACATGGTTACCTGGGAATCTCTGCACGATTTACAGACCATGCTCCAACTATTCTTTAAGCCTTTGTCCAGGGTTTCACGGTTTCCTAGAAATTCAGCACAATTTTCATAATCGTACGCCAACCATGCACCTTGCACTGATCAGCCCAATTTCATTTTATTTCATGATCCAAACCCCTAGAACACCCCCTGAGGTCCCACATACACTAGTTAATCATTTCATTAACCCTAAACATGATGTTGGAACCAAAATCGAATCAAATATATAACTCCATGAATTTTTGGATCTTATAACCTCCCCACCTTATGATAATTCATCCTCAAGACGATCTTCCCGAGTATAATTGAGTTCCCAAAGAAAAGATATCAGGCCATTGGGCCCACATATCCAATTATAAATCTCATGTTTCTTCCTAAACATTCCCATTTTTCCATAAAATTATAACCAAGGTAATATTATTTCCCTGCAATACTTTCTCTCTACAGTCCACAATACAAACTGGATGCTCTTCAAAGGACGCATCAACCTCAGGTTCAACATCTTCAACATCAATCACATCAGATGGATCAGGGTGATACTATTAGATTTTTGAAACAAGAAAAACATAATAAATCCCAATATATAGTTGTGTATGATCCAATCAGTAAGCCACCTGTATGATCCTCTCCACAATCTGGAATATTCCCACATACATGGGTGCTAACTTGACCTACTTACGAATTTGACAGTGATGAAACCTTTTTGGCACATGAAGAAACAAACTATCTCCCACAATAAACTAAAGAGTTCTATGATATCGATCTGCATAATTGTTTTCCTACTCAGATGCATTATCATGCGATTCTGAATCAAATGATCTTTTTCCGATGTCTCCTGCACAAGACTCAATCCCAACTAATTAGATTCTCCAGCTTATAACTAACATAATGGTGATCTAAACGGCCTTCCATAGAGTTCCTCAAAAGTCACCATCTGGATCATAGCTTGAAAACTATTGTTATATTAAAAATCAATGATTGATATGTTATTTTCCAATGAACCACCTAAATATAGAACACATGCTCTCAAAATGTCCTCTAATACATAAATTTTACATTATAATTGCACATCCGTCTACAATTGATATGTTTTACTCAGAAATAATTGAATACCCAGTGTCTTATATAACCCCTTCCAGAAGCGTGGTGTGAAACGCAGATCACAATATGGAATTATGGTTCTTGGCAGACCATGCCACCACACTATTTCTTGACCATATAACTGTCCCAACTAATAAACCATGTAAGTCTCCTAGATCAATAATTAATGAAACACTTTAGTCAATCAATCCAAAAATACCAAAACTCTATCATTCTTTCGAGGAATTCATGGGAGGCCCATTATGAAGACCATTTTTACATCATTCCACTTCCAATTTAGGATGGGAAATGACTATAACAAACCACTTAGACGACAATGATCAACCTTCACCTGATGATAGGTAAGGCATCACGCCACAAAACCCACGACCACTTTCTTGAGTCCTGACCACCAATACTACTGACGAAGATCATGATACATTTTAGTCAATCCAGAATGTGCTACACAATTTGTATCATGGAACTCATGCATAATATCTTCTCACAAAATGTAGGCTCCACAACATGTACCTAAACATGAACAATCAAGTCATCAATAAGCCTAACTAGAAAGTGACTCCCCACCTTTAAGACTGCCCTTCATCGCTAAACACTCTAGATCCTCCAGCTAACTCTTCTTGACTTGACTCAAAATCATGGACTCAACTACTATACATGCAAGGATCAATTTCTTGTGTCCATCTTGTACCTCTAGGTGTATTTTTTCAAACAAGGTCATCATCATCTACTCTAATTTGGATTCATGAACTACCTAAATTAAGTCTTCCAGATCAGAGCATCTACATCACTATTACCTTTCCCTATTTTGTAAACCAACTCAAAATCAAGGGATTGTAGGTACTTGAACCACCTCCACTACTAATGATTCAAATAATGCTGATAGATGATGTAATTAATACTTTTATGGTTAGTAAACACCATTAATGTCTCTCCAAACATGTAATGCCTCCAAAAAATTAAGGAATTTACCACAAAAGCTTTCTCAAGATCATGAGAGGGGTAATTTCTTTAATGTGATCTCAACTATATTGACCTATATTCTAAAACTCATTCATTATGAATCAACACTTCCCAATGTCCAACACCGAATAGATCATAGAACAAGGTGTACCTCTTTTAAAGTTTAGGTAAGATTAGAATCGGTGTGGTATTCAACCATTTCTTCAGCTATTGAATGGAATTCTTGCATGCCTCCAACCACTCAAATTTAACACCCTTCAGGGATAATCCTGGGAGTGGCACTACAAAACAAGAGAAATCTTTGATGAACCTTAGATAATAACCAGAAAAACCTAGGAATATTCAGACATCAAAAATAATCTTGGGTTGTTCCAAGACATGATTGCCAGCACTTTGTCAAGATTTACTGACAAAACTACCTCAGAAATGATGTTTCTTAAGAAATGTAATTTATCAATATATAATTTACATTTTGATAGATTCATGTAAAGCCTATTCTCTCTTAATGTACTCATGATGATGTCAAGATGTTTATCATGATCATCAAGAGTTCTTGAGTACACCAAGATGTCATCAAAAAAACAACCATAAATCAGTCTACATATGGGTTTCATATTCAGATCATTAAATCCATGAACACTACTGGTGCATTTTTTCAATCTAAATAGCATCACCAGAAACACATACAACCCATAGCTTCTCGGAAAAGCTGTCTGTGGTATGTAAAATGGTCTCACCCTCAATTGATGGTATCAAAATCTCAAATCGATCTTAGAGAGCATAGAGGAACCTATAAGCTGGTCAAATGGTCATAAATTCTAGGAAGAGTGTATTTTATCTTAATCATCATCTGATTTAGATTTCTATAATTGACACATAACCTCAGAAACCTATCATCCTTCTTAAAAAATAGCATAGGTGATCCCCATGGCGACGTACTTGGATGTATGAACCCAATTTTATCCATCTCTTTGAGCTAAAACATTAGTTCATGGAGTTATTCTATCTCTATAGGATATGGTGGAATGGAAACTGAGTATTCCCCTAGAAGAAACTTGATTTTGAACATAAAATCACTTTCAGGTGGAAGTCCCAAGAAGACCTCCATGAAACACATCTTGAAACTAATCCACAATAGAAGGAAAGACTTGTTGTTAAACTCTTCCATCATTAGGAATAATAAATGCTACAAGGGATGTGAGTTCTCCTAAAATCTTGAAAACTGTCCCTCTATGGCTTTCCCAAACACCACACTCACCACAAAGTACATAAATGACTCCATCAAGAGATTTGAATGTCACCTGACATCCACAGTAGTCGATATGGGCTTGAAACAACACCAACAAATCCATTCCCAAAATTAGGTCAAAAATGAACATCTCAAGGACAAACAGATTCCATTGGAAATGAAAACCACCAACCTATAAAGCACAACATTTACACTTCTTGATATTCTCATCTCAAACCACCAACAGACTATCAAGTGACATAACCCCACACACCCACTCCATGGATAATACCAACACAACTACAAACTTTTATGTGATAAAAGAGTGTGTAGAACCTATGTCGAATAGATCATTAGAGAGTGTGGAAGATAATATAATCATACCTCAAATTGAAGATCGTCTGTCCTCACCACCAATAGTATATACTAAACAGCATGGAGATGAACCACCCCTCAACCCTGGGATCCATACTATGTACTCAGCACGTTACTGATCGACTGGTACGAACTGTCTCTCCCCAGTGTTCCCCATCCACCACCCCTACTTGTATGAACAACAGATCTCCATCTACCTACCTGATATGTGGTGATCAATCCCCTTCCTCCACTAGGAATCTACCTTTAACCTCCATCTATGCTCGACTGCCAAGGGCTCTTACAGAACCTCTGTATATGTCCCAACCTTCCATTGAACCGATACACAACTAGTGGATAGGGACACTAACCCCAAATGATCTTCATCCTAACACTTTGATAACAGAATACATGATCACCACCTAGAGGTTCTGGTCCTCTTCTCTATCTACTCTACGTGCTTTCTCTCTATTAGAAGTTCCCAAAACATAACTTCTTTCCCTCAGAATTTGTACCAAATTTCCTCCTAGCATGCACCACCTATCCACCTCTTGAATCTCCCTTCGTGTTATCTTCTAAGGTAAGGGCCTAGTCCTCTAGCTCTGTAAACCTCCTCAGGAAAAATATATTCACTTGAGACCTAATATCTTGCCTCATCCAATCCGAGAAGTGTTTTTCCATAATTTTATAATCTCTATCCATCATTAGAATGAAATGGCACAAGTCATTGAAATGACTAACATAATACATCATTGATTAAACCCCATGAGCCATACTAATAAACTCTATAGTCATCTCCTGTCTCAAGTTTTTTGGGTGATAATTTTGAAGAAACTTTTCCTAAAAATATTTCCACACCATTCCTTTAGTCTTCTCTATCTGAACCATCAGTCCCCACCAACACTTTTCCTTTCCCCAAAACATATCAACCACTATCTTCACTTGCGTCTTGGAAGGATTATCTAGATGATCCATGATTTTCTAGATATACTCTATCTAGAACTTGGGTGCCACTGGACCACCCTCTCTGGTAATGGTAAGAGGGTTTTGTACCTGAAACACCCTGGTTAGCTCAAAAATAATCAGTTAAACCCTACATGGGTCCCATTCCATTATCTACATAAAGAAAGCATAGTTCTCATGAAACTAATCTTCCATATTATCTTGAGCCATTGATTATCTTTCTCTACTTGTGGAGGAGAATTATCAACAATGCCCTCCTGTCACCCAACTGGCACACAACTTCTTATTGTCATTTCACTACAATTCCAAATGCAAGATTTAGAACACAATCCATAATGATTTTACAAAACATAAAGGAAGGATCATCACTATCCATAAAGAAAACATTTTTCATACACCACCCATACTAGACTTATCTTACCCGACAAACTACCATTCACCATCTCTAACAAAGAATATGGTTTGAAGGTACTACAACCTGCATCGGAAGTCGATGGGTCAAGTATTTTAGAATTTTTAATTGATGAGATGATGGGATTTGTCTTCGCTAATGATCTGAGCCCCGATCAGATCCGAGGATCTCATATCAATTTAAAAGAGCAAAAAATTAAATCTATAAACATACATGTTTAGATATGAATCCGCTCTTGACCAAAACTCATTTATGATGATCGTTTCTTGAAGGATGCAAAGCGGGATCCCTCTAGATTGTCCACATGAGCTTCAGAAATCCGCAGGACCACCGGTTGTCGAATTTTGGGTTCTAGCACAGAGATCCAAAAATATCTTTGATGTCCCAACAATCACTGTGATCCTCTTCCTTCGATGCTTGAAGGTGGAACTTAGATATCCCCTTGAGAGGGATAGACTCTCTCTCATGAATATAGAAGGAGAGATAGGCTCTCATCCTTAAATGAATGAATAGTATCTTGGAACAGATCCTCTCCCTCTATTTGTAGTGGAACTCCAAAATACACAGTTTGGTTCCCGAACCCCACTTATTTAACATCCACTAAATAAATAATAATGACTAAGTAAACTATGTGATTCTTATTTATTACTTCATCACATACTTGTAATATATATAAATATATTACATGATTAAAGAGAGACAATTAACTCAACTCGCAATTTCCTCTTAATTCTAAACGAACCTTGAAAAATAAAATAATATTCATTCAATTAATATTTTTCTCGAAATTAAATAACATTTAAATACTTTAAATAAATTCAATCCCAATTATTCATAACATGAATAATTATGAATTTATTTATTTCATTGTTGATCGATAACTTAGACCACACTAAAACCCCATGGTGTGGCCCACCATGTTTAATATACCAATTCAACTGAATAGGGAGGATTCTTGAATACGCTATTGTGTGACCCACTAAGTCCTTATTTTGATAGTAGTGAATATAATCCACATACAGAGAGTGGATTCTAGAAACCCATTAAGGACTCTAAATAGATAAGGATAGTCCTAGAAATGACTACCAACCTACGAACACTAACTATGTACTTTAATCTCTTTATCTTTAAGTATCTCATAATGTAGGATGCACAAATCTATCATCACCCTATTAATGATTTATTATTTATTGATCTATCCAGATGGGTATACCTTTCGGCTAATTTTCCAAAGAATTATAGAAGGTACCACCATCCTAATCAACTATGTCTGAGATATACAACTTCCATAACCCAGAAGAAAAAAATTATTTCAGGACCATTCAACAAATGTCATACCACCAACAATGCAACCAACCCAATATCCCTCACCATATTTTCAATATCATGTTTGTTTCTTGTATCAAAGTATGTAATCAAATGGAACACATTGGTAATGGTCTCAAGTTAGGATACTAGTACACATTTCTGTAGATAGGAACAACCAATGACACCCAAAACATGTGATGTTCATATTGATGGGTTTGTCCTCATGATCTCACTACTAGATATCACAAAGTGTGAACTTCCTGAGTAGAAGTCTCAATGATTATGGGACCCCAACACCTGATATTACAATATAAACTATTTCCAATTAGTTTGATGCATCTAGACCATATGACATTTATTTAATATTAATGTCATCATTTCTCGTGGTTCTCCTTATAGCCTGGGATCTACTATAAACTTTAGATATGACAATTAATCTTGAACATTACCATTAAATAGGTGATGCAAAAAAGTCTACACTGTAATGGTGAGAATACATCTTGTATAACTAATTGTATTCATGATATGGTAATCCAAAGAACTACATAGTTTAATCTAGTGAACCCACTATTTAAACACTCCCAGTTGAACTAGAGAAAACTTTATAACCATACATTTTTGCTACTCACATGATAAAGATCATGTTTCTTCTGAGTAACGGATTTAGCTGCTAAGTCTGCCAAATTTACTTCCATGTGGCTATTCTATTATATGTGACCTCATCTCCTTGAGTAAAACATCTCAAGAGATTGTATCCATGAGTATATACCTTTATTTTCCACTGTCATAACATGACATTTCGGCTAGTAAGAATATCATAATTTACATTATGATAATAATTTACTTTCTAGGTGTGATTCCAATAACTGAAACAAATCGTTTCATCTAATAACATCTTAGATACCTTAGAAACTGCAACATACTCAGTATTGGTAGATATGGCTACCACTAGAATTTACAAGATTTACTTGCTCATAATCCTATCCTAACTATGATATTAGATCATGTTGATCTGTGGAAGACTAGTTTGTGTCCCATAATGACTATTATCCCTCTTTTACACTTACTAGGTATATATCTTTTATACCTTCCCAAGTATAATAAGATAGTGTTGATTTCTTTGCTTAAAGTTCTCCTGGATATAATTGATTTTTTCCTACTATAATTTATATCCTTCCAGTATGATTTTTGTACATATTATAGAATATGTGGTTGATCCATCACTAAAGCGTATGGAACTCAACTCACAACTTTAATCTCCTCACATGGTCTGAATATGTCAACCTCGAGAGATTATTCCATGTGACATTGGCAACAATTCGTAACTAGAATTGTTCCAACTTGTATTTTTATAAACCATGTCACTATATGTACAATTGAATAGATCTAAGAAACCATTAGATCTACCATAATAGGTCTTTTTCTCTGGATCATAGGTTTATATTTTAAGTCAATCACTAGATAATTACTATCACCCTGGTCTTAACTAACTATATGAAAAATATCTATTTTCTATATGTTTCTGAACATATTTCACATGAAAAAAATTTGGCACTCCCACTAACGTATGGTTGACACATGGAAAATATTCATTCCAAATGAATACTCTAAGATCTTGTTGCTTACTTTAATATTGAACTGTATTTCAGTAACTTGAAACCCTTATTATAGCCTAATTATGTCATCATCCCAATTTGGATGTGTCGTATAGACACCTTCCATGAAATTTGATCTTCACATCCAAAGGATAATTTAATGATCTTAGAATTTAGCTACGATAAGTAAAATTCTAATGGATTTAGGTATATCAACTTGGGATAACCAATCAAGCCTTATTGGTACAACACTAGTATAATCCATGTATCAACACACTTGAATACTCACCACAATATTGAATTTATATGACCCTTTTCAATTGGATACATGGAATCCATTATTGAATTATAATTGATCTTGTCAATCGTAGCTAATAGACATATACTACACACTTTTTGGAAATATTATTCACAATGAAAAATGTATCACCGGCTCTGGTGAATATAAAACCATCACCATTTTTTATCCTTCCTAAGCAGTATGTATCTTTGGAACATGCCTCTTGCACTTGAAGATGTGGAAATTGTTCATATGTCAACCATTTGTGCATCTCAAGAATTGACTAAAACCATGTCAATCTTGCTCCAATGTTCTCAAGTAGTGATTTTCAACCTTATATAGAAATGTCGTCTTTAACTGGACTACCACCATTCAATATTAGGTATTCAAGTAATATCATAAGCAACTATTAGGATAATTACTTAGATTCATGATGTGTTTATCTTCATGAAAGCTTTTTTATTTTTTTAACAAACTCTTTGCATCTAAACACATATCCAATGACATAATAGATTTCAATCATATTGTGACTTGTATGATATCCATTTTTCATTTTTAGTTGGAATATAAGTAATGGGATTCCACCATTATTTTCAAATCACATCTTGAAATATAATGGATGTTACTGCATGTTGTAACATTGATACTAATTACATCATAAAATTGAAGTATAAAATTTTTGTTTAGGAATTACTCCACGCTACATTTTTTTTATCACTTTTATTAGTTAAGAATCATCGTCGATCCTCCTTACGAACATCAATGTCGTGTTGTGGATAAACTAATGTGTATTTATGAATAACTCCATGCCTCATTATCATGATCAATGAATGCTTGGAAAATATATTATTTGTCATTCCAATTTGAAGAAACTCATATCTTTTGACCGTGATTATAATTCAATTTCACATTACATAATAATTTAATAGAATATTACGAAGTATCTTTACTATTAGCTTTCCCTTGAAGTATTTCACACTCACTTACTAAACTAATGTCGAAAGATTTCTGACATACATTTATTTATAAAGGATTGTTTATCCAAACTAAATACGTCAATTATACCGAAGGTGTTTAGCTGTGCGGAGCCTAAATACCATATTCGACACATAATTAATGTATACTTTTAGTTTTTCATGAGAAATAATTATCTTGACACAATTGGGTAAAAGTATTACATTTTTATATTCATTACTTACTACCTATGATTCATGTACCACGGAACTATTTGTTGAGTATATTACCACAAACAACATTAATTACTGAACATGGAATAATATCTCATTATGTACAAAGGAAATTTGAGATAAATTTTTTGTTTATATTCAACAACTTGTTCAACTAAAATCAATCACTTGAAAATTAGAAGATATGTGTTTCTTGCTACAGACATAGGAATCCCCCTTTCCCATATACATGGAGAAGACATCTTACATATTTTAATGTTTCTATACTTAAATGGTTAATGTATTTCAATACACCGATGTGAATGGAATATTTAATTTAATATCCAATAATTATTTTTGAAAAAAAAATTTTTTGGATGAATATTCATTAAAGAGGAAGTGAGATATTTCTAATTCAATTCATTTCATTTCACTTTAAACTTCCAAAAAATTATTTCAAAATACGTGATGAAAAAAACCTTATGTGTATTAACCAAACTCTATTCAGAGAAGGACATTACGAAGGTTCCATTATAATGAAATTCCATTGGCCTTTTCACCTAGCCTTCTAATTTATTCACCATAAGAACTGAAGACAATACTTTATTTTATATTATTATTACTTAGAGAATCTTACCTAAAAGGTAATGAAGCACTTACTCCATACTATTAGTTTTCATCCATAATATAAACTAGAGGAATTATTTGAAAAGTACAATAATGGGATGCAATGAAAGATCATGTTCTTCCTCTCATGTTTACACAATTCCAATGTAATCTTCACATTCAAATTTGGCATAACTTTCTCCACATAAACATCTTGGAGATGAAAATAGTTGTCATATCATCCATGTCCGGATGTAGTGAACCCAAATAACATCGAACTTAAATGATAAAATTATGACAAAACCATTATATGCTTAATTCATGAGTCTCTAGTAAGCAATTTTACAACCATTTGTCTGGATGTGGATTAATAGGTCGGGACACTGGCACTTTGAATTTCTGATATAGTGGTATTGTGCACAAGAACCTATACTACACTTTGAAATTCATGCTAGTGTACACATTTAACATTTTTGAATATTTATCATAGTTTTCACTTGTGGTAATTCATTCCATTTTTCTACAAAAAATTACCAAATAAGTACTTTTATGCTAATTATTGAATTATGCATTGCCGATTAATTTAATAATTAAATGTTTCCCACTATTTCATTGAATTCTAGGAACCATATATACTCGAATTAGAGTAATCTGTCTCTTGAGTATTATAGTGAAAAGGTTCCTTTAGCCACCCCTCAGAGTCTAAATGGTTTGGTTACACCACTACTCGGAGGGTTCAAGGTAGGTATTTGACTAGCCAGCTGCATTAAATCGTGGTTCCTTGATCTATTGAGTGAATTCATGGATTCAAAAATCCAAACTTGATTTACTCATGGCTTGCCTCTAAAATAGAACAACCTTTCTTGAGTTATTTATTTTCTATAATTTTAGTTAATTCAACCCCCCCACTCTCATAAGAACTCCCTAGTAGTAAGAGTAACCCTCATCTTTGGCATGACCGACACCCCAAACACCCAGTTTTGTTTAAACATGAATGATGGAAGGTTATTAAAACTTAATATTACATTGAGGGTTTTTGTGTTTTTCTTTGAAAAAATGTAATCCATTTCTTGACTCACTAACAACTGAACATTAATAGAAAAACATATGCCACTTATCTATGCATTTTATTATTTATTATTTTTCATATTTTTTCCACTGTTATAAAATGCAAAAAATATCAATAAATTCATAATGGTAAACTACTACTGGACTAGTTTTGAGAATCTAAACATCCTAGGGGCATCATACCGGAGTCATCTCTTGACTATAGATGTAGCTCACCCCCATCCAGAATGTATGTTACTAGTCTGGAGTAATGTATCGACTTGGCAGGGTCCACATCATTTCATGAAGTACAACCTCATCTTGGCAGGGTCTATGTCACGTCTTGAATCATCTTGGTCAACGCACACCTCCTCATCTTGGAAGGGTCCAGGTAATACACCGTCTTTTCTGAAAGTACAAAAATACCAGCACACATGCGAGGGGAACTAGGGGTGTGATTTAGAACATATGGTTTTGGACACGCAGTCACTTATATAAATTGACTGAAAAGAAAGATGATGTTCATACAACCATTAAATTAATTTAAAACATCCCACACAGTTAAATAATTAATTAATTCATTAATTAAATGCAGACATACATGGGTCAGTGCTCATGACCAGTAGGTGAGTAAAATCAATGCTTGATAAAATTAAATTTCATTAAAAAAGTATGAGGGTGAATTAATTAAATTAAATGAATGAATTAATTAATATAATTTAATTATTCTTTTATCTACTAATTAATTTAAATTAATACATAAAATTAAATTATATTAATTATTTAATTTAATTCCAAAATTAAATTAATTTTTTTCCTCATGTAATAAAATTTATTTATTTTAACCACAATTAATATATTAATCAATGTAATTTTAATTATGTAATTAAATTAATTAATTAAATTAATTAAATTAAATCTAGACCCAATACACCCATGAAGGTCCAAAATGGGTCATGTGGTACATGTGCAAACCCATTTGGGGTCATGAAAAGCTGGTACTGGGCTATTCTGGGCCTAGCAGGTCCGCCCAAACCCTGTTTGGGTTGAGTAGACCCACCAGAACAGCTTTTTATGATTTTTGGGTCTAGCACATCCCAGTAGGGGTTACTTTCGGAAGCTGTAGGCATGGACAACATCGGTGTGGTGGCCTCCTCATCGGTCGGTAGGGAGGACCCACAAGGGGCATCAGACGGAACTGACAGCGGGATCCAACCGGACGCGAGTGCTATAGTGCAAAGGGAAGGAAGCGGTCGGACGACGAGGTTTCAATGGTCCAGATCTAGGAACTAGAGGTGTAGGTGTCTATTGTATGGGGAGTGCCAACATGGGAAGGGGAAGGCCGACCGACTGAGGGTCGCTATCTTTGGGTATTGGCTTTCTGTGAATGAGGCGGCTCGCATGAAGGCATAGTTGGGAGGGGACAGAGACCAGGGGCAGCAGCCGAATGGAAAACTGAAGGGTAGGCCGAGGGAGGTGGTATGATGTGATCTCAGAGGAGGAGGTATGCATGGTGGTTTTTGGCTCTTTCCAGCGGTAGTGAAGAGGGTGTTGGCCTCAAGTGGGAGCCGACTATGGCACTAGAGGAGCCAGAGTGGCAGCTCCTTTGGCCAGAGTTAGGGGCGACCAAGGAGGATGACATCCTGACCCCCCTTCATTGGCATTTTTTTTGTAAAACTAGTCTTTTTTAATGTTCATCCCCCACCTTCTTTTGCCCCATTATTTTTTATAAAAAATAATGATTCCTCTTTTTGAGTTTTTCCATCTCTCCTCCAAAAACACACTAAAAATGTTGTTTTTTTCAAAATCGAAAGGCTACTTGTTAGCCTTGAATTTAGTAATAATAAATTTTTTAAAATAAAATAATAATTTTTTATTATTTTTTTTATTATTATTAAAAAATAAATATTATTATAATTATAAAACTATTAAGAAAATAATATAATTGTAAAATTCATAATTTGAATATAATTCTAATCACTTCTGATTAACCAACATTGATCGAAACACAGTCTATTTTAAATAATGAATTAAAATTTTAAAACATGAAATCATAATGAAAATATGATTTGTATCAAAAAAATTATTGGCCAGAACTTGGTCATTAGAAATTGTATCGACATGTAGTTTGAACTGTTGAGACCGATTTCAAACCCTTTACTTAATATTTAGAAAATTAATTTTATATCGCTCAAAAAATGTACATGGAAGCTCTGATATCAATTGAAGGTGCCGAGACCTGAAGAAGAAGCCGATGGGATGGGGATTATAAAATTTTTAATCGACGGGATGATGGAACTTGTCATCACTGATGATCCACACCTCGGTATGATCCAAGGATCTCCGATAAATTTAAAAGAGAAAAAAAATTACAACTGTAACTATACATGTTCAGATCTAAAGCTGTTCTCGAGAGTAACTCTTCATTGGCAATAACTTCTTGAAAGATCCATAGAGGGATCCATCTAGATCATCCCAACATGAATCAAAAATCCATGGGAGCACCAATCATCGAATTATGGGTGCTAGAATGGAGATCCAACGATAACTTTGATGTCTCAATGATCACCGCGATCCCCTAACTCTAATGCTTGAAGGCAGAACATTGATCACCACATGAGAGGGAGGGACTCTCTCTATTGAATTTTGGATGAGAGGGAGGCTCTAATTTATAAATGAATAAATAGTATATTGGAATAGAGCCTCTCTATCTATTTATAGTGGAACTCTTAAATACCTAGTTGGGTTCCCTGGGCCCTTTTTATTTAACGTCCACTATATAGATAATTATAATTAACTAAACTGCATCACTATTATTTATAATTTTATCAAAAACTTTTAATATATATAAAATAAATTACATGGTTGAATCTAGATATTTAACTTGACTCACCTTTCCCACTTAATATTAAACAAACCTTGAACATTGAAATTATAATAATTCGATTAATATTTTTCTCGTATTTACTTAACATGTAAATACATTAAATAAATTCAATCCCAATTATTCATACCTTTAATAATAATGAATTTATTTTTTTTCTTTGGGGATTGATACATTGGAACACACTCAGACACCATGGTGGGGACCACCATGTATAATATAACTATTCAACTAAATCAGAAGGATTCTTGAATATGCTATTGTGTGTGACCCTCTAGAACCTTATCTCGATAGATGTTAATAAAATCCACAAACCAAGAGTGGAGCCTAGAAACCCATCAAGACCCCTAAAGAGATAACGATAGTTATAGAAATGAATACAAACCTACGAACATTGACCATGTACTATAATTTCCTTGTCTTAAATATCTTATAAAGTAGGAATCACACTAGTGTCAACACACAATTATTGATTTATTATATGTTGACTTATCCAGATGGGTTTACCTTCTGAAAACATTGGCCAAAGACTTATGAAGGGTGCACCATCCTGATCAAATAGGCCTGAGATATACAAATTCCATAACCTGGAAGCAGAAAAACCTTTCATTACCATTGAAAAAATTTCATAACACAAATGACGCACCCAACAAAATCTACCTCACCATGATTTCAACATCATGGTTTTTTCCTAAAATCAATGTACACAGTCAAATGGAACACATTGATAATGGTCTCAAGTTAGGGGAATAATACACATGTCCATTGATAGAAACAACCAATGAAACCCAAAACATGTGGTGGTCATATTGGTGAGTATGTCCTCATGATCTCACTACTGGATATCACCAAGTGCAAACTTCATGAGAAGTCTCAATGCGTATGAGCCCCTAGCACCTGATAGTAAAAAATCAACTGTGTCCAATCAGTATGATGCATCTAGACCATAGGACCTTTGTTTATGATTATTTTCATTGTTTCCCATGTTTCTCATTATATCCTCGAATCTTCTATAACCTTTTGATACAAAAATTAATCTAGGACATTACCATTAAATAGTGGATGCAGAAATGTCTACACTATAATAGTAAGAATACATCATGTATAACTAACTGTATACATGAAATACTAATCAAAAGTACTGCATAGTTGGGTGTGGGGATCCCACTTTTTCAACATGATTAATATGGAATAACTAACTCACACAATTATAAGCCTTATATTCTACACCGTTTAAAAACTATTTGCATATTGATGCTTATTTAAACCACTTTTATCCACTAACTACCCCTTATCAAGAAAAATTCATTAATTAATAATCAATATGTTACTCCATTTTTACTCATTTATGTTATTTTGTTTGACAGTATTTTTCATCACATTCAAGAAAATCAATGCATCCTATCATCAATATCCCATGCACCTATATCGTGTGTTTCCCTGCAATGATTCATGCAACTTATATAATCAGGTGTCTAGAATGATACATGGATGGACAACCTCATGTCATTCCGGACATGAGAAAAGTATCATAAAACAATAACAATATATAACAAGTGCATCACCCAAATGGTGAAATATCCTCAAATTCAATAACACACAACAAGAACAATAACTCCCACCATGGGTGAAAGGGGTTTTCCTTCATAAATGTGTTAGCTAATCATAATAACAAGCGCATTACTAAGTCCCAAAACCATCCAAACATCCTATCTTCCATTACTATATATTAATTCATAGAAAAGAACTACTTCGATACCACTTTGTAACTTCCCCGACTCGGGTGCCATAAATTGGTGCCCCGAACCATGTCGTCACATGAACACAAGCATGCCTCCCTGTATGCTAGAGGTTTCTAACTAGCAGTGATGGTCTAAAAGTAATCTTGGGAGACTATACCATATTTTTCTGAGTAACCCATTGAAAAAACTTTTAAATATAGGAAACAACATAATATAATCGATGAACAAGCATAAATAACCATCTCACAAACTTGGTACAAGCACAACCAATAGAAAATATGTCATGACATGTTATAGTTTCAAGTTAATAAAATTTTAAAATAAAGACAAATAAGATAATCCCAAAAAGTGTCCTGGATCAAATTATAGAACCACATCCATGAACATACCACATATGACTCACTTTTGAAGCACTAGGACATTGCCCTTTTCCTAACCTACAGTAACGAAATCTTCATGGGTACCGAATGATGGCCGGAGGAGGGTGTTAGTATAACTCAATAGGCCACCAGAAATGGTTTCAATAAAATATCTAGTCTAATAGATAGTGCATGAATTTAAAAATGGATGAAAAGTAAATAAAGGCAATTCAGGGACACTAGACAAGAATATTTACTTTTTTATTACTAACCAAAGTGTCAAGTTCATTATGTGTATCTTCATCATCGTTTAGTTCATCCTCAATATTTAATCAATACGTTAGGCATCCACATCAATCACACATGTTTATTGGAATTTATCATTCTACATAAAGGAATAAGGAAATTCCCTATATCACTAGGTATTACACATCACAAAATCACAATATCCTCACCTCGAAGCCTCAGTCTAGGTGGAATGCTTTGTTAGGGGAATAGAGAATGGTCCCCTTCGCTAACCTATGCATTGTGGGTGGAGTTAGAGCATCAGTCCAACTCGACCTGTGGGAGGAGTCTCAGTACATTATCTCACAGCTAAATCCATGTGCACATGCTTATTGATCCATTCTCCAAACAAAAATCATATCACAACTAAACACAACCAATATATATAACAATCCTAATCCATAGCAATCAACATGGAAATTAATACTGTGCCATAGCCCATTAACATGCTTTCCATTTAAATTGCCTAGCCCATTTATCTCAATTCCCATTCTCAAGCCTAGCTCACTAGAATATTAAATAGTTCCCTTATACCAACCCATTTCACATACCATTACCAACTTAACATATTCACTGTTTCACATGCACTAACTTGTTTAGGCACTTCTAACATAATTCATCAGCCATATACTCCAAATCCCCATTAACCAAATTAACCCATCTTCACACCATTCAAAAAATCACTTAATTCATTTACAACATAGTCACATGACCCATTTCAGTTTTCACTTCCATTGAACATATCAACTTAATCAATAGCGGATTCACTTTATCACATAACGACCAATCACTTTGATAATTTCTAGGTCCGAAAAATTTTGTTGCACCCCAAGGGTGGAATTAATAAGGTTAAATAATCCTTAACACATCCCATGGGAACAATGAGGGTCTCTAATTATCATTTAGACACCTATTTTACCAAACTTCACCAAACAAATCATGATCACAATAATAGGTAAACAAGAACAAAACAAAAAATGTCCCAATCAAAAACCAAACTATGGGATACAACATCTAGACCACCTACCTTGAATTCGTTGACAAATGAACTCTCAATTGAAAAATTAGGTCCCTATTAAACCAAAATTTGATTCTTAAATCTAGGTCACACTTGAAAAGAAGTGTTTTAACACTTCGGATGGAGCGAATAGAGATATGCAAACCCTAAACCAAAAAGAGAAGCAAGAAGGGGATGAGCCATACCTGAAGCTTCGATCTGCAACCGAAGTCACTATAAATGAACTAAAGATGAAGGAGAATAACCCTTGGAAACTATTGAGATATCTTGTTCATCACTAATGTTCCAAGGATTAAATGAGGGCTGAAAATCAGGTGAGGGTTTAAAATCCAGTAACAGAATTTTTGTAAATTTTCTCAACTTTACTGGGCTGCATGGTTAACCCACACAGTTTGAAAAATCGTGTGCAAGACATGATCAATTAACTATCAAAGGAATTTGGGTCAAACAATTACCCGTAAATCTCCACATATTTTCCAAACCATGCTCTAATCGTGCGTTAAGTATCTGTCCATGGCTTCCTGGTTTCCAAGAAATTCCTCTCAGTTTTCTTAATCGTGCGTGTAACGACCCAATGTTTTTCAATAGAAATTAATTTCATAAAAATATGTCATATAATCCCATGAGGTCAAAAAAATGATTTTTTATGTACTATGTTACCTTTAAATGCAATTTTTACACTTTTCTGTTTGGAATTTTGAAAATTTAACATTCACAGTAGCAATCAACAAGATGTTAGGAGTTTGATAAGACACACTTAATTTTTTGTGAGCAGTGAAATACCCTTATGAATAGTAATGTTACCATTATGAATATTGATATACACTAATGAATATTTAACTGAACTATTATATTATATAATAAATATTTAAGTGAATGAATGATGTACTAATATTTTGGAATAAGTAAATAAATGTTTTAAAATAGGTTTTTTAGAATAAACAATGATTTAAATTAAATATTAAATTAATATTACTTAGAAAATTACTTTTTAGAAATATATTTCATTTTTGGATACTGAATTTTGAAAAATGGTTTGGGTGAATTTTTGGGATTTTTCTAAAATACTTGAATTTTTATGAATAGTAAAATACGATAATTTACGATAAATGCTAAATAATTGATTTTTTGAGTCATTGATAACGTAATGATAATGTAAGCCCAATTTTTTTGAAATCACATGAAAATATTAATATTTTTTTCATGGTGTCATCACTGTTTTTGGTCTTTAGGAAACAAAACTAAGGAATTAAATATTTTGAAAACTCGCCTCCCCTCCACTATAAATACCACCGCTTTCACCCTCTTCTATTAATTCATTTGAAGCCTTCTTCCTTAATTAAATTCTACCAAAATATCTCCCCAACATCCTTCCCAATTTCCATCATCATTTTTTATCCTAAAAAGACTAAAACCTATCCCCTTACAAGGTTCTCAAAAGAGATTAACTCAAGAGGGAAATTCCTCTTTCAAATTCATTAATTTCCTTTCAAGTTATTTTCTTTTATTTTTAATTTCCTTATCTACCTTCACCCAAATGGTATGATAAATCCCATAACATACATGTAATTGAATTTTTTTATTCTAATGGGATAATTAATTATCATCTCTCTCTTCCCCTTCTTTTTTACGAAAGAAACGAAAACACCGTTCGAGATGAGTTAATTTATCACATTCAAGGACGATAGTTTATCAATTTATATTATCATATTCTATTCATTTCATGAAACTATTTTTATGGTTGAACCATATTATTAAATATTTATTTTATATTATGTGTTGTTCTAGATTACTCTTTCTCAGTTGATGTAAAATAACAATGCAAAACAATCTATTTATAAGAAAAATCACAAAATTAATTCAAGCATTTATCATTAATGTAATATATAATTATTCAACTTCACTCCAGGTAACCAAAATTATATTTTAAACCATTTAACCTTTTTTTGTTCAATAATAAAATATAACTTCAATTCTGGACAACCACATTCATCATACATGTTTATCTGATCATGGATATAACTAAACCGATCCTTAAAACCAAGTAAGAAAACGGGCCCGAATAGTGAAATTGAACCTCATAACCATTCAAAATGTTTATAAATGAACATAAAAAATTATAATAAATATTCTATATATATAATAGGTTCTGGAATTATTAATTAATTAATAAAAATTTGACTATTCCAGTCATTAAGATAAATATAAGATCACCACAGGACTAAAGGTAGGGGATCATTGCCATTTCACTTTTATTCAAGATTGTCCTCTATATTATGCCCTTTTATATATAATTTCTATTGATGGGGTATGATTAAACACCTCCCCCATAATTTCCTCGTGATATAAAAAATATGATCACTCTCTTTCTCTCTCATTATTCCCTCCTAAGTACACCCAATACGATTCTGATATTCCGCAAGGGATTCCACCCAAACCGCCTTTATTCCTTCGGGTTTCGCTATCATTCTTTTTACCCAATTGAATATGCCATTTCATTTTATTTAAAACATCTACGGACAGTGCATATACTCTACACACATATTTCATGTTCCATAACTCATTCTCTTTGGGGTATATACATGTTTTTACGTGATTTCCTCCACAATACATCCTGATAAGCAAACCTATTTTGAGGGAGATTCCAGAATTATTACCAAATTTAATGTAAAATACATATTCAATTTTAAGCCACCATTTTCTTTATAAAAAAATTATTTTTATTATGAAAATATTCGTGGTTCACTTCTGTTTTTATACAAAGGATTTTTCCCTTTTCTATTTTAAAGGCTCTATAGTATTTTCCTTAAAATCATACAAAAATGCTTTAATGATAAAATTTCATAAATATTTTTCCAACATATTTTCAATTCTATATAACATAAATAACAATGAAACATTCCTAATTTACCTTATTAATTTCCATGTATATTTCAATTCCTTTCTTTCATGGACGTTTTTATGATACGCCCATTTGTTATGTTTTATCACATGATTGTGGTACCCAATTCTTTCCATGTGTAACCATTATGGTTATATAAGATTGATTATGTATGATTTTTTATGTGGAAAACATATACATGGAATATTCATATTGGTGTACTGAGATAGCCCTCCAATTTATTGGTTAATTTTGAGTCTCATGAGACATTCTGTGCGACAATCTTGGTGGTTAGCCTTGGCTTGTGCTACTATGTGTAACAATCTTGGTGGTTAGACATGGCTTTTTCTACTATGGGAAACAATCATGGTGGTTAGACATAACTGGCACTAAATTCGTGTTTTATGTTTCTACCATAGTACTATTACTCCATGTTTATATTATTCTTTATTTAAATTTTGTGATACATTATGTTAAATTCCTTTTTATATCATCATGTTGTGCCTTCTATCCCTTGTGTTATGCATTATTCTTATGGTTATTCTCTTACTGATCTTTTAGCTCATCTCATTGTTCATGTTATCCCGAGGTTATCCTATGTAGATGTATGAGAAAAATGTTATATAGGATCTCATTATAGAGTTTAAATAAAAGTTTGTTTTTATAATGCTTGATTATATAACTAGTCTTCCAAGACACTAGAATTTATGATCCTTGGATAGTAATCTGATGGATAATTATGCTTAAAATCATGTAATGTTTTATGTAAAAGGTTAGGGTTACTATATTTTGTATTATAGGGTGGTCTAGTAATTTTTGGATATTAGTAATATAGAACTTTAGTAAGAACCTTAAGGATGAGATGAAGTATAAGAAAACATCCCTAAATTTTGGTCAGTACAGAGTAAGTGGTTTTTCAAAAAAAATACATCCATGTCTATATACAAATAGGTAGAGGTGGATCTGGAATTTATGTACCTAGGAGTGAAAACTCCAATAAGGAGTTTCGGGCTGAACCCGGGGTTTCTTGGTACATGACAATGGTCCTTGTTGTAGTTTTGGTCTGACACTCATGAGGGATATGATTTTGTAAATTCATGAGCTTAATACAAACCATTATTAAGGGAATCAAAAGCCCATATGAATATATGTTAAGAAATAGATTAAAGATATCCTGTATTGAAACATAGGGAATCACAAGTCAGGATATACTTCAACATTACATGTTTATCCTCTTATATTCAAAGTTTCCTTTTTATGCTCAATAGCTAAGTATCCAAGCCCTGTAATTGTGCATTATTTTTTAGTTAATGGAGAGAAATAAAAGAACATGTACTAGCAATCAATGTGATAGGAAATTTAAATATTTCCCTAATGAGATGCCAATTATTATGGGAATGGGTGCTTAAAACATCATGAACGTACTTTTTCAGTTGGCTCAAGTTATGAATAATAACTTGAATCATGTGGAAAAACCTCCTCCTCCAAGGAATGAACAAGTTTCCATTCAATCCTTCATGCAGAAAAGGCCACCCATGTTTAGTGAATCATCTTAACCCCTCCTCATGCTACAGTGTATTACCTCCATTAAAAAGATATTTTTTGTCCTCCAATGCTTAGAAGAAGAGAAATTCATACTGGTGATCTGTCATTTTGATGGGGAAGTTGTTCAGTGGTGGACAGTGATCATGAATATGAGGACCTAGGATGAAATTGACTCAATGGATTGGGATGAATTTAAGATAATGTTTTTTAATAAATAAGTTCCTCAAAACATCTATCTCTAGAAAGAAAGAGAGTTCCTCAGACTCAACTGGAAGGAAAATGAGTCCATCTGGGTTTATGAAGAAAACTTTACAAGTATTTCAAGGTACACCTCTGGCTTTTTCATGAACATCGAAAGTATAATGGATTTCTTCTTTATAAAAATAAAGTCGAGTCTACAATAATCATTGGAGATTCAAGACATCAAAAGCTATTGGGAGATTTTCTATTGTGCCCTCATGGTTGAAATGGATATTGGAGACTTTAGTTGGTCTTGTTGTCCTAGTGACAAGAAGTGGAAAATGGAGAACAACATGGGTGGTTAAACAAACAAATCCCATGAGGGAAAGAAGACTGAATATTCCACTTGTAAAAAGTGTAGGATGAAGAATCCCAGGAAATGATTAAAGGGAACCAAGAATTACTTCAAATTTGTAAAGTTTGGACACGTGGCTAAAAAACTGCAAACATGATATGAAGAATCATGTTAATGTTGAAGAATAAAGGATTGTTTAGATCAACACTCAACCTGTAGTGTAGTGTAACAATTGCAAGGATCATGGGCATTATACGAAAAATCCCCCTAATCCAACGGTTGTTAGAGGCAATCAACAACAACCTCCAAGGAAACAAGGAAGGGATTATGCTACCACTAAAACTGAGGTGGAGCTTCAAAATGATGTGGTGACAGGTACTCCAGATATTTATTCAACAATAGAGAACATACTATTTGATTCTACACAACTAGAAATTTAGGCTATAGCCACGGTTTTATTAGTCCATAGCTATATATTGTTTATAGCCATGATTTTATGGGATGTTCGTGGCTATAGGTTTCCTTCTCAAACACTCTTATCCCATGGCTCCCTCCTGCCTCACGATTACTCCTCTTCGCAATTCTTCCTCCCCGCGATCTCCTCCTCGCCGCGCCCTCCTCCTCGCTGTGACCCTCATCCCCAACACCTCCTCGATGTGCCCTCCTCATCGCCGCAACCCTCCTCCTCGAAACCTCCTTGGATCTCCCTCCTCATCGCCGCAACCCTCCTATCTGAAGCCTCCTTGTCGCGACCCTCCTCATCGACACCACTCTTCTGGCACCTCCTCGCCACGACCCTCCTCCCTGAAGCCTCCTCGCCACGACCATCCTCCTCGCCGTGACCCTCCACCTCGACGCCTCTCTTCTAACACTGAGGTCGACACCCCCAGTAACCCTGAAAACCCTCAACCCCTCCTCATCACGACCTTCCTCACCCCGAACCTCCTCCATCAAAGTTGATCCGAGCTGCCTCCCCTCCTCCTCCATTCCTGACGATTCTCCCTCAAAAATAGAGGTAATCCCCTGTCTTCATCACCATACACCATTATTTACCCTCTATTATTTTTTTTCAATATAACTACTAATTAGTGCATTATTTCTTGATTTTGGTGTGTTCTACTAGTTATATTTATACTCACCCTACTGTGGGTTCATCTTGAACATATAATGTATTATGAAAATGATTATTTTTTATGGAGATTTAGGCAGACATAGTGTAGATTGTGTATATTGGTGCTTGGTGGATGTGGTGCTTAGACTATTTTTAGAATGGAGGCCTCATTATTAGATTGTATTATATATTTTGGTTAGATTAGACCTACTTACTAGTTATTGGGCCTATATTTTTTCCTCTTTACATTAATTAAGTGCTTTATATTTTGTTGTGGGATGTTATAGGTTTTTCAGGCATTTAAAAAATTTCAGTTTTTACTCTTCCAAATTACTCTAATGTGCTTGGAAATATGTGTTCCAATATATAGGTTCATTAGTTTATGTTTTACCATATATTTAATATTCCTACTTAGTGATAGTCACCAGTCCCTAGCCAATTACATGTGGTTTTTAGGTGGCACACTCAACTTACCATCAGCCAAGAGGGGCCTAGAGTTTCATGTCATTTTAGAGTGGTATCAGAGCCTAATTTTTCCTAGGATACTATTTAGAGATATTATAGTTGTGATAATTGTGTTTATATTTAGGGAAATTGTGTTAAATTGTTTTGGGTTTGGCTCTCAGGTCAATGACACTAATGACACCACATGCCAACCTCTAATTGGTTAGGGGTTAGTGACCATCCCTAAGTTGGCATAACACACACAAGGTTGTCCTTAGTCTAAGGTACCTGTACACATGAAAAGAATAGAGGGGAAAATAAAATCCTAAAAATACAGATAAAAGAGACTAACTTGTTGTGAGGGAGGGGACTACTGACAGGTGCAACAACCTAGCATAAACCATGGTCTATCTAGTTCACTATCTTCTATCTGCTCTTGGTCCTCTTAGGATACCTTCAAAAGGAATATTGTCTAAATAAGACATGAAAAGCATGGGTAGATCCCATGCAGTGTTTAGTATAACAATGCTTAATAAGAGCCCCAAAAATCACTAAACAATAGGCATTTTGAGAGTATTTATCTCATCATCACATAGACACATCATTAAAAATATGAGACATAGCAATAGGAACAATAAACTAGATATACTCCAAACATAAAATAGGCCGCAATGGCATATTAACCATTATTTTATCCATATGATTCTACTCAAGGATACAATTTAACACTCTTCTAGTTGCACTCACAACATGATCTATGATTTCACTGATGGTGCATGCCTAAGTGGTCATGCTCATCAGTCCTCACCAAAGATATACTCAATGTAACTCCGAAAGATCTCGATACATAGATAAGGGATCCCTCCAAGGGAATATGGGGTATACCATACCATACCTAGAATACCCACTATGTATGGGATTGTACACACAAATTAGTTGGAAATAATGATTCCACAAACCCCACATAGGGAAATAGAGAAAATTATAGAGGATCAAACCCTGGGTCACACAGAGGGGTTCCCAAACACTATCTGAAACTAATCCCATATAAGAGATCACAATCCTATTATTAGGATGTAATACCAAAATTTAACCTCATAGGGATGGCCAAGGGGAACACACACAAGTTAAGATAGTCCATTGTTGTATCTCATCTTCATATAATTATTATTCCTTCCAATTATATAATCTTAATATTCTAACAATAATGTAAAAATATATTCTTTATTCTAGTTATTATTCTCATCTTCTTACCATTGTAATTCATAGCCAATTATTTAATATTAATGCTTGGTATATGAGATGGTTTATATTTTCAAAATGACCCTAAATTTCAATAAATATATGTAGAATTAATACAAAACATTACAACATGTTATGAATTAACCCAAACACTTTTGGGAATTGATCATTATTATCTCTTAGATTTCATATAAAATCTTTTTAATATAATCAATCCTCATTCTTGGAACTTATGTCTGAATATTCATGAATTTTTATAATTTAAAACATTTATGAATTCCCTCTCCTAGCCTCTTTAATTCAACAATGTTTTAAATTGCATTTAGCTGACTTTTTAATTCTGCTTGTTTATATTTAAATGCAATTCTTGAGTAAGTGTTAATATAATTGTTTAGTTTGATAAACAAGTCATGGTTTTATTCTTGTTTTGTATTTTAAGCAAACATAATTGAATTAAAAAACCATTTATCACTCCTTTTACTACATTTATTACACTTGCAATATGTAGTCTTCTTGTTTTCAAAATGCAAGAGGCTAGACTTTTCATAACATCATACTGAATATAGAAATCATTGAAAAAGGTCTGAATATCCTCTCTCTTTTTTTCACTTTGAAAGGTATTAATTTGTTGTCAATATTTATCCTAACATGCAGCAATCAAAGTGGGTTACCACAAGAGCATTATGTTTCTATAGCAAAATGCAATAAACTAGAGATATAATTATTCACAGGAAACAAGTATGTTGTTGTTTAATTTTTATTTTATTTTCTTTATCAAATTGACCACATAGGCATTTACTGAATTCTATGGATGGAGGGTAGTTATATTCTGCGAAGGGGGCCCGAAGGGCACTGGAGGAGGCTATGCGGTTTTCATTGTAGGGGAGGGAGATCGGGGTAGTGGAGAGATTAATTTGTGTGTTTCATGTTTTTTGTCTTTATACTTTGTTTTTTTCTTTTCCTTCGGCATGGACATCCAACGTACTGACGATTCATGCCAAAATACTACCATTGCACCACCCATGACTTTTGGATTTACATGTTTAGTTCAATTTCACTTAGCCTTTCTAAGCCCACTCATTGGCCACAATTTGACAGAGATTCAAAGAGTATGATGGGGGTGTGAAGGGGGTGATGGGGAGTGTTGTGGGAAAATAAATCTCATAAAAATGAAATAGAAATTGAACAAATGAATAATTAGGGAATCGATAGATACGACTAAGAAGTTTCATACAATGGGGTCATAGTGTGTCTTGATTTGGATTTGGGTTAACCTGAATTTTTTTTGGGAAAATAAAAGTCCTGAACTAGACTAAACATTATTTTATTGGATTAAAACATTTGTAAACAAATTGCAGGTAGGTGAATTGTATGATGAGAAATGTAAACAAGTTTTATTTAATTGATGTCAGATTTATAAAAAGAATTCCAAAGTTACTAATGATAAAAATAATTTTGCTCTAGAACAAAAATTAGAAAAAATTTGAACATGAAGATGGAAGAATTATAGATTTCTAATCCATTATTATGATCTTACACTCAATAAATTTCAGGTTATATCCTTAAGCAAAAGAATGTGTCCATGAAATGGTGGTCTCAACTTTAGGGTGCTCAAAACCTTATTTAATATCCTTTTCTCTATAAACATAATTAAAACCTTTGATATCAAAATCATTAGCAACCTAAATCATTCAATCAAGATTATCCCCTTGGAATCCCAAAAACCATAATTATAACCTTTTATTTTCCCCTTTCATAGAAATTAGTAGAATGTGTATTCAATTCCAAAAATGACTCCTCTAATTGGTAATGACATCCATGCCACATATCCATTATACAAACCGGTGGCATGTTTTTTTATTGAGGAGAAGATACTATAATCCCATGCACCATTTCCTAACATTTTGGTAGTGGTAACCTTATTACCAATGGTTAACTTATTCAAACTAGTATCAATTGACTAAGATGTTATTAGGTTGTAATTTACACATTTTTAACCCAACCATTTTGGTGGATTAAAATACCCTATATGTCACAAATTTGTTTATTATACCCATTTCCAAAGAAAGATTATTTCATCTTAATATTGAACCATTTCACATCTAGGAATTAATTATCAGGGAAGAAAAAATTCATGATTTGAGATACTATTCTTTCTATCCTAAATGCCTTGAGTTGATATGCTCTGTTTTGATGCCTAAATCCTTTGATTTGATATATAATCTCAGGGTCCATGGTTATCCAAAACCTTTGCCATAGTCCCTTCTTCCCATCATTATTTCAAGAGAACCATAGTCATATCCATATTTTCCCATTATACCGACACAATTCTTGGAAAACCATAGTCATAACCCTTTCCGACCTATTTCCTTCATACTTTTGGTGCTTCCCATATAATTATAGTGGTTTTTATGTCCACCTACCACCACGGTTTCAAATAACCATGGATTTATGATAGCCTATAGCCATGGTCTATGTAAACCATGGTTATAGGATTTCTGAGGGAGCCCCGAGTCCATGGTTTAACTCTAATAATAGTAGTAGGCTCCCCTACAACAATTGTTATACCAACTATAGATATAAAACCATGACTTTAAGCCCATTTTCTAGTTTACATAATCCTCATGGAAAAAAACCATGAATCAGTATTATCTTCTTAGAGAACTAAATTCCTTATGTTGATATTCTTCTCTTGGTTCTAAAAACGATTGAGTTGTTATCCTCCTCGTGGTGAACATTATTTTTATTACCCTACTCTAGGAAACTACTTAATATAGAAAAGTGATATATATTACCTCATGGTCAAATTATTTTCATTCTAAATTAATTTGATTATGAGGATGTATTTTTTAGCGTCTACAAATTATACACCATGTACATTTCCTTATTTAGCATAATATAATCCCCACTTAGATTACATGATTTGGCTAAAATATGAAGGTGTATTACACTCAATGAATAATAAACCATTGGGATATCCATGTTTTACCTTACTAATCATACACACAGGGTCGAATACCCTTTAAAAACATTTCTTAATCTATTGATGTGGTTTTGAAAACCACCCAATAAGAGTGGGTTATAAATCTTATCCATAGTTTTAGTATAGGTTCCACTGGGGGTTCTCCGGTGGCTCTCGTAGGGCTGTCCAGTGGCTCTCGTAGGGCTGTCCGGTGGCTCTCTCAAGGCTGTTTGGGGTTCTGTATAGGTAGTTTTTTTATCTCCCATGAATCTTGTTCATCGAAATTTGAATCTTCACAGATCAGGTAGATGTTCAGGCCCCCTATTTTTGAATCTTCACAGATCAGGTAGATGTTCATTCCCACTCGTGTTATGTCCAGTGGCTCTCGTAGGGCTATCTGGTGGCTCTTACAAGGCTGCAGGGATGTCCAGGTTTCTGTGCAGGGGGATGGGGGCTGTTTGGTGGCTCTCATAGGGGGCTGTCCGGTGGCTCTCGCAGGGCTGTCCGGTGGGTTATAAATCTTATCAATAGTTTTAGAATAGGTTCCCCAATATTTAGACACAATTTAAAATCCATTATAAACCACCTTTATCCTTAAAAATACTAATGATGGTAAAACAAGTTACGTAACTATATAAATCTATTTGCAGTATTCAAATTAACATCTTTTGAAACAGAAAATGAATGAGAGAATGGAATGTATAACTCTCTTAACAATCCTAAGGAAAGAACCTTTGAAGAAGGAGATTCCAACTGTACCAGGGTTCAGGGTGATACTCCTCAGGTACACCAAAATAATACACTTGAAACTACCAAAAATAACCAGGTACATTGGAAGGTGTGACGAATCTCTCCATACCCCATGCTCTCCACGCCAAGCCAGAACACGCCCACACTACGGCAATCCTAATAGAAGACTCCATGAACCGATCCTGACCGAAGGGTGAAGAGGAAATCAAGATCTGGAGGAACCCTAGCTACCTTGGGTTTCTACTCAGACGCCACATAGGGGTAGAAAAATCATGGTTGAATGCTTCAATGATTGAATTGTTCCGTGATCTATCACATCACTGGACAAATCTTTTCACATCGGTGATTAAAGGACTTTTGTGAAGTATTGGTTCATGGATGGGTGTCTTCATTGAATTTTATTTCATGGGACTACGTTCCTTTTCAAATTTTGTAGACACTAACTCCTTTGTTTTGGAATTTTGATATAGGAAATGATATAAACCCTCCATTGTCTTCTTATTCTGCTACATCTGTCACTATGAACCTCATCGCAAGTAATGGAAGGATGGATATGATATAATATATTGAAAACAATATCCCCATCATCTCAGTTCATCAATTATTAGTTTAACCACTTAGTTATAGAAAAAAATATAGCTTTTGTCGATTTTTTACGGAGTCAGTCTACCATCAGATGGAAATATTTTGTCACCTCATCGGTCCAACCGACCGGCATCTTGGATAATTGACAATAGTAACATCCCTTGGTCCATCATCTTACAAATTGTAATAATTGTCCAAAAATTACATACCACTGGGTATATTTTTAATTTCACCCCTTAGTCACTAGAGGACACTATCTGGGATCAAGATGATATGGTTTATTACTAAAACAACATTGTGCAAAAGGATACAACAAATGAACATCAGAGGTGGTTGTCAAAATGAGGATTCCAACCTTGGGCTCATTAAGCATGGACCAGGGGTGGCCATTCATGGTTCTCCAAAGCTGTGAGTAATTCAGAGTCGAGTTGCAGGCCATGGGGAAATATGAGGTGGTTTTGTTATCTCAATCTTATTCCCCTGAAAGCCAATCTCTCATAGCTCTTCATTTTTGTAGGTGGATCCAGGAAAAAAACACCTTCAATTTGGTTAATGTGGAGGTCGACATCGACCATTGATATTTCTAGATGATATCAAGGGTTTCCATCATTAGTTACATGTATGACCAATTTCTATATCCCTCTTAGGTTGGGGCTGATATAAAGAGGACTCCTCATCTTGACAAGAAACTCATTTTAATGGAAAAAGGCCCTATTTAAGGAGGATCCTCTCCCAAAGCATGACACGCCATTTTCAGATTGTATTAATGCCTTTTCCACATGATGTGTCTAAGATCACCGTAAATGGAGAATGAGGACATACCCAACCACTAAAACTCAAAGGAGAATAGGTACCAACTGGTACATTTTAGGGGAGGGTCGCCTTAATGAATGGGGTGGTTGATTAAACTAGATGACGACCGATTGTTATGATTAGAGGTGTTCCTTGCAATGTTCATGAGTGGTTGGCTACTACCAGTGCATGATTCTAGTACTGGATTTAGAGTCAAATCTGTTATCATGGATGGTTAACTGGCCATTTTTATATGTATCAACATTTCCATCCCATTATTACTGAAAATATACTATTTGTTGGGACAAATCAGTGAGGGGAAGCCACAAAACTAGTTGATTGATCCTTTCCAAATTATCTACGGTCAGGTTGAAACTCATATACAAAGATATATATTCCTAAACCCTTAGTTGATTCCTGGTTCTACCATCCATCCACACCATTGAAACATAATTAGGGTCATTCCTTTAGAATGGGACAAGTAGAATGAGTAGGAATTGTTCAGCCTACTCAACTGTCATGACTGCCTCACCTATGATCCTTACTCTTCCCTTTCCATTAATTTTTTAAATGATTAATCTGAGAATTTTGTCAAAAGATCATACATTTTATCATTGGGAGAGTTCTTCATTGTTTCCCAGATTGACATGGATATTTTCTATGGGATATACACATTGTAGATTTTTTTCGTCAACTCTAATGTGTTCAGGTGAGGTGGCCTCCAATCGTTAACAATGCTTCTCTGGGGGGGCTGTCCGGGGGTGCACGGGGGGCTATCCGGGGGTGCACGGGGGGGGGGGGGGGGTTGTCCGGGGTTAGGTGCAGGGGGAAGGGGGGTTTCATGGGGTCTGCCTGGGGGTGAACGTGGGGGTTGTCCGAGGGTGCACGGGGTGCTGTCTGGGGGTGCAAGGGGGCTATCCGGGTGTGCACGGGGGGCTGTCCGAGGGGGGAATGGGAGGCTGTCCAGGTGTGCACTGGGGGTTGTCCGGGGGTGCACGGGGGGTTGTCTGGGGGTGCACGGGGGGGGGGGGGGTGTCTGGGGGTGCACGGGGCGATGTCTGGGGACACGGGGGGCTGTCCTGGGGTGCACGGGGGGCTGTCCGGTGGTGCGGGGGGGGGGGGGAGGGGGATGTCCGGGGGTGCAGGGGGGCTGTCCGGGGTTCTGTGCAGGAGGGAAGGGGGCTGCATGGGGGATGTCAGGGGGTGCACGTGGGGGTTATCTGGGGGTGCACGGGGGGTTGTCCGGGGGGGCATGGGGGGTTGTCCGGGGTTCTGTGCAGGGGGAAGGGGGGATTCATGGGGTCTGTCCGGGGGTTCACGTGGGGGCTGTCTAGGAGTGCATGAGGGGCTATCTGGGGGTGCATGGGAGGCTGTCCGGGGGTGCACGGGGGGCTGTCCGGGGGTGCACGGGGGGTTGTCTGGGGGGGCACGAGGGGGCTGTCAGGGGGCTGTCCGGGGGGGGGGGGGGGGGCACAGGGGGCTCTCAGGTGGCTATGCGGGGGGCTATCCGGGGGTGCATGGGGGTGCAGGGTGGGTGTCCGGGGGTGTAGGGGGGGCTTTCCGGGGTTCTGGGCAGGGGGAAGGGCGCTGCATGTGGTCTATCCGGGGGGGGGGGGGGTCTACAGGGGTCTATCCGATGTTTTGTGGCGGGGGGAAAGGGGGCTGCATTGGGAGTGATGGGGGTTTAGGAGGGAGGTCTGCAGGGGTCTATCCAGGGGAGGATGCAAGGGGCCAACATCTTCTGGTGCTGGTTTTTTTA
This sequence comes from Viscum album, assembly GCA_963277665.1. Taxonomy (NCBI): domain Eukaryota; kingdom Viridiplantae; phylum Streptophyta; class Magnoliopsida; order Santalales; family Viscaceae; genus Viscum; species Viscum album. The sequence continues at coordinate 1,195,650,580 of OY728121.1, read as the reverse complement.
AATGATTATGAAGGCCTATAGCCACGGTTCTAAACAGTGGCTATATTGTTGTGAAAACGTGTCTACAAGTCTATAGCCACAATTTTAAACTATGGTTATAGGGCTATAACCATGGTTACTATAGGGTTTTCCCTATGGCCATGCTAATACCAGCCACGGTTTAATCTAACCGTGGCGATAGGGCTTTAGCCACGGTTTAAAACTGTGGCTATATGTAAAACCCTATAGCCATACCAATACTAGCCACGGTTTAATAAACCGTGGCTATAACCTATAGCCATGGTTTTTGGGTCTATAGCCATGGTTTCAAACCGTTGTTATTGCCTAAATTTCATGTAGTTCTAGTTCTATGAATTCTTTCATATCTTGTAAGTTTAGTATGATTATTCAAACTCCACCGCAAGATTTCTAGGATAAGTTATCTGTGGGAACATTTAATGGGAAAATTATTGCATCCATGGTTTATAACTCCACATCGATTAATGTTTGTGGAATGAACCTCCTAAAAAATCTCGTCATACTTATTTTATTGGTGTTCGATGCTACCTTAGGCATGGATTGGCTATCTTTATATAAAGTCAACATCAATTTTCGGGAAGGGGAGATAACTCTTTGTATCCCGAAGCCTCATCCAATTAAAAACAAGTGTAAGGAGGAAGATGAATCTCACTTAGGACCAGTGTCTCAAGCGTGGATATTAATTTTTTATGAGCAAGCATTTCTAGATAAAATGATAGTGACAAAAGAGAGAATATTTCTTGAAGATAAGCCCATTGTGATTGATTACACTGATGTATTCCCAAAATATTTTACCAGCATTCCTCTTGATAGAGAGGTTGATTTCTCATTTTATCTTATTCCTATGTCTCTACCTATATCAGAGACACCTTATAGAATGGCCACCGTAGAGCTGGAAGAGCTGAAGAAGTAGTGACAGGAGAATCTGGAGAAGGGTTTTATACACCTGAGTGCTTCACCGTTGGGTGCACCGGTCCTCTTCATCCAGAAGAAGGATAGATCAATGCACCAATGCATTGATTATCTTGATCTCAATGAAATCAAGATATTGAAATAGTATCCCCTACCATGTATGGATGACTTGTTTGATCATCTTTTTGGGGTCAATTATTTCTCTATGGTGGACCTTTGGTCAGGTTATCACCAATTAAAGATGAGGAAGGAAGATATTTCCCGGACTACATTTCAAACGAGGTATGGAGACAATGAGTTCATAGAGATTCCCTTTGGAATAACTAATGCTCCAATAATATTCATTTATTTAATTAATATATTCTTTATAGATCACCTCAACAAATTTATGGTAGTCTTTATTGACGATATTCTGATATAATCCAAGAGCAAGGAGGAATATGAGGAGAATTTGAATACTATGTTAAAAACATTATGAAGGGAGAAGCTGTATAAAAAGTATAGTAAATCTGAGTTCTAGATGGAGTATGTGTTATTAATATCTCATGTTATCACCAGCAAAGGGATATATGTTGACCCTTCCAACACAAAGGCAATTGAAGAGTGGTCCAGGCCAATATCTGTAATGGAGATCTGCAGATTTTTGGGTCAAGATGAGTATTATCAACGATTTTTTAATAAGTTGTCATGATTTTCAAAAAAAAAATGACCAAGATGGCATGGAAGGGATTAATGTTTGTCTAGAATCAGTAATGTGAAAATTGTTCTAAGGAGTTGAAAAGGGGGCTTATCATTGTGCGAGTACTCACACTCCCAAGAAGAGGAGAACTATTTGAGGTGTAAATTGATGATTCAAAGAAGAGATTAGGTTTTATGCTAATGAAAAATGATAAATTTATATCCTATTCCTCAGAGGTAGATAAAAATATAGAGAAAAACTGTCCTAAAAATGATCCGGATTTTGAAGTAGTGATCATTGCATTAAATATCTGGTTGCATTATCTCTATGGGGAGAAGTGTGATAAATATATAGACCACAAGAGTCTCAAATATATATTCACACAAAAGATCTCAATATGTTCTAGATATGACGGATAGATCTCATCAAGGATTATGACTACTCAATCCACTACCTTCTCGGTAAAGAAAACAAGGTGGTGGATGCCCTAAGTGGAAAGGATCCCGCATCAATATCAATGATGAGAATTGAAAATGATCTAATCTTCTTAGATTTTCAGTGGATGGACATGGGAATCATTAATATATGAACATCATCAGTCCTCTATCAAATTATTTCTCATCCATAACTCATGGATAAAATAAATCATGCTCAAAGAAAAGATGTAGAAAATTAGAAGAGGGCGAAAGTTATCAAAAATGGGAAATCCTCTGATTTCAAAATTTAAATTGATGGAATTTTAATATTTGGGTAACTATTATGGGTACCATACAATTTAGATATAATAAAAGTGATTTTGAATGATGCACATAGCTTGACCTTCTCTATTCACCAAGGGAGCACAATGTTTTATCGAGATCTCTGAGAAAACTTTTGGTGGGACAATATGAATCAGGGGACTTTTTATTATACATCAAAGTTCGTGGTTTTTCAACAAGTGAAGGCTAAAAGACAAAAGTATAATAGGATTATGCAACCACTATCCATACCATCATGGAAGTGGTAGAACATTTACATGGACTATGTAACTAGACTTCTAAGGATATCCAAGGGAAATAATGCTATATGGGTTGTAATGGACCGTCTTATGAAGACATATCACATTATCACAATTTGAGAGGACCTCTTATTGGATCAACTTGCATGGATTTACATAAAAGAAGTTTTAAGTCTTCATGGAGTACCACTATCTATTGTATCCGATTGTGATTCAGGATACACCTAGAAGTTCCGGTAAAGTCTACAACATGCTCTAAGCACTGAACTGAACTTTAGTACAGCCTATCATCCTCAAATAGGTGGCCAATCTGAGTGAACTATTCAGACACTAGAAGTTATGCTGAGATCATGTTCTATGTACTTCAAAGGAGGATGGGAACCACATCTTCCCCAAGTTGAATTCTCCTACAACAACAGTTTCCACTCGACCATCTGAATGTCACCATACGAAGCCCTTTATGGGAAAATGTGTAGAACACCAGAATTTTGGGATGAAGTCAGTGAGCATAAGCTTCTGGGACTTGAAATGGTCGAATAAATAGTGGATAAGGTGAAAAAAACTCAACAACACGTCATGGAATCCCAAAATCGACAGAAGAGTTACGTAGAAAATCATCGACAAGACCTTTATTTTAAAGTTTGAGACATGCTATTTCTACACATATCTCCATGGAAGAAGGTCATGAGGTTTGGGAAGAAAGTAAAGATAAGTCCCATATATATCGGCCGATTTGAGCTCCTTGATTGAGTAAGAGTAGTGGCTTATAGACTAGAACTTTTCCCTACCAAGTCCAACGTACATGATGTAACGACACAAACCTTTATCAAATGAAAATTCCTCTTGATCCAATAAAATGTCTTAATATGTCAAATGGTTATATAACATATGAATTTCCTATGTTTAATGTTTTTTTATTTTAAAATAAGGTTAAGAATTGTGACCATTTCAAATATCTTCGTTGAATAGTGATCACATGATTAGTATAAATATAGGGCCTTAACAAATCCAATTTACTCAGAAAAAGGAAGCGATGGTCTTATCCGGTAGACTTACCCTATATGAAGCCCATTTTTTGGATCTCAAAAAGGATATTAATTCATTGGGTTTCGCTCTTGAACAAGCCCAAGAAGAGCTTGAACATGTTAAGCCTGAGTGGAACCGACTACAGGAGAAGTGGAAGTTAATAGAGATTACCACCTAAGCGATGTTATTCGAGCCACCCCAAAAGTATGTCACCATCGCACACCTTACCCTTCAGTCATATTCTGGTGTTATAAGGTGTTATGTAACAAGACCCTTCCACTATTATTATGTACATTATTTTTGTATATAATAATGAATATTCTTTCATTTTATTATTGTAACTTTGTAAATAGTTTTTGAAGAACAAGCAGTATTTTTCGTTAATATTCAAATAATAAATTGATTTTGATGAATTAATAAAATTTTGAAATAAATAATATTGTAATAAAATATTTTTATTAAATTTATTTTTATTAAATATAAATGATCTTATAATTTTTATAAATACAATTGTAATTTTATTATGGATTGAAAGCTATTTCTGTCAAAACCCATGACTTTTCAATAAAAATATATTTTTATTTTAAAAGTAAAAATTCACATATCTATAAAATTATTTAGATAAAATGGTTCTTATTTTTTGAATCAGGATGTCAAAATTATCCAACAGTTAATTTTTAATAATTTTCTAAGACAGTTGAATTTTTGGGTAAAAATTAAATACCATTTAAATATATAATGTGTTTTATGACATCATTTTGACCCAATAGTGATGTAATAAAATACTATAAAAAATTATGTTCAGCCAATATATATTTTACCATTAAAATAATGTGATTTTTAGTTTGTTTGTTTTATTTAACAAATCTTTAGGGGACCCTCCAAGACTTATAGAACGTTTTATTTTTTTAATTTTTTTTTATTTGAGTGTGTGACTCACCTCTACATAAGCAACGATATTATTTTAAGATGTTTGGGCATTGGACTAATAAAATATTTTTTCCACTCTCCTATGGAAAAAACATGGGAAAACCATGGGATGGTTTTTGGTTTTTATTAGTTTAATGTGTGGTGTTCAAAATCAAAATAATAATAAATTCTCTCTCCTTTCCTATATAAACCAACCCAATCTCCCAATTAATATTCACTCAAAGCATTTGTATTTCATCCAAACTCTGACATCTTCTCTCTTAAATCTTCCCAAGGGACACAAAGCTCTCAATAATCTTCTCTCAAGCCCCTCCCAAGCCTTTGGGATAAAACTTCCATGTAAGGGATTCCTTCCTTTCTCATTTTATCCATGTTTCTTAATATTGTTATGATCTTTTATTTTCAATTAAAAATGTTGGGGAATGATTTATCACCTCCCCCAAACTTACATATTCATGTATTAATAATGAGAGACCCACTATCTCTTTCATTAATTCCATCCATGCACACCTATTTCCATACTGAAATTCTGTTAGGAATTTCTCTCTACTCATTTACATTCAAGCTATTATTTTTTGTTTTGAATCTAAATTAAATTAATATTGTTGATAAATGTTCCTATATGACTCTCATACTGCATATTTCATGTAAATATGATGATACACACATTTCTCTATCATAAACCATTTTTATGAATTCTTATGTCACGCCGTTATGCTGTCAAAATTGTACCGAAATGTTCCAAGCCAAAATCATTGTCTAGTGAATACCATGCACATTTCTCTTTCAAAGGTATTTACCATTAGGAATATTTAATAATTTATGTACGAGTTTCATGTATGAATTCCACATTCCTTTATCTTGGAATAATGTATGATGTTTAATGAATCTATTTGGTATGATCTTGTGGAACACTTATGAATGATATTAAATGATTAAGAAGGGTGCACCCTGATAGCGCTCCAACGCATTGGGTAAAGTATAATATCATGAAATTTCATGTGAAATGAGTGTTGAATCGTGATAATTCAAGTGAAAATAGGGTTTAATTATGCTTCATTTGCAATGAGGATTTACTCATGCTCCATGTGAAATGAGCCTTGGTTCATGCTAATTCTATGTTAAGTGTTGTTTCCACATTTCCATGTTATGATAATCATGAAATATCATGCTATTATGTTCAGGTTTCCCTTCCGCTCTATTCATATGCATATTTCCTAACATTTATTGTAATCATCATGTCATACCTTGTTTAATCCATTTATGGGCTATATAGCTCACCCTTTTCTTATGAATGTCCTCAGGTTATCCCATGCAATGATAAGTACAAGGGAATGTAGTGGTAATGAAAAGGAATTCTTCAATAAAGATGTTGTGTTTTATTTTCTAAGTTGTTATTTAATGTTCCTAAGACCCCAAGACACTAGACCTCTCAATCTTCTATGTTGTTTCGAGTGATGTTATTATGTAATAAATCATGTTTATTTATGTAATAAAGAGTAAGGTTTTTATACACGATGTCTTTTATGTATCCCTCTTAAGGAAGTACATACCAGATCCTTCACATGTACTCTCTTCAGAGGTGGTGTAGTTGGAGGATGATCTTTCTTATGAGGAGCATCAAGTGAAGATCATGGATCATAGTGACAAATATCTATGTAACAAGGCTACTAACCTGGTGAATGTAATGTAGTGGAACCATAAGTTCGAAGAGGAAACATGGGAACTGGAGGAGGCAATGAAGGAAAAGCACATGCACCTATTTATGGATTGGAATGGAAAATGAAATTTCGAGGGAGAAATTACATAAGGGGGGAAGAATGTAATGACCCAATGATTTTCAATGGAAATTCCTTTCTTATAAATATGTCATATAATCACATTAAATCACAACGCAATGCAATACTAAGTACTTGGTGACCTTTAAACATAATTTTGACACTTTTGTGTTTGGAATTTTTAAAATCTGACATTCACGGTTGTGATTAGTAAGATGTTTATTGTCCGATAAGAAAAACATAATTTTGGATGAATTGTAACATACCCTTATGAATAGTAATGTTACCCTTATAAATAGTGATATACCATAATGAATGGTAACCTTAATTTTTATAGTATATAAATAAGATTCAATTGAAATTATGATGTACCAATATTTTGGAATAAGTAAATAAATGTTTTAAAACTGATTTTTTAAGAATAAATTATGATTTTAATTAAATATTAAAATAATAATATTTAGAATTTTTTTTGAAAAATGGATTTAATTTTTCTATTCACCATGTTGAAAAATTGTTAGGTTGAATTTTTGGGATTTTTATAAAATACTTGAATTTCTGATGAATAGTGATATACAATAATTTACAATTAATGCTAAATAATTGATTTTTTTAGTCATTGATGGTGTTCTGCTTTGTAAGACCAATTGGTATGAAATCACATGCACGTATTATGATTTTTTTCATGGTATCACCACTGTTTTTTCTCTTGAGGGTTAATAATAAACTAAGGAAATAAATATCATGAAAACTCTACTCCCCTCCACTATAAATACCACCTCATCTACCCTCTTCTATACACTTCTATAAAGACTTGTTACATAATTAAATTCTATCCAAATTTATCCCCAACATCCTTCCCCGCGTCTTTCATCCTTTGGTCTCCTCAAAAGACGAAAACCTCTCCCCTTATGAGGTTCTCAATAGAGATAAACTCAAGAGGTAAATTCCTCAATCCAATTCATTTATTTCCTTTCATGTTCTTTTCTTTTATTTTTTCATTACTCATCTTCCTTTACACAAATGTCATGATAACTCTAGTAACATACATGTAATATAATGTTTTTATTCTAATGGTATAATTCATTATCATCTCTCCAACCCCCTTCATTGTTACGAAAGAAACAAAAACACTGTCTGAGATGTGTTAATTTATCACATTCATGGATGACAGTTTATCAATTTCTATTATCATATTCTATTCTGGTCATGAAACCATTTTTATGGTTCAACCATACTATTAAATATGTATTTTATCTTATTTTTTGTTTCGGAATTCACTTTCACACTTTATGTAAAATAATAATACAAAAAAAGGTAATTATGAGTAAAATTGCCAAATTAATTCAAGTGTTTATCATTAATGTTTCATATAATGATTCAAAAACACTCCATGTAACCAAATTAAATTTTAAACCATGTAACATTTTGGATGTTAAATAATAAAATATATATTCAATCCTAGAAAACCACTTTCATCATACATGTTTATCCGAACTTGAATATAGGTGAACTGATCCTTAAAACCAAGTAAGAAAATAAGCCTAAACAACGAAATTGAACCTCATAACCAATCAATATGGTTATAAATGAACTCAAAAAATTTATAATAAATATTCTATTTATAGAATAGGTTCTTTAATTGTCAATTAATGAACCTAAATTTTACTATACATGTTATTAAGATCAAGAAAATATCACCACCGGATTTAAGGTAAGGGATCCTCTCCATTCCATGTTTATCCATGATTGTCCTCTATGTTATGCCCATTATGTGTAATTCATAGAGATGGGGTATGATTATGCACCTCCCCCATATTTTCCTCATGATATATAAAATATTATAAATATATTTCTCTTTCATTAATCCCTCTTAAGTACACGTGATACCATGCCGATATTCTGTAAGGGATTCCTCCCGAACCGCCTTCATTCCTTCGGGTTTCCCTATCATTGTTTTTACCCAAAGTAAGTTATCTTTTATTTTAATGTAAAACTTCTACATACTATGTATATGCTTCAAACTCATGTTTCAAGGTCGATCCCTCATGATATTTTGAGTATATACATGTTTTTAAGTGATTCTCTCCTTAATACTTCCCGATAACCAAACCTATTTAGAGGAAGATTCCCAAATTATTACCCAATCTCAAGTGAACTCTATATTCTGTTTTAAGCCAACATTTTCATTATAAAATCAGTATTTTTTATTATGAAAAAAAATTCTTGGTTCACGTCTTGTTTTATACAAAGGATTGTTCCCTATTCTATTTAAAGGGTCTATAGTATTTTCTTTAAAATCGCACAAAAATGTTTCTAAAATTTCATAAATACTTTTCATACATGTCGTCAATTCTACATGACATCACTTACCATGAAACAAGCCCATTTTCCCTTTTGAATGTCCATGTATATTTTAGTTCCATTCATTCGTGGACACTTTTATGATACACCCATTTATTATGTTTTATCACATGATTGTATTACCCAGTTCTTTATGGGTAACCCTTATGGTTATTTAAGATTGATTATGTATGATTCTTTATGTGGAAAACATATTCATTGAATGTTAAGATGGGTTTTCCAAGATGGCACTCTAATGAATTGGATAAATTTGAGTCTCATGAGACATTATGTGTGAAGGTCATGGTGGTTAGCCTTGGCTTGTGCTACTATGAGAAACGGTCTTGGCGATCAGACTTGGCTTGTGCTACTATGGGAAACAGTCATGGAAGTTATCCTTGACTCATACTAAATTTATGTTTTATGTTTCTTCCACATTACTATGACCAAATTTTTATATGATTTTTTATATGTTATGATTCCTTATATTATATTCCTTTTTATGTCATCATGACATTCTTTCTATCGCATGTGATAATTATTTGTTCTTATGGTTATTCCCTTACTAGGATATTATCTCATCCCTTTGTTCATGTTATCCCCAGGTTATCCTATACAGATGTATGATCTCAATGGATGATACGAGCTCATTATGAAGTTTAAATAAAAAAATTATAATGTTTGATTATGTACCCAGTCTTCCATGACACTAGACTTTACAATACATGGATTTTAATATGATGTATAATTGTGCTTAAAATCATGAAATGTTATATGTAAATGGATAGGGTCACTATTGTGCGCCAACTGTGTGCCTTGCACAGATCGGCCCAATTTTCCATTCTTCCATGCTCTGAACCCCCAAAACACCCCAAGGTCCCTCATACATTTAGTAAAATTTTCCATAACCGAAAACAAGATATTGGAACTAAAATTTAAATAAATACATACCACCACGAATTTCAGGATCTTAAAAGTGGTGTTGTACTGAGACAACTATGATACACTTGGAATGTTTCAGTGGACTTGGGCAATGACAATGGACTTGGATGGTGTCACATAACCTAGACATAAAGGGTTCCTGATATGTGGTGTTGTGAGGATGGATATGGTTAATAGGATGAACTTGAGGATGAACCTAGATGATTTAGGGTTGGCTCATCTCGGCATGAGGCTTCTAATAAGGTGAATCCAAGCCTCTCATAGGGGGTCTCGGCTTAGTTTTTTTCCTTTTTTGTTCTTTATTTCTTGTTCATGTAAATTCTATGCTACTGTATTGCTTCTTCATGAACTCCATTATTCTTTCATATTGAAAACCCTGATGATTCTTCCCCATTCACATTGGCCTATGGCCGAAGCATATAAATATTCTTGAACCTTTTACTTCTTTAATTTCCGCCTTTATTCGATCTATAATTATTAATGTTGATGCTTCATATTTTAATTCAAATATTCCAGCCTATTATGTCTCTAGGATAGAAATTATCTGGTTAAATAGAGAAATTTTCGGATTTTGTGTTGCCCAGTTATTCTTCATTTCTATTGATTCCCTTTTATTTATGGAATTGTAGTTATCATGTGATTTTATAAATTTAAAATCCCATGTTTTTTGACTCCATCTCAATTGAATCAGTTTAGTACATAATCTATGTTCATGTTTTTTGAGAATTCTAGCCAGCATGAACTATTGTTTAGGGAATAGTAATTTCCTCTGTATGTGACTTTGTTCACTACCAACATGTGTTATGTTGACTGATGTTGATTTATTTGATTTATTCTTAATATTTGGAATGGAAATTTTAACTTTCTTCTTTTTCTTATCAATTTTCATGTAATAAACTTGAAAAAAAATCATTTTCACATTTTGGATTTTGATGAATCAAAAAAACCAATAGATTCTAGAATATTTCATTGGGACTCCTATGATACAGAGATGCTCCCCACAACAGAGTGGTATCAGAGCATAATTGGGTTTAAATTTTTCATTGTTAAAATTTGAAATTGTTTGTTTGTTTCTTTTAAATGATCTTTCTGTGGATGTTAAATGTTATTGAATGATTTTTGGGGACTTTAATCTTGGTCATTTTCTCTCTTGTTCTATAATTTCATTTTTTTGGTGAATGTTGGTTTCCATGTAATTAGCCCATTTTCATTGTCTATCTGAGCCTCAGATCTTCCTCTTGGTAGTTTCTACCTATGTGTGTATATGGTTTCTGTGTGAGTTTGTCCTATGTTTGAGAGATGGTTAATAGTAAGGTCTTAGTAGGATCTTGTGTCTCTGGTGTTTTCCTCTTTCAAAATAGATGAGCTTATGTTAGCTATGTTGTGTTCTTTGACATCCTTTACAACTATTTGCTCTGGGTATGGACATGTAGTGAGTTCGTTGTTTTTTATTGGGTAGTTTGTGGGTGTAGTAATCTTATTTGATGCTTGGTTGGCCACAAAGATTCTTTGTTTTCTATTCGACCTTTTTTAACAGCATTTTTTTGGCCTCCTAGTGTTAAGAACCTTGTGTCATTAGAAATACTAGTCTATGATGTGTATCCCTTTAGTGTCTTATTTCCCTTAGGTTTCTAAGTGGCTGACCACCTTTTTTATCATGTCTTAGAGTAGTTCACATATGTTGGGACTACTTGAATGTGTCCTTTCAGTTTCTATTTTGATTGAGGATATCTCCTTTTCTCTTTTGTTTAGGAGATCATCTTCTTGGGTGGAGATTTTGATCCATCTTTTATGGATCTTCTCGTGTCTTGCATCGCGAGTCTTCATGTTAGAGTTTTTAGGTAGCGTGTCTCGGTTTTCTTGCCAAATGTTCTTGGTTCTTCAATCCTATTGTGTTTTTTAGGTTCAGGTGGAGACCTCTTTTTGTTATTTTCCATTACTATGCATGCTCTATCTATTTATCTCTCTATGTTGTGTTTCATGATCTAACTATTTTTAAAGGGGTTTTAGTTCTTTGTGATTTCTCTGGTTTTTATTGTTGTCATGTTTTTCTGAGTTAGAATGGATACTACTCTGTCTTTTTGTGTTTTTCAGGCACATATGAGCTATTTCTTGGACCTGTTGGCATGTTATTTGTTGGTCTAGATTTCCTTGTTGGCATCATCTCGAAGTGTGACTTGGGTAAGTTCCTATATAACCTTTATCATGTAGTTGTTTAGAATTTTTTAATTCTGAGCATGTTTAGTAGTTTAAAATATCATTCAGTTTTGGGATGCATGTGTCATTATTGATACATGTTTGGGGCAATTGGACTGATAGTGAGACTAAGGTCGTATAGTTTTTATTCCTCTTTTTTATTTCTTGTTGAGGATATTCCCATGTTCATTATAGTGTAGATGGTGTAGAATCATCACGTGGTTTAGGATTTAATTCGCAAGGTGAAGATTGTGATGTTGTTGCATATTAAATATCTTCTGCATTTAATTTCCATGGTTGAGATTTGTATATATATATTTTTAATTAAATTTCATCTTTAGTACGCATTTTTTAATCATTTTTTATATGATGGTTTGTTACATTTGATTCATGGTCTCTATTCTTTGTCATCTGTGTGTCCTATGTCAGCTGTCCTAGCCTTGTTTTGTTATGACTCCTTGCAATTTTTTATATTTTTAGGTTCATATCCCCAATTTTGAGGAGTGCCACTAAATTGGGGTCCATTGAGATAGGGGTTCAACAACACCGATATGGAATCCACTTGTTGGTTTGATCAAGAAGATAGTTCATGTAATGCCTCGACCCCAGCTACCTAGAGCCGGTGCGTTACTTCGTAACATTGGCATGATCACAAAAGATCAATTCTCGAAAGACCGATTAGTTTAGTAGCCTTGGAAACACTAGATACATTCGTAAACGTTACATTACATCATAAAGTGAAAAACTACAATAACAAAGTCTCCATAGTCCACACTCATATCCTCTTATGACAATCCCTGCAGGTCATTCATAAAATACTTCTTCACATCCTGGAAAATATTAAAACATTGAAAGGGGTGAGCTTGGATGCTCAGTAAGGATAACAATATTGCGGAAGCATTCATAAATAAACATAAAAATTTAAGGCAATGTATAACTAAAACAAAAGCCTTTTAAACTTTAACATCAACATAATATGGAAAAAGTAAAATGAGATAATTCCATTCACTACTTCACATGGATATTCTACTGGTCGAATAATCACATGAAATATCAATAACCACTTTCATAATGAGGGAATGTATAATGCCGGACATTCTGAAACATTTTGTCGAGGCCTCGGCCAAGACGTCTAAAATGATTAAGGCCTCGGCCAAAACCATAAATCAAATTGGGAAAGGGCCTCGGCCAATTCCACGTCTAGTTGTCTCATGAGACCTACCGATGCATCAAGGAGCTATAGCGGGATCCACCCGTCACTTATTAAGTCCAATACATTCCTCATATGAATAGGTTTAAACATATCATAAACCATAACATAATCGTATCACATAAACATGCATAAAGGAAACATAACATTTCCACATTTCAATCACAAGATATCAATACAACACATTGATATAATAAAAACTCTTTCAAAACCATTTTCAATACCAAAATAAAAGAAAGTTAAAACTTTGTATTTATTTTTCATCAAAAAAAAATGATGGCTTGTAGAGGAAGCCAAAAATAAAATAATGGTCACGGCGGCGGAGAAGTCGTTGTCGCCGCATATGTACGGAAAGAAAAACATTCCCTTTTTTTTGTTTAGTAAAACGCTTCGTATAAAAAGATTCCTTTTGAATAAACATAAAATGTCAAAGGGGTTTATACACTGTACAAAAGAAATTTGTGTATAAAACAAAATATGCCTCAATGAATGGAGATTAAGACAAAGTCCCTTAAAAAGATCATTTTTAAATAAAATATATATATTATGTGTATTCACTATATGTACACATAAAGCAAGTATAAATACAATATACGACATAATAATATCATGACATAATTTGAAAGTAGGAGATTAACCCAAAGAATGGAAGTTAGGTTAAGAAGTTCCCTTACCTCGTGTCTAACTTGACTCAACCGTTCTTTAACCTACTGAATAATAAACTAGAGTTAATATATACCTTATTAAGAACCATATTCAATTTCATTATCCTTATTATATCACTTATTACAATGAAATGAACATTATGTAATTATTTAAGTTAATAACGGTCGTTTTGTCGATCTTTGGTATTTGAGTCAACAATAAACTTCTTATAATTACAAGTTGTTTATGTGGTAGAATATCCATTATCTCCATAATTATATTCATGATTTAGATGTCATATATATCTTATATATCCAGTATATACATTCATTCATAATGTCACGTAACATTTAGAGGTAAGAAATGAAATGCACCGTTCATGGAGACGGTAAGCCGTACGTACGTATGAACGCTACTTTCATTTCTATTTCGTATTTAATGGAATGAAATCATAATGATATAAATTTATAATATAATTACAGTATAATATAGTGTATAATACCATTTAATCCATCCTTTATACATCCCACATATGGAATTAACAATTCAAATCACTTTGAGGGGGCGGTAGTCCGCACTTCCTAAAATGAAATTATCGCATTTTACCCATAATGGAAATCATAAAGTATGCCATAAATTAGAAATACATAAGTATAAGTAAAACATAAACATATTTTATATCATATATAAATATAGTGACATCTTAATGGCCACCTTTGAAGGTGTTATATGAGTGTTGAACAATCATCGTTTCGTGAGGCAGAAATTCTCCATCCACAGAAACTGTATGTTCTTTAACCATTAGATGTAGGTGTGTGTAAGTGTAGCTCGAATACTTCTTATAACAACATCCTAGTATATTGAGGATACTGGTGTTGTTACAAAAGAAATGAATAAAAAGAGTTTAGGGGGTTGGAGAAGAAAAATAAAACAAAACAACATTAGAGAAGACATTACCTCAAAATCGGGTAACTCTTTTTGATTTGAGCCAAAGTCTTCCTTGAGAAGCGTTCTGCCCAAAGTGAGGCTTCTAGGAGTAAGATGGGGAAGTTGGGAGAGTATTTGGGCAGAGTTTGGCCCAGACAAATGGCTTGAAAGTGTAAATGATGTGGGAGAGGTGGGGGCCTTTTATAAGTGGAGAGGAGGGGCACTTTTAGAAAGTAATGAAATGTTATTCTATTATACAATGTTTTTCAGATTCTAAAGGTCCCACACTTGTATAATTCGAGGCTAAGGTGATAAGGGTTCTAAATCTCCCCATTCAATAGGCTTTGGATAAGTGTACGCCTTGGATTTTACATTATCTTCTCATTTTATTTAAATTGTTAAATAATGAGGTCATCGCTGCATCATCATGATGTCATAAATAATTTAATTTATTTAATGACTAAAAATTATAAAAAAACTACTATGATGTAGGAAATATTTTTAGCTTTCTAATGAATATTTATAATCAAAATTTGGACTTGTGTAACCCCACTTAAAAACTGTTTTAGTAAAACAACTCATGTTTGTGTCAATTTAATTTTAACATTAAATATATATATATATTAATGTCATTTTCCAACTAAAGTGGCTCCATGGGGTCCCCTAGTTGACCCATGTGTTGTCGTGGTCTGCCATGACTCATCCAATATGAGTAGGACAAGTGTCAAGCTCATCTCATATTATTAAAACATTATTTTTATCTTAAACTACATTAATGACCTCTAATCGTGATTAAGAACTTAAAAGTTACTATTCACCAAAAATTATTTTAATCTCATTGAACCACATTTTACTTCTTAATGACAACCATGTATGTCGGATTTTTGAAAATAAAATCACAGAAGTGGTAATATTTCATTTAAACAAAAAATCAGTTATTTAACTACCACTTAGTGGTTTCACTATTCATCAAAAATTGAAGTTTTTCAGAATAATGCCAAAATTTCACCCTAAGATATAATTGATATTCCAAATTCAAAAATGATGTATATTTAACAAAATTCCAAACATATAAGTTGCATTAATTAATTTTATAATTAATTCCCGTTGTCACAACAAATAGCGTGTTTTTAAGAAACAATTTATATCAAATGATTGGCAATTGTTTATGTCCAATTTCAATGTTAAATTAATTCTAATGACCACCATTGGATAAAATGGTAAAAATATATTCTAATTATACTTTAAAACCACTAAATAGTATAATTTATCACAATAAATTATTTTGATTAAAAAAGTTGTTTTAAGTATTTTTGACTATTCATAAAAAATTGGATGTTCTCAGAAAGTTACAAAAAATTCAACTTAGGATAATTTCGATATTACGAATAAAAAAATGAAGTCCATTTTGAAATATAAAATTTCTATTATTTTAAAAAGTGGTTATTACTATTAATAACGGCTACTTTGATTAGTCGCGGTGTTTTAGAACTCGAAGTTGCGTACAATGCAAGCTATTGCATTATTGAATGAGAAGCGTATCATTGAAGCTCGGGGTGTTACATTCTCCCCTCCTTCAATAAATTGCGTCCTCGCAATTTGAAAATTTTCTTTGAAAGTAAAAGGTTGGAAAGAGAAAATACCTTTGAGGAAAACCCACATCGGAAATAAGATTAATAAAATTTAGCCTTAATAAGAGGGAAAGGGAAATGAAAAAGTCACCACCCAATTATGATCTCGATTAGGAGAACATTGGTGGCAATTGGAGACATATAATTGGAGGAAAAATGTAAATATTTGTAGGGAGTGATTGAGGTCATCAATCACAATCAACTGTCAAATTGAGGGCCTCAAAGCCTTCAATCTATGTTGATTTAAAATATCATCAGTTCAATAAGACATAAGGTATTAGGATAACACATTTTTTTAATATACCTTTACTAAAGTTTAAGAATTAATTTATTCATTAAATAAGAGATAGGTATATATATATTTATGCTTGACAATTAGAGTTTCAAACTTCAACTCATCTTTCACTCAAAAAGATAATAGAACTCAAAAATATTATACTTATCCTAATTGTATAAGGTTCCAAATGTTAACACATACCATTTAGATTAGTAAAATTATTTTGTAATAACCAGGGACTTCCTGTAGGCTAGTGGTAGGAAATAAAGGCCTGTCGCACTATGGTTGTGGGTTCAATTCCTACATCTTTGTCCGACGCGACAGGTTATGCACCACCCTGCAGGTTGTCCTTTTCCTAAAACTATAGTATCATAATATTCCAAAAATAATCTTCATAAATTTTTTAACCTTAAACAATACTATCCAAAGATCAACTTAATCCACTCCAACCATTATAGTTATCCAAAATACCTCTGTCCAGACTTTCTCTAAAAGGTCTCTTAATTCCAAAATCAATTTATCAGATTCCCCAAACAAAGTAATGTTTCTCTTATTATCACATACTAAAAATATAATTACCTTCATCATATTAAAACCTTACTAAAATCAACAAGTACTGCAGTAAAATCCTTATATATATATATATCACATTATTCTAATAACCAAAATATAATCCATGAGTCCAAAAGCACCAATACATTAGTTATTCTGCTTCAACTGTAGTAACAGCATAAGATTGTCCTTGATCCCTTGGCCTTTTCTGAGGTAAGTTTCCTTGACGCTTAGGGCATTCATTTTCATAATGCCCCATTTCTCTACAATTGTAGCATTCAACTTTGAATGCATCTTTCTTTCCCTTGCAATCACGCGCCTGGTGACCTTTTTCTCCACATTTATAACAAAATCCCATTCCTTTTAGGCAAGTACCAGGGTGATTCTTCCCACAATTATCACATAATGGAAAATCATTCTTTCCCTTTTTCCCTTTATCTGTCTCTTGTTCCACCATTCTCTTCTTCTCTTGCTTTAATTTGTTTTCATAAGACTTAGAGAATTCCTTTTCTGTCTTGATAGCACACGAGACAATATCTTCATATGATGAGAAGGATTGTGATACTAAAGCTCGACAGATAAATGGTTTTAACCCATCAAAGAAACGATCAATATTACTCCATGGGTTACGTATATAATCGGCAGCATGCCTCGCTATCCTTGTAAAGTTAGCCTCATACTTTGCGACATTCTCATCCTCCTTCTGCCTCAAACTCAGAAATTGCCTTTCCATATCTGCTTGATGGTCACGAGGAAAGTATTTTTCTAAGAAAAGATCTTTGAACTCCCTCCATTCCATATTCGATACGCCATCATCTTCCTTTGTTTTTTGAATCAGCGACCACCACTGATAGGCATCTCCAGTGAGGCGGTAAACTGCCATGACAACCTTCTCCCTTTCGCTACTCCCCAAGGCATGGAATATTTTCTCTAAGGAGTTTATCCGTTGCTCAGCTACTAATGGATTTGTACCCCCATTAAATGTTTGTGGTTGTTGCCTCATGAAGCGGTCTAACATTGATCCTCCACGTTGCGGATCAGGGTGCTCCATACGAGTAAGGTTATTATTCATAACCTGAGTGAGTTGTCCCAGTATGGTAATAAGTTGATCAGCACCAGTTGTATCTCCAGATCCACAATAATTATCTTGATCAGGAGGGAAATCCCTACACGGAGTTCGTGCATTGATACAGTTTCCATTCCTTCCACTAGGCGCCATTTCTATACAATGGCATAAACTAGATTAGTTTATGAATCAAAATACATAATCCCATAATTATAAAACACTTAACATAAATTGAACTAATTATGGATATAATCCATAATTATAAAAATGTTTTCTTTGAGGAAGTATATACTCGTAACCCTTCATAGTGGTTTGTAAAGAAAATGGGAATTATCCTAAGAATATCCCCCGGGCGTGTCGTAACCAAGAGTGCAGCAAGGCCCGTTGTTGTGCACCAGTTCCCGTTCGAGTCTAGCTCAAAGCGGTGTTTTCGGGTTTTGCCCCTAGGTACATCTGTGCCAGAGCCTCCTCTACCAGCTCGTATCCAGACAGGGATGTATTGCTAGGAAAACTCACAAAATCTCTACAATACCATAATTCTAGGAATTTCTTCTATACTAATCTTCAAAGTTCATCTTAGGTCTACGTGCTCTAATCAGAGTTTATCTAAATCTAGCTTCCAAGGTTTGTACTAAAATTCCTCTGATACCAACTGTAACGCCCCGACCCCAGCTACCCAGAGCAGGTGTGTTACTTCATAACATTGGCATGATCACAAAAGATCAAGTCTCGAAAGACCGATTAGTTTAGTAGCCTTGGAAACACTAGATACATTCGTAAACGTTACATTACATCATAAAGTGAAAATCTACAATAACAAAGTCTCCATAGTCCACACTCATATCCTCTTCTGACAATCCCTACAGGTCATTCATAAAATACTTCTTCACATCCTGGAAAATATTAAAACATTGAAAGGGGTGATCTTGGATGCTCAGTAAGGATAACAATATTGCGGAAGCATTCATAAATAAACATAAAAATTTAAGGCAATGTATAACTAAAACAAAAGCCTTTTAAACTTGAACATCAACATAATATGGCAAAAGTAAAATGAGATAATGCCATTCACTACTTCACATGGATATTCTACTGGTCGAATAATCACATGAAATATCAATAACCACTTTCATAATGAGGGAATGTATAATACCGGACATTCTGAAACATTTTTTCAAGGCCTCGGCCAAGACGTCTAAAATGATTAAGGCCTCGGCCAAAACCATAAATCAAATTGGGAAAGGGCCTTGGCCAATTCCACGTCTAGTTGTCTCATGAGACCTACCGATGCATCAAGGAGCTATAACGGGCTCCACCCGTCACTTATTAAGTCCAATACATTCCTCATATGAATAGGTTTAAACATATCATAAAACATAACATAATCGTATCACATAAAACATGCATAAAGGAAACATAACATTTCCACATTTCAATCACAAGATATAAATACAACACATTGATATAATAAAAACTCTTTCAAAACCATTTTCAATACCAAAATAAAAGAACGTTAAAACTTTGTATTTATTTTTCATCAAAAAAAAATGATGGCTTGTAGAGGAAGCCAAAAATCAAATAATGGTCACGGCGGCAGAGAAGTCGTTGTCGCCGCATATGTATGGAAAGAAAAACATTCCCTTTTTGTCGTTTAGTAAAACGCTTCGTATAAAAAGATTCCTTTTTAATAAACGTAAAATGTCAAAGGGGTTTATACACTGTACAAAAGAAATTTGTGTATAAAACAAAATATGCCTTAATGAATGGAGATTGAGACAAAGTCCCTTAAAAAGATCATTTTTAAATAAAATATATCTATTATGTGTATTCACTATATGTACACATAAAGCAAGTATAAATACAATATACGACATAATAATATCATGACATAATTTGAAAGCAGGAGATTAACCCAAAGAATGGAAGTTAGGTTAAGAAGTTCCCTTACCTCGTGTCTGACTTGACTCAACCGTTCTTTAACCTCCTGAATAATAAACTAGAGTTAATATATAACTTATTAAGAACCATATTCAATTTCATTATCCTTATTATATCACTTATTACAATGATATGAACATTATGTAATTATTTAATTTAACAACGGTCGTTTTGTTGATCTTTGGTATTTGAGTCAACAATAAACTTCTTATAATTACAAGTTGTTTATGTGGTAGAATATCCATTATCTCCAGAATTATATTCATGATTTAGATGTCATATATATCTTATATATCCAGTATATACATTCATTCATAATGTCACGTAACATTTAGAGGTAAGAAATGAAATGCACCGTTCATGGAGACGGTAAGCCGTACGTACGTATGAACGCTACTTTCATTTCTATTTCGTATTTAATGGAATGAAATCATAATGATATAAATTTATAATATAATTACAGTATAATATAGTGTATAATACCATTTAATCCATCCTTTATACATCCCACATATGGCATTAACGATTCAAATCACTTTGAGGGGGCGGTAGTCCGCACTTCCTAAAATGAAATTATCGCATTTTACCCATAATGGAAATCATAAAGTATGCCATAAATGAGAAATACATAAGCATAAGTAAAACATAAACATATTTTATATCATATATAAATATAGTGACATCTTAATGGCCACCTTTGAAGGTGTTATATGAGTGTTGAACAATCATCGTTTCGTGAGGCAGAAATTCTCCATCCACAGAAACCGTATGTTCTTTAACCATTAGATGTAGGTGTGTGTATGTGTAGCTCGAATCCTTCTTATAACAACATCCTAGTATATTGAGGATAGTGGTTTTGTTACAAAAGAAATGAATAAAAATAGTTTAGGGGGTTGGAGAAGAAAAATAAAACAAAACAACATTAAAGAAGACATTACCTCAAAATCGTGTAACTCTTTTTGATTTGAGCCAAAGGCTTCCTTGAGAAGCGTTCTGCCCAAAGTTAGGCTTCTAGGAGTAAGAGGGGGAATTTGGGAGAGTATTTGGGCAGAGTTTGGCCGAGCCAAATGGCTTGAAAGTGTAAATGAGGTGGGAGAGCTGGGGGCCTTTTATAAGTGGAGAGGAGGGGCACTTTTGGAAAGTAATGAAATGTTATTCTAGTATACAATGCTTTTCGGATTCTAAAGGTCCCACACTTGTATAATTCGAGGTTAAGGTGATAAGGGTTCGAAATCTCCCCATCCAATAGGCTTTGGATAAGTGTAAGCCTTGGATTTTACATTATCGTCTCATTTTATTTAAATTGTTAAATAAAGAGGTCATCGTTGCATCATCATGATGTCATAAATAATTTAATTTATTTAATGTCTAAAAATTATACAAAAACTACTATGATGTAGGAAATATTTTTATCTTTCTAATTAATATTTATAATCAAAATTTGGACTTGTGTAACCCCACTTAAAAACTGTTTTAGTAAAACAACTCATGTTTGTGTCAATTTAATTTTAACATTAAATATATATATATTAATGTCATTTTCCAACTAAAGTGGCTCCATGGGGTACCCAAGTTGACCCATGGGTTTTCTTGGTCGGCCATGACTCATCCAATAGGAGTAGGACAAGTGTCATGCTCATCTCATATTATTAAAACATTATTTTTACCTTAAACTACACTAATTACCTCTAATCGTGATTAAGAACTTAAAAGTTACTACTCACCAAAAATTATTTTAATCTCATTGAACAACATTTTACTTCTCAATTACAACCATGTATGTCGGATTTTTGAAAATCAAATCACAGAAGTGGTAATATTTCATTTAAACAAAAAATCAGTTATTTAACTACCACTTAGTGGTTTCACTATTAATCAAAAATTGATGTTTTTCAGAATAATGCCAAAATTTCACCCTAAGCTATAATTGATATTCCAAATTCAAAAATGATGTATATTTTACAAAATTCCAAACATATAAGTTGCATTAATTAATTTTATAATTAATTCCCGCTATCACAACAAATAGCGTGTTTTTAAGAAACAATTTATATCAAATGATTGGCAATTGTTTATGTCCAATTTCAATGTTAAATTAATTCTAATGACCAACATTGGATAAAATGGTAAAAATTTATTCTAATTATACTTTAAAACCACTAAATAGTATAATTTATCACAATAAATTATTTTGATTAAAAAAGTTGTTTTAAGTATTTTTCACTATTCATAAAAAATTGGAAGTTCTCAGAAAGTTACAAAAAATTCAACTTAGGATAATTTTGATATTACGAATAAAAAAATGAAGTCCATTTTGAAATATAAAATTTCTATAATTTTAAAAAGTGGTTATTACTATTAATAACGGCTACTTTGATTAGTCGCGGTGTTTTAGAACTCGAAGTTGTGTACAATGCAAGCTATTGCATTATTGAATGAGAAGCGTATCGTGGAAGTTCGGGGTGTTACAGTTCATCCTTCAGCATTTTGGAAGAGAGACCCCTACTTTGGTGATTTCATTTGACCCTGAGGGAGATCAGAGGGAGAAGGATTCAAATTATGGGTTTTCTTGTTATTTGAAGGAGTGATACCAATGGATAGATCATTTTTATAGAAGTTGTAGTTCTTGTTCTTTATCACTGAGGACAAATAAATTTGGATAGTACACCAGTTTCAAAGAACACAACCAAATCTAGATAATGGATTCGAACTCAGACAACTGTGAGGAACTTAGAAGGTTATGGTGGACTCAGAGAACAACAATGGACTAATAAATCATCACAAAACAAGGAATTAAAGGGTTCTTGATCCATGGTGCAATGAGGAAGGATATAGTCAACATGGATGAACTTAACCCTAAACCTAAAGGATACAGGGTCAACCCGTCTCAGCATGAGGCTACTTCTAAGGCGAATCTAGGGCCCTGGTAGGGGGGTCTCGACTTAGTTTTCGTTTCCTTGTTCGTTCTTTTTTTCTTGTTCATGTTAGTTCTATGATACTACTTTTCCTTCTTGTACTCAAGTATTCTTGCATAATGAAAACTCTAATGATTCTTCCCCTACCATGTAGACCTAAGGCATAAGCATGTAAATATTCTTGTCCAATTTACTACTTTCATTTTCCCTTTTATTAGATCTATAATGCTAAATGTAAATGCATCTTGTTTTAATTCCAATCTGTCAGCCTATTATATCATTGGATTTGAATTTATCTAGTCAAATATAATAAATTCTGGTCCTTGTGTTTCCCAGTTATTCTTTATTGTTGTCACTTCCCTGGTATTTCTAGAATTTTTTTCTCATGTGATTCAAGAAATTTAAATTCTCATGTTGTTTGATTCTTTTTTAATTGAATCGGTTCTGGGAAGATTTTATGTTTTTTATGAGAATTCTAGCCAAATTGAACTATTGTTTTGAGAATAGTAATTTACACTATATGTGACATTGGTCACTCCCCACATGTGTTATGTTAACTAGTGTTGATTCATTTTATTTATTCGTAATATTTGGAATGTAATTTTGAACTTTCTTCTTCTGGTTACCAGTTTTCATGTAATAAACTGGAAATAAACATCATTTTCACATTTCATATTTTGATGAATCAAAATACACAATATATCATGGGTTGTTGCATGGGGACTCCTCTTGCGTAGAGACACCCCCTACAATAGTTTCATACCTATTTTTAGAAAATATAAAATTTTAAATTCCCATAAAATTAAGATGTTTAATTATTGGTAATCAAAAATATCTGTGATGTTATAAAATGGTTTAAAACACATTTGAATTGTATCCAATTTCACTCAATCATCATTCGAAATCTTAAATATTTGAAAATTATGATCTTATTACCCACAAAATATGAAAATTTATTTTATGTACTTTGAACTATCAAGTATAAAATATTTGTAATTCCAAATTGTATAAACATCAATTCAGAACATCTTTGTAACATTTAAAATAACTTTTCTATAACTATTTTAGATTTGTTTTAAAATTATAATTTCCAATTGGTTTCATATAACTCATAAAATTGAAAATCTAATTTAAATTATAATTTTTTAAAACCATCCATCACAATAAAATTTAAATAAGACTACTATATACTTGAAAAAATATCCCATCATGAAACAATTTTTTATGAAATTTCTTATGTTTCAATAAAAAGGTCATTACATGATTGTAGATTATATTGTATTATATATTGAAAAAAACATCCCAATAAATTTTTTATATACTTAAAAACTTATTCTATCACATACATGACTTATTTTAAATGTATTTTACATTTAATTTAAATTATTTCTTTGTTTTCGGAGTTTCCCATGCATTTTTGGAGGAAATGGTGAGTTTTCAAGATTTGTGCCAAACTGTGAGATCATGTCCATATTTAAAATTAAATTCTATTTATTTAATTACTCCTTAATTTTTTAACATTTTTCACACATTCCACTTCCCACTTGGCATATCCTTACCTATTAAAACCACCATATCCATTTGGACCCCTTAGGAACTTGTTATTATTTTTGGATTGTGGATATTTATTTAGACATTGGGCTAACCTGTAAGCCCATTTATTGTTTTCTTCTTTTTAATTCTATAATATCATATTCATTTTTTACTCTTTTTCACTGATTTCTCCACTCACTCGAGCCCACTGAACCTAGGTTCACTCCTATGTTTGTTAATCCCTCTTTGGAGCTCATCTTTTCTTAAATTAGGAAAAAACCTCTTAAGATTTATAAAATCGTTATGATTTGAAAAGAAATTTTTTCGATCATAAATCCTTCATTTTTCACTATTTTACCCCATTCCAGTTCCTACATGACCTCATCATCCTTATTAGAAACAGGCTTTAATTTTTTTCTGGTTATAGATTCAGATAATTATGTATTTGGGGATATTTCTTCAATGTTTCTGAATTAAGTGAGTTTCCTCTCATGTTCCTCCCATTTTCTTAGGGCTTCTTACCCTTTTCCTGAAGTTTCTAATGTCCAAAAATTAAGTCTTCAAAATATAGGGTTTGATCTTGGGTTTATCAGTCCAATATTGTGGTTTTAGGTTTGATTGAACTCCCTTATGGTGTGGAAATGGTGCGGGTGATCATTCGCACATGGATTTGGTGTTTTGATGCTTGTGTAGGTGGTTCCATGGGTAAGCACTACAAGATGAGTTAATATTACTTGATTAATATTTTTATCATAATCATCCTTCATTGTTCATGTTATGAAAATTGGTTTTGGTGGAATTTGTTAAGCAATTTGTTTTTAAGTGCCAATAATGTGTGTAAATGGGGTTTTTACATGTCCATTCAATATTGTACCAATTAGGGCTATTTTATAACTCATGTAATGGTTTTATTAAAAAAATTTAGTGCTAAAAATTCTATTTTTGGGTAATATTGGTGTGTAATATTTTTTCAAAGATGTATTTTAAATATATTTCATGTGCAATGTTTGGTGGTATACCATGAAGTTGTCTTATGAAAATATTTCATTGATTTTTGAGTTATGTAAATGGTGAAAATAATGTGTAGATAATATTTTGAGTTCGTATGACCAGAAATGGTGTTTTTATGTGAAAATGGATCTTGGAAACATGTGGAATGTTTTTTGAGAACAAGGGGGAAACCCAGGTATTTGGTGGATGGATGTGTACTAGTACACTACTGATCTGGAGTGTTTTAATCCCTATTTCACATAGTAAGTTGGACATTGAAAATACTAAAAAAACTATATTGATGATGATTGGGGACCACTAGGTTATGGGTATGCTTCTTACTAGTGGCTTGTGCATGAGAACAGATATTACTTTGGTTACCTTACACTGAGATACGAGGTACATGGGGCCCAAAACTAATTAGTTCCTAAGGGTGTTCCTATGATTAGGGATCGTTCGATATTTTGTACTTATCATTAAATTAGGGTGTGTTTGGTAGGAAAAAATATGTATCTTACATTATTTATTTAAATGTGTTCACTCATTGAAATTTCCATTTGTTTACCCTTAATAGTTTCATCCGTTAGAATTTATTGCCACCATTTCTTATTTTTCAAAAACTTGCAGGCTTTTCATATTGTATTGTTTACAATATGGAATCATTTGTGTGGAATCCTATTAAGTTTAGGATCACACCCTACTTACACCCCTGGGTGTAATAGACTTGATAATTTTTGATGCAGGTAAAGGCAATGCCTTAGGTGATAGTGGTTTGAGTTGCTAGTTTCTTCCCATGGTGAGGTGTTGTGGAGATAGCTTGTGGGTTATAACCCATTGTTGTGTGGAGTACCTAGGGATATTTTTCTGCTACTTTTATGTATATTTGGAAATCTGGTATCATGTTTAAACCTATGTGTTCAGTTTTGGATTTTATTTAAGGCATGTTTGGCATAAATATTTAGATTTGGTTTGTTGATTGTTTCTAGTTGTTGAATAATTATATACTCAGTTAAATTGGTCCCAACCAATAATACAGGATACCTAAGAACTTGTTCCAGCCCATGGGGATAGGGAAGGCCCATCAGGACTTCCCATGGGCTGGGTCGGGTTCCTGTTTTAATGGACACCTGATTCAGTTCGTGACAAAATGGTATCAGACGAGGTTAATGTTTTTGGGTTATATTATTATTTTGGGATGAATTAGTATAGAGAGTATCTAGGACTATTGGGGCCTAGTGTTTTGTTCCTAAGGTGGGTTCCTGGCCAACACCTCTCATGATATTCCTTGAGTCACCATGGGATGTTGGAATTGTTTGTTTGGCTTCACTTTCAGGTGAGAAGTGTGGGCTACAGACTACACGTGGACATTGAGTGGGTGTGAATTAGTTGTTTATTTTATTATTTTAATGTGTTTGGATTATTTATTTGTAATGTTATTAATGAAATTTTCAGATTTATTGTACATATTTTTTTTTCTTGTGACTATTTTCTTCTGTAACAACCTACCTCCCCGAAATGCTCCCATGTTCCTGCGGGAGGAAGCCGGAGTGATTTCTCCATCACTACTTGATCATATTCTAGTACAGGTTTTAGTACAGTCTGTACATGCTCTAAAAAAGGGACAAGATCATATTCTTGCATCATCATGGAAATATGAGACCGGTCTTGGGAAGGAAAAATCCTAGGAGTATTTGAAAAACACACCTCCTACTTTTTGAGGTAGCACAGAACCCTACGAAGAAGAAGAGTGGCTCGAAAATATCGAGTGTGTTATTGAGTTTTTGGATAAAACTTAGGTGGTCGGGGTAAAATGTGCATCTTTCCTGTCAGAGGTTCCTAGCCTAAGGTGGTGGGAATCAGGGCTTCAAGCTGGGAAGGATGAGCAGATGAACTGGAAGGACTTCAAGGTTATCTTTAATGACTAGTATTGCCCAGAAGTTTAAAAAAATTCTCAATATCAAGAGATTATAGAGCTTCTTTAGGGGGAACATTATATGATGGATTATGCCAACCGTTTTTCTGAGTTGGTCTAGAATGATCCAGAAATAGTCTCTAATGAGAATATGAAGCCAAATAAGTTTGAGAGGGGTCTATAGCCCGAGATCTATTCCCAGGTCTTCCTATTAAAGCTGAAAACCTATGCAGACGTGGTTGACCAGGCATCATTGGTGGAGATCGACTATAAGGGGATGGATGGTTTTTATGGGATGATATTAGGTGTGGGAAGTGGAAGCTCTTATGTGAAGAAAAGGATGTGGGGGGAGCAGGGAAATAATGGAGTGGCAGCTCCGACCAATGATCGAGGTAGTTTTGTTCAGTGGATTCTGATGCGAGGTCTATTGTGTGCCACCAATGTAGGAGGCCCAGGAACATCTGACGATCATGAACTTTTCCTCTAAAGCCTTGTTATAAGTGTGGTGGAATGACACACTTGTAGTGCTTTTGTAGGATGGCACATCCACTCCAATGTAGAGCAGGATCTGTTTCTTCTAAGGGAGTGTCAGCTTAGTCAGAGCTGTCGAGGATATGGGGATCATAGTTTGGTGGTTGTGGTGACAGGTCAAGATCATCTTCTGGGTAGAGCTAGTTCATGGCTTAGCCACAAACAAGCAGTCTGTCTTAGGCAGAGACCATGAATCTTCATGCAGTGGATCAGGCACCAGTAGGATCAGAGGCAGGTCCATTGAAAGTTCAAGTTACTATTTTTATTTCATCTTCTATAGATAATGATGTTTTTAATATAGAATCCACTATTTCATTAATAAATGCATGTTTTGTGAACATTTTTAATTTTCCAACCGATATTTTATCTTTTGCGATGGAGTTGGTGATGCCGCTGGGAAAGAAGAAGGAGCAGGGTCTCAGGTGTCCATTGTGTGGATTTCTGGGTCAGGTGTTGAGATGGAGTGCGAACTCCTAGTCATAAATATGTATATATTGGACAAGATACTTATCATGGACTAGATGTTACACTTTCAAGTGCACATTGATTGTTATGGGTGAAGGGTTAGTTTCAAGGCACTAGATTGGAGTCGTCAAGCTTTCCTGGGGGATTGGTATCCTTGGTTGGGTCACACAGGACCTCCACTCCTAGAGTTTTGGAATCTTTTCATCATTTAATCATCACTCTTGCTATAGGAATATTATTGTGATCATAAAGGTGGACTACCTCATGTATTGGATGATTTTTTGGTGGTATTCCTATATGATTTTTCAGGATTACATATAGAGCGGGACGTGGAGTTCTCAGTTGATTTGGCATTAGGAAAACACCCAATATCTCTTCCTATGTATCATATGTCCCCCCACTGAGTTGAGGTAATTAATGATATTGATGGAATATTTATAATCCAAATGATTCATTCATCCGATCATCTCTCCTTGGGTTTCTCCTATTCTTTTTTCAAAGAAGGCTGACAGATCCCTCTGATTGTGTGTTGATTACCAGAAGTGGAACAAGGTAACCATCAAGAACAAATATCCTTTGGCTTGAATAGATGACTTGTTTGATCATTTTAAGGGGGGAAAGTGTTTTTTCTAAAATAGACATGCATTCAGGTTACCACTGACTAAGGGTGGAAGAGGTATATATCTCTAAGACAACCTTCCAATGCTAGTACGACCACATTGAGTATGTGGTCCTTCCCTTCGGATTGACCAATAATCTAGCGGTCTTTATGGAACTCATGAATAGGTTGTTCCATGAGTATCTTGAATCTTGTTTCATGGTATTCATGGTCTACATCCGAGTTTACTCTGGATCTGTGTAGGATCTTGAGCATCATTTGTGGATCATCTTGCGCACTTTGTGAGATCACCACCTTTGTGAAAACATGTCCAAGTGTACTTTCTAAATCAGGGTGGTAACATTTATGGGGCATGTGATCTCGGAGCAGGGGGTTTCAGTGGACCCTGACAAGAATAGTGTAGTTATTTCATGGGAGAATCCAAATAATGTTTTCAAGATCCTATGTTTCCTTGGCCTGGCATGTAACTACAGGTGTTTTTTTCAGGATTTCTCTTGGTTTTCTTCACCTATTACTGCTCTCACCATGAAAGGGGTGATATTTTATTTGGCCCAAAATTCCAAGCTTCCTTTGAGGAGCTAAATATGTGGTTCACTATTGACACAATACTGATATTTCTAGAGGCTATATAGGTGTATCTAGTGTATTGAAACGCTTAAGGTATGGGACTCAGGTGTGTGCTTTTGCAGGGTGATCACATGGTGGTGTATGGTTCTAGCCAACTCTGACCACACAAAAACAATTATCCAACCCATAACATAGAGATAGAATCTTTGATTCATGCTTTGAAAAGATTACATCACCACATATTTGGGGAGAAGTTTGTGGTATTCTCGGATCACAAAATCTTGGCCTACATCTTCTCATAGAATGATATCAATCTAAAATAGCACCAATGCATTGAGTACATGCCGAGGTTTGAATTTTGAATTTTATATCCCCCAAGAAAGGGTAATATGGTGGAGGATTATTTGAGTAGAAATGTACCAGTGCAAGCATTGAGGAAGTATAGTGATTAGTAGAATCTGATGCCGCACTTTGCTCAGATGCATGTGTAGACTAAGGAGAATAGTGCAGGTGTGTTCATGGAAAGCATTTAGTTGACTCCTTCTATCTTAGAGTTGATTCAATGATAAAATTGTAGTTATGGGATTTTCAGCAGTTGAGGATGTTTCTTCACAGTGGGGAGACGTTTTATAATTGGCCATCATCTCCCGAGGGATTCTTTTTCTCCAAGGGTCGTTCAGTAGTGTCTTCGTCTCTACGGATGTTGGTGATGCTAGATAGACACCAGTCCCAGTGGTTTTTCCATCCTAGTGATGCCCAGATGTATTATGATGTGAGACTACAGTTCTGGTGGCCATGAATGAAACGAGACATAGCTGACTTCGTTTTAAGATGATACACATGTCATCAGGTGAAAACAGAGCACCAAACACCCTCTGATTTCTCCAGCCATTACCCACTACTATGTGGAAGTTGGATAAGGTTGAAATGGTATTCATTGTTGGAATGTTGGATAAGGTTGCAATGGTATTCATTGTTTGATTAGCTTGTCTAACTCGGGGGGGGGGGGGGGTCAGAATTCCATTTGGGTAGTGATTGATCATCTGATAAAATCATATCACTTCATTCTGATCAAAGATGCTGCTAAAGTGGATGAGTTGGTTTTTTTGTATCTCTTGGAGTTGGTGATGATTCTTGGTGTTCCATTAGTAGTTGTCTCAGATAGTGACCCCCATTTAACTTCTCAGTTCTGGGAAGGATTTGGGGTCATAGATTAAGATGAGCATGACTTACTATCCTCAAACGGAGGGTCAGATAGAGCTGGTGAATCATATTCTGGAGGATATTATCCTCACATGTGTTTTGGACTATGGAGGTTCATGGGATATCCATTTGGGATTGATTTAATATTCCAATAAGAATAGTTACCAATCCTCAATTTTAAAGGATCCTTTTGAGGCGCTCAATGGTCAGCCATGTCGGTCCCCACTATGTTGGGCTGAGGTAGGTGAGACTTCACTGTTGGGGACAATACTTGTGTAGGATACATCTAAGAATATCAAGTTGATCAAGTAGAACTTGTTGATATCTTATAGTCTTAATTAATCTTTTGCTGACCAGATGCGTTGAGACCTAGAGTTTTATGTGGGTGACCTGGTAGTCTTGAAAGTTTCCCCTCGTATGGGCCATCATCGATTGGGAAATCAAGGGAACCTGATTCCATGGTATGTCGATCCTTTTGAGATCACTGAGCATATTGGTAGGGTGGCATAAATTTAGGCCTTCCCTTCATAGTTGAAATACATTAATGACATCTTCCACATCTCCCAGTTGAAAAATTACAACCCAGATCTGTCCCATGTGCTGAATTGGGAGGAACTAGAGATACAACCCAATTTTTCTGTTTCTGATTAGACAGTGCAAATAGTAGATTACCAATAGAAGTTGATTTGGGGAAATTCCATTCAAGTAGTTCAGATTATTTGTTAACATGGGAATGATAGACATGAGACATGGGGGTGGAAGTCATGGGTTGAGGAAGAGTACTCATTCTTATTTTCCGATCAAACTTCAGGTTGACTTTCTAGGGAGGAAAGTCTTTCATGATGGGGATAATAATCACAACCATGGCTTATTTTAAATGTATTTTTCATTTAATTTCCATTATACCTTTGTTTCTAGGGTTTCTCAAGCAATTTTGGAGGAAAGGGTGAGTTTTCATGATTTGGGCCAAACTGTGAGTTCATTTCCATATTCTTTTTAAAAAATCTCTTCAATGACACCTTTTTTTAATTTTTTTTACCCATTTCACATCCCACATGGCCTCCCCTGAACTATTAAAAAACCATAGTAATATGGTCCCCTTAGGAACTCCTTATCATTTTGGATTTGGGTGATTGTTTTAAGCATTGGGCCAACCCATAATCCCATTTATTATTTTATTTTTTAATTATTTATTATCTTATTCATTTTTAATCTTTTTCTATGCTAAAATCTCTATCCTGAGCCTACTGAAACTAGGTGCACCCCCATGTTCTTTTCTCCCTCTTTGGATCTCACCTTCATAATGAATTAGGAATAAACTATTCAAGCTTTCCCAAATTGTCCAGATTTGAAAAGGTAAATTGTTTCCTTCACAACTCCTTCATTTTTCACAATTTTCCCCCATTTTAGTTCCTATATGACCTCATTATCTTTATTCAAGCCTCACTTTCATTTTTTCTGTTTGGAGGTTCAACTTCTTCTGTATTTGGGGAGGTTTCTTATGTAGCGACCCCCAAACCCAGGGTGCTTAATGATACATGATATACTTAACATTACATCATTACAAATTAACTATCATGTCCCATTACTACAGAAGATCGCGAGGCTTAGGATTCTGGGAAACCAGCTACTTCCGATTAACTTCATTGGTATCAACCATGCCTGAAAAATTTTCACAAAACGTAGGGTGAGAAAAAATGCCCAGTAAGGGGTTTTAAAAAACACTTTAAGAAAATCTTTTCTCAAAGAAGTCCTTTTGAAGAGAGTAAAACACTTTCCTAAAAAAACATTATCTTTTCTTAAAACATAAGTTCCATCATTTTTTAAAACCACTTGCACAAAGAAGCACGTACTTGAAATAAGCTTTTAAAGTAAGCATGATCAGAGAGTGCAACATAAGAAAAATTAAACCATGCATAATATTCAAACAAGGTTACTTAAATTCTAAAAAAAATTATGTGGATAAGCAGGGAAAACATGCATAACATGGTTCATGAGAAAAAATACAGTTCATCTAACATTTTGTCGTATGAAAAATAGTTCTTGACACATAATTTACATTTTCATAGTCATGGAAGCTTTTGACTAGGGGTTTTCCTATTAGTTGAACTGACCCCTGGTCAACCTTTATCATCACATGTAGAGGGAATGTATAATACTGGACTTTGTCAAGACCTTTCGTCAAGACCGTATAACATACATAACGGGTCAAGTCTCACTGCCCACCCTGTTTCCTTGGTAGCTCAAGGCAAGGCTAACTGCCATGACCGTCGCACATGATCGTCTCATGAGACTCTTGATTTACCCAATGCGTTGGAGCGCTGTATAATTCCGGGCACACCCGTCACATCATTCTTGTTGGGCTATATAATTCTGGGCACACCCGTCACATGTAAGTCCTATACATCCCTCACATATCTTGACATGGTCATTCATTTATACGGTTTCATGCATTGTTAATTAAACCCCATTTTCACATACGTATTCATAACATGAATACAATTTAATCATTAAAAACATTATGACATGCATGCTAAAGCTCCGTGCACTTAAAAAGTTACCTTAACATTTGAAAACATGGGTTTTTAAAAAAATAAACACTTAACATTCCATAACATCATGATACCCAATTAAAGCATGGTCGTTCATAACCTACTCATGTGATGATAAATGGATATTATGGGTGATTACTACTGGCAGTTGAGGATACAATGTGCGTAATTGTGTAAACTCTTTTATTATCATTTTAAATAACATGCCCCCTTTTCTTTAAGAAGTTTTCAACATCATAAGAGAACTCGTAATTGGAGACAAAATAATTATACGTATACCTACACATATGCATGGGTTTAAAAAAATTTATATTTGGTAAAAAACATCCAGAGTTCTTTTCCATAAAAGAAGAAAAAGGGGTGAACATAATTTTCCATAAACCTTTATTGACAAAAAGTCAGCCTTGTATACAACAAGGTTGTTTCATAAACATGAGTACATACCTATGAATATATATATGCACTCTTAAAAGTTCAAGGAGTCCATATTAACCATTTTCACAAATCAAAAAATCTTGATTTATCCAGAGCAGTGATAAATGAAAATTCTCAATTGCAAGAATAATTTTGAAATCAAACCAACCCATAAACTTCATCATGCTATATTGTAATAAATTTCAAAACATGGACCCTAAGTTCATATTAATTTATATGAACATACATGTAAGTATATATATAACAATATACTTCATTCACTTGCATAATTTTACCTATTAATTCAATTACTCAAAATCTCCATTTTTTATAGGCAAAAAGAAAAATCAGGGTTATAAACATTGAGAAAAGGTTGTATACTTGCATATATCATCTTATACATATGTGTATATGAAAGTATATATTTATATACACATATATAAACACAAGGTGTAAAAAGCAAGAACCTGCACCCAAATAAAACAGATCCTTCGAACCCTTACCCCAATTTTAGTTTTTCACAAAGAGGCTGACAAGATCATCTCTAGGATTAGTTTAAACCGGTTTATATGGTCCTATATATTTTATACACAATTATACAACAAGTTTATAACTATATAAAACTTACATAAATGGTAGGAAACAAAGAAGAGGTTTTCCCCCTTACTTCTAACAAGGTCTTTACGCCGAGAGGGAGATCTCACGGTCTAGGTTTGCACCGGTTTCACACACACACCATAAACATATATAACATGTATATATATATTTACAAATTTATACAAACTGAAACATGACCAAACCGTACCAAAATAAAAACCTGCTTCTTACCTTGCTCGAAGAGGAGAAATAGACGAGTCAAGGGGATCCGAAATAACAAACAGAGAAGTTATACATATACATATAACATGTATATACATATATATATATATATATATATAACCCAAAACTTAAGAAAACATAAGAGAAACAGAACACGACCCTTTACCTTGCTTGGAGAGGAGATGTAGTCGAGGCAAGAGAAACCGAAGGTATAAAATATAGAAGGTATACACATATATATATATAAAATATATATTTATATGAATGAAAACTGAAGCTTAAAAAAACTTAAAAAAAAGTCCGACCCTTACCTATTCAGAGAGGTGGAGAAGGAAGACGACGAGGCAGTGACGAGGCCGGTGGTCGGGGATCCAAAAGCTTTGGGTGCACAACCTCCAACCTTCGGTGCAACTTGGGGTTTTAAAAAAAATGAAGAAGTAGAAGACTCTGGAGTCGTAGGCTCGGGTATTGTCGGTGCCAACTTGAGGAAAGGAGGAGACAACGCGGGGTCTACTAGCCGGCCTAGAAGAAGAAAAATGGGGCCCTATGCTCTACTGGTTCGGCAACGCGAGGTAGAAGAAGAATGTGGCGTCGGTGGAAGAAGAAGCTGCGGGGAAGAAGATGCGAGAAACAACAGACGGTTCGGATTAAAAGGAGATAGATCGGGCGGCTTAGGATGCATCACAATAAAAAAAACAGAAGGCCGTGATCCGGGGAGAACAGATCGGACGACCCCTGGCTGCTGCGGTGTTTAAAAACGCGGTTCAACCGGGTATTCTTTTTTTTATTAATATTTTCATTAGTTTATTAAATCATTGTTTTTATTAAAAAAAATCAATTATTAAACTGACTTTTATTATTTTAATAAAAATTATTGATCAATAAAAATTAAATATTGATTTATTCAAAACATATTATTATATAAACATATGTATATATATATATTCTATTTTTTTTAAAATACCAATAATTTTTATTATATTAAGTATATTATTTTTAAACCATAATTATTGATCTTTCATTATTATATTTGGAAAAACCAGAGGTTCATTTAATTGATTAAAGAAAACCATGGTTTATTCAAAATAATATATATTTATTTGTTTGTTTATTTATTTATTTTTCCTTTGCTGAATTACATAATAATTATCTTAATTTATAATTTCATACAAACATTTGGATACACTCCTTTAAGAAAAGAAAAAGAAATTGGTTGCTTAAAAGTATTTGTGTAAGCTTAAAGATGCGAAATTTGTAAATAAAACCATAATTTGACAAAGTTTCCAAAATAGTTAATAAAAGTAAAATTATAAAAGAAATAATATATCTAATTTGATGCAATATATATATAACTCATAAAAATAAATCAGGTTTAATATAATTAGGAAAAAAAGTTTAATTGTTCAAATCAATATGTATAGTAGAAGAAAACAATAATATTAATTTTCTCCATTTGAAACATAAAATAAAATTCTCATTTTGGGAAAACAAGAGATAAATTAACTAAATTAACATTGATGTCATTTTGAAGCAAATTACATAATTAATTTTCCGAAACCTTCCAGGGTTAAGCCATCTTATTTCCAACGGTCAAAAATAAAACTTATAGGATGGGAAGAACCAACGGTCAAAATAAAACATTGGATTCTTGGGGAAACCAATGGTCGAATTTGTGGCCGTTTGAGGTTCAACGGTAAGATTAGAGTGCTTATAAAAGAGTCTGGTCTCATGGTGTCCCTTACTCCAGGTGACTGAAGGAAAAACAAAGATTGTTCGTATGATCCCCTTGGTGCTGAGCACGGTCGCGGTGGCTTCGTCCATCCTCATGTTCATTATGATGGACGCTCGAAACCCCTACCACATTCTTGGGCTCTAAGTAGACTTATGCAGTCTCCCCATTATTGTAATCGGGTTCTTAGTTGGGATTTCTGGTTAGTTTACCTTTTGTTCGGTCAGTGGAGGTTGTAGCCGAAATGTTACTCATTTGAATAAAAGATGTTTTCATTCATTTGATGCACTTTATTATTATTACCTTATTAGTTGATTGTTAG
Organism: Viscum album; assembly: GCA_963277665.1. Classification (NCBI taxonomy): domain Eukaryota; kingdom Viridiplantae; phylum Streptophyta; class Magnoliopsida; order Santalales; family Viscaceae; genus Viscum; species Viscum album. The sequence continues at coordinate 1,195,613,942 of OY728121.1, read as the reverse complement.
TTCGCTTAACGGGTGATATTGGAAAGAAAACTTGTCAAAAGTCAAAACATGGTTTTCTTGGGTCGTTACATCACTTCCCCCTTCAAAGAATTGCGTCCTCGCAATTCTATCATAAAAAAACTGAAACCCCATACGTAGAACACTACCGAAACAGTGGATCTGGCTCGGTTAACAGGATACGAAGGTTGGCACATAGATCTTACGTTTCCCTAGCCCAAATGAACCTCGAACAGTACTCTTTGAACTCATGTTTGTGCGTACTGCACACGGGCTTCCAAAGGGAGGCTCGTGCGATGCAAAGCTCGGAAACGTCTGAGTAGATATACTCCTTGATGACTCTTCTGGCCACATCATGCTCGAGGTAGTCTAGAGGGATGATGCGGTTGAGGAGACTGAGATTCAAGACTTGGAACATGTAGGCTGCACTGAGCTGGCCATTCTGGGCGGCCACGAGGAAGCACGCTCTGGCAGAAAAGTTCTGTGCCAGAGTGAAACACTGGAACAGGCCCTCAAAGTATCTTCCCCTTCGCCTGTAGCAGGGGAGTTGAGCCGTGGCAATGAGGTGAACGACACGATCATCCTCTTGACATAAACTAAGGATCTCTAGACTGTTTTCTAGATCGAGCAAACACTGGCAGGACCCTCGCAGGTGGATGAAGGATGGATAATCCACCACGCATGCCTTGATCAAGATGACTTCTACTAGCTCATCGGGTAGGGATGAGAAGTTTGTTTGACCAGACATCTGATAGCAAACATCGAAGGGAAACTCTTAACAACATTGATAAGGTGGAGACATGAAAGGAAAAAATAAACTTCCATTTATGAAAATGTTTACACGGCAAAGTCTGAGTTTACAAGACGTACGCCACAAAGAGCGGCAAAACTTCTTAACTCTTCAAACCACACACAGGATAAACAGACAGGAGTAAACTCATAAGAACATTTATAACACCTCCTGAGTTTAGCGTGGAGGGTATGGAGTTGGGAAACATTGGTATACAATTCTTGCCTAAGAGAAACATGGGTGGACTCGTTTTCCAATGCTCCAACATCCATTAACTAGCCCGAGAAGCCATAGTGCAAGATCTGGCACAGGTAAGCCGCTCGGAGGTCTCCAGTAGCAGCAGCTTCTTGAAAACGGTTATCAAGCATTGTGCCAAATTCCTTGCCAGTTTTAAACACTTGGAAGAGTCCTTCGTGATACCTTCCCCGACGTGCATAAGAGGTAAATTGGGTCATCATCATTAAGAGATAATCCATACCCAATCCCCGGTGAAGACTAAGCACCCTAGGTGAGTTTGACACGTCGTACAGGTGCTTACACATCATGTGAATTTGGGCATAGTTTAGAAAGTTCTCACGGCTAGCTAGAGATACAATGTTCTCTAGAGCCTTAGTGGGAAGTGACAAATGGTCGGTAGGTATATCAGCCATCTGAAAGTTATAACATTTTAACTTAGTTAGTCTTAACAATATATTTATATAACCTGGTTTTCCAGAGTTTCCTGAACCCATCCTTTGATACCAACTATAGCGACCCCCAAACCCAGGGTGCTTAATGAGACATGATATACTTAAAATTACATCATTACAAATTAACTATCATGTCCCATTACTACAGAAGATCGCGAGGCTCAGGATTCTGGGAAACCAGCTGCTTCCGATTAACTTCATTGGTATCAACCATGCCTGAAAATTTTTAACAAAATGTAGGGTGAGAAAAAATTCCCAGTAAGGGGTTTTAAAAAACATTTTAAGAAAATCCTTTCTCAAATAAGTCCTTTTGAAGAGAGTAAAACACTTTCCTAAAACAAAACATTATCTTTTCTTAAAACATAAATTCCATCATTTTTGAAAACCACTTGCACAAAGAAGCACATACTTGAAATAAGCTTTTAAAGTAAACATGATCAGAGTGTGCAACATAAGAAAAATTAAAACATGCATAATATTCAAACAAGGTTACTTAAATTCTAAAAAAAAATCTGTGGCTAAGTAGGGAAAACATGCATAACATGGTTCATGAGAAAAAATACAGTTAATCTAACAGTTTTTTGTATGAAAAACAGTTCTTGACACATAATTTACATTTTCATAGTCATGGAAGCTTTCGACTTGGGGTTGTCCTGTTAGTTGAACTAACCCCTGGTCAACCATTATCATCACATGTAGAGGGAATGTATAATACTGGACTTTGTCGAGACCTTTCGTCAAGACCGTATAACATACTTAACGGGTCAAGGCTCACTGCCAACCCCGTTTCCTTGGTAACTCATGTCAAGGCTAACTGCCAAGACCATCGCATATGATCGTCTCATGAGACTCCTGCTTTACCCAATGCATTGGAGCGCTGCATAATTCCAGGCGCACCCGTAACATCATTCTTGTTGTGCTATATAATTCCGGGCATACTCGTCACATGTAAGTCCTATACATCCCTCACATATCTTGACATGGTCATTCTTTCATAGGGTTTCATGCATTCTTAATTAAACACCATTTTCACATACGTATTCATAACATGAAGACAATTTAATCATTAAATACATTATGACATGCATGTTAAAGCTCTGTGCACATAAAAAGTTACCTTAACATTTGAAAACATGGGTTTTTAAAGAAAATAAACACTTAACATTCCATAACATCATGATAACCAATTAAAGCATGGTCGTTCATAACTTACTCATATGATGATAAATGGATATTATGGGTGATTATTACAGGCAGTTGAGGATACAATGTGCGTAATTGTGTAAACTCTTTTATTAGCATTTTAAATAACATGCCCCCTTTTCTTTAAGAAGTTTTAAACATCATAAGAGAACTCGTAATTGGAGACAACATAATGATACGTATACCTACACATATGCATGGGTTTGACAAATTTTATATTTGGTAAAAAACATCCGGAGTTCTTTTCCATAAAAGAAGAAAAAGGGGTGAACATAATTTTCCATAAACCTTTATTGACAAAAAGTCAGCCTTGCATACAACAAGGTTGTTTCATAAACATGAGTACATACCTATGAATACATGTATGCACTCGTAAAATTTCAAGGAGTCTATACTAACCATTTTCACAGAGCAAAAATCCTGATTTATCCAGAGCAGTGATAAATGAAAATTCTCAATTGCAAGAATAATTTTGAAATCAAACCAACCCTAAACTTCATCATGCTATATTGTAATAAATTGCAAAACATGGACACTAAGTTCATATTAATTTATATGCATATACATGTATGTATATATATAAAAATATATTTCATTCACTTGCATAATTTTACCTATTCATTCAATTACTAAAAATCTCCATTTTTTTATAGGTGAAAAGAAAAATCAGGGTTATAAACATTGAGAAAAGGTTGTATAATTGCATATATCATCATATACTTATGTGTATATAAAAGTATATATTTATATACACATATATAAACACAAGGTGTAAAAAGCAAGAACCCGCACCCAAATAAAACAGATCCTTCGAACCCTTACCCCAATTTTAGGTTTTCACAAAGAGGCTGACAAGATCGGCTCTAGGATTAGTTTAAATAGGTTTATATGGTCCTGTATATTTTATACACAATTATACAACAATTGTATAACTATATAAAACTTACATAAATGGTAGGAAACAAAGAAGTGGTTTTTTCCCCTTACTCTTAACCGGGTCTCTATGCCGAGAGGGAGATCTCACGGTCTAGGTTTGCACCGGTTCCACACACACACCATAAACATATATAACATGTATATATATATTTACACATTTATACAAACCGAAACTTGACCAAACCGTACCAGAATAAAAACCTGCTTCTTACCTTGCTCAGAGAGGAGAAATAGACGAGTCAAGGGGATCCGAAAGAACAAACACAGAAGTTATAGATATACATATAACATGTATATATATATATAACCCAAAACATAAGAAAACATAAGAGAAACATAACACGACCCTTTACCTTTCTTGGAGAGGAGATGTAGTCGAGGCAAGGGAAACCGAAGGTATAAAATACAGAAGGTATACACGTATATATATATAACGTATATATTTATATGAATGAAAACTAAAACTTAAACAAACTTAAAAAATAGTCCGACCCTTACCTGTTCAGAGCGGTGGAGAAGGAAGACGACGAGGCAGTGACGAGGCCGGTGGTCGGGGATCCAAAAGCTTCAGGTGCACAACCTCCAACCTTCGGTGCAACTTGGGGTTTTAAAAAAAGGAAGAAGAAGAAGAGGACTCTAGAGTCATTGGCCCGGGTATCGTCGGTGCCAACTTGAGGAAAGGAGGAGACAGCGCGGGGTCTACTAGCCGGCCTAGACGAAGAAAAACGGGGCCCTACGCTCTACTGGTTCGGTGGCGTGAGGTAGAAGAAGAACGCAACATCGGTGGAAGAAGAAGCCGCAGGGAAGAAGATACGAGAAACAACGGATGATTAGGATTAAAAGGAGATAGATCAGGCGGCTTAGGATGTAGCGCGATAAAAAAACGGACAGCCGTGATCTGGGGAGAACAGATCGGACGACCCCTAGCTGCTACGGTGTTTAAAAATGCGGTTCAACCGGGTATTCTTTTTTTTTGTTTTATTAATATTTTCATTAGTTTATTAAATCATTGTTTTTATTAAAAAAATCAATTATGAAACTGACTTTTATTTTTTTAATAAAAATCATTGATCAATAAAAATTAAATATTGATTTATTCAAAACATATTATTATATAAACATATGTATATATATATATTCTATTTTTAAAAAAATACCAATAATTTTTATTATATTAAGTATATTATTTTTAAACCATAATTATTGATCTTTTATTATTATATTTGGAAAAACCAGAGGTTCATTTAATCTATTAAAGAAAACCTTGGTTTATTCAACATAATATATATTTATTTGTTTATTTATATATTTATTTTTCCTTTGCTGAATTACATAATAATTATCTTAATTTATAATTTCTTTCAAACATTTGGATACACTCCTTTGAGAAAAGAAAAAGAAATTGGTTGCTTAAAAGTATTTGTGTAAGCATAAAGATGCAAAATTTGTAAATAAAACCATAATTTGACAAAGTTTCCAAAATAGTTAATAAGGGTCAAATTATAAAAGAAATAATATATCTAATTTGATGAAATATATATATATAACACATAAAAATCCATCAGGTTTAATATAATTAGGAAAAAAAAGTTTAATTGTTCAAATCAATATGTATAGTGGAAGAAAAAAATATTATTAATTTTCGCCATTTGAAACATAAAATAAAATTCTCATTTTGGGAAAACAAGGGATAAATTAACTAAATTAACATTGATGTCATTTTGAAGAAAATTACATAATTAATTTTCTGAACCTTCCAGGGGTAAGCCATCTTATTTCCAACGGTCAAAAATAAAACTTAGAGGATAAGAAGAACCAACGGTAAAAATAAAACATTGGATTCTTGGGGAAACCAACGGTCGAATTTGTGGCCGTTTGAGGTTCAACAGTCAGATTAGGGTGCTTATAAAAGTGTTTGGTCTCATGGTGTCCCTTACTCTAGGTGACTGAAGGAAAAACAAAGATGGTTCGTATGATCCCCTTGGTGATGAGCACGGTCGCGGTGGCTTTGGCCATCCTCATGTTCATTATGATGGACACTCGAAACCCCTACTGCATTCTTGGGCTCTTAGTAGATTTAAGCAGTCTCCCCATTATTGTAATCGGGTTCTTAGTTGGGATTTTCAGTTAGTTTACCTTTTGTTCGGTCAGTGGAGGTTGTAGCCGAAATGTTACTCATTTGAATAAAAGAAGTCTTCATTAATTTGATGCACTTTATTATTATTACCTTATTAGTTGATTGTTAGTTCACTTAATGGGTGATATTGGAAAGCAAACTAGTCAAAAGTCAAAACATGGTTTTCTTGGGTCGTTACATCTTAAATGTATCTCAATTAATTGAGTTTCCACTCATGTTCCTCCCATTTTCTTAGGGTTTCTTCCTTTTTTCCTTGAAGTTCCTAATGTCCAAAAATTAAGGCTTGTAATTTTGGTATTTATCTTGGTTTTCCTGGTCTAATATTTTGGTTTTATTTTTTATTGAACTACCTTGTGGTGCGGCGATTGTGCGGGTGAACTTTCACACAAGAATTTTGTTTTTTGACACTTGTGTAGGTGGTTCCATGTGTAATCACTAATAGATTAGTTAACATTGCTTGATTTCTAAATTTAGCATAATAATACTTCATTTTTTTTGCTATGAAAATTTGTTTTGGTGGTATTCATTAAGAAATTAATTTTTAAGTGCCAATTTTGTGTGAAAATGGGTGTTTTACAAGTCCATTCAATGTTATTCCAATTGGGGTTGTTTTATAACTCATGTAATGGTTTTATTAAAATGTTTTAGTGATTAAAATTCTATTTTTGGGTAATATTGGAGTTCAATTGGTTTTCAAAGAGTTATTTTAAATAGATTTCATGTAAAAAGTTTGGTGGTATACCATGAAGTTGTTTTATGAAAATATTTCCTTGTTTATTGAGTTTTGTAAATAGTGCAAAGAATGTGTAGATACTATTTTGAGTGTGTATGACCATAAATGGGGATTTTATGTGAATATGTATTTTAGAAACATGTGTAAATTGTTTGAAAACAATGGGGAAACCTAGGTATCTAGATGGGTAGGTGTGCACTAGTACACAAGTGATCCAAAGTGGTTTAATCAATGTTTCACAAATAATATTTCACATTAAAAACACTAAAAAACAATATTTATGGTGTTTTATGACCACTAGGTTATGCTTATGTTACCAAATAGTGGCTCATTCATGGGAGTTTTTTTACTAAGGTTACTTTATGCCGATATATGAGGTACATAGGGCCCCAAACTACCTAGTGCCTAGGGGTGTTCCTGATATTAGTGCTCATTGGATATTTTGTATTTATAATTTACATATGGTTTGTTTGGATGGTAATGAAGTATCATACATGATATAATTAAATTTTTTCACTCTTTGAAATTTCCCTTAGAAAATTTTTTACCTTTAAAAGTTTTATTCTTTTGAAGTTATTGCCACCATTTCTAGTTTATCAAAAACATGCATGATTTACATCTTGTATTTCTTACTATATAGACCATTTTGGGGTGGTATAATATTGGGATTAGGCAAAAACCATACATAGACCCCTTGGGTGTAAGTAGACATGATCGTATTTGATGCAGGTAAAGGCAAGGCCTTGGGTGATGGTGGTTCGGGTTGCTAGTTCCTTCCCTTGGTGTGGTGTTGTGGATATGGATTATGGGTGATAATCCCTAGTCATGTGGAGTACATTAGGATATTTTGCTGCTACTTTTAGGTATATTTGGATCTCTTGATTCATGTTTAAAACTATGTTTTCAGTTATTGATTTTATTTAAGTCATGTTAGGAATAAATTTTTAGATTTGGTTTATTTATTGTTTTTGGTTTTTAAATGATTCTATACTCATGTAAATAACTTCCAAACCATAATACATGATACCTGGGAACTTTTTCCAACCTGTGGAGATAGGGAACTCCCTTCGATCCTTTCCATGGGATGGATCCAAGGCTAGTTTTAAAGGAGACCAGATTAAATTCTTGACAAAATGATATCAGCAGAGGTTTATGTTTTTGGGTTATATTTTTATTTTTGGATAATTCATGCTAGATAGGAGCTAGGACTATCGGGGATTAGTGTTTTGGTCGGGAGTATGGTGCTTGGCCTGCACCTCTCGTTACAGACCTCAACTCACCACGGGACATTGGAATTTTTTGTTTTTCTTCACTTCCCGGTGAGACGTACGGGCTATAGACTGCACGTGGACATCAGGTGGGGGTGAAGTGGATGTTATTGATGAAATTTTCATAATTTCTGTACTGATTTTTTTAGACTTTTTTCTTTTGTAGAAACATGCTTCCCCAAAAAGCTCACATGCACCCACAGGAGGAAGTCACAGATATTTCTCCCTCACCACTAGATCAGAGGCTAGTAGAGGCTCTAGTTCAGGTTGTCCAAGCTTTGGGATAGTGACTGGATCCTTTTATAGCCTAGTTAGCGAAGATTAGACCAGTAATAAGAAGGAAAAATCCTAGAGGTTTCTGAAAAACAATCCTCTTACCTTTCAAGGTAGCACATAACCCCAGGAAATGATGGTTTGGCTCAAAAATATTGATCGCATGTTTGATTTATTTGAAACACCTAAGGATGTTAGGGTGAAATGTCCAAATTTCCAATTAGAGGGTCCCAGTAGAAGGTGGTGGGAATCATTGCATCAAGCTGGGAAGCAAGAGCAGATGATCTGGGAAAACATCAAGGTAATCTTTAATGACCGGAACGTACCTAAAGTTTTGGCATATTCTTGATCATGAGAGTTTATGGAGCTCGTTTAGGGGGATCTTTATGTGATAGGGTATTCCAACCATTTTACTAATTTGGACTGGTACGCTCTAGAAATGGTCTCCAATGACTAGATGAAGGCCCAAGAGTTCGAGAGGCTACTGTGGCCAAAGATCTATTCCCAGGTTCTACTATTCAAGATGAAAACCTATGAAGAGGTGGTTGATCGGGCGTGTATGGTGGAGATCAACCACAAGGGGAGGGATGGTTTTTATTGGATGACATCAGCTTTGGCTAGATGAAGCTCATTTGTTATTAAAGGGAAGTGGTAGGAGCAGGGAAATAAGAGGGGTGTAAGCTTAGGCCAACTTTCCAGGTAGTTTTATTCAGTGGCTTCTGATGCAAGGTTCTTCGTGTACCACCAGTATAAGAGGTCGGGGAACATCCAACTAAAATGCACATTTCCACTGGATCCTTGTTAACAGTGTGTTGGTATGGGACACTTACAGTGATTTTTATGGGTGGAATATCCAATCCAAATTGTGGAAGAATCAGTGGCTTCTAGGGGAGTTCCATATTATTCTGGGTTGCTGATGATAGTGGGATATCAGTTTGGTGGCTATGGAGGCAGGTATAGATCATCTTCTAGGGAGAGCTAGTTTAGGGAACAACCATAGACTAGCGGACTATCTTAGGAAGAGAACATAAATCATCATAAGTTGGATCAGGCACCAGCAGGATCAGGGGTGGGACCATCGACAGTTCGAGGTATCATTTTGATTGCATATTTTATATTTTCTTCTTTTTTTGATATCGGTGCCTCTTTTTCATTCATCTCTACCCATTTTTTGACCATGCTTGATTTTCCAACCAAGATTTTGTCTTTTATGATGGAGTTGGTGACGCGGCTAGGAAAGATGAAAGAGCAGGGTCTCAGGTACCCGTCATGTGTGTTTTCTATGTTAGGGGTTGAGATGGAGTGGGGCCTCCTAGTCTTAAATATGGATCTATTTTATTTGATACTTTTCATGGATTGGCTGGAACACTTTAAAGCACACATCAATTGTTATAGTTTATGGGATAGTTTCACAGTACCAGATGGTGGACAATAGGTTTTACATGGGGATTGGGATTCTCGGTCGAGTCATGCAGGACCTCCACTCCCAAAGTTGGGGAATCTTGTCTTCTAGTTGTCATCACTTGCACTCGAAGAAGATGTCCATTATGCTAAACAGGGACTACCTCATGTAGTGTGTGAGTTTATGGAGATATTCCCAGATGATTTTTTTGGTTCACCTCTGGAGCGGGATGTGGAGTTCTCAATTGATTTGGTGCTGGGAACATAGCCAATATCTCTTCCATCATATCATATTGCCCCAACCGAGCTGATGTAATTAGAGATATATCTAGACGATTTAGAATCCAAAGTATTCATTCTCCTGATAATCTCTCCTTGGGATGCTCATGTTCTATTTGTGAAGAAGTCTGATGGATCCATCTAGTTGTGTATTGATTACCAGAAGCTAAACTTGGTAACCATCAAGAATAAATATCCTTTTCCTAGAATAGATGAATTGTTTTATCAGTTGAAGGGGGAAAAGTGGTTTTATAAAATAGAATTGTGTTCGGGTAACCACCAACTCAGGGTGAAATATGAAGATATTCCAAATACATCCTTCCGAAGAAGGTATGACCACTTTGAGTACTTTTCCATGCACTTCGGATTGACCAATGCTCTAGTGGTATTTGTAGAAATCATGAATAGAGAGTTCCACCAGTATCTAGACACTTTTTTGTGGTCACGGTAGACAACAGCCTAGTTTACTCTAGATCAGAGGAGGGGCATGAGAATAGTTTTTTGATCATGTTGGGCACTTTGTGAGATCACCACCTTTATGAAAAGTTGTCGATGTTCACTTTCTGTTCTAAGGAGGTGAAGTTTCTAGGGCATGTGATCTCGAAGAAGGGGGTTTTAGCGGACCCTGACTAGATCAGTGCAGTTATTTCATCAGAGTAACCAATGAATGTGTTTGAGATTAGGAGTTTCCTCAGCCTGGCTGGTTACTACAAACAGTTTGTTTGGGATTTCTCTCATCTTTCTTCACTAATGACCCTGTTCACATAGAATGGGGTGAAGTTATTATAAGGCCCAAAATGTCAGGCATCCTTCGAGGAGTTGAATCAGTGTTTGACTACTACCCCCATGCTAATTTTTTCAGAGGCTGGAAAGGGGTATGTTGTGTACTGCAATGCCTAAGGTATGTGTCTTAGGGGTGTTCTTATATAGGTGATCATGTGGTGGCGTATGGTTCTTTCCAACTCCAACCACAAAAAAATAATTATCTACCCCATGACTTGGAGTTAGTAGCTTTGAAGCATGCTTTTAAGACTTGGGGTCACTACCTTTTTGGCGAGAAGTTTGTATTTTACTCTAATCATGAAATAATGGATTACAACTTCTCATTGAAGGATCTCAATCTAATATAGTGACACCAGATTGAGTAATTGAAGGGATTCAATATTGAAATTGTCTATAACCCATTCAAATGTGTGGTGGTGGCGGATTATTTGAGTAGAGAAGTACCAGTGTAAGCCATGAGAGAGTCTAGTGATGAGTGGAATCTGATGGGTATCTTTTCTCAGATACATGTGGAGACCAAGGATCAGAATGGATGGGTTATCCTGGAAAGAATTCAGTTGACTCGTTCTCTCTTGGAGTTGATTCAGCGAGAACTTCCTAGTGATGATCTTCATTAGTGGTCGAGGCTATTTCTTCATGGTGGGGATATGTCTTCTAATTGGTCAACATCTCCTGAGGGCATCTTGTGCTTCAAGGGTCATTTAGTAGTATTTTTATCTTTATGGAAAGTGGTGATGCAGGATAGGCACCGGTCTTAGTGGTTTTTCCATTCGGGTCCCACAAAGATATATTATGATGTGTGACGAAAGTTATGGTGCCCATGTATGAGACAGGACATAGCTGACTTCATGTCAGGATGCTACACATGTCAGCAGGTGAAAGTGAAGCACCAAAGGACCTTCAGTTTTCTTTAGTCATTACCCATTCCTACCTAGAAGTGGTATGAGGTCTCCATGGACTTCATTTTTGGCTTACCTCATACACCTTGGTGTAATAATTTTATTTGGGTAGTGATTGATCATCTGTCAAAATCAGCACACTTCATTTCAATCAAAGATAGTAGTGAAGTGGATGAGTTGGGCTGTTTGTATCTCCATGAGATGGTAAGTCTTCATGGTGAGTTGTTAGCAGTTGTCTCAGATAGAGACCCCATTTCACTTATTGTTTTTTGGAAGACCTTTATAATGCCTTGGGGTCATATATTAAGATCAGCACAACAAACCATCCTCAAACGAATAGTCAGACATAGCGGATGAATCAGATCCTAGAGGACATTGTTTGTTCACGTGTTTTGGACTTTTAAGGTTCTTGGGATATCCATTTGGGATTGGTTGAATTTTCTTATAGTAATAGTTACCAATCCTTGATTTTAATGGATCATTTTGACGTGCTCTAAGGTAGGCTTTTTCGGTCCCCCCTATATAGGGATGAGGTAGGTGAGACTTTAATATTGGGATCGAGCCTTGTACATGAGACGTCTGAGAAGTTCAAGTTGATTAGGAAGTTCTTGTTGGTAGCTTAGAGTGATCATAAATCATATTCTAAATAGAGGCATCAATGAATAGATTTGTTTTTGTGGGTGACTGGATATTCTTGAATTTGGCCCCTCGTCTGGGCTATCATCAACTTGGAAAGCAAGGGAAGTTAACCCCATAGTATGTCAGTCATTTTTTTAGATTACCAAATATATTTTTAGGGTGGAATATAGGTTTTCCATGCCTTCTCAGTTGAATTCCCTTCATTAATTCTTGCATGTCTTCCAATTGAATAAGTACAACCCATATCAATTCCATGTCCGTATTTGGGATGAACTGCAGATAGAGCCCAATTTTTCTATTTTTGAGCGGTCAGTGGGAATAGTTGATTCCCAACAGAAGGTACTTTAGGGAAAGTCAATTCCACTAGTTTTAATTCTTTGTAATAATGAGAATGATACACATTATACATGGGAGAAGAATTCATGGTTTATGGAAGAGTACCCATTCTTGTTTTCTGATTAAGATTAGGGTTAACTTTTTGGGGAGGAATGTCTTTCATGGTGGGGAGAATTGTCACATCCATGACTTATTTTAAAGGTAATTTTCCTTAAATTTCCATTCTTTCTTTGTTTTTTGGGTTTCCCATGCAATTTTTGAGGAAAGTGATATTTTACACAATTTGGGCCAAACCATGAGCCAATTTCCAGATTTAAAAACAAAATTTTCTTCTTTAATAACTCCATCATTTTCCAAAATCATTCACCCATTCCACTTCCCAAATGGACCCTCCCGACCTATTAAAACAATCATAGTCATTTGTAACCCTTATGAACTCATTATCATTTTGGATCTAGGTTATTTATTTAAGAATTGGGCCAACCTGTAAGCTCATTTCCTATTTTTATTTTTTAATTATTTAATATCTTATTCATTTTTTACTCTATTTCAGTTATTCCACCTCTCACCCGATCCCACTTAACCTAGATGCACCCCCATGTTCGTTTTTCCCTATTTGGAGCTCATCTTCATCAAGGATTATGGAAACAATTCTCTACATTTCTCAAATCATCCAGATTTGAAATGTTAAGCTGTTTCCATCATAACTCCTTCATTTTTTCAATATTTTCCCCACATTTCAGTTCCTACATGACTTCATAATCCTTAATCAAACCTCACTTTAATTTGTTTCTATTTGGAGATTCATATACATGTCTATTTTGGGAGATTTCCTCAAAGTTTCTCAATTAAGTGAGTTTCCTCTCATGTTCCTCCAATTTTCTTCGGGTTTCTTCCACCTTCATAAAGTTACTAATGTCCAGAAAGTTGGGATTAGAATCTAGGATTTTATATTGGGTTTATTGGTCTAATATTAAAGTTTTATGTTTGATTGAACTCCCTTCTAGTGTGGCGGTAGTGCGGGTGATCTTTCGCCCCTAAATTTTGTGTTTTGACACTTGTGTTGGTGGTTCCATGTGTATGAACTACTAGATGAGTTAGTATTGCTTGATTTATATTTTTATCATAATCCTCCTTCATTGTTCTTGCTTTGAAAATTTTTTTTGGTGTAATTTGTTATGAAATTTATTTTTAGGTGCCAATTTTTTCTTGAAAATTGCTGTTTTACATGTCCATTAAATGTTATGCCAATTGGGGATATTTTATAACTAATGTAATAGTTTTTTTAAAATTGTTTTGTTTTGGAAATTCTATTTTAGGGTGATATTAGTGTGCAATTAGTTTTCAAAGAGGTATTTTAAATATATTTCATGTGCAATGTTTGGTGGTATACATTGAAGTTGTTTTATGAAAACATTTCTTTGTTTATTGGGTAGTGTAAATGGTGAAAAGAAAGCGTAGATACTAATTTCAGTGTGTATGACCATAAATGGGGTTTTATGTGAAAATGGATTTTGGATAAATGTATAAATTATTTGACCACTAGGGAAAAACCCAAGTATTTAGGTGGGAAGATGTGTACTAGGACGCTAGTGATCTGGAGCGGTTTTATCCCTATTTCAATTAGAATTTTGGACATTTACAACACTAAAAAAATATATTGATGATGATTGGGGACCACTAGGTTATGGGTATGTTCCATACTAGTGTCTCATTCATTGGAAAATATATTACTATTATTACTTTACATTTAGATAAGAGGTATATGGGGCTAGAAACTAACTAGTGCCTAGGGGTGTTTCCAAGATTAGTGCTCGTTGGATATTTTGTATTTGTCATTTACATAGGTTTTTTATGGTGGAAAAAATGTAGTAGCTTATATTTTTTAATAAAATAAGTTCACTCTTTGAAATTTCTCATTTAAAAATCTTTACCTTTAAAGGATTCATTCTTTAGAATTTATTGCCACCATTTCGTGTTTATCAAAAACATGCATGATTTTCATCTTGTATTGCTTACTATATGGAATAATTTGTGTGGTAACCTATTGGGATCAGTCTCAAACCCTACTTACACCCATTGGGTGTAAGTATACTTGATTATATTTGACATAGGTAATGTCAAGGCCTTGGGTGATGGCAGTTCAGGTTTCTAGTCCTTCCTTTAGTATGGTGTTGGGGAAATGGCTTGTCGGTGATAACCCCTTGTAGTCTGGAGTCCCTTGAGCTATTTTTCGTCTAATTTTATGTATATTTTGAACTCTTGTGTCATGTTTAAACCTATTTGTTCAGTTCTTGATTTTATTTAAGGTTTGTTTTGGCATAAATTTTCAGATTTTGTTTATTGATTATTTTTAGTTGTTAAATTATTCTATACTGGGGTAAATGGTTCCCAACCCATAATACATGATACTTAAGAACTTTTTCCAGACTGTGGAGATACGGAATGATCTTCATTCCTTTCCATGGTATGGGTAGGGTTTCTGTTTTAATGGTGACCTGTTTTAGTTTGTGAAAAAATTGTATTATATGAATTTAATGTTTTTGGGTTATATTATTTTTTTGGGATGAGTCAGGAAAGAAAAGAGCTAAGAATATTGGGGCTTGTAGTTTTGGTTGTGAGTATGGTTCTTGACCCTCACCTCTCATGAAAGACCTTGAGCCACCATGGGACATTGTAATTGTTTTTTTGGAATCACTTACAGGTGAGATGTGTGGGTTGTATACTACACATGGAAATCGGGTGGGGGTGAAGTAGTTGTTTATTTTGTTTTTGTAATGTTTTAGGATTATTTATATTTTATGTTATTGATGAAATTTTCCTAATTTTTATACTGATTTCTGTTCTTGTAACTATTTTCTTTTGTAGCAACATGTCTCCCATGAATGATCCCATGCTCTCACGGGACGAAGTCGGAGAGAGTTCTACCTCACTTATTGATCAAAGGATAGTAGGGGTTGTGGTTCGGGTTGTCCATGCCCTGGGAAAGGGATGGGATCCTATTCCATCTCAAGTTAGGTTTGATGAGACCTGTCCTAGGAACGAAAAATCCTTTGAGTTTCTGATGAACAAGCCTCTTACATTCTGAGGTAGCACAGAACCCTAGGAAGTGGTGGAGGGGATGGAAAAGATAGAGTACATATTTGAATTCCTGGACACGCCTGAGGAGGTAAGGGTGGAATTTTACTCTTCCCTATTAGAGGGTCCTAGCCATAGGTGGTGGAAATCAATGCTTTAAGCTGGGAAGAAAAAAAAGATGAGCTAGAAGGACTTGAAGGTTATCTTGAATGACTTGTACTACCCTGATGTTTTGGAATATGATTGATCTTTAGAGTTTATAGACCTTGTTTAGCAGGATCATTCATTGATGGAGTATGCCAACCATTTTGATGACCTGGTCCAATACTCTCTGTATATGGTATCCAATGAAAAGATGAAGGCCCAAAATTTCGAGAGGGGTTTGCGGCCAGATATCAATTCCCAAGTCATCTAATTCAAGCAGAAAACCTATGAAGGGGTTGTTGACAATGTGTGTACGGTAGATATAGACCACAAGGGGAGGGATGGTTTTTATGGGATGACATCAGCTCTAGGAAGTGGAAGATCTTCTCAGAAGAAAATGAAGTAGATGGTGAAGAAAAAGAAGAAGGTGGCAGATCATGCCAACCTTCCATGATGTTTTCTTTAGTGGATTATAATGCGAGGTCTATCATGTGACACGAATGTGGGTGGCTAGGGAAAATCTTACCAGTATTCACTTTTCCTTTGAATCCATGTTATTAGTGTGGTGGTATGGGACACTTGGAGCTCTTTTGTAGGATGTCACACCCACTCTAAAGTGGGGAAGGATCAGTGACTTCTAGGGGACTACCAGCTCAGTAATATCCGTTGAGGATAGAGGTTTATTAGTTTGGAAGTTATGGAAGCAGGGCCAAATCATTTTATGGGATGATCTAGTTCATGCCGCAACCACATACTAGTGATCATTCTCAGGCAGAGACCAGACATCTTCATGCAGTGGATTAGGCACTAGCAGGATCATAGGCAAGACCATTGATAGTTTGAGGTACCATTTTGATTGCATATTCTATATCTACTGTTCTTTTTGGTACCAATACCTATTTCTCATTCATCTCTTCCCATTTTGTGAACACACTAAATTTTCTAATTGAGATTTTTTCTTTTGCGATGGATTTGGTCATGTGGCAGGGAAAGAAGAAGGTGCAAGGTATTAGGTGCATGTCATGTGCACATTCCGAGTTAGGGGTTGAGATGGAGTGGGACCTCATGGTCTTAAATATGGATATATTAGATCTGATAATTGTTATGGATTATCCGGTAAACTATCAAGCACACATATATTACTATAGGAAATGGGTCAGCATTAGGGAACATGATGGGAGTCGTTAGGTTTTTCTTGGGGATTGGGATCCTCGGTCAGGTCGTGCAGGACCTCCACTCCCAGAATTGGGGTATCTTGTATTCCAATAATCTTCACTTGTGCTAAATGTTGATTTTCATGCTCTTGAAGGTGGACTACCTCATGTAGTGGATGAGTTTCTAGATGTATTCCTAGATGATTTTTCAGGACAACCTCTGAAGCAGTATGTGGGGTTGTTGATTGATATAGCATTGGTAACACAGCCATTGTGTCTTACCTAGTATCGTATGGCCCCCACTAAGCTAAGGGAATTAAATATATAGCTAGATTATTTAGAATCCAAAGGATTCATTCTACTGAGTGTCAATCCATGGGCTACCTCTGTTCTGTTTTCAAAAAAGGCTTATAAAATCTTCCAGTTGTGTATTGATTATTGGAAGATGTATAATGAAACCATAAAGAATAATTATCATTTTCCAAGAATAGATGGCTTTTTTGATTAGTTGAAGGTGGTTAAGTTGTTTTCTAAAATAGACTTGCATTCAGGTTACCACCAAATCAGGGTGAAAGAGGAAGATATCCTGAAGACAACCTTCCAATGTAGGTATGTCCAATTTGAGTATTTTTCCATGCCCTTCAGATTGACCAATTCTCTAATGGTCTTTATGACACTCATGAATAAGGTCTTCCCCAAATATCTAGACTGTTTTGTTGTGGAATTTGTGGATGAAATCCTAGTTTACTCTGGATCTGAAGAGGAGCGTGAGCATCTTTTATGGATCGTGTGGGGAACTTTTTGAGATCACTGCCTTCATACAAAGTTGTCCAAGTGCACTTCCTAGATCAAAGAGGAGATGTTTTGGGGCATGTGATCTCAGAGCAAGGGGTTTCAGTGGACCCTGACAAGATCAGTGTGGTCATGTCATAATAGCATCCAAAGAATGTGTTTGAGATTAAGAATTTCCTTGTCCTGTCTGGTAACAACAGGTGGTTTGTTCGGGATTTCTCTTGGATTGCATCACCCATGACCACACTCACCCAAAAAGGGTGGATTTTTTATGGGCCCCACAATGTCAGGAATCCTTCGAGGAGATGAAGTGACGGTTCACTACTGCCCCTTTTTGATTTTTCCAGAGGCGGGAATGGGGTATGTTGTGTATTGCGATGCTTCAGGTATGGTTCTTGATTGTGTACTTTTACAGGGTGATCACATGGTGGTGTATGGTTCTCGCCATCTCTGACCACATGAAAATAATTATCCAACCCATGACATAGATTTAGCAGATTTAATGATTTCTTTGAAGAAATGGCATCACTACCCCTTTGGGGAGAATTTTTTGTCAACTCTAATCACAACATCTTGGACTACATATTATCATCGAAGGATCTCAATATAAGACAACATCACTGGATCGAGTACCCGAAGGGAATCGACATTGACATTATCTGTACACCGAGAAAGGGTAATGTGGGTCAGATGCTTTGAGTAGAAATTTACCCATGAAAGCCTTGAGGGAGTCAAGTGATGAGTATAATCATATGGGGCTCTTTTCTCAGATGCATGTGGAGACCATGGTGCACAACAGAGGTGTGTTCTTAGCAAGAATTCAGTTATCTCCTTATCTTTTGGATTTAATTAAATGAGAACAGCCCATTGATGAGATTTTTTAGTGGTCGAGGTTATTTAATAATGGTGGGGGGATTTCTTCTGATTGGTAATCATCTCTGGAGGGAATCTTGTGCATCAAGGGACGTTTAGTAGTATCGTCCTCTCTATGAAAGGTGGTGATACAGGATTGCCACTAGTCTCAGGGGGGCTGTCCATCCCAGGTGCCACCAAAATATATTATGATGTGTGATGATAGTTCTAGTGTCTTGGTATGATACCAGACATATCTGACTTCGTTTCGTGATGTTTCACATGTTAGTAGGTGAAATCGGAGCACCAAAGTCCCTCCGGTTTGCTCCACTCATTACCCATTCCTACCTATATGTGGGACAAGGTCTCCGTGAACTTCATTGTGGGATTAACCTATACACCTCAAGGTAAGAATTCCATTTGGGTTGTGATTGATAGCCTGACCAAATCATCCCACTTCTTTCAAATCAAAGATACTACTAAGGTGGATTATTTGGGCCGTTTGTATCTCCAGAAGGTGGTAAGGCTTAATGGTGTGCCTTCAGAATTTGAATCGTATAGATACCTATATTTCACTTCTCGGTTTTGGAAAGTCCTTCAAAAGGCCTTAGGGTCATAGAATAACATTATCATGACTTACCATCCTCAAACAGATGGTCAGATAGAAAGGGAAAATCAGATCCTGGAGGACAGGCTCCGTGCATGTGTTTTGGACAATATAGGTTCATGGGATAGCCATTTGGGATTGGTAGAATTTTCTTATAATAATAGTTACCAATCCTCAATTCGAATGGCCCTTTTTGAGGCACTCTAGGTTCGGAATTTTTGGCCCCCCTATGTTGGGATGAGGTAGGTGAGACTTCAATTTTGGGGTCAAGCCTTGTGTTGGAGACTTCTGAGAAGGCCAAGTTGATCAAGAAGTGCTTGTTGATAGCTCAGAGACATCATAAATATTTTTCTTACCCGAGGTTCCGAGACCTAGAGTTTTCTGTGGGTGATAGGGAATTCTTGAAAGTGGCCCCTCGTCTGGGCCATCGTCGATTGGGAAGGAAATAGAAGCTAAAACCCCAGTATGTCAGTCCTTTTGAGATCACTTAGCATATTGGTAGGGTTTCATAAAGTTTGGATTTTCCTTCTTAGTTGACTTCCATTCATGACATCTTCCATGTCTCCTAGTTGAAAAAGTACAACCCGGATCTATTCCATTTGCTGAATTGGGAAGAAATGGAGATAGAGCACAATTTGCCTATTATTGAGTGGTCGGTGTGAATATTTGATTCCAAATAAAATGTGCTTCAAGGAAAGTCAATTCTGGAAGTTTGGATTCTTTGTTATAATGTGAATGATACAAATGATACATGGGAGAGGAAGTCGTGGGTTGAGGAAGAGTACTTGTTCCTGTTTTCCGATCAAGCTTCGAGTTACCATTCTAGGGAGGAATGTATTTAATGGTGGGTAGAATTATCACATACATGACTTGTTTTAAAGGAATTTTTCATTTAATATCCATTATTCTTTCGTTTAGGGTCATTATCATGCATTTTTAGAGGAAAGGGTGAGTTTTCAAGATTTGGGTCAAACCGTGAGCCCATTTCTATTTTTAAAAACAAATATTATTTCTTTAATAATTCCCTTTTTCAACATCTTTCACCCATTCCACTTCCCACTTCGCCTCCCCTAACCTATTCAAACCACCATAGTCATTTGGACCCCTCAGAAACTTATTATCATTTTGGAAGTGGATGATTTATTTATGAATTAGGCCAACCTGTAAACCAATTTCTTTTTTTAATGTTTTTTTAATTCTTTAATATCCTATTGATTTTTACTATTTTTCAAATATTACACCTCTCAACTGAGACCACTAAACCAAGGAGCACCCCCAAGTTAGTTTATCCCTCTTTGTTTCTCTTCTTCATTGCATTTTAGGACAAAACCTCTCATGATTTCTCAAATCATCTAGATTTGAAAAGTAAATTTGTTTCCTTCATAAATCTTTCATTTTTCACTCTTTTTCCCCATTTCATTTCCTACATGACCTGAAAATCCATATTCAAACCTCACTTTTATTTTTGATTATTTGGAGATTCATATACTTGTGTATTTGGGGTGATTTATTCAAAGATTCTCAATTAAGTGAGTTTCCTCTCATGTTCCTCCCATTTGCTTAGGGTTTTTTCCACTTCATGTAACGTTCATAATGTCTATAAAATATGGTTTAGAATATGGGGTTTGATCTTGGGTTTCATTCTAAGGCCCAAACCCCAGTTACCCAGTGTTGGATCATTATTACATAACATTGGCATGATACAAATAATCATGTCCCGAAAGATCGATCAGTTTAGTAACCTTGGAAAATAGATTACATACATTAACATTACATTACACATTAGAAAATAAAACAAAACATAAATGATCTTTTGAGAACTCCATTAACCCCTTAGCTTAACCCTGCTTATCAATCATAAAATACTACTTCACATCCTCGGAAAAATAAAACATAGAAAGGGATGAGCTCAGATGCTCAGTAAGGATAATAATATAGCGGAATCTTTCATAAATTAGCATAAAAATTTAATGCAATGTATAATAATAAAACAAAATCCTATTATAGTTAAACTTCATCATAATATGGAAAAGCTAAAACCAAATAATGCCATATACTTATTCACATGGATATTCTACTAGTCGAATAATCACATGCAATATAAATAGCCACTTTCAAAATGATGGAATGCATAATGCCAGACTTTATAACCACATAGTCAAGGCCTTGTTCCAAGACTAAAAATAATATTTTGTCATGGCCTTGTTCCACGGCACTTGTTTGTCTCATGAGACCAACCGTTGCATCGAGGATCTATAGTAGGCTCCACCCATCACTTACTAATTCCAATGCATTTCTCACATGAAAGGGTTTAAACATAACCTAAATATTCATATTGAAACTAGCATACGAAATGTCAATACTTTATCAATAAACCATGAATGGTATAAAATTAACACTTCCACATTCAGACATATCACAAAAACATCAATACAATTTGGAATATTTTTATTATAATAAATCAACCTCAGTCAAGAATAATAACCAGTAGACATAGTTTAAAATAATCAGTTAAACACTTTGAGAAAAATATCATTTTTTCATGAAATCATTTTAAAAGTGACACAATTTATAAAGGAAGACACTTAAATGATTTTTTTGAATCAAAGTGTCCCATACCATTTTGAAACTTTTGAATGGAATTACCATTTAATAACATTCCTGTCCATATAAAAAATCCTTAAAATCATTTTGAAAACATGGACATTAATGAGAAAGGTTTAGAAAAATAAATCTTTAAAATATTTAAAATGATGTTTTAGTAAAAAAATTCATTAAAATAATCCGTTTGAAAACTCTTTTATGAATCATGAACATGGATAATAAATATGTTCGAGTAAAAACGTACACATAAACAATATCGAATAATAATGAGATTGAGGAATTAACCCTTACCTTCTACTTTCCTTTAGTCGAGGGTACGTTTAACCTCATGTATGAAGACCATATTATGTTTTTACATTATACCAGAACCATATTAATATTTATTATATCATAAAATATTCATTTGTGACTTTATACTACACATTTAATAATAGTTTCCATGTTAAACTAACATTTCATGTAATAATTGCTTTCTTTATCGTATGTGTTTTAACATGTATCTCTAGATTGTATCACACAGATCATGATTCAAGTACATCTAAAATATAAAACAATATTTATATATAATATATATTTAGAATATAAATATGTTTAATAGGAATATATATGAACTTAAAAACACATTTTATGGAGGCGGAAGGTTGTACGTACGCATAAACGTTGTTTCGGTTTTCATATCGTATTGAACGAAACAAAGTGAATAAGATATATGTAAGTAAATAAATATATATATATATATATATATATATATATCCAGTAGCATTATTATGTCATATATTACATACTTATTAATGATATATATTTTATAATCATGGTGAATGTGGAAAGGAATCTCATTGCGTCGTGGAGACGGTAATCCGTACGTACGCATGGGTGACAAAATCATTTTATTGATGGAGAAATCGTGTGTAATTGGATGGTATATCATATATAAAAAATAATTAACATTTATATTTATTATTTAAATCTGTTATACCCATTATTATACCCATCCAAATAATGAAGTGTTTGAATAACAAACCACACCACGACGTGGAGACGGTAATCCGTACGTATGCACGTATGGTGACATTGTCATTTATATGATGGATAAAATAATGAATATGGTTGTACCATTTTTATAATAAAATCAAATTATTTATAATATAATATATTTATTATTTTAGAATGGAAACAACAAAGAAAGAGGAAGTGGAAGAAGAAAATAACTTGAATGAGGTGATGAAATATTTACCTCATCTTTGGGTTCTTCATATTGATTTGATCAAAAGGGCTCCATAGGTTGGATTTCTGACCAAAGGAAGTACTCTATAATGAAGGGAGGAAAGTTTGGAGGATATTTTGGCAGGGTTAGGCTGATCCAAAAGGCTTTGGAGGTGTAAAAGTAAGAGAAGGGGAAGTGCCCTTTTATAAGAGAGTTGAGGGTCACTTTAGGAAAAGATTGAAATATTATTTTATAATAAAATCATATTAGGTTTCTAATGGCTCCAAAATGATTTATTTAGATTCTAAGGTGGTTATGGGTCTATAACCTCTCAAAAAATAGGTTTTAGACAAGTTTAGGTTACCATTTAACCTTATCTGTTAGATTTAACTCTTAGTTAAATAGTTTTACTTTTACCGTGTCTTCTTGTATTCTTACACTATATGGTTAGTAAACATACTCTAAACTTCAAAGAGAACCCCAATAGATTCATTAATGATATATATAATATTATTAAGGCCCTTTGGAAGGTCCTTATATTTTTAGTAATATTATATCAACCAATAATATAGTATTTGTTTTATAAACTCAATTATCTCAATTTTGAAATTATTTAATAAATGATTTTTGTTAAAGTCCTAAAAACTTTATTACTTGGAACTAAATTAATATGTTAAATAATAACATGTCATATTAACCTATAAAATTATTGAAATTACTCAAAATCTAAAATTACATTTATTTGGATATTTATAATATAAATTATTTTAATATTTCATTATTAAGGTAATTACCACGTCATCATTGGGTCATAAATAAATTAAATTATTTAATTTCTAAAAATTATAAATAAAATATCATTATATAGTAAATCTTTTTATATTTCTAATGAATATTTATAGTCTAATTTATATTATGTATAACCCTATATTAAAAAGTATTTAGTTATTAAACATTGAATTTAACTCTTTTAACTCTTCTTTCAATAAAATAATAATAAATGTTCTAATCTTATCTAAGTGGACCAAATAGGATCATATTTTCTTCCAATGGTTTTTTTGGTCAAATTATACTTATCCAAAAGAATTAAGACATGTGTTAGGGTAATTATGATATCATTTTTACCCTTAATTACCCTATTTATTTTTAATCGTGGTAAATAAAATTCAAAAGTTACTATTCACTAAAAATTATTTTCATCTTATTGAACCACATTTCACTTATTAATATTAACCATGTCTCTCAGATTTTTTAATTTCATCTCATAGAAGCGGTAACATTACGTTTTATACAAATTTGAAAACGCTCCTGGGAGGTGGGTAAAAGACGGTAAGAAGTTCCACAAATTTTTATATATCTAAACTTATTATAAAATGACTCCAACAAATAACAATGAACGTCTATAGGTATTATGTATCTATTATTACCTAAAATAAATTTAAATAAAATAAATAATTATTTAAATTAAATGTCGGTTTTAACCAATAACGCAGTGTTTTTACTATTCATTGAAAATTGAATGTTTTCAGAAAAATACAAAAAATTTAACCTAAGATACTTTTGATATTACGAATTCAAAAATTCAGCCCATTTTATAAAATTAAATACATAGAAGTCACATTTATTAATTTAAAATTAATTCCCGTTTTCAAAACCATAAAGCGGGTTTTTTAAAAAGTAAAAACTATCAAAATATTGACATGTGTTTATGTCAAATTTAAATGTGAAATTTCATATAATTACCTAAATTTTATTAAATGTTAAAAATATAATCTAATTATACTTCAAAACCATTCAAATTCATAATTTAACACTATAAATTATTTGGATTAAAAAATTTATTTTCAATTAAAACATAATATTCTTCACTATTCGTCAAAATATGAAAGTTATCAAAAAGTCCCAAAAAATTATACAAACTAAATTTTTATGTCTTGATTCTAAAGAAGAATTTAATTTCACTATATTAAATATATAAAAGTTTCAAATATTGGTTTTAAAAAGGGTTCTCCATTAAAAGGTGGTAAAATTGCATTTTTTGAAAAATACTTCTATTGTCTGAAAAATGAAAATGTTTTTATATTATGTCTATGAAACACATAATATGATTGTTAAAATTATATATAATGTATATAAAATTAAAAATGTATTCAATACTATTCATAACCACATTTTGAACGGCTGGTTTGGTAAGTCGTTGTGCGCTCTAACTCATTGTTGTGTGTAGCACAAGTTATTGAATTACTTTGAAGAGATAACATACTATGAAATCTTTGGGTGTTACCTTCACCACTCCATCAAGAAATTTTCTCCTCACAATTTGAAATTGTTCTTCGAAAATAAAAGGTTAAAAATTGAAAAATAAATTTGAGGAAAACCCACATCGGAAATTGGGTAAAAAAAATTAGTCTTATTAAGATGGAAAGTGAATGAAAATGTTACCACCAAATTATGATCTCAATTAGGAAAACATTGGTAGAAATTAGAGATAAATAATTGGAGGAAAAACATAAATATTTATGGGGAGTGATTGAGGTCATAAATCACAAACATGTGTACAATTGAGATCCTCAAAGCTGTCAATCTATGATGATATAAAATATCATCGGTTCAACAAAACATAATGTATTAGGATAACACATTTTTCATTTTAATATCCCTTCCCTAAAGTTAATGAATTAATTTATTCTTAGAATAATATGGAAAAATATACTTTACAATTAGAGTTTCATGCATCAACAAATTCCTACCATAACTCATCTTTCACTCTAGAAGATAATAAAATTCAAAAATATTTAATTTATCCTAATCATATAGGGTTCCAAAAATAATGAATTTATAATTAATTTGTAAATATATTTAAAATAAATAAATTATCCAAAACAGTATATCACGTAGGCTAGTGGTAGGTGATTCACCCTTGTCACCCTTCGGTTGCAGGTTCATGTCTGGCAGCCTTCCAAGATGCGATGGGTTGTCATCCGACCTCTGGGTTTTCCTTTTTATGAAAATTCAAAAATAATCTCAAGAAATTATTTAAAAATAAAAATAGTATCCAATGTCAAACTTAATCGATTCAAACATTTAGACTTATCCAAAATACTTCTGTCCAAACTCAAAGTCCAAAATTTATAAGTAAGGTAAACACAATGAAGATCCTTTTTTCCACGTAATAACATTTGAATACCTTCATCATGTATTCTTATAAAACACAGTAACACCATGAATTATCATATAACCGTATTGACTAAATTAATTCTCCATTATTTATTATAGAATACTGGATATACCCCTTATATCCAAAAATGATGTAAACTCCAACAATGATGAAATAAAAAAACCATTAACTAGTTCCAATAATGTCAATAATATCCAATATAATTTATCCAAATAAATCATCTCTTATTCCAAAATAAATACCTCTATATCAGGGCCATATTAAAGTTTTTTCTTTCCTTCAACCATGTATTTTCCAAGAAGATTAAATTTCCATTGAGTCACTTTTCTTGGTTCTACTAATCAAAAGTCCTTAACGAAAAAGTATTTTAGTACAGTCCTAATATACTATATACTTCTTATAACGTGTACATCATTAATACAATACTCAAATGATAGAATACTTTAATAACAACATAATTAATCTTAATCATTTCTCTTCATCTTCGGTAGTATCATAACTTGATTATTATCCAATAGCAGAATTTGGGGTATACTCTGATGATTTTGACATTGATTCACGTAGTGTCCCAACTCCTTGCAGATGAAGCATTATACATTTGAAACCTTTTTCTCACCCCTGAAATCACGTACTTGGTGTCATTTTTCTCCACACTTATAAAAAACTCTCATTCCCTTCGAGAATTTACCAAGGTGATTCTTTCCACATATATCAAATATGAGAAAATACTTCATTCCCCTCCTCCCGCTATCCATATTTCCCTCTACCATCCTTTTCTTCTCTTTCTTCCCTTCAAAGCCATAGGACTCAGAGAATTTTGTACATAACTTATTAACACATGATACAATTTTGTCATATGATGATAATATGTGGGAGACTATTTCCCTTTTAAATGTTGGATTAATACCATGAAATATATGATCCTTCTTAATCTTTTGATCATGTTTCTAGAATTCTCATTCCTTCTACTAGGCGCCATTTCTAAACAATGGCATAAACTAGGTTAGTTTATGAATCAAAATTCATAATTCCAAACTTATAAAATACCTAACAAAAATTGAAAAGATAATGCATATAATATTTAATCATAAAATGTTTTCTATGAGGAAGTATTTACTCCTAAATCCTTCATAATGGCTGGTAATGAAAATGTGAATTATCCTAAGCATATCCCCAGGATTATCCTAACCAAGAGTGAAGCAAGGCCCATTGTCATGCACCTGTACTCGCTCGAGTCTAGCTCAAAGCGGTGTTTTCAGGTCTTACCCCTAGGTATATTTGTGTCAGAGCTGCCTCTACCTGCTCGTATCCAGACAGGGATGTATTTCCTGGAAAATTCACAAAATCACTATAGTTCCAAAATTCTAGGAAGTACTTCTATAATAATCCTAAAAGTCTATCTTAGGGTAATGATCTCTAATCAGAGTTTATCTAAATATATTTCTAAGGATATTTCTAAGCTTCCTATGATACTAATTGTAATGCCCCAACCCTAGTTATGGGAGTCAGTGCATTAATTTAATACATTGGCATGATACAAAGAATCATGTCCCGAAAGACCGATCAGTTTAGTACCCTAGGAAAATTGATTACATACATGAACATTACATTATACATTACAAAATAAACCACAACATAAATGATCCTTTGAAAACACCATTAATCCCTTAGCTTAACCCAGCTTATCAATCATAAAATACTACTTCCCATCCTAGGAAAAAT
Source organism: Viscum album (assembly GCA_963277665.1). Classification (NCBI taxonomy): domain Eukaryota; kingdom Viridiplantae; phylum Streptophyta; class Magnoliopsida; order Santalales; family Viscaceae; genus Viscum; species Viscum album. Next base: position 1,195,586,244 of record OY728121.1, on the reverse strand, counting down.
AAAACATAGAAAGGGGTGAGCTCAGATCCTCAGTAAGGATAACAATATAGAATAATCTTTCATAAATGAGCATAAACATTTATGTCAATGTTTAAGAATAAAACAAAAACCTTTTATAATTATACTTCAACATAATATGTAAAAGACAATATCAAATAATTCCATTTACTTATTCACATGGATGTTCTACTAGTCTAATAATAACATGGAATATCAATATCCAATTTTATAATGATGGAATGCATAATGCCGGACTTCATAACCACATAGTCAAGGCCTTGTTCCAAGACACTAGTTTGTCTCTTGAGACCTACCGATGCATCGAGGAGCTATATCAGGCTCCACTCGTCACTTACTAAGTCCAATGCAATCATCATATGAAATGTTTTAAACATAATATAAACATTTGTATTAAAACTAGAATACAAAATTTAAATACATTATCCATAAACCATGAATTGTATAAAAATAACACATCCATAGTCAATCATATCACAAAAACATCAATAAAATTTGGATGATTTTTCTCATAACAAATAAACCTCGATCAAGAATAATATCCAGTTGAAAATGATCAGATAAACACTTTGAGAGAAATATTTTTTTTTAATGAAATCATTTTAAAAGTCACACAATTTATAAGGGAAGTCATCTAAAAGATATTTTTGAATCAAAGTGTCCCATACCACTTGAATATTTTGAATGGAATTAAGATTTAAAAACATTCATGTCCATAAAAATAAATCCTTAAAATCAGTTTAAAAACATGGACATTAATAAGAATGGTTTAGAAGAAAAAATCTTAAAACATTTAAAATTATTTTTTAGTAAAAGTTTAAGTTAAAATAATCCCTTTGAAATATATTTTAGGAAACAAGTACATGGATAATAAATATGTCCCAGTAAAAACATACACATAAACAATCTCGAATAATAATGAGATTAAGGAATTCACCCTTAACTTGTACATTCTTTTAGTTGAGGGTATGTTTATCCTCCTATATAAAGACCTTAGTATGTTATTAAATTATAAAATAACCATATTAATATTTATTATATCATACATGATTCATTTATGACATTATACTACCCATTTTAAAATAATTTCCATGTTAAATTAACATTTCGTGTAATAATCGCTTTCCTTATCGTACGTGTCTTAACTTGTTACTCCTGATTGTATCACATAGATCATTATTTAAATACATAAAGAATTTAAAACATGATTTATATATCATATATATTAAGAATATAAATATTTATAATCGGAACATATATATGAAATGTAAAACACCGTTTATAGAGACGATAGGTCGTACGTACGCATAAACGTTGTTTCTATTTTCATATTTTATTGAATGGAACTAAGTGAATAAGATATATGTAAATATACACACATATATATATATCAATTAGAATTATTATGTCATATATTACATATTTATTAATGATATAAATTTTATACTCATCGTTGAATGGTGAACGTGGAAATGAATCTCATCGCGTCGTGGAGATGGTAATCCGTACATACGCACGAGTGACAATATCATTATATTGATGGTGAAATCCTATGTAATTGGATGGTATATCATATATAAATAATAATTAACATGTTATATTTATTATTTACATCTTTTATACTCATTATTATACCCATCCAAATAATGAAGTGTTTGAATAAAAAAACACACCACGACGTGGAGACCGTAATCTGTACGTATGCACGTATGATGACTTTATCATTTATAAGATTGATAGAATAATGAATATGGTTGTACCATTTTTATAATAACATCAAAGTATGTATAATATTCTAGAGTAATTATTTTAGAATGGAAATAACAAAGAAAGAGGTATTGGAAGAAGAAAAGAACTTGAAAGAGGTGAGGAAATATTTACCTCTTCTTCAGGTTCTTCCTATTGATTTGATCAAAAGGCTCCATAAGTTGGATTTCTAACCAAAGGAATGCCTCTAGAATTAAGGGAGGAAAGTTGGAGGATATTTGTCCAGGGGTCGGCCGAGCCAAAAGGCTTTGGAGGTGTGAAATTAAGAGAAGGGGAAGTGCCCTTTTATAAGGGAGGTGAGGGTCACTTTAGGAAAAACTGGAAATATTATTTTATAATAAACTCATTTTAGGTCTCTAATGGATTAAAAATGATTTATTTATATTCTAATGTGGGTATGGGTCTAAACCTCTCAACCAATAGGTTTTTGACATGTTTAGGTTACCATTTTAACCTTATATTTTAGATTTAACTCTTAGTTAATTAGTTTAACTTTTACCATGTCTTCTTGTATTCTTACACTATATGGTTAATAAATATTCTCTAAACTTCCAAGAGAACCCCAATATGTTCATTAATGATATATATAATATTATTAGGGACCTTTGGATGAAACCTTAGATTTCTAGAAATATTATATCAACCAATAATATTGTATTTGTTTTAAAAACTCAGTTATGTCAATTTTTACATTATTTAACAAATGATTTTTGTTAAAGTTCTAAAAACGTTACTACTTAAAAATAAATACACATGATAAATCCTAAAATGTAATATTGACCTATAAAATTAGTGTAATTCATCCAAAGTCTCAAATTTCATTTATTTTGATCTTTATAATATCAATTATTTTATTATTTCATTATTAAGACAATTATTGTGCCATCATTGTGTCATAAGTAAATTAAATGATTTAATGTCTAAAAATTATAAATAAAATATCATTATATAGGAAATATTTTTATCTTTCTAATGAATAATTATATTCGGATTTATATTATGTATAACTCTATATTAAAAATGGTTTATTTATTAAACATTGAATTTAACTCTTTTTCCTTTTCTTTAAATAAAATAATAATAAATGTCCTAATCTAATCCATGTGGACCAAAGAGGATCATATTTTTTTCATGAGGTTGTTTTTTGTCTAATTATACTTATCCAATAGAATTAGTACATGTGTTAGGGTAATTATGATATCATTTTTACCCTTAATTATTGTATTTACTTTTAACCATGGTAAATAAAAGTCAATGGTTACTATGCACCAAAAATTATTTTCATCTTTTTGAAACACATTTTACATAATTATATAAGCCATGTCTCTTGGATTTTTTAAATTATTCTCATATAAGTGATAAATTTATGTTTTATGCAAATTTTCTAATGCTCCTATGGGGTGTGTAAAAGACGGTAAAAAGTTCAATAAAATTTTTATATATTTAAACTTATTATAAAATGAATCCAATAAATTAAATTGAAATTAAATAGGTATTATGTATCTATTTTCAGCTAAATTTTTTTAAATAAAATGTCTGTTTTAACCAATAACACATTGTTTTTCACTATTCATTAAAAAATTGAAAGTTTTCATAAAAATACCAAAAATTTACCCTAAGATAATTTTGATATTCCGAATTCAAAAATGAATCCCATTTTAACAAATTCAATACATAGAAGTTGAATTTATTAATTTAAAATTAATTCCAGTTTTCAAAACCAAAAACCGTGTTTTTTAAAAAGTAAAAACTATCAAAATATGGACATGTGTTTATGTCAAATTTAAATGTGAAATTACTTATATTGAACTAAATTATATTAAATGAAAAAAATATAATCTAATTATACTTGAAAACCTTTTAAATTATTAATTTAACACTATAAATTATTTGGATTAAAAAAAATATTTCAATTATAACATAGTATTTTTCACTATTCATCAAAATATGAATGTTATCCGGAAAGTACCAAAAATTTATCCAAAATAAATTTTTATTTCCTACATCTAAAGAAGAATTTAATTTCATTAAATTGAATATATAAAAGTTTCAAATATTAGTTTTAAAAAGGGTTCTCCATTAAAAGGGGGTAAAATTGCATATTTTGAAAAATACTTCTTTTTTCTGAAAAATGAATTTGTTCTAATATTATTTCTATGAAACACATAATATGGATGTTAAAATTATATAGAATATATATATAATTAAAAATGTGGTTAGTACTATTCAAAACCACATTTTGAACGGCTAGTTGGGTAATTCGTGGTGCACTCAAACTCATTGTTGTGTGTAGCTCATGTTATTGAATTACTTTGAAGAGATAAAATACTATGAAATATTGGGATGTTATATTCTTGGTCTCATATTTTGGTTTTAGGTTTGATTGAACTCCCTTGTGGTGTGGAGGTGGTTTAGGAGAACATTCACAAAAGGATTTGGTGTTTTCACACTTGTGTGGATGGTTCCATGTGTAAGCACTATAAGATGAGTTAGTCTTTCTTGATTTATAGTTTTATCATAATTCTACATCATTTTTATTTCTGTGAAAATTGGTTTTGGTGGAATTTGTTAAGAAATTGATATTTAAGTGCCAATTTTGTGTGAAAATGATTGTTTTACATGTCCATTAAATGTTATTGTAATTGGGGTTGTTCTATAACTCATTTAATGGTTTTATTAAAATGTTTTAGTGCTAATAATTATATTTTGGGGTAATATTTTTGTGAAATAGGTTTTAAAAGAGGTATTTTAAATAGATTTCATGTGACGATTTTGGTGGTATATCGTGAAGTTGTTTTATGAAAACATTTAATTGTTTATTGAGTTGTGTAAATGGTGAAAAGCATGTGTAGATACTATTTTAAGTTTTAATGACCCCAAATGGGGTTTTTATGTGAAAATTGATTTTGGAAACATGTGGAAATTATTTGATCACTAGGGGAAACCCGGGTATCTAGGTTAGCGGACGTGTACTAGTGCCCTAGTGATCCAGAGCAGTTATATCCTTGTTTCACATAGAAAGTTAGACATTGGCTACAATTAAAAAACAATATTTATGATTATTGAGGACCACTGGGTTGTGGGTATATTCCCTACTAGTGTCTCATGTATGGGAATGAATATTATTATGGTTTCTTTACATTAAGATATGAGGTACATGGGCCTTAATCTAACTAGTTCCTAGCGGTGTTCTTGATATTAGTACATGTTGGATATTTTTTATTTATCATTGAATTATGGTGTGTTTTGATCGAAAAAATGCATTATATTACATGTTTTAAATAATTTTATTCACCCATTGAAATTTTCCTTGGAAAATTTTTTACCATTAAATGTTTCTTTCTTTAGAATTTATTGTCATGGTTTCTGGTTTATCAAAAACATTCATGCTTTTAATATTGTATTTCTTACTATATGGAATCATTTGGGTGGTATAATATTGGGATTAGTCTCACACCCTACTTAAACCCATTGGGTAAAAGTAGACTTGATCATGTTTGATGTATGTAAAGGCAAGGCCTTGGGTGAAGGCAGTTCGAGTTGCTAGATTCTTCCCTGGGTGTGGTGTTGTGGAGATGGCTTGAGGATGACAACCCCTTATCATGTGGGGTCCATTCAGCTATTTTGCAGCTAATATTTTATATCTTTGGAACTCTTTTGTCCTATTTAAACCTATGTGTTCATTCCTAGATTTTATTTAAGGCATGTTTGGAAAAAAATTCAGAGTTGGTTTATTGATTGTTATTTGTTGCTAAATGATTCTATACTTGGGTAAATCATTCCCAAACCATATTACATGATACTTAGGCACTCATGCCAGCATGTGGGGATAGGTAATTCCCTTCGTGAAATTCCATTGGCTAGGTCGGATGCCTATTTTAATGCTGACAAGATTCAATTCATGACACAGTCACTCCATCTGTTAAAAACATCCTTGTAAAAGAAATGATCAAGCTTTTAAAAAGAATGATTTGTTTTTAATTATTCAGTATTTATCAATCTAATGTGGAATTAAACCCATAAAATCATTATAAAGATGTTAATATTTCTTATTATCAAAAGTTATATCAAATGTTTCATGGTACATTTCCTAATTATTTCCTCACAACAACTTTCTCTCTATCATATACATCTATCTTTTTAATGTAGTTCCACTCATACACTTTACTTGAAGATTAAAAATATGATAAAAAAGTATAAATGTATGATTTTTCCAAAAAAAAATAGATTTTAGTTTGTTTCCATAATAGAGTATATGATGATTTTTTTCATCCTACCATCATTTAGAAGTGATATTGTCTGCACCTTTATTCCCGCCACAACATGGGTGATGAATATCCACTTAGTGTTTTAGAAGATATTTGGAAGCTCTGATTGGGTAGGCAATGGATCAAGGGGTGTGGAGATAACCAATATGATGTTAAAACATTGGAGCAGTGTTTGTTTCCACTAATTTTAAGAAAATGTCATATAACTTGCAGAAGTGAAGCCCAATGAACATATATCTTCAGTTGTAAGAGACATTAACGGGACATAGAAGGCACTAAACACTATCACCACAGATCACCTGATCTCATGAACAACGTCACCTCCTCCCATGAGAACCTGGTCACATGATACGTCAATTTTGATCATTATGACTACATTGGGAGTCTTTCAGCAGACCCACTGACCCTACAGAACATTACAATCATCATCCAAGTGGTGAAGAAATTGGGGCATAAGCTTCCCAACTGATGGAGACTTCTCCTATCATTTAATCAATCCACCAAGATCTATGATGAGTTATCTCACATTCACATTCTTGTAACTATGATAAAAACTTCTTTCTTAATTCCCCGCCTTGTTTTTGACTTCCCAAATAGTCAAATAACCCACAACAAAGACAATGATGTGCTCCCAAGATTCCACAAAGCTATGATTTCACCCCTAAAACCACATATTGAGAATGTTCTAGACAAAATATCCCATGATCATGATTCCCATGTACTCTCTTAGTAGATTCTATTTTATTCTCACCCACTACACTTCAAAAAAGATGTGAAATGTAGTTCCCACTTATAGGTGCTTACAACAAAAGCATTTTGAAAGCTATGTTGATACTTTTTCATTCAACATTGTTGACTGTGGGGATGACAGAATTTTGAATGATCCAAACCATAAAGTTTAACATATCTAGGATATCATTGCACAAAGAATAAATTCCCATTCTTTAATTTCTTAGTAATAATCATGATTATCCTAAAAATGTAAAACACTGAAAACTAATGTCATTATCATGAACATACATGAGCTTGTCTATTCCCTAACTTGAATACTATTAAAGAGAGATTTATGCTCTATATTCTGTTTAGATGAACTAGCAATCCTGAAAAAATTATTTTTATTCATAAACTAAAGGAGGAATATCATTTGGGTTTATGATGTTGCATTTAAATTTTATAGATGGTGAATACCCATTTCCTTAAAGTGAGGTGGAAACATTCTTTTATATATAGATTAAAAGGATTACAAGATAGAGTAATCCGATGTGGGACTCAGAAATGCCTTTAAACCAAAAAAATAATAAGTTGGGTTCAATTATTTTGTATATTGGAAATTACATTAATTTTATAAAATTATTCTAATATAAATTTAAAATTTGAACAATTTGTTTAGAGTAAAAAAACTCCAACAGACAGCCCTACCCAGCCCAACCCAGGCTAACCATGGACAGTTTTAAAATGATCACTACTATTTTTTATTTTGTTTTAAACACTCTATGTACTGCCGATAATTAAAATTCAAACACGCAAATGAAGAGATAGGGAACAAAAATAAATTTAATGGAAATAAAAAATAAACTACCGCACATCCCTAGCACAACAGAATATTTTGAGCTATAAAAAGGCTTTGAGATAGAGTGTTTTTAACCAATAATCCCAGAAATGTATCAATTCAATGGTCTAGTAATTCCTTGGTCCTAAATTCCTTCAGAATATGAGGCCTTCCATAAATATGAAAAACTTTGGTTTTGTAAATTGTAGTACCGGTATCAGGATTTGGGGACTCAAGTGTGGTATAAAAGACAAAACCAGCCACAGGTAATATGTTTACTTTAAGAATCTTCTCCAATGAAAGCTACTCAACTTGTAACAAACCAGTTATTTATAAACAACCATCAAAGTGTTTAACATGTCTATAAATGAACAAATTTCAATATATTCATGCTTCCTAGACAAAAATAAACACCCTATAAGCATACCCTATTCTTTAATCATGCAGGTATCATAGGAGGAATTGTCCCATGGGTTGTTTTGTAAAATATTAGATGCATAACATAAATGATAATTATTCTCATCATCTATTAACTGAAATATTTATTACATGATTTGGGTTATATTCCATGACTGAAAAAAGATTCACGTCAAGGATGCATTCTTAGTTTGGGTTGAATTTTACAACCCCACTAAAGAGGTATCGTCCATAATTATAGGAAATACCATAGCACTGCACCATTAGATAAGATCCACCATGATCCCATCATAAGATGCATTAAATGATGAAATGAAATACATACACTCTTGGCTATTTCCATATAATATTTCTCATATTTTCTTCATCTTCATCTTCATTATCTCTATCTTCATCTTTATATTTGTCTTCACTATCCACACATAGCTTTATCACACATGTGAATAATCCTAACAGTATTGGTTAACAACAATAGGGATTAATATAAAGATCATGGGATATCAACTGGATTTTTCTTATGCCTCTTATCCTTGTGAAAATCATCACTCTCAGAAGATTTATTGAAAATTGATATCTATTAGTCACCATCAATACCATCAGTTAATGTTTTCTATGCATTAATAACAGAATGTTAAAATAAGTGATGTAGATGAGCTTAGGCCCACTTTTCATGGAAACACAATGAAAACAGCCCAGAAAAGACCAAGGAAAATGAAATGCATCGATTGAGGTAAAACACTAAATGATAGACCACCACCTGACAGTAAAAAAACCCCAAAATACAATGTGGAGGAAAAGAATCTCATTTAGTGGGATGGAGAAGAGTGGTGAAAAGAAGAAATATTAAGAAGGAAACCCCAAGATGAAAGTGGATGTAAGAATCTGGGGAGTCAGGGAGCTGGAGGTCAGGGGGCGGAGGTAATGAAGTTGGGGTGTGACAACCGGGTCCCGATAATAGCACAGACACCCTGCATTAACATGGTTGTCGGGTCCTGGCCCGCTAGGTACCACCAGTTTCCCCGCAGACACATGGTCCCAACCCTAGGGCCCACCCACATGCCCAAACGGGTCATCTGAATAATGGTAGTCCCCCCAAGAAAACACATTTATTTTCTAGTGTGTCTTATCCTCACTCACACACACACTAGGAAACTTCCCAAAAGGTCGCACATCCTAATCACTACTCCAGGCCAAGCACACTTAACTGTGGAGTTCTAATCAGGTAGGCTCCTAAAAAAGAATGAGCTCCTTATTGACATGAGTCGTATCATTTAGTCATTTAACCCTTTACCAGTTTGGGGTGTTACATTCACCCCCTCCCCCCTTAGAGCACAAAATCCTAATTGTGGTCCCTATATACTAACCTAGGTAGTGTGCTTCACTTAAGGCTAGGTACCACCTCTAATACCAAATGTGACAACCGGGTCCTGGTAATAGCACAAACACCACGCCATAACATGGTTATCAGGTCTTGGCCCGTCAGGTACCACTGGTTTCCCCACAGACATGTGTTCCCCAACTTGGGGCCCACCCAAGTGGCCAAATGGGTCATCCGAATAATGACAATCCCATTAGGCCAACACATTTCCTTTCCAGGGTGTTTTTTCCTCACTCACACACACCATAGGAAGAAACCCAAAAGGTCACCCATCCTAATCACTACTCCAGGCCATGAATGCTTAATTGTGGAGTTATAATCAAGTAGGCTCCTGAAAAAGAAGGTGTACCTTGTTTATATGATTCATATCATTTAGTCCTTTAACACTTTATCATTTGGGGGTGTTACATTCGCCTCCCTATAGAGAAAAACATCCTTGTTGTGGGCCCTACATCTCAACCCAAGCATTGTTCTGCACTTAAGGCTGGGTACCCCCTCTAATACTAAATGTGACAATCGGGTCATGGTGATAGCACATACACCCTTCCTAAACATGCTCGTTGGGTCTTGGCCTTCCAGGTATCAGCAGTTTCCCAACAGACATGTGGTCCACACCCTGGGGCCCACCCATGTGCCCAAATGGGTCATCTAACTAATCACAGTCCCCATAGACCTATGCATGTCCTTTCCAGTGTGTTTTGTCCACAGTCACACACACCATGTGAAACTTCCTAGAAGATCACCAATCCAAATCACTACTCCAGGACAAGAATGCTCAACTGTGGAGTTATAAGCAGGTAGGCTTCTGAAAATGAAGGTGAACCTTGTTGACATGAGTCATAACATTTAGTAATTTTAGCCCTTTATCATTTGGGGGTGTCGCATGGGGTATGGGTGGAGAATGTTGAGATGGGATGAGGTAGGTAATCAGAGAGGAAGGAGGTGTGATAGAAGAATATCAGAATTGGAGGAATACATGTCTAGGTCGCAAAACTATCATCAAGTCACTGGGTATATTACAATAAGTCTTCACAATCAATGAACACCCAAAGCACGTTCATGAAGAGTGAGATTTATTTCCTATAAACCCTTTATATTTATGTGATGATTAAAAAATTCTATAAAATAAATGTAGTATTCTCCCAGAAAAATAATATTTGAAAATAATTTAATAAACATTTAGAATAGTGTTATACAAAATTGAAATTTTATGAGAAATAGTATCCTCATCATCATTATCATTTATTTTAATTTGTTTTTTGCTTCACTGGGAATAGAAATAATGATTTTGGATTCCATTTATCAATGTGTTTCTTGCTTCATGGCTCTTCATTTTATTTTCTTGAGATGTGTCTTTTATATTACAGTAAATTATTTTTTATAACCACGAAAATCATGGTTCTTTACTAGTCATTAGAGGAAAAATATCCTCATATTCCATTTTAGTAAGGGGATGTTTGTTTTTCATGTGGTGAATCAATCAATAGAAAGGAGAAATGTCCAATGTTAGGCCAATATTTATATTCAGACTGGTGACAACATGAGACTTTAATTGTGATAAGATGCTCGTGTAATGGACTAGACCATTCCTCTTTATTTGTTCGGGTATTGGTGGTCACATAAGGGAGTTTGGAGGCATTATGGAAGCTCAAATTTGAGTTTTTCCCATTTAAGGGTACCCCACACTGTGGTAGTGGGTGTGGTGGTGGATGTTTTGACGTTTGGTTGGGGATAAGGTTGTGTTTGGCCATTTTGAGTTGGTGGTGTGGTTCTTAGGGCGCCACAACTAGTGAAATGACTTGTATGGATGTTTTGGTGGACCTATAGTTGTAATGTTCACCATGTGTAAAAAGAGCACTATAATAACCCCCCTATGTGGTCGCGGTGCCAAACGTGGTTCCTTGGAGGCACTCTTGTGAGAAATTGTTAAGAAAAGAGCTTACCAGGTTCTGGTACTTCGCAGAGTGAAGTGAGACAACATGGGTCTTTACACTAACCTATGGTGCATGGTGTGGCTCTGATAAAAATTATTCTTAAGGTGTTTTCAAAATACCCAATATTTGAGGATCTCATGAGGAGAGAGAGGTTCTCATTTTACCTATGGCCACCACGACCAGGCCAGAGGTCACCATAGTGTAGTGATGGCCACATGATATATTTCAATAATTTGGGGACCTGACCTCCTTTGGTTCAAATTATTTTCCTTTCCATCAACCCTTGGTTGACCTCAATCCCTTCCCCCATCCTCTCTTCATTTCCATCATAAATTCTATCCCCTTGGTTCGTCTGGATAAAAGTTCCTTATATTGAGTTACCGCTAACAAAGCAACCCAAGTCGATCATTACACATCACCTGAGATGGCCCGCCATAAGGTGAGTATCATCAAAAAACCAATCATGTCTCATGTATAACAAAAATAAGTCAAAACAACATAGTTAAACATGGATGAAAAAGATTCAAATCCATGATACAAACAATGTCAATAAAAACTAGCTAAACCAGAAAGAGAAACAAGAAAAGACTAACAAGAGTCTCCTTATGACCATCTCTTACCTCAAACTCATCTCACAAAGAAGATGGAGAAACTCAATACATGTTGATGAACTACATGGAACCCTTCCCTTTATTTGTGTCTTACAAAACCACATCCACAAATTCCTAAAGGCAAAAGTAGGGTGTGAGCACAAGGACAGGTATTATTTCACTAAAAATCTAAAAAAGTACACTTCCATGAAAATTTTAGCTATATATTTTAATAAAATCCAATTTATAATGCATTTTCATAAGATAAAAACATTCTGTAAAACATCCTTTTGTTTTTTTCATAAAATCCTTTCATATTCACACAAGAAAGTAATATAAAAATTGTGTTAGAAAAAAGGTGAGCATAATCAAAATTTTACTTGGATACACTATAAGTTAAACTAGTGATCATACAACCATTAAATATACTGTCATGTGTAAAACCAAGTATAAATGACAATGCACAACATTTGGGATCTTGAGTCGGGGAATAAGCACTCATACAAAAAAAGAATCCTAAAACAGGCATGACATGGATCTAACCTATATCAATTATCACAAAAATATATCCATATCAAACTACTCATCATCTAGTAACCATATAGTGAGAACCTATAGAAAACACCTAGCGGTGAAATACACACACACACTAAGGTGACATGTCCATTTCCAGATGCACCAAAGTTTCTCAATGTGTTATGTTTCAAAAACCATTCAAAAACCTTGCTCACAATTTATAAAACATTTTCATTGAAAAACATTACTACTTCTGTTCTTGAAAATCCTTTTCCATTTCAAAACCGCCCTTATGTAATTTCAAAAAACATTCACAATGAAGCATTACTACACTCATGCTTGAAAACCAATTTTTGGAATGAAAACTGCCTTAACTCATATCATTGCATCACAAAATCTTCTAAATTGCATTTTTAAAGAAAAAATTGAAGAGGACGTATTTTTTCTTTCTATGACTTTGAACTATATCAACGAATATTTTCAGATCGAGGCACTCAAATGCTGTGTAGTTATAACACTGAGTGAGTCTATAATTAATTTAATAAAAATATTAAATATATTTTATATCACATGCACAATTTTCCAGAAAAAATGAAATATCTCCAAAATGGAGTCTTGAATCAAAAATATGAGATCTTTGTTGAGTCTGAAGTGTGATATTCTCCCTAGGATCTACCTAAAGATGGTTGTCATGGGACGTTCAGATAAAGTGACCGTGGGTAGGTTCATTTAAATTAAATTATTGATTAATTTAAATATTTAATTTAAATGACATAAACTTAACTTTTCTATAAATATGTTGCTATGGAAAATTTCTAGGGTTATCCGGAAAACCCTTGGATCATTAAGAGGCAGACCTTCCACCCATTGTTGATGAAATGAGATCAAACGATGATGAGATTCCCTATATATGTTAAATAAGGTGAATTGAATATAAAGGATCTTCCCCTATCATTGGTGAGTTCGTTCTTCAACAATGGTTGATCTGAATCCATGTAGGATTCATCATTTGTGTATTCTTCCCCTTATGATTCAAATATTGAGCACGATCATTTCTATTTCTTTGATTTTCATCTGATTTGTATCCTTTGCATGTTATTGTGTATCAAATATCAGTTGTTTATTTAATTTATCCCCATTGTATCATGTTTCTCATCCTAGTTATCTCCAATTTATATTCATTGGTCATGAATGATTATCCAATGAGTGTTATACCTTCATTTTTGTGATTTTCCCCCATCATTCATAGTGATTTTTCATCATTGTCCCATGGGGCCACAATTCAAAATTTCTGGGATGGATCAAGTTTGATCAAATCCTTAGATTCAAAATAGATCCACATGTAATGAACATATTGATGATTTGTGGGGGATTGTTCTCCTTCACGGGATGTGAGTGATTCTGCCATGGATTTGGAATCTAGTGAGGCAATAAGAGATGACAGGAGATGTGATGATGTGTGTGGGATTCATGTGGGAGAATCAGAATATGATTTCCAACCATTGGAGTGCCAGATTCGACAAATAGTGGGATTACCCATAGATTTTGGGTGGCCTATAGGAGTGTTTTGACAGAAAAGGCCTATATGGGATCCATAGAATGGATATGGAATTCTATGAAAAACTTGACTCCACATTTTTCAGTCTGAAGTACACATGGCATGTATCCCCCTAGATATGATTTTGGGGTTTTGGGTGAGTTAAATATCACATGGAATGTACCCCTCCCATCATGTGACTACGTTTTGGTGGTCTCAAGTGTTCTTCGGGGGGTACATGGGCACAAACATATCTAGGCACACTCCATGTATGGGCACACATCTAGGTACATGAACATGACCCGAAAGTCACAAGCATGGTCAGGAGAACACCACTCGGCCCTGAGTGGCTGAGACATGTCTTGTAGTACTCTTACATGCCATATAGCACTACATGGCCAGCAAGCTATGTGTTGGAGAGGACATGACCATGTAGTAGATCGGGACCACACACCGTGTGTGTCCCTTATATTCCATGAGCCTCCTTTTGAGTAAACATATACGACATGTATCTTATACTTTTGTAATCATATTTTACTACACAAGAAGCCTATCCTAAGTGTTTTTCACATAAAACATGATGATATCCTCTATATTTTCTATTGAGAGACATTGCGATATGTTTGGAGTGTGAAACTTCTTTAGGTGGTGCTTGTTGATGGCAATGATTAGGAATGAACTTCAAGGAGTTTCGATAGAGGTGGAACTCCCCTATAGAATCAGGGTGAAAGTCCACAATATATGGAGATAGTACTCCCATGTCGTTCCAGAGTGTGAGTCCTCCATACTCATTGAGTAGATATAGAGATGATACTCCACAAGATTTAAACCTTGTGGGTCCTCTATCCATAGAGATGATAATATGTTGTTATATTAGCATGTAGTTGATCCATACTAATTATCATAGAGGCAGTACTCCTCTATGGCATTAAAACATGGGTCCTCTATCAATGGAGATGTTAATCCCATATCATACCAGGGCACAGGTCCTCCATACATTATGTAATTATCATTGATGTGGTACTCCAATATGGAATCAGGGTGTAGGCCCTATGTAGATAGAGATGGTACCTTTTCCCATATCTATGGGTCCTCCATACATGATTTACATACATAGAGAAGCTACACCACTTTCCTGACAACATGTGGGTCCACCATACTACTTATCATAAAGGAAGTACTCCACTATTGTACCAGGTAATGAGTCCTCTATAATCGAAGATAGTACTCACTTGGGGAATAAGGTGTGTGTCCTACATGGGACTTCTTCAGATATACATGTTAGAGGTTGGGAATCATTGATGAAACTTTAGAAATGTAGGAAAACTCATCATCCTAGGGTGGGTTGTGAGATTGAGATCCCCTTTTATATCTCAAATGGTATTTTTTATTTTCATATATATATAACTATGTATTGGGTTTTCTTTCTATGGTGGATCTATCTACTTCTATCGTGCCTCATATTGCTTTCCTCCTTCAGCTTTTAGGGCATCCTACTGAGTAAGTATATACACACCCCTGCATGTTCATTACCCCCAGATGTCATTTCATATGTAGACAATGGATAAGTGAGTTGTTATTGCATTGAATCTTAGGGGATACCTGAGTGCATTTTTTCATGTATGGTGGTTGAGGCTTGGAGATCCACAGATGAGCTCCCTCAGCATTTACTTTTCTTTCTGATTATTGTTATGTTGGGACATATTTTCTAGTGGGGTGTGTATTTCTTCCATTTTATTTCCAATTTTGATATCATCCTCTATTGAATTCCCTAGAGGTTTTTATATTCATGGTCATTACTCTAGATGTTACTATCTTTTTTTCATTCCTTGGCACTTCTATATAGAGATGGATGGGTGTGTGTGTGTACAAGTACATAATAAAATTCCTCCCATTATAGTTATTCCTTTCTAAACTGATCTTAATCCCCTAGTCTATGGAGGAAATATTGGGGTAGTCATAAATAAATCTTTCATGAGCTAAGTGGGCCCGACTTGGTCTGTTCGTGATACATAGAGGGAGGTTGACCTTGGGATGATGTTTGGAGTTATGTCCCCTTATGAGGTTTTATTGGGAACATAGGGAAGAAATGTCAAAGATTCTTGAGTGTATCTTTCAGGATATGGAATCCAATGGTTTTGTGGGAACTGACGTATATATTTAGTAGGACTCTCACTACCTTCTTACCAAGTCAGAATTCCAATACATTGGTTGTAGGGAAAATTTTGGTACATGAATCATATAGGATTGAGTCTTTTGATGGTCCTTCTTGAGTCGTCTATCCATATACATATATTCTCATCTAATCATGGTACTTATTTATTAAATTTTCTGGATTCCTATATAAAGATAGATGTGCAGGTTTCCGATTCAGTATCAAGATGATGATATGATGAGTGATGAGGCCCCAGTTTAGGGGTTATCACAAGAGATATTTCATCGAGGCAGCCAGCTAGTGGAAACCCTACTTCTTGAGTAGTAGATTGTAACAGAAGAGAATGTTGGGGATATGTACAGTCTTAGTTCACTCTACAAGTTCTATCACCAGTGGCTGCTAAGGATTCATGGTGATCTAGATCTCCAAGTGGCAGAGGATTGGCTAGAGTCAATGATCCATGTTTTCAAACTTATCTGGACACTGACTAGTCAGGTGGTTGCCCTAGAATCTATTATTTTCCCTGGATCATCTATTAGTTGGTGGAGTCTAGTCATAGTGATGCATAATGAGTCAAAACTCTCATGAAACAACTTCCAATAGATGTTTCATGAGTACTACCCCTCGCACCTGCACTTATATAGGATTTAGGTGATATTAGAGTTGCAATAGGGAGGGATGATAGTTGTTGTATATGTGACAAGGTTCACTAACCTTACATGATACCCCCTCAACATGATTTAGGATGGATACTTCTATGTGTGAATGTTTGATCATGTTCTCCATAGATATATTCATGCCAGTGTGGTACCCTTGTCCATAACCACATCTGCTGGAGTGTTGGAGTAATCACTAGTGATGGAGACCTTCATATCTGAGGGATTAAATGTAGTCGGTGATGTTAGGAGGCATTACATGGTTTAATCCTCTACAACAGATGATATGTGACATGGGTCAATGCATAGTAGGTGTACCCATGACCGGACTCAGACACAAGGTCATGTGTTTCAGGAACCACATAGTGGGCCAGGGCACCCTCGAGAGGGGTTGAGGCTATTCATGTGACATGCAAGGCCACATGGCATGTCATTTCCTGACCCAATGTATTGAGAAGGGAAGATAGATGGTTGATGGACCACCATGATAGATGCACTATTGTGATCATGGATCTCTTAGGAGAAGTTATGGATCCCCTAGGGAGGTGATGCTAGTAGAGGTAATAGGTGGGGCTACCTATAGAGGATCTATATGTGGTGGGAGATGATATGATCTACTTACACCAGCACCATGTGTAAAACAAGATATAAATGAAAAAGAACAACATTTGGGATATAGCCTAGGGGAATAAGCACTCATACAAAAAAAGAAGCCTAAAATAGGAACAACATGGATACAACAGATATCAATTATCACCACAATCTATCGATATCAAGGTACTCATCAGCTAGTCACCATATAATGAGCACCTATAGAAAACCCCATGTGCTGAAACACACACACACTAAGGTGACTTGTCCATTTCCCGATGCACCCAAGGTTACCAATGTGTTATGTTTCAAAAAAATTAAAAAAACAACTCTCAAAATTTATAAAAAAAATCCATGGGAGAAAATTATATCTTCCCTTCTTGAAAATAATTTTCCATTTGAAAACCACCCTTAAAGAGTTTCACAAAACATTTACAATGAATCATTAACACAATCATTCTTGAAAACCCATTTTAGAATCAAAACCACCTTAATGAATTTCATCACATCACAAAATGTGCTCAATTTAATTTTTAAATAAATACATTTAGAGACCCTATTATTGCCTTGTAACACATTGGAATATATCAATGAATATTTTTATTGCCAGGTGCTCAGAAAATGTGCAATTATGAGACCTGATGAGTCTGTGATTAATTTTATAAAAATATTAAATATATTTTATATCGCACGTACAATTTTCCAAGAAATATTAAATATCTCCTAGGCGGATCGTTGAATAAAAAATGTGATAGCACTGTCGAGTTTGAAGTGTGAGATTTACCCTAGGCTCGACCTAAAGTTGGTCATGGGACATTAAGATAATGTGATCCTGGGTAAGTGGGTTTAAATTAAATTAATTGATTAATTTAATTATTTAATCTAATTATTTAATTTATATGAAATAAACATAAATCCTCTATAAATACGTTGTTATAGAAAATCATCAGGGGTTTCTGTATAATCCTTGGATAATTGAGAGGAGGATCTATAACCCATTTTTTTTAATAGAGATTAGATGATGACGAGCTTCCCTATCCCAGTGAACTAAGGTGAAAGAAAAGAAACAAATTTTCCCTTATCATTGGCTAGCATGTTCTTCCCCATCAATCAATTTGAATCTAGGTAGGACTCATAATTCATGGATTCTTCCCCATAAGATTAAAATATTGAGCATGATCAACTCAATTTCATTGATGTACATATGATTTATATCCTTCTCATGAGCCCATGTATCAAAATTCAGTTATTTATTCAAGTTATTAAGGGTATCCAGTCCCAACCCAACCTGATTGACCTGACATGAACCAACTAGGAGGGTTCGGGTTTAAAAATTTATATTCATGGGTGGGTTTGGGTCAGCTTCCTCCATGGTCAGGTTGGGTTGGGTCACAGGTTGGAAAAAAAATGACCCAACTCGTCCCAACAGACCTGATATCTTCTCTCCGGTGTGTGTCACCCCTACCTTGCCCCCGTCGCCTAGTTTGGTTTCCCATTTGAAGAGAGAGAACTTCATTGTTTCCTTACCACTCTAGAGTCTAGTCATGTTCCCCACTCTCATCTCTTCTTCAACCAACATCGTGATCCCCACCCTCATCGCCTCACCGCGATTCCCACCCAGTTTCGTCTCGCCCTAGATCCCCACCCCTGTCTCGTCGCCTCGCCGTGATACCCACCCATCGTCACCTCATAGTGATCAACATCCCCTATTCCCTCTCCAACAATCCCCAACCCCCTTCACCTCTCCTTGATCTCCACTCCATACCCCCATTGCCTTTCCGATGATCTCCATCCCTCATCGCCTTGTTGTGATCTCCATACCTCATCACCTCGCAAGCGATCCCCCCCCCCCCATCGCCAAGCTGGTGATCCCCACCCCTCATCACCTCGTTAGAATATCCATCCCCTATCTCCCCAATGGTAATCCCCACCAACTATTACCTCTCCTGAGATCCCCACCCTCATCACCTCACTGTGATACACACCCCTGTCGCCTCACCGAAGATCACCACCCCCATCACCTCTCCGAGATCTCCATCTCCCATCACAATCCCCACACTCTTTGCCTATCTGAAAATCCCCACCCTTGATGCCTCTCTTTGATCCCCAAACCCCATAACTTCTCTGTTGATCCCCACCCACATATCCTCTCTATCAAACCCCACCATCCTCCTGTATCTCAATCAAGTAACAACAAATGGAAAACCACTATGTACCTAGCAGCAATGATTGAATATTGGTCGGAATTGCTTACTGGTGGAAGTGTCCTGGAAGACCAATCTCGTGGGAGGGTGGAGAAGTCATCACATTAGGATGATCCTCGAGCTGGTTCAATTTAGTTTATGAAGTAGCATCAGATAATTTTTTTCCAGTAACCCAACTAGTTTAACTCGACCCAAACCGATCCAATATGGGTTGGGTCGGGTAGGGTCCATTCTAAAAATATCCCTAACCTAACCTGAGATTTTTTTTATTTGGTAGGGTCCAAATAAACCCCAAACCTGACCCAAACCGACCCATGGACATCCCTACAAATTATTTGATTTCTATCATGTTTCTCAAACAAGTTATCACAAATTCATATTCATTTTCCAAGAATTATTGACCAAAAATTATTGCAACTTTTTTTATTTTCCCGCTTCATTATTTGTGATTTTTCACCATTGTCCCATGAGGCCACAATTCCACATTTCTAGGTGGGATCACGTTAAATCGAACCCCCAAATTCATGATAGATTTACATACGATGAACATATTGATGATTAGGGGGAATTGTGCAGCTCTACATGATATGGGTGATTCCACCATGGATCAGAAATTTAGTGAGGCAATGAGAGATGACCATAGATGCCACAATATGTACAGGATTCATACAAGAGAATCACAATCCGATATTTTACCATTAGAAGGTTTGATTTGACAAATTGGGTCCTTCCCCATCAATTTTGGGGGTCCTACATGCATGATTTTTTGAGAGAGGCGGATTTGGGATCCGAACGATGGATCTGGAATTCTATGAAAAAATCGACTACACTTTGTGTAGTATGAGAAACACATGGAGTTTATCCCATTGGTTGTAGTTACTAGGGAATTTGGTGAGTTAAATATCACATGTCATGTGGGGCCCCAACACATGAAGCAACTAAGTACTAGTGGCCCGATGTGTACTCCGGGAGTACATGGGCATAGACATTGCTAGGCACGCCCCATGTATGGGAACACATCCAGGTACACAAACATGACCTAAAGGTCACATGCATGGTCAAGAGAATGGGTCTTGGCCCTGATTGGATGAGACACATCATGTAATACTATTACATGTCATATAGTACTACATAGACAACGAGCCATGTGATCGAGAGGAAAAAACCATGTAGCAGAGTGGGGCCACATGTCGTGTGGGTCCCTTATACGTTGCCCACCTCCATTGGAGGAAACTTGAACTTTTATGTGATTCATTTGGACTCAAATTTTTCCATGTGAGTAACCTATCCACAGTGTTTTCCACGTATAAAATGAATATAGCCTCTGTAGTTTCTTTTGAGAGACTATGAAATATGTTCTGAGTGTGAAGATTCTTTAGGCAGTGCTCGATGATGGAAATGGTCAATCAAGATCGTTAGGGAGTTTAGATAGAGGTGGTAATCCCCTATGGAATCAGGGAGAAATTCATTTATATGTGGAGATAGTATTACCCTATCATACTAGAGTGTGAGTCCTCTATACTCATTGAGTTTATATAGTGATGACACTCCACTGGAGTGATAGTGTGCGAGTCCTCTATCCATAGAGATGATACTCCATTATTGTATTGTCATGAAGGTCCTCCATAATACTTATCATAGAAGTGTTACTCCCTTGTGGAAGTAGAATGGGGGTCCCCTATCAATGGAGATGTTAACCTCCTATCATACTAGTGTGCATGTCCTCCATAATTTATGTACTTATCATAGATGTGGTACTCCACTATGGCCTCAGGGCGCAGGCCATATATTGATGGAAATGGTACTACTATGTCATATTTTGGGAACGGTTCCCCTATACTTGATGTACATACATAGATACGGTCCACCACTATCATGAAATCATCTAGGTCCTCCATACTACTTATCATAAAGGTGGTACTGCGTTGTTGTACCAGGTCACACAACCTCTATGCTTGAAGACTATAATCCCTTGTGGAACCAAGGTGTTGTTCCCCCAGATGACTTCTTCAGAAATACATGTGAGAAGTTGGGCATTTTTTATGAAACATTAGATTTTCAGGAAGACTCATCATCTTGTAGTGTTTTATGAGGCAGAGATCCCGTTTTCTCTCTCGAATGGGATTTTTTATGAGCATATATATGAATACCTATGTAATGGGTTTTTCTATGGTTGATCTATCTACTTATATCATGCCTCCTATTTCTTTCCTCCTTCATCTTTTAGGTTGTTCTACTATGTAAGTATATACTCACCCCTACATGGTATTTACCCTCACATTTCGTGTCTTACGTAGATGAAATACATGTGAGCCGTGATTATAGTGGAGTTTAAGGGATACCTAAGTGAATTTTCCCATTTAAGGTGGTTGGGGCTGGGAGATCCAAAGTTGATCTCTATCAGCATTTACTTTTATTTCTATTTATTAATACATTGGGACATCTTTTCTAGTGGGGAATGTATTTTTCCCCTTTTATTTTCAAATTATGTTTTCATCCATTATTGTTTTCCCTAGAGGTTTTTACATTCATGGGAATTACTCTAGATGTTACAATATTTTTTTTCATTCATTTTCACTTATACATATATATGGTTGGTTTTATGGGAACAAGTACCTTGGAAAATTCCTCACATTGTAGTTATTTCTTTTAAAAATGATTGCCAACCCCTAGCCTATGGAGGCAGGCATTGGGTAGTCGCAGCTCAGCTTTACTTCGGCTAGGTGGGCCCTGGTTAGTCAGATCAAGATAGATAGAGGGAGGTTGACCTCGATATGTTGTTTGGAGTTATGTCCCCTTTTGATGATTGATTGGGAATTTAGGGAAACAATGTAAAAGTGTATGGAGTGTAGCCTTCAGGATAGGGAATCTAATTAATGTGTGGATGCTAGCATATATATTCACCAGGACCCTGACTCATTACTTGTTGACTTGTCATGCTAAGACATTGGTTTCAAGGAAAATTTTTCACATGCATCATATAGGATTGATTTTGTTGATGGTACTTCTCGAGTCATCTCCCCATATACATATATTCTCATCTAAAAATGGTACATCTTCATTAAATTTTTAGGATGCCTCTGCAAAGATAGTGGGCCAGGATACCAATTTAGTATCATGATGATGATCCGATTATTGATGAGGCCTTAGTTTACGGGCCATCACATGAGATCTTTCCTCCAGGTGGGAAGGTAGTATCACTCTTTCCTGTCGAGTAGCATATTGTTCCAGCTAAGAATTTTGATGATATGCACAGGATTTGTGCACTCTAAAAGTTACAGCACCAAAGGACACTGAGGATCCTTGGTGAGTAGATCCCCAAGGGGAGGAGGATTGGATAGAGTATATGATCCAATTTTTCAGACTTATCTAGAAAACGACTGGTAAATTTGTTTCATTGGAATCCAGTCTGTTCCCTGGAGCATCTAGGAATTGGTGGAGTCCAGTCATAGTGATGCATGATGAGTCAACACTCTCCTGAAACAACTTACAGAATATGTTTCATGAGGTGTACTACCCCTCACATATACACTAAATTAGGATTTAGGTGCCACTAGATTTTTAGTAGAGAGTGATGATAGTCATTATGTATGTCTCAAGGTACACTGACCTTACATTCTACCACCTTGACGTGATTCAGGATGGCTACTTCTAGGCACAAAAGATTGTGCATGTTCTCCGTAGAGATATTCAGTCAGTGTGGTAACCCGACACATACCCACAAATGATGGAGTTTTGGATTAGGAACTAGTGATAGAGAGCATACTATATGAGTGATTTCATGTAGCCAGAGCTTTAATTATGCATTCTAGGGATGGATCATCTATAACGGCTGACAGGAGACAAAAGGCGAGGCACAAGAGGCATAACCATAACCGGACTAAGGCACATGGTCATGTGATCCAGGGACCACATAGAGGACTAGAAGACCCCAAAGATGGGAGGTTCTATGTATGTGGTAGGAAATGTCACAAGGAACATGATTTACTAACCCGACGTATTGAGGATGGCATCCATATAGTGGATGGACCACTTTAATAGATGCAGTTTCATGATCATGAATATATTAGGTGAGGCCATGGAGCCACTATGGAGGTGGAGCTAGTATATGAGTAGGTGGGGATACCAAGGAGTATATTTGGGTTATGGGTGATGATTTAAGACACTTCCACCACCCCCACAACAAGGAAGACCATGTCAGGCACAGGGAGCTAGCAGTCGGGGTCATGCGCTGCCGGGGGATGTGGATTCTTATGATTCGATAGCTCATGAGATGATTAGAGGTAAAATAAGTGTTTATTATAATCCTTATTTAGTACTAATAGACACAGGTGCAAGTCATTCCTTCATCTCCTTACTGGTGGTTCAAAAGATAGAGCTCCCAATTGAGATTTTAGTTGAGCAACTCCAGCTTGAGGTTCCTACTGTGAACGATTCTTTGATATCATTTTTTTTCTAGTAGCGAGAGAAATAGCATAGTAGAGAGCAAAACTTGTGCAACCTATTTTTCATCAAGATGAGGCCTTATTAAATCATCATGGATATAGAATGGTTCTTTATGGTTCAGGCTCAGATTAAATATCACCACAGTTGATTCAGATTTCTTTGGACTAATGGGACAAGTTTCTCATTTATGTGTGATAGAAATATCATGGTAAAGTGGGAGGATCTTGTTAGAAAGAAGATATAACCAATTAACCATTAGTAGGTGATTTTATCTATTAGTGCAATAGGCTCTTCAGACATCTGGATTCCTTTAATCATGGAGAATTTTATGGATGTATTCCCCAAGGATGTTTTAGGACTACCTTCGTGGAAGTGGATGGAGTTCTGATTTGACTTTCACCCCAGAACAACTTCAAAGCCTTCTGTAGAATATTTAATGGCCCCTACCAAGCTCTACAAGCTGAGGGTGTAGTTGTAGGACCTTTGAGAGAAGTGTTTTATCAGAACCAGTGTGTCCCTGTGGGCATCTCTAGTGTTTTTTAGGAAAAGGTGGACAAGAGATTAAAAAATTAATGTCGATTATCGTTACCTAAACCAGACCATGATAAAGAAAAATTATACCTTGTCAAGGATTTACATCCTCATTTGTAACGCCCCGACCCCAGTTACCCAGAGTCGGTGCATTATTACATAACATTGGCATGATCACAAGAAAGATCAAATCTCGAAAGAACGATTGGTTTAGTAGCCTTGGAAACACTAGATATATTCATAAGTTTTACATTACATCATAAAATGAAAAACTACTACAACAACATAATGTTTCCACAATCCACACTATTAACCCCTCATAAAATCCCTGCAGGTCATTCATAACTTACTTCTTCACATCCTGGGAAAAATAAAACATAGAAAAGGGGTGAGCTCAAATGCCCAGTAAGGATAACAATATAGCGGAAACTTTCATAAATAAGAATAAACATTTAAGGCAATGCATTACTAAAACAAAAGCCTTTTAAACTTTAACTTCAACATAGTATGACAAAAGTAAAATGAAATAATGCCATTTACTTATTCACATGGATATTCTACTAATCGAATATCAATAACCACTTTCATAATGTTGGAATGCATAATGCCAGACTATCATAACCACATAGTCAAGGCCTCGTGCCAAGACTACAAATATGATTTTGTCAAGGACTTGTTCCAAGACACTAGTTTGTCTCATGAGACCTACCGATGCATCGAGGAGCTATAGCGGGCTCCACCCGTCACTTATTAAGTCCAATGCATTCCCATATGAAAAGGTTTAAACATAACATAAACATTCGTATTAAAACTAGCATACGAAATGTCAATAATTTCACCATAAACTATGAATGGTATAAAAATAGCACATCCACAGTCAAACATATCACAAAACCTTAAATACAATATAGAAGTTTTGTATCATAATAAATCAACTTCAAATAAGCGTAAAATCCGTCGAAGGATGTTGACATAGATGAAATCAAAACACTTTTTAGAGAAATATCTCTTTCTATTTTTGAAATCATTTAAGAGCCATATAAAATAAAACATTTTCTTGAAAATATTCTTATAAGCTTGTAAGGAAAACTTTGAAGATTTTATAATGGCAGAAAATAACCGCACTCGCCGTATAAGTTAAAAAAAACATTCTTATCTTAATTCTGTCGAAAAGGATAAAAAGGACCTTGTTTTGAAAACGACGGAAAGATTCCTTTATAAACCTCTTACAAAAAGTCAAACAAGGGTATAAATGAATTTAACCCATATTCTTGTAAATAATAAATATGTTTTGAAATACATTTCAAAGAAACATGGATGTGGATGATAAAGAAATCCCAGTAGATTATTACGTATAAACAACCTTGGATAATGAAGAGATTGTGAAATAAACCATACCTTGTACTTTTCCTTGGTTGGGGTAGGTTAACCTCCTGTATAATGGTGAAATAGTTGTTATTAAATTATACAAGAATCATATATAATAATATGATATCATATATGATCTTTTAACATTGATTTGTTAATAATATCTTAGAATTATCGTCGTTTCGGGAGTTAACTTACTCATTTTCTTTTATATGTTTTGTTACATAAGCCATGGTTGTTGTATCTTATTCATATCCAGAATGATATCTAGTCCTTAAACATCATTTTTAAATCATCAAATGATAATTATACTTGAATGGATACGATGGAGAATGAATCTCATCGCGTTCGTGGAGACGGTAGTCCGTACGTACGCACGAGCGACAATATCATTCTTTTGATATTAAAATAATATATAAATGGATGGTATATCATATATAAAGAATCATTAACATGTTATATTTATTATTTACATGAGTTACACATCATTATTATACCCATCCAAATAATATTATATTGAATAACAATTACACCACGACGTGGAGACGGTAGGCCGTACGTACGCACGTATGGTGACATGTTATTCAAAGGGTGGATAGAATACTGAATATGGTTGTACCATATTTATAATAACATCACCGTATATGTATGATACTGGAGTTATTATTTTAGAATGTTAAGAACAAAGAAAGAAGAAGTGTAAGAAGAAATGAACTTGGAGAAGGGTGGTGAAATCATTACCTCTTCTTCGGGTTCTTCCTTTTGATTTGATCAAAAGGGCTCCATAGGATGACTTTCTGATCAAAATAAGGCCTCTAGGTTGTAGTGAGGGATGTTGGGAGAGTATTTGGGCAGAGTTTGGCCGAACCAAAAGGCTTTGAAGGTGTGAAGAAATGAGAAGGAGGAGTGCCCTTTTATAAGAGGGGTGAGGGGCACCTTTGGAAAAGCTAGAAATATTAATTTATAATAAATTCATATTCTGTTTCCAATGGCTCCAAAGTTGACTATTAAAAGGATATGGTGGGGATAGGTCGAAAACCACTCAACCAATAGAATTTAGACAGGTTTGGGTACTTATATTAACCTTATCTTTAAGTATTAACTCTAAGTTAATTAGTTTCACTTTTACAATGTCTCTTTGTATTTTTATATAATATGGTTAATAAACTTACTATATACATCCAAGAGACCCCCAAGTGGTCCATTAATGATGAACCTATCCTGATATAGGTCTCTTGGCCGAACCTTAGATTTTTAGGAATTTAATATCAATTAATAATATAATATTTTTTTTAAGAATTCTTTTATGTCAATTTTGACACTATTCAATAGTTGATTTTTGTGAAACTCATAACAGATTGATTACTTCGAACAAAGTCAATTAAATCAATCCTAATATATCATATTATCCTATAAAATTAGTTTAATTCATTAAAAGTTTCATATTATATTTTTTTGGGTATTTATAATATCAATTATTTTAATTTTTCACTATTATAGTAATTACTGCATCATCATTCTGTCATAAATAAAATAAATTATTTAATGTCTAAAAATTATAAATAAAATATCATTATGTAGGAAATCGTTTTATCTTTCTAATGAATATTTATAATCTAAAATCAAACTTATATAACCCTATGTAACAATTGTTTTGCTAAAAGATATATGCTTCTCTCATTTTTGTATTCATTTTGACTTAATTAAAATAAAGTGTCATTATCACTTACAAGTGGATCCATGGGGTCCCAAAATAGACCCAAAGATGCCCATGGTCGACCATGTATCAACCAATAGGGTTAAGACACGTTTTAGGGTAATTTAGTATAATTATAATATTATTTTTTTAACCCTTATTTACCGGATTTACCCTTAACCATGGTAAATAAAATATTTACCGCAGTAATTATTCAAAATGTCTAAAAATAAAAGTTACCTATTTACACAATTTTAACATCCTGATTCCAAATATGGAATCCATTTTCCTAAATTCTAAACACAGAAGTGGCAGAAATTAATTTAAAATTAATTCCCGCTGTCAAAACAAAAAGCGTGTTTTAAGAGATAATAACTATCAAAAGATTGACACTTGTTTATGTTTGGTTTAATTGTAAAATTATGTCCAATGACCAACATTATATTAAATGGTAAAAATATATTCTAAATATACTTTAAAACCACTCAAATTCATAATTTATCAATATTAATTATTTTGATTAAAAAAGTTGTTTTTAATTAAAATTTAGTAATTTTCACTATTCATCAAAATATGAAAGTTATCCGAAAAGTACCAAAATTTCACCTTAGGCTAAATTAGATATTCCTAATCCAAAAATGAAGTCCATTTTGAAATATAAAATATATATAATTTTAAAAAGTAGGTATTACTATTCATAACGACTAGTTTGATTGGTTGTTAGACCTCGGTGTTGTGTACAACACACGCTATCGCATTATTCAAAGAGAAGCGTACCGTAGAAGCTTGTGATGTTTCATTTTAAATTATTGATTTCCCCATTTAGTCAAAATGTTTAAAATATTGTATTTAAAAAGGGTTCACTATTAAAATTTGATAAAAGTGCAATACTTAAAATGAATTGGTTCTTAAATTATGTCTAAGAAACTCATAATATGGATTCCAAAATTATAAGGATAATATAAAGTTCAAAATGTTGTTAATACTATTAATGACCTCTTTTAATGGCTTTTTTTTGTACGTTATGGTGTGATTGAACTCGGTGTTGCGTGTAGTGCAAGTTATTGAATTATTTTTAAGAAATAACACACTATGAAATCCTGGGGTGTTACATTCTCCCCTCCTTCAATAAATTGCGTCCTCGCAATTTGAAATTGTTCTTCGAAAATAAAAGGTTGAAAATAGAAAATATCTTTGTGGGAAAACCCACATCGGAAATTAGGTTACTAAAATTTAGTCTTAATATGAGGAAAAGAGAAATGAAAGAGTCACCACCAAATTATGATCTTGATTAGGAGAACATTGGTGGCAATTAGAGACATATAATTGGAGGAAAAACGTAAATATTTATAGGTAGTGATTGAGGTCATCAATCACAAACAAGTATAAAATTGAGGTCCTTAAATTCATCAATCTATGATGATTTGAAATACCATCGGTTCAACAAAACATAGGGTATTAGGATAACACATTTTTTACGTTTCAAAATATCTTAGTTGAAATCCCACATCAAAAAATGAATTAATGAGTCCTCTATTTAAAACAAAGAGTGGAAAGTATGAAGATTACCGAAAATAACACATACTAGGGTTCCATGTAGGAAAATATGGATATGGAAGAAAAATCTAACCATCAATTATCTGATGGAGAGTGGTAGAGAACATGGCTATGAAAAGGCCAACAATCCCAAAGCCATGAATTAGTGATGATTTAAGGTACCATCTAGGACAACATTTTTGTTCTAAGTTCCTTTTATTAATGTTGAGGAATATATTTATGAGATTGGCTAAGATCATAAGGAGATATACTTACTTTATAATTAGAGTTTTATCCATTAATAAATTTCTACCACAAACTCATCTTTCACTCTAAAAGATAATAGAATGTTATTCGTACAGGGTTCCAAAATAAATGAATTTATAATTCATCTACCAGATCTTTTAAAAAAACTACATTATTTAATCCAAGACATCTCGTGGGCCAGTGGTAGGTGATATACCCTTGTCGCCCTTCGGTTGCGGGTTCAAGTCTCGCAGCCTTGCCGGACGCGACGGTTTGCCACCCGACCTCCGGGTTGTCCTTTTATGGTAATCCAAAATAATCCAAACTAGAACTATCAAAAATACTTCTGTCCAAACTCACATTCCAACATTTATAAGGAAGGTAAACATAATATAGATCCTTTTTACCCTGTAATAGCATATGAATACCTTCATCTTGTATTCTTTTAATACACTGAAACATCCTGAATTACCATATTCCTTATTGATTACATTCATGCTCCCCTATTCCATATAGAATGATGGATATACTTCATCAATCCAAAAATGTTTTAAACCCCAACAATAATGGAATATACAGTTCATTAATCAGTTCCATGGTAGTCAAGAATATCCAATATAATTTATCCAAATCAATCATGTATTATTCTAAAATCACTAACTCGGTATCAGAACCATATTATGGTTTATCTTTCTCTCAACCATATATTTTCCAAAAATTTATCCTGCTATTGAGTCACTTTTCTTTGTTCCACACAATCTCAAGTCCTTAATGAAATAGTACTGCAGTACAATCCTTATATACTCCATAATTATTATAACAAGTACATTGTTGATACAACACTCAATTGACATAATCAACATAAGAACTCTAATCATTCCTCTTCATCTGTGGTAGTATCATAACTTGATTATTATCCAATAACATCATTTGCGGCATATTCTGATGACTGGGACATAGGTTCGCATAGTGTCCAAACTCCTTGCAAATGAAGCATTGTACATTTGAAACCATTTTCTTACCCTTGCAGTCACGTACTTTGTGCCCTTTTCCTCTAAACTTATAACAAACTCCCATTCCTTTCAGGCAAGTTCCAGGGTGTTTCTTTCCATAGTTACCACATACGGGAAAATTCTTCTTTTCTCTCTTCCCTTTATCCATCTTTCTCTCTTCCATCCTTTTCTTCTCTTGCTTCCCTTCAAAGCCATAAGACTCAGTAAACTCTTTACTTATCTTATCAACACATGATATTATTTCTTCATATGATGACAATACATGGGAGACTATTTCTCTTATCAATTCTAGCTTAAGACCATGAAAGATATGATCCTTCCTTCTCTTTGGATCATGTGCATTTCTGGAGTTCTCATTCCTTCTACTGGGCGCCATTTCTAAACAATGGCATAAACTAGATCAGTTTATGAATCAAAATACATAATCCCATACTTATAAAACACTTAACATAAATTTAACTATTTATGGATATAATCCATAATCATAAAAATGTTTTCTTTGAGGAAGTATATACTCATAAACCCTTCATAATGATTTGTAAAGAAAATGAGAGTTATCCTAAGCATATCCCCCGGGAGTGTCGTAACCAAGAGTGCAGCAAGGCCCGTTGTCGTGCACCAGTTCCCGTTCGAGTCTAGCTCAAAGCGGTGTTTTCGGGTTTTACCCCTAGGTACATCTGTGCCAGAGCCGCCTCTACCTGCTCGTATCCAGACAGGGATGTATTGCTCGGAAAACTCACAAAATCTCTACGATACCAAAATTCTAGGAAGTTCTTCTATACTAATCCTCAAAGTTCATCTTAGGTCTACGTGCTCTAATCAGAGTTTATCTAAATCTAGCTTCCAAGTTTTGTACTAAACTTCCTCTGATACCAACTGTAACGCCCCGACCCCAGTTACCCAGAGTCGGTGCATTACTTCGTAACATTGGCATGATCACAAGAAAGATCAAATCTCGAAAGACCGATTGGTTTAGTATCCTTGGAAACACTAGATATATTCATAAGTTTTACATTACATCATAAAATGAAAAACTACTACAACAACATAATGTTTCCACAATCCACACTATTAACCCCTCATAAAATCCCTGCAGGTCATTCATAACTTACTTCTTCACATCCTGGGAAAAATAAAACATAGAAAAGGGGTGAGCTCAAATGCCCAGTAAGGATAACAATATAGCGGAAACTTTCATAAATAAGAATAAACATTTAAGGCAATGCATTACTAAAACAAAATCCTTTTAAACTTTAACTTCAACATAGTATGGCAAAAGTAAAATGAAATAATGCCATTTACTTATTCACATGGATATTCTACTAATCGAATATCAATAACCACTTTCATAATGTTGGAATGCATAATGCCAGACTATCATAACCACATAGTCAAGGCCTCGTGCCAAGACTACAAATATGATTTTGTCAAGGCCTTGTGCCAAGACACTAGTTTGTCTCATGAGACCTACCGATGCATCGAGGAGCTATAGCGGGCTCCACCCGTCACTTATTAAGTCCAATGCATTCCCATATGAAAAGGTTTAAACATAACATAAACATTCGTATTAAAACTAGCATACGAAATGTCAATAATTTCACCATAAACTATGAATGGTATAAAAATAGCACATCCACAGTCAAACATATCACAAAACCTTAAATACAATATAGAAGTTTTGTATCATAATAAATCAACTTCAAATAAGCATAAAATCCGTCGAAGGATGTTGACATAGATGAAATCAAAACACTTTTTAGAGAAATACCTCTTTCTATTTTTGAAATCATTTAAGAGCCATATAAAATAAAACATTTTCTTGAAAATATTCTTATAAGCTTGTAAGGAAAACTTTGAAGATTTTATAATGGCAGAAAATAACCGCACTCGCCATATAAGTTAAAAAAAACATTCTTATCTTAATTCTGTCGAAAAGGATAAAAAGGACCTTGTTTTGAAAACGACGGAAAGATTCCTTTATAAACCTCTTACAAAAAGTCAAACAAGGGTATAAATGAATTTAACCCATATTCTTGTAAATAATAAATATGTTTTGAAGTAAATTTCGAAGAAACATGGATGTGGATGATAAAGAAATCCCAGTAGATTATTACGTATAAACAACCTCGGATAATGAAGAGATTGTGAAATAAACCTTACCTTGTACTTTTCCTTGGTTGGGGTAGGTTAACCTCCTGTATAATGGTGAAATAGTTGTTATTAAATTATACAAGAATCATATATAATAATATGATATCATATATGATCTTTTAACATTGATTTGTTAATAATATCTTAGAATTATCGTCGTTTCGGGAGTTAACTTACTCATTTTCTTTTATATGTTTTGTTAC
Source organism: Viscum album (assembly GCA_963277665.1). Classification (NCBI taxonomy): domain Eukaryota; kingdom Viridiplantae; phylum Streptophyta; class Magnoliopsida; order Santalales; family Viscaceae; genus Viscum; species Viscum album. The sequence continues at coordinate 1,195,553,474 of OY728121.1, read as the reverse complement.
ATAAGCCATGGTTGTTGTATCTTATTCATATCCAGAATGATATCTAGTCCTTAAAAATCATTTTTAAATCATCAAATGATAATTATACTTGAATGGATACGATGGAGAATGAATCTCATCGCGTTCGTGGAGACGGTAGTCCGTACGTACGCACGAGCGACAATATCATTCTTTTGATATTAAAATAATATATAAATGGATGGTATATCATATATAAAGAATCATTAACATGTTATATTTATTATTTACATGAGTTACACATCATTATTATACCCATCCAAATAATATTATATTGAATAACAATTACACCACGACGTGGAGACGGTAGGTCGTACGTACGCACGTATGGTGACATGTTATTCAAATGGTGGATAGAATACTGAATATGGTTGTACCATATTTATAATAACATCACCATATATGTATGATACTGGAGTTTTTATTTTAGAATGGTAAGAACAAAGAAAGAAGAAGTGTAAGAAGAAATGAACTTGGAGAAGGGTGGTGAAATCATTACCTCTTCTTCGGGTTCTTCCTTTTGATTTGATCAAAAGGGCTCCATAGGTTGGCTTTCTGATCAAACTAAGGCCTCTAGGTTGTAGTGAGGGATGTTGGGAGAGTATTTGGGCAGAGTTTGGCCGAACCAAAAGGCTTTGAAGGTGTGAAGAAATGAGAAGGAGGAGTGCCCTTTTATAAGAGGGGTGAGGGGCACCTTTGGAAAAGCTAGAAATATTAATTTATAATAAATTCATATTCGGTTTCCAATGGCTCCAAAGTTGACTATTAAAAGGATATGGTGGGGATAGGTCGAATACCACTCAACCAATAGAATTTAGACAGGTTTGGGTACTTATATTAACCTTATCTTTAAGTATTAACTCTAAGTTAATTAGTTTCACTTTTACAATGTCTCTTTGTATTTTTATATAATATGGTTAATAAACTTACTATATAAATCCAAGATACCCCCAAGTGGTCCATTAATGATGAACCTATCCTGATATAAGTCTCTTGGCCGAACCTTAGATTTTTAGGAATTTAATATCAATTAATAATATAATATTTGTTTTAAGAATTCTTTTATGTCAATTTTGACACTATTCAATAGTTGATTTTTGTGAAACTCATAACAGATTGATTACTTCGAACAAAGTCAATTAAATCAATCCTAATATATCATATTATCCTATAAAAGTAGTTTAATTCATTAAAAGTTTCATATTATATTTGTTTGGGTATTTATAATATCAATTATTTTAATTTTTCACTATTATAGTAATTACTGCATCATCATTGTGTCATAAATAAAATAAATTATTTAATGTCTAAAAATTATAAATAAAATATCATTATGTAGGAAATCGTTTTATCTTTCTAATGAATATTTATAATCTAAAATCAAACTTATATAACCCTATGTAACAATTGTTTTGCTAAAAGATATATGCTTCTGTCATTTTTGTATTCATTTTGACTTAATTAAAATAAAGTGTCATTATCACTTACAAGTGGATCCATGGGGTCCCAAAATAGACCCAAAGATGCCCATGGTCGACCATGTATCAACCAATAGGGTTAAGACACGTTTTAGGGTAATTAATATAATTATAATATTATTTTTTAAACCCTTATTTACCGGATTTACCCTTAACCATGGTAAATAAAATATTTACCGCAGTAATTATTCAAAATGTCTAAAAATAAAAGTTACCTATTTACACAATTTGAACATCCTGATTCCAAATATGGAATCCATTTTCCTAAATTCTAAACACAGAAGTGGCAGAAATTAATTTAAAATTAATTCCCGCTGTCAAAACAAAAAGCGTGTTTTAAGAGATAATAACTATCAAAAGATTGACACTTGTTTATGTTTGGTTTAATTGTAAAATTATGTCCAATGACCAAAATTATATTAAATGGTAAAAATATATTCTAAATATACTTTAAAACCACTCAAATTCATAATTTATCAATATTAATTATTTTGATTAAAAAAGTTGTTTTTAATTAAAATTTAGTAATTTTCACTATTCATCAAAATATGAAAGTTATCCGAAAAGTACCAAAATTTCACCTTAGGCTAAATTAGATATTCCTAATCCAAAAATGAAGTCCATTTTGAAATATAAAATATATATAATTTTAAAAAGTAGGTATTACTATTCATAACGACTAGTTTGATTGGTTGTTAGACCTCGGTGTTGCGTACAACACACGCTATCGCATTATTCAAAGAGAAGCGTACCGTAGAAGCTTGTGATGTTTCATTTTAAATTATTGATTTCCCCATTTAGTCAAAATGTTTAAAATATTGTATTTAAAAAGGGTTCACTATTAAAAGTTGATAAAAGTGCAATACTTAAAATGAATTTGTTCTTAAATTATGTCTAAGAAACTCATAATATGGATTCCAAAATTATAAGGATTATATAAAGTTCAAAATGTTGTTAATACTATTAATGACCTCTTTTAATGGCTTTTTTTGTACGTTATGGTGTGATTGAACTCGGTGTTGCGTGTAGTGCAAGTTATTGAATTATTTTTAAGAAATAACACACTATGAAATCCTGGGGTGTTACATCATTCATTAGTTGCGAGGTGTGAGATGGTTCTCGAAGATCAATCTCTGGTCAAGATACCACATGTTGAGAGTTTTTGAGGATGATATTTCAAAACTGACAATCCAATGTTTCTATAAACACTATGATTTCCTAGTGATGACCTTCAATGTGAAGAATTAATCCACTATTTTTATGGATCTTATGAACTGGATCTTCCAACCATACTTGTACTGATTTGTAGTTTTCCTCATTAATGGAATACTGATTTATTTTCCATCATGGGATTAGCATATTGGGAAATTTAGGATGGTCCTAGACTTTATTTAGGATATAAAACATCATGGTAAGCTCTCAAAGTGTCAGTTTTCGATCTATGAGGTTCACTTTCTAGGGCATGTCATTTATAATCATGAATTAGTAGTGGAACCAACAAAGATTAATGTAGTGGTTTGTTGGGAGCCAAAAAAGAGAATGACTGAGCTGAAGAGTTTTCTTAGATTGGAAGTGAACTATAAGAGGTTTTTGGAGGACTTATTTAGGATTGGAGCCCCTTTGACTACCCTAACATGGAATGGGAATTCATTTAACTGGACTAAGCATTTCCAGAGAGCTTATTAGGTGTTGAGGTTGAGGTTGATAACTGATCCTATTTTGAGGCTACCAAAGAAGGTTGTGGGGTACATAGTATATTGTGATGCCTCTAGAGCTGGGCATGAATGAATTTTTCTCTAGAGGCACATAGTGATCACATTTGTTTTCAGGATGTTGATACCCCTTGAGTATAACTATTTGACTCATGACCTAAATCTGGAAGCAGTGTTCTTTTCTCAAAGGATTTGGAGGTACTATCTACTAGGAGATCCTGTTTTTTTACTCAAACCATCAAAGTCTAAGGTATTTCTTCTCATAATGAGACCAGAATCTAAGAAAAAGTTACTAGTTGAAGTTCCTGTAGGACTATGACTATGAGAAATCCTATACTCTTAAGAAGGGAAATGTGGTGGAAGATTCCCTTAGTTGAAAGTCCCATATTTTACTAGTAGGGGATGCTTCTGAGCAGTTACCTTCCTTATAGATGAGCCTGGTAGAGAAGGAGGGTGAAAATTTTCTTCAATTGATGGTGTTAACCCCTTTCCTTCTCCAGCATGTGGGGGAGGAACATTTAGGAGACATCGACTATGATGTCCTATGTGACCATATATCATTATGAGATTCAATCAAAGGATTTTTTTTATGGGGGGAATCACATCATCATATCCTAGGGATGTATGGTGGATCTGGTCACAATGCAGGAGGTGATGAGGAGTTTCACACTTTCGATTTGGTTGTACATACCTATGTGGGGAAGATGTATAGAGATTTTTTAGAAAAAAATATTTGGTGTACTGGCATGAAGTGGAGCATGGACAAGTTCATCTCTTGGTGCCTCACATGTTAGTAGGTGAGTGCTGAGAACCAGGTTTTCATGGTTTTGTTACAACCTACAAAAATATCATAGGGTAAATGAGATAGAATATCCTTATACATTGTAATTGGGATTTCATGGATAGTGAGAGGCCACCATTCCATTTGTGTGTTATTTTACCAAATTATGATGTTAGCACACTTCCTTGTTATCAGGGAGTAGAATTCTCTAGAGTGTTTTCTATAGTTGAATGTGTGAGATATCATCCACCATCATGGGGTGACCTTAGCGATTATCTTAGATTGTGACTCACAGTTTACATCACAGTTGTGGAGAGGACTATATGAATCATTTAGGACCCAGTTAAGGATGAGTATAGCCTTTCACCCCTAGATATGTGGGTAGACCAAGTGCACTATCTAGGTATTAGAGGATATGTTGAGTGCTTCCATGCTAGACTTTGGGTAAGGCTTGGAGGATCAATTACCCTTAGTAGAGTTTTCTTATAATAATTGATATCACTATAATATCAGCATGAAATCTTTTGAGGCCTTCTATGGGTGACCTTGTAGGCCACCCTTATACTAGAATGATTTTGGTGAGGCATCTCTTGCTGATACAGACATGGTGTAGGTCATAATAGAGAAGGTCCATGTTATCCTTGAATGAATGAGGACAGTTCAGATCAATCATAAACCTTATGTATAATGACATCGTAGTCCCTTGGAGTTTGATTAGGGAGACCTTGTTTTCCTGAGATTCTCCCCATGATGGGGATTGTGGAGATTCATCAAGGGTGGTTGATATCCCCAATGTTTATCAGTCTGTTCGGGATCTTACAAAGGGTTGGTGGGGTTTCTTACCACCTATCTTTACCCCTATAGTTAGAGTCGGTGAATGGCTTCTTCTATGTGTCGCATCTAAGGAAATACATGCATGATCCCGCACATGTAATTGACTGGGGAAATCTAGAAATCATGGATTGATCCACCTTTGTAGAGTACTTGGTGATTATTGATGATTAGTAGGAGAGGATCCTACATAGATGGATCATTCTTTTGTTTTGTGTGCTATTGTAGCATTGGAGCATGCATGAGTGCTCTTCGGAGTGGGAGATCCAAATGCAGGCTCAGTATCCTGACTCTTTTTGTTTGGTTTTTTCATTTTGGGGTAAAAGGATTGAAGGAGGTAATAAAGTAGAGATGTTGTTTTTTACTTATAAGGATTTCAAATATATCAAGGAATATTTTTGGAGTTTGGCTATGAGACGACACACAATTCCAAGGCCTAATGATCATGAAATTAATTTTTTTTAAATATTAAATACATTATATATCACAAGAACAATTTCATAGAAAAAAAAGAAATATCTCTTAAATAATGCCTCGATTAAAAAATTTGAGACCATGGTTGAGTCTAGAGCATGGGATTTTCCCTATGTGGGGCCAAAAGTTGGTCGGTGTTGGACGTTCGGATAAAGAAACCATTGGTATGGGGGCTTAAATTAAATTAGTTAATTAATTTAATTAGTTTATTAAAATGACATAAAATTAAATCCTCTATAAATATGATGTTATGGTGAATCTCCAGGGTTAGCTTCATAACCATAGGATCATTGAGTGGAGGATCTACCACCCATAATTGATGAATTGAGATCATATAATGAAGAGCTTCTAGTTCCAAAATAACCAAGGAAAACCAAATTTAATGGGTCTTCCCTCATCATTGATGAGTGCATTCGACCCAAATAATTGATCAGAATCTATGAAAGACAGGTCATTTGTGGTTTTCACCCATTATGTTTAAAACATCAAGCATGATCAATTATATTTCTTCGATATGCATCTGATTTGTATCCTTTTCATGATACAATGTATCATATTTCAATAATTTATTCAATTTATCTCTGTTATTCCAGGTTTCTCACCCCAATTATTCCAAATTTATATTCATTGTATAATAATTTTTGGCTGATGATCATTTCATCTTAATTTTTGTGATTTCCCCCCATCGTTCATTGTAATTCTTCCTCGTCGGACCACAGGGCCATAGTTTGACCTCTCCAGGTGGGTTCAAGCATAATCTAACCCTCAGATTGCTATAAGATTTGTGTGCGATGAATGGATTGATGATTTGAGGGGTAGATTGTGATTCTTTGTAGGATACGTGTGATTCTACCATGGATCATAAATCCAGTGAGGCAAAGAGAAACGGACAGAGATGCGATGACCTATGCAGGTTTCATGAGGGAGAATTAGAATATGATTTTTGGCCACTGAAGGGCTAGATTCGACGAAGGGAATACTTCCCCATTGATTTTAGGTGACCTATAGGCATGTTTCAAAGATAGAGGGGGATCAGGGATCCATGCAATGGATATGGAATTTTGTGAAAAACGTAACTACACATAGTGTATTCTGAGGAACACACAACATGTTTCCCCATAGCTACAGAAGATAGGGTTTCAGGTGAGTTAAATATCACATGTCATATATATCCCCCACACACCATGTGACTTAGTGATTACAGCCCAGTGCGTACTCTGGGAGTACATGGACACAATCACTGCTAGTCACATGCCATGTGCTGGCACATTTCTATGTACATAGATGCGACTCAAAGGATGCGAGCATGGACAAGAGAACATTGATCAACCCTAGGTGCCTGAGACAATCCATGTTGTACACTTCTGTGTTTTTTAGTTCTACATGTCTAGAGACCCAAGTGCTGGAGAGGACAAGAAAAGGTAGAAAAGTAGGACCACATTCCATATGGGTCCATTACACACCATGTATTGACTTTTTAGGAAACTTATACTGGTTATATATCATTCATTTGGACATGGATTTTTCCCCTGTGAGTTTCCTATCTTGATTGTTTTCCATATAACATGTGATTACAACCTTCGTAGTTTCTTTGAGATACAATGCGACATATGTCAAGCATGAAGCTTCTTTGGGTGGTCCTCGAGGATGGTAGTGATTGGGAATAATCATCAGCGAGTTCAAATAGAGGTGGGACCCCCTGTAGTATTAGGGTGTGGGTCCTCTATATATGTATATGGTACTCCCCTTTCAAACTAGGGTGTGGTTCCTCCATACATCTTGAGAAAATATAGAGATGGTACTCCACTAGAGTGATAGTATGTGAGTCCTCTATCCATGGAGATGGTACTCTATTGTCGTATCAGTATGTGGGTCCTCAATACTACTTATCATAGAGGTGGTACTCTGCTGTGGTATTAGGGTGTGGGTCCTCTATCAATGTAGATAGTACCCCCTATCATACCAGGGCATGGGTCCTCTATACTTTTTGTACTTTTCGTAGATGTGGTACTCCCCAGTGGCATCAGGGCGTATGTCCTCTATCAAGGGAGATGGTACTCCCTTTTCATACCAGGTAGAGGGTCCTCAATACTAGTTGTACATACATCAAGATATTACTCCACTATCGTGACAACATATGGGTCCTCCATACTACTTATCATAGAGGTCATACTCCCCTGTCGTAAAAGGGAACGAGTCCTCTACACATAGTGACAGTACTTTCATATGGAACTAGGGTTCGGGTCCTCCATACAACTTCTTCAGATAGACACAAGAGATGTTGGGCATCTTTTATAGACCTTTGGAGTTGCAGGAAGTCTCATCGTCCTGAGCTGGGCTATGATTTTTAGATCCCATTTTCTCTCTCGACTGGGCTTTTTTAGTGAGAAAATCTATATATATGTATGTATCCCTGTGTATTGGGTTTTCTTGCTATGGGATGAAATATTTATTTCTACCATGTCTCTTATTTCTTCCCTCATCATCTTTTTGGGAATCCTACTTGCTATGTATATACCCACCCCTAAATTGTCATTTCCCGCATGTGTTGTATCTTATGCAGATGGAAAACATGTCGAGGATGATTACAGAAGAGCATAGAGGATACCAAGGTACATTTGGTCATGTACGGTGGTCAAGGCTGGGATATCCAGAGTTAGGCTCAATTATCAATTACTTTCTTTTCAAGTTATTTTTTGGATGGGACATCTTTTCTGGTTATCATGTGTTTTCCAATTTCCTGTTAAGAACACTCTATCATACTCTATTGTATTCCCTAGAAGTTGTTACATGCATAGTCATTATTATAGATTTTATTGTTTTTTCTTTTCATTCCTATTCACATGTGCATAGATATGGTTGGTTGTGTGAATACATCTACTTTGTTAAAGGCATCCCATTCTAGTTATGTATTTCAATGCTAGTCGCCTGCCCCTAGCCTATGGAGATGGGCTTGGGGAAGCCACGACTCAACCTTACACCATCCTGGTAGGCCCTAGTGGGTCGGGTCATGAAAAAACCCATTTAAAAACATATATCTTTAGAATAAAATCCATTTTTTGTCAAATCAATTAATTTAATACCATATCCTAAAGTAATTTACAAGAAATTCATGTTTTTTATGAATTAACACCTTTTAATTGAGATACCTACGTCACGATCAGTGAGGAATTTCCAAGAATCACTCTTCCAAAGCCTGTGGTTGTATCTGATCAAGAAGGAATTTTTAGGCTTTCAAAATTCTCTCTTGGGAACCTAAGGTTTGAGAGAGAAAGGTGGAAGTTTGAATCAATTATAGTATATTTGACCATTTATAGGTATTATGTATGTTATAGACCATGGTGAATCCTCCTAAACCACCCCGTAGAACTGAAAACCGTGATACAGAGCCCATATCCATACCACAATCACCCTAACCAAATTGCCTTCAAAAACCATGTTGCAGACATCACCCATATCCTATTCTCATAATTAATGGATACAACATAGTTCACGAACCATGTCGCATCTACCCCCCAAAAAAGAATAATCATCAAACACACCCTGGTGGAACTCCATGTTGTACCCTATGCCTCCATGCTATATGGTTCTATAGAGGAACCAACCTTTGACAAAGCCTTTTCTCCAAAGTGAAAGAATTCGGAAATTTGAAATAGCTCTAAAATATCTCTCTCAGGGCTCCATGATGTATCCATGTCCCTATGCTTTATCTATGCCTGAATTGAAAGAGGAAACAAAGTTCTTCCTCTTGGTCACTACACCATATCCCACTGGTCCACACCATAGTGATCCTACTCCACACTACAACTAATACCCTCCATAGTGTAGTCCCTTATAAAATTCTAGGAAAACTAAAAATTACCTAAACAAATCTTCATACTTGAAGGACCAACTCTGAAACATAAAAAAGATAGCATACCCAAACCTATGGCGTGTCACAATTCTCTCCACCATAAAAGCTTTCTATCCCAAGAATGGCCTAATTCAAAGTATAGGTCAAGAAGTTAAGAAGACCAAGCATCGATTTACACACCATTTAAAAGTGAACTAAAATTATAGGACAATTAGAAACATCTTACCACAAGCAATAAAATGTCACCAGGAAACCAAATTCCCAAAATATATTAAATGGAATTCATGAAAACTCACTAGCCAAAGCCAACAACATAGAACATGTTCAAAAATAAAAGGAGAGAAGTACTCCTAGAAACGTCCCAAAGGTTCCCAAAACTCAATCAACAAAACATGGAATCCAAACGAGGATATCACAATGAAAACCATACCTCAATAAGAAATGATAGGTCTCTAACATAAGGGTCATAACTGGAATATGAGTGTGTTTAGATCCAACTCCCTAGAGCACTGCCCCATGGTAACTCTGATAGGAAACAGAGCCCAAATGCATTCACAATCCAACTAGAAACAAAAGTACACCCCAAGTATCTAAGAATGCACCCTAGGTCCTACCAATATTTAAGTAAACCAAACACCACACAGGGGTGAAAAGGAACACCACCTGTAATGGTAAACCAAATAAGAACCCAGAAATCATTGCTCCATATCTTCATTAAGACAAAACCACTCCAAACCCAACTACTAAAAAACCCAAAATGTCATGTTATGCATAAAACCACAAAATATCCAAAAATAATAACCAAGAAAACATTCTAAACTCAATAACACACAAGTTTCTCCAATAAAAGTTGATCCCCATTGATCCAACCATAAATACAAAGCTTATAGGTCTAAACCACTAGACCTAACAATCTCTAAAGAGCCAATAAATATGCACTACCCCAGAATAATCTATGGGAAAACACTCCAAGATGGATGAAAATCACTTGAATCACTAAAATCTGAAAAAATTTAGCAAAATATTACTATGAAAACAAGAAACTATTAAAATATGTCCTTCATTCAAAATAAAATGGAATCCATTTTAAAAATTCAAACCCCAAGACCTTGCTCGACTTGGTTAATTTTTTTTTAAAAAATAAAACTATTTTCAAAATAAACACCACTTATTTTAAAACTAAAACATCATTCTAGGTTTCAATAAAATAAATCACTTTCCTTTTTAAAATATTTTCCAAAATTACCTAACCTTTTAAAATACACTCACCAAGGGTATAATCCCAAACATGCCATAAAATCAATTTGGAAATTAACAAGTTCCCTTAAAATATAAAACACATATTTTATACCATCATGTGAACATGATTAAAAAAATCACACCTAAAAAGATTTCAAAATCCCCAGAAGAAATCAACAATTTCAAAAAAAATCATGAAACCAACCTCATTTTACAAATAAGCACTATTGAGTTGCTTTAAAACAAGAAAACATTTCCTTGTGAAACCCATTTTTCACAAAAAATTTAATTTCAAATCACATGATAAAAACACAAACAAAGGAATAATTGGAAAAATATTTAAGCCATCACCCATATCCCAACATCAAAGCCTACCCCAACTCCCTACCGGAGGCTTCACAGTGACATCAAAAAAACCCAACTGGGCTAAGAATTAACCAACACTGGAGCTGAAGATAGCCCCAATTCCAACATTTCAATTGAGTCATGGGATCCATAATTTTCAAACATGAGGCTCTAAATAAAACAGATACCTCACATAGGTCTCCTCACCATTTATATTTGATCTAAAATGGTGAAACAACATGTTGTTGGATCAATACAAAAGAGCATCAATAAGGAAACTGAGGTTCCACATTTCTCATAAAAGAATAATCCAAGATCTACACCTCTAATTAATGGAAAAAACACTCTCAAATGGTGAAACCAACCAAGAGAAAACTTGTTCAAGCCTATGAAAAGGCACCATCTCAATGAAATGTTTAACAGATCATTAGGTCAAACCACCCCAATAATTTTTGTAAAGGAACAAGCCAGATCACTAGATCAACCATTTCTCACATAACCCATAGATATTTCCAACAAAGAGAATACTCAATGTGAAATGAAAAGGCTCTATTCTTGAGTCATTAATCCACATGTATGGTAACTCAGGTTTATAAATTTCAACTTGGTCCTCCCCACTATCCAACAAATAAAAACATATAACCAATGGATCTCTCGGCCAACCACTCATGAAACTAAATACTGTTACCCATGAACACACCCAAGGTTTAATAAGTCTAGGGAACTATACCTAATACCATGGATAATATTCCACCATAATGTGAGCCTATAGAACAAAGTTCATAGAGTAAAAAAGAAAAAATGAGATAAAAAAACTCAGGATGACCACTGCCCTCAACGAAGCAACCCAAGGAGGATATCAAGATCACTTACAAACAAGGTTATCCTATTACTGAAAGCACTATAAAAGTTATGAGTGTGAACTTTAAGGGATCAAAAAAAATTACATGATAAACTTGAGATTCCACTCTTCCCAAGGAACATAAGAAAACCAAAAAAATCGGTCCCTAAAGACCCATTTACTCAATCAAACCTATGAGATTATCTTATTAGGTCATAAAATAACATCATATTGATTCTTCTCAAAACCACTCTCCACTAAAAAACAGAGAGACAAAGTATAACACTCACCACTCCATTCAGAGTCTGGGAAATACTAAATATATAATGTAAAAGGAATACTCTCAAGGAAGGAATTACACTCCAACTCAATACATATCTATAAGGATTACTCACACCCCACAAGAGGGGATCTCCATATGGCCATGTTATTTAGAGTCCATAAAATAACCACTTAACCCAAGAATGGGTCAACCTGAACATATAAGCCACAAAGAAAGAAAAAACATTTAAAGAGGTTTCTAATCAAACAAAGTCAAGGAGAATAAACCTCTTTTAAAAACTGTTCATTTTGAATAAAATAAAAAAACACTTCATAAGGAGTTTCACAAACAATTGGTTTAATAAATAAAAAACATAAATTACTCTAGAAAGGAATCCAAAAAAGGAAAATTTCACAACTTCTCAATAACACGGTGAATCCTTTTACATTTAAAACAAAAGCATTAAACATGATTCATTTTCCACTTGGGATATTTTATCTGTGTTTGAAAACCTTTAAAGGGAACCACCATTCAAACAATCAAAAAATTTCATTCGTTGAACAAATTACAAAACTGGTTTTACTTAAAAGTTTGATTCTTCTTTTTAATTTATCATTCATATTTCAAAACCATTCACCCTTCTAGATTACAAGATGAAAACAAACACTATTTTCAAAAAATTTAAATCTTACCAAAAACATTATTTAAGCGTGTGAAATTCATTCATGAATCATATTTAACTAGTTTGAAAACCAAATCATTTTATAGGTTTCCATGAGTAAACCACCATTTAAAAAAATATTTTATAGAGAAGAAAACATTATTTCACAAGAAAGAAATAATGCATCACTTTTCAAATTAAAAACCTATCATGAAATTCATTTTCACAAAATAAACTAGTTATTCCACCCCTTCATAATAAAATCATGCCATAATTGTTATAAAAACCGATTCATAATATCCAAATATCCTAATAACCACCTTGATTCATTTCCCTTTGGTGATATACACTCAAATAATCCAAGAATCATTGGTTTTAAACAACAATATCAAAGGGTTTTAGAGTCGTTATTAACCATGAAATGTTGTTGGAAACCATATGATAAGCATGCCATAACCCCTTTAATGATTTAAAAACCACATGCCTTGTCACTAAATGGTTTTTCAGGGCATCCATATGAACATACCCACTTGATTAATTTTTTATTTTAAACCCAAAATCAAGTATTACTCCAAAGGAAATTAACACATTCCAATGAGGATCATATGTCCGGACACCAAACCATAACACATGGAAAACCTCAAACAAGGAAAATATATCATGCCTTCCTATGGTAACTCAAGTAGCATTAAAAAATTCTGTTATCAAGTACCGAGTATCCATGTACTTATTGAGCCATGAAATTTCCTAGCTCTAGATTACTATACTCCCTAAACCGAACGCAGGTTGTTTTTCATCACTTCCAATTGGGTAATCCCTATGAAATAAATTTTCTATGAACTAACCTGGATCAATAAAAACACATCAAGTAAGATTGACTTCCACAATCTGAGTATCACATGACAACCATGACATTATCATGTATAACAACAATAATTCAAAAAATAGATTAAAATATGGAAGAAAAAGATACAAATCCATGAGACATACAATATCAATCCAAATCGACTAAACTAAAAAGATAAATAAGAAAATAAAAGAACAAGTCTCTATGTGACCATCCATGTAATAGCCCAGATCCTTTTTGTCCAACCCTTTTCTTTTTTTCAAGGATCATGGTGCTTGGAGGTGGCCAGGAGTAAGTCTGGGTGGGTTTGGATTCTAAAATCTACATGTAGTGAGAATTCAATACTTGTAAATACTTCACACTATGTATTCTCAGTTCATGAATTGTGAGGCCAGTTCATAGGGTGTTACATGGTGTGTAAATTTTCATGATTATACACTTCAAGGAGACACAATTTTTAACAACATAAGTATATTTACATTTACATGATGTGATAGTGATTCAGACCTTATAAATCCCCTATGAAATGAACCATTATAAATAGCATGAGCCTCAGATTTCTCAAATCCTGCAACCTTCCTCTCAAAAATTAAGTGATCAAAATCCCTTTATTCATGCATTTTGGATTACTTAAATGAGTATTGATTCTTGGATTCCCATATTTTCGGAAAAAATCCCTCAATACATCCTCTCGGTATGTTTTGGGTGTGGTTTTGTTTGTTAATAAGGCCAGATGACCTCAAATGAGAATGGCTGGTGTTTTTTGAAGATAGGTTTTTAAGGTGGCGTAGTTTCCCATTTTTTTCCATATTTTAGGGCCTCAATATTAGGAGTTTTATGTTGTAAAAAGAATTATTTATTCATAGGATTGAGTGGAAAGAATAACTTTTATGAAAGGTAGAAAAGGATGAGAACTGCATACTATAATGCCTGGATAATGTACCATGTTCGGGGAACGGTACGAGGAGTGACATCAACAATACGTAATGTGGTTAATGAAACCAGATATGGTTTATAGTGATGGTTTACGATGAAGGTGGTGTGGTGCATGGATGGAGTCTCGATGGTAGAGTAGATTTATCACGTAAGAGCAATGGCGGTACGTGGAGCGCGTATAAAAAATGGTTCGCGGGTGGCTTGCATTTTGCGGTGGCATGAGTATCTGTATGCGGGGGGGGTCTAAGATTTAGTAAATATTGAATTATAGAATTTGGCATATATATATGCTTATATAAGAATATATAATCCCAATGATTACTGTGAAGATTGAATACCATTATAACACCTTTTTTATCTTGGATTTCATCAAAGTCCGAAGGAAGTTCACAAAGGCTAAAGGGAGGTTCGTGAAGGATGAAGTGGTTTGTGTGGATGAGATTCCTCCGAAAGTGTTTGTGGAGAACTATGACCTGAAAAGGATGTGGTACATGGAAGAAGAATGAATGATACACAGATGGAGTTGAATTAATACGTGGAGGAGTAATATCCAGTATGTGAGGGAGAGAATTCTGCATGTGCTATGCGGAGGGGGGAGCTTTGGTACGCAGAATAGAAAGTCGTCCATGAGCAGAGAATAGTTCAAAAATAGTAGGGGTTTTATAGAGGAGGTTCATGGAATTGGTACATGGTATCATGATGCAATCGTAAAGGTGGAGGCAGTCCACGGATGATGGGAGGTTCACAATAGCGGTATCAATACGTGAAGAATGTGTCCCGTATACCAAACCTGGTACTCAGTACGTGGGAGATAAAGGTGGTTCTCGATTTTCACAAGGAAGCCTGTGAGAGATTCAAATTAGTTTGTGAATGTATTTTCTGGTACATATCATTATCTGGGAAGGTGGACTTCATCTGTGGGTGAAAAATGAACCTCAAAAGATCATCCACCTATAGTTGGAGATGAAGGAATTCATGAAAATGAAGGGACCTACATGTCCATAAACTATGTTTGTCCTATAATTCAATAAATTGTGAGTGGATTTCATTCCAAAGGTTGTGAGTGAAGGAAGAGGAATATGGTGACCCTTTCCACTGATAGTGAGCCAGAGAAAGTAGCATGGGGAGTGAACTTTGGGAATACAGTTAGCAGACCCTAAACTTTGTAAAAGCATAAAGTCTGTGCATAAAAGATCTAGCCCAAACATTGTACTCATTATTGGCAGTGAGCCTTAGTTAATTTGGCACATCAACACTTTTTCATTGTATGCTCCTTGGATATAGTATAGTAATGGAGAACCAATTAAAAATTGATGTTTCATGTGCATGATTTCATATTTTTTTGTATATTGCTATGAGAGGAAGATAGAATTTTTTTAAACAATGAAAAAATATCTGAATGGGAGAAACATTTAATATATCATACCCTAATTCACCCCCCCCCTCTCAGTGTATTCAACCTAGTGGACCTAACAACATATTTAATCCATGTTGATGTTAGGCATGTTGTACCTCTTCTCTTGTGGTTCTTCAATCGGGTTCCTCTTATTTTATCTTTCTATGCAATGGTGCATCATCTCCATGTTTTAATAGTGTTTTTCTTAGTTTTTTTTTTGGTGCATTTGTGATGTGGAATCCTTTGAGTGATGAAACTTCTGGAGGAAGAGGTTATTGGAATTGACAATATTGGTCCGTTATCATGAAAATAACATTGACTCCTTTGAATTATGGGATTCATTGTTTCTCTTTTTATTTACATGAAATAATAAATTGATCTTGGTTTATACCCTTGGAAGGAAATGGAATTAACATAA
Source organism: Viscum album (assembly GCA_963277665.1). Classification (NCBI taxonomy): domain Eukaryota; kingdom Viridiplantae; phylum Streptophyta; class Magnoliopsida; order Santalales; family Viscaceae; genus Viscum; species Viscum album. The sequence goes on along the minus strand of OY728121.1, from coordinate 1,195,537,382 downwards.
CAATTATCAAACTATATTAATAAATAATTGGGTTATAGTAATTGATGTTGATGCTTAATATCATACTAATGGTTTACCCCTTGATATTATAGATAGGGTGATATCAATTCTATTCTTTTTTATAATGTTCTTATTCTTGAAGTAGGATGTTAAAATTGGTAAAGAACGTGAATATAGAATTAATTGATATTTAATTTGATTAAGAATTCACTAAGAGGAATGTTTGGAGGGAACGGGCCATGATAGAGTGGTATCAATGGTATTGGATGAGATATAGGATAGAGAATGGAGTTAAGAACTATGATGTTTTCATGGGTTGATAGGGAAACAATGGAAGTTAGTCTTGGTGTGTGATATATGCTTTGGAGACCTGTTATGACATAGTATTTTTGGTCCCCCATGATCTTGTTCATGGACTCTATACTTATTGAATAACCAAATGAGTTGGACTTGTTTTCTAGGTAGATACCTAGGAGAGGTACATGCATTATTATTGTTTTTTTCATGTCCAAAAAGGGTTTTTTTTGGAAAATAAAATGATTTAGTTAAATATTTTTTAATAAATTCCATGAAATTGTGCTTCTAATGTTCCCATTGATTTTCTAGAATGGATTATATTCATCATTCTTGAGTAGCTTAGGAAGTTGAGTTTGAACAATATAATCTACTTATTCATCATAGGATTGATCCAACAGAAGATAATGAGGCATGGTAGAGGGATTTATGTGCATTTCAATGCTAGAGTTTGGGAAAGTATATCGGGGATCATTTTTGATATAGAGACAGTGTGCTGGTTGGAGGAGCCTGAGATTGATTTCAGTCTAATTTGAGTATAGGATAATTTATAGGTTCCATTAGTAGTTATTCATATGTGGGGAGATACATGTTAGTGCTGGATGATATTTCATAGTGACTGTTAGGTGGCAGATGTGTTGTTGCCTTGCATTCAGAGGGAGTTCTGGGAATAATTCATATCATCGATGATGAGGGAATCCCAGATGTAGGCACTAGTCTCCCATTAGTAGGAGATATTGATTGTGAGGTATCCAGGGATCAGGTTCAAGGACCTCTTAAACTTTACCTTAATTTTTTCTCAGATTAGGAAACCAAAATGTGGCATTTTGAGGAGACTTTACGCCCATCAATCTAGTATGTGGTCACCCCGTTCAAGATTCCTACGCATATAGAAGTGAAGAATAAGGTAGAGTTGGTTGGGAGGATATTTTATTCTATGAGGTGAGCCATTAAATATTGGATATTGGGGTGTTTAAGGAGAATAGTTTTAGGCAGTGGGTTGTGGGTGTTCAGGAAATTGGGGTTCCTTTTATTGGGGAACTAGCTGCAATAATTTCTTCCCTATCCATCTTGGATAGATGGTTTCCAAGCCCTTAGAAAGGGATTACAATTTTCATGATATGTCTTTGGGGGACATGGTAATTTCTAGGATCAATACCCAACCACTCAGGGAGGATAGTTTTTGATGTGTATTCAGACCCCTTTTCAACAGTAGTAGTTTCCATCGAGGCAGGTTTAGTGGCAAGGATCCATGACACTTGTTCAATAGATGAGTATAGGTGGATTTGGCTGAGGGTATCCTTGTGATGGACCATGTCCATAGGTACCTACGGAATAGTGTGGTCATGGAGGATGAATAATGAGGGGAAGAGGAGTTTTGTGTGGTTAGATGCATGTGTTAGATGTTGAAACTCCAATAGATCCGGGAGTTGTTCGAGGAATGATTACTTTATCATCAACACTTGATTGAACATTTTTTGATTTTGGATCCTCTCACTCTTTTGTTTCTCATACTTTGTTCTATACATTGGAACTATATTTTGAGAGTATTCCAGTTCCTTTGGTGTAATCTGCACCAGTTGGAGGTCAGACATCTTTATTTTATGTGTTTTGGGGATGTAGACTGGTGATTGTGAAATACCAGTCTGTGGGGGACTTATTCTTGTAGAAGATACAACCATATGATGTTATCCTCAACATGTATTGGAAGTATTTTGTATGTAAATTCCTTGGAAACTTTTAAAGGATAGTGTTTTGGATGTGGAGGGCTAATGATTGGTGGTAATTGGTGAGAAAGGTTATTAGATAGTTGGTAGGTAGACGAATCCACATTTTTCTCAGTTGGTGGAGCTGTTGGTGGAAGCTTCGAAAGAGGATGTTCCTAGGGTTGTGGAGGAGTTCATGGATGATTTTTCAGATGAGGTAATAAATCTACCAATAACATCCTAGGTAATGATAAAATATGTTTTTTCATATTTATTAATATTTATGAAGTAGATATTAATTTTACCTTAAAAAGGGAATTTATGTCCAATAGCATACCTGATAAAGAACAATTATTTTCTCTGAAATATTACGTTACACGCAAAACCGAGTTATATCGAAAAAATATATTGTTAATATTATTATTTAAAGTGGTAGATATCACCTCACCATTATATTAATCAGAATGAGTAGGACTAAATATATTATGTTTACACATGATTATTAAATGTTTTTACATTCATCCAATATGTTTTATATGCTACAAATAAGAATAATTCCAATTTTAAGCATAACAAAGTTCTATATTTTTAAAAGTTAGTTTTTTTCACATTTTTGTAGCGCACCTATTTTAAATAATTTTTTTTAAAATTTTATAATTTTTATTTGAAAAAAAACTTCTTTTTTTGAAATAAAAATATAAAACTTTACTTTCAGTGAATTTTTGGTTTTTTTTGATAATTTTGTTATTTTGATGAATAGTGAATAATACTAAATTTTAGTTCAAAAATACCTTTATCCAATGACTTTATATAGTTAAATTATATTTTGGAATGAATATAATGTATAATTAGATCAATTTTATATAATTAAAACTAATTTACGTAATTTTAATAATTTTCACATTGTATTTATATATAAAAACATATAAATTTTTTGAACATTTTCATTTTAAAAACCCATTTTCGCATCACGTCCGTGAGATTAATTTTAAAATTATTTTTTTACCCATATGTGGTTGGAATTTGGTAAAATTTATTCATTAATTGTAATCATCATAATTTATAATATCTAATAATTTTAACTTAGTTTTTAACTAAAATGGTCCTCAAAACTAATTAAAATTAATTATAGTGATTAAAGAAAAACAAGCTTAATTAATGACTAAACTTGGAAAATAAAGTATAAAACGACCCTAAACATTCATAAAAATTATTTAATGTCTATATTTATACCATTAAACCTCTAAATATCTATAATGGTTAGTTTTTAACCATTGGGGGACAAGTAAAATATTGGGAGCACACAATTCCTTTCAAGAATACCCAATGGGCCCTTTTCCTCTCTTATGAATGGCCTCTTCTCCTCCCCATATCTTTAAAAATATAAATACCTTTTGTCTTGGAAAAAAACTACCCAAATAAGATCACAAATTACCTACCCTCACTCTATATTTCTCACCATCAGCATAAATCCATCTAAGAAGTTCTTTGGAGAAAACCAAAAGGAGTTACCTGAAGATAAGGTAACTTTCACCAACATGAATTTTTAATTTGTTTCCTTCTCCAATACATTAATTTCCTATTATTACATGATTATATAATAAAATTATTATAATAAATAAACTTTTATGTTTTTATTATAAGTTTTTTACCTACAAAACAAACCAATTTCATTGAATGGGTAACAAAATTACCATTCATGTACAACAAACTACTACCTCATGTAATGATGTCATTCGTTTTTTTACTTTACCACCTTTCATGGTTTATAATTATAATGTAATATATATATATATATATGTATATATATAATTTTTTTATTTATTCATAATTATATAACTTTTATCTACACGCACCTTTGTTCTTTCTATTTTGTGTAAATATGATAATGTCGTTTGTGTACGTGTGGACTATCACCACCTTAAAGTGATGTAATGCATTTAAATATTTTATGGAAGCTATTAAAGATGTTTTTAATTAAAAATATGTAAAATAAATGAAATATAAATGATATTAATGACATAATAACCTTCCTAGAAATATAATATATCGTTTTTATTATTACCCTTTCACACACTGAAAAAGTGATAACGGCTTTCGTGGACGTTTGGACTACCACCTCCTCGAGGTGTTGTTATTACTTTTACATCAGAATAATTCTATATATAAGTATATATTACTAAATAATATGGTATGTATTATATAATTATCATTCCATAAAGATAAATTGTTACATACATTCTTTCCATAATGATCATTGAAAAATAGGAACGTTACTCATTCATACGTACGACCTATCGACTCAATGATTGCAACATTGGTTCATCTTTCATAAAAATAATTAATAATTGGTTTAAAAAATAGTATTTATATATAAATATGATAATTATCCCATGATTATTATTCTGTATCTATTTATTTAATGATCCCATTGACCATATTTGACCTACCAAAGTCATTTTTGACCCATAAACCAAATGTGGTCAAAACACCTAATGTAAAATCAATTGTTTAAGTAGTTGTATAAAAAATTTTAATAAGTGAAATAAAAGTAATAATAAAATTATTTAAGGTTCTGAACAAAGTAAATAATTAACATTGGATTATTATTCAGGAAGATAAATACACACAGGACAAATCGGGCCCAGGGTAAGAGATTTCATCCCAATCTCCTTTTGTTGAGACATTTCTTGATCATATGAACCAATATTATTTCATAAAGTGTATATATATACCCTTTTACATTGCATATACTTCTTATATCTATTATAATATTATTAAATGTTTTTTTAAATAGTATTATTTCATATGGATTGTGACTTGATTTTTCAAAGTGGTATGGGATGCTTTGAATGTTTAAAGATTGAATAATTTCCTCCATTTCAATAATAATGATATTATTTTAAATATTTATTTATATGGATATAAAAGTATTATAAAGTAAATTTTATTTCTATTTTTGTATTTTTATTCCTCTACGATCCTTCATGTTTTTAAAAGAAAAATGAAACCCCACTTTCAATTTTTTTGGGTATTTTGTTATTGAAAATCGGTTTTGAAAATGGATAGATTATTTAAATAACATGAAATGTTTTATTGTGATTAAAAATGAAATTTAATTAGTGAAATGTTGAAAATTGTAATATATTTTGTGTTATTATTATATAATGGTACCAAGACATTTGAGGAGTGGTTCTCTAATAAACCAATAATGGGTGGTTCCGTGATAATCCGAGGACTGGTTGGTCCATGATAACCCTCTAATGCATCGGGTATAGAAGTCATCCATATGGTTATTCCATTTCTATGAGTAACATGTATAGAATTGAACCATATATTTATTACATTTATAATATTTACAACTATAATGGTGTCCAGAGATACCATTATGTATATTCAATTCTTTCTATGGGTTTTGTGGTAATCTTGTGATTAAAAAAAGATATGAAATAATATTATTTTCAAAGGAAAGTATTTACTAATTATTGAGGGTAAATGGTATTACCTTATGATAAATTTTTCCTGGGTATTAATTTTTATCAATGGACTAAGAATTTCATTCTTTTTTATCCCTCATTGAGATTTTTATGCTCATCCAACATTTTTTATTCTTTTTCACGTGACATAAGGATGAGTAAGGTATTAGAATAATTCATATTGAATTTTGTGAAGCTTTATCATAAAATATATAATTTTTTAAATGTTTTAGATTATGGGAGAAATATATGATGTTTAGTAGTGTCCACTTCATATTTTATGGTTTTTTTATATATGAGTTATTTATTAAATCAATAAAAATACCAACCTAAAAATATCTTCAATGTCAAAGAATTAAAAATTATTGACATAACTCAAGATTATGTAATGTTTTAATTCTATGGACTTATAGTTGGTATAAAAGGTATGTTTAGATAAAATTGGAGGTTAGTTTAATATTAATAACATTCCATTTAAATATTTTACATTATTTTCAAGTTAAAGTGTTATAGCATTTAAATATTACCATGTTACTTAATCTAAAGTATGGTTATTCCGGATTATTTTCCTGAGAGGAAACAAGGAAGTTGTCATGGGAAAGAAGTGAGAGGAAAATATCATTCAATATAATAATCCAAATATGGTTGGAAATGGAACTTAGTAGTCTGTTGTTGTGTTGGATGAGTTGACATAGGCTATAAATGGTGGTGGTGTCCATGTAAGAGAGGAACTAGATATACCATAGAAGAACATTATGATAGTGGAGCATTTTATACGACAACATCCCCCATCATTAAGATTATCGTCTAACCCTATGCTAGATGAAGGATGGATTAAATCCCTATAAAGGATATTAAATGTCATGGGTTTCTGAAATCACCAAAAGGTAACACTGTGAATGTATCATTTTTAAGGGGAAACCGACTAGTGGTGGAAAACGGTTAAGAATATTAGGGAAAGTGACGACACTGATGCCTTGTAATGGGATAAATTTATGAATATATTCCATGAGAAATATTTTCCTAAGGCTTTTCAACTTATGATGGAAAAACAATTACTTGAATTGAGACAAAAGGAAGAATATTCATATGAAGAAAACATCACTCAACTGGTGAGGTATGTCCTAAATTTTATCTTAGATACTGATATTTAGATAAATTAGTTTTACTCAGGATTGAATCCAAGATATTAAAGGGATTGGATTCTCATGAGTTTAAGAGATATGAGAAACTTGTTCGATGTACTGATAAGGTAGAAATGGAGTTTTTAGAAGATCATGTGTCCCATGAAAATAAGGAAAAGAATAATTCAATTTGGAAGGAAAGTATAAATCATTCATCAAATATGTTTAGAGGTATGAAAACCAAATTCTCATCTTGTGATAAGTGTGGTAAAAAGTATCCAACAGAATTTCTTTCAAAGTTTGTGAAGTGATTCTTATGTGGTAATCTTGGTCATATGGCTCTTGAATATATGTAAAATTATTAGGAACGCAATGAAAATATAGCAGTATAATGTTTTGTTGAAATGAGTTAGGACATTTTTCCAATGTGTGTCCAAATTTGAATAACCATGGTGGAATCCAACAAGATCAAAAAACAAGGTTGTGAAAAAATCATTCGATACTAAGGTAGTTGATTTTGGTTAATCAAATAATGCCTTGAGATTCATGTTACTGGTTTATTAGAATTATTCCAATACTCTGTTTTAATCTAGATCTTCAAATTCTTTCATTTCTAAGAAATCTTCTAGAAAAGTGGTAATATAGCCTAATTAAAGTAAGATATAAATTCTTTAAAAAACTGTTAGTTGGAGTATTATAGAAATATAGATTAATATAGATCTTCCTATTGTCATTAGTGGGATGGTATTTCATATAAATTGTGTTGATCTACCTATAGTTGAGTTTGATATCATTTGTGTATGGATTGAACTTCATTTTATCATTCCAAAATAGATTGCAAAGCCAAGATAATTTTATTAAATTATTTCATACCATTGATGAAATACCAAGGAGATGAGAAATTGATTAATGATGGAAGTGAAAGTTATCTATCTCATGAATTTAAACGAAATAAATAGTTCCAATTATTGAAATCCCAGTAGTGAATGAATTTACATTTGTTTTTTCTAAAGATTTGAGTTGTCTTTTACATGATCTAGAAGTTGAGTTTAGTGTTGATTTAGTTCTTGATACGAAGAATATTTCTAAACCCCCATATATAATAAATCAAGTATAACTTGAGGAATTGAAAAAATAGTTGCAAGAATTGATTGATATGGGTTTCATTCGACCCAGTACTTTACTAATGGGTGCACCTATTTTATTATCAAAAAATAAAGTTGATTTCATGATAGTTTTCAATTATTATAGAGCCCTAAATAACATCATTGTTAATAATATTTATCCTTTTCCTTGTATCAATAATTTCATTCTTAGATCGAGGGAGCTCAGTGTTTTTTTAAGATTGATCTATGGTCTGGGTACCAATAGCTGAAGGTAAAGGAGGGTGAAATTACTAAGACTAAATTTCAATCAAGATATGTCCATTATGAGTTTTTGGTTATGACATTTGGGTTATCTAATTCACCTATTGTATTTATGAATCTTATGAATTCAGTTTTCCATTAGTTTTCTTATTAGTTAAATGGTTGGGTTTATAGATGATATTTTTTCATATTTTAAAAGCTATGAGGATCATGAAAGGCACTTAAGGATTTTTTTTCAAACCATAAAAGAAAATAAACTATATAGAAAGTTTAATAGGAGTGAATTTTTCTTATAACAATTTTCATTCCAAGGTCTTACTATTTCTAAGGATATAATAACTATTGACCCTGCTAAAACACGAATTGTTGAAGAGTGGCCAAGTCCTACCAATTCCACTATGATTCATAGTTCTCTTAGTGTAGTGGGTTGTTATCAAAGGTTTGTTGAAAACTTTTCCCAGTTATATTGACCATTGACTATGTTACAACTAAAGGGTTTTAGGATTTTCTGGATTTAAGAATGAAATATTTGTTTTCAGGAATTGAAAAGAAGAATGTTCAATGCAACGGTTTTGGCCGCACCTTATAGAAATTGTGAATTCATTATCTACAGTTATGCTTCATTGAAAGGACACGGTTGTGTCCTGATGTAGAATGACAAGGTAATTACTTATGCTTTACGTCGATCGAAAAATTTTGAGTTAAATTAAACTAAACATGATTTGTGATGATATGTTGTTGTTTTTGGTTTAGAAAATTAGAGGCATCATTTGAATAGAGTAATGTGTGAAATATATAATAATCATAAAAGTTTGAAGTATATATTCACTCAGAAGAAATTGATCACTGCATAGAGAATGTGGTGGGAACTAACCATGGATTATGAGTCCCCAATTCATTATCATCATATAAAGTCAAATAATGTTTTTAATTCTTTGAGTTGAAAATATATTTCTATGTTATCCATGTTGTGTTTGGAATTCTACCTTTTGGATAATGATTTTATTAATTTCAGTATTGAATTTGTGTATGTAGGGATATACTCTATTTTTTTAGGTTTCAATGTAGTCAACTATAATGACCCAAACTTTTGTTAATGAAAATTCCTATTGATCTAATTAAATTTCTTATTATGTAAATTATTATATAAAACATATTAATTCCTTGTTTTTTTCAGATTTTAAAATATTTTTATGAATTGTTATTGTTTCTAATATAGCCTTTGAACAGTGATCACATTATTAGTATAAATATAGGGATTTAACAAATCCAATTACTGTGAAAGAAGAAGTGATAGCCTCATCCAGTAGAATTTCTCCGTACGAAGCCCATTTTTCAGAGCTCAGAAAGTAGGTGGCATCATTGGGCTTCGCTCTTGACCAAGCCCAAGCTGAGCTTCAACACGTTATGTTTGAAGAGAATACCCTATGGGAGAAGTGTAGGTTAATAGAGATTACCCCAGAGTGATGTTATTTGATCATCCCCAAGAGTCTTTCACCATCACACAGCTTACCCTTAGGTCTTATTCGGGTGTTATAAGGGGTTATGTAACAAGGCCCTAGCACTATGATTATATACATTATTTTTGTATAAAAAATATACATTCATGTTATCATTGTTACTTTGTAAATAATTTTTAAACCACAAATAGTGGTTTTTATTTTAAAATAAAAATTCACATATTTACAAAAATATATAAATAAAATGAATATTATTTTTGGATTCAGGATGTCAAAATTATCTGATAATTAATTTTTCATAATTTACTGAGATAGTAGAATTTTTTGGGAAAAAATTAAATACCTTTTAAATATATAATTTATTTTATGATATCATAATGACCAATTAGTGATGTAATAAAATAATATAAAAATGATTTCTCGAAAATATATATTTTACCATTAAAATAATCTGATTTTATATTTTTTTGATTATGTTTACAAAGCCTTAGTGGACCCACCCAGACTTATAAAACATTTTATCATTTTAAAATGATATCCTTGAGAGTGTGACTCACATCCACATAAGAAAGCCTAATATTTTAATAATTTCATCCATTGGCCTTATAAAATAATTTTTCCCACACCCATTTGGAAAAAACCATTGGATGGTTTGTCGTTTTTATTAGTTTAATATGTAGTGTCCAAAACCTAAATAATAAATAATTCCCGATCCTTTCCAATATAACCACACTCATTATCCCATTCCTCTTCACTAAAACCATTTGGAGCTCGACCAACCCCTACCCTCCTCTCTCTATAATTTTCCCAAGACGCCCCAAGATCCCAAGAATCTTCTCTAAAGACTCTCCCAAGCCTTTAGGATCACACTTCAAGTAAGATATTTCTTCCTTTCTCAATTTTTTCCAAATTTCATTATATTGTTATACCCTTATTTTTTTCAATTAACAATATTGTGGTATGATTTCGTACCTCCCCCATACTTCCCTCTTTATGTTTGAATAATGAGCAACCCCTTTCTCTCTCATTAATTCCTCCCATGTGCACCTGTTACCATGCCGAAATTCTGTAAGGGACTTCTCTCTCCCCATTTACATTCTTTTAATTCTTTTATATTATGAATCTATATTCCATTACATATGTTGGGACACGTATCTATATGACCCCCTTGATGAAATTTTCATGTTAATATGATGATATTCCCCATTCTCTCTCATCAACCATTTTGATGAATTCTTAGGTCATGACGTTATGCTATCGAAATTACATCTCTATTTTCCAAGCCAAAGTCATTGTGTAGTGAATACTATGCCCATTTTTCTATCAAGGTTATTCACCTTCACGCACATTAACTTATTGATTCTAGAGTATCATGTATTAATTACACATTACATTATCATGGAATAAATGATTATGTTTAATGAATCCATGTTTTATGATCTATGTGGCACACTTACACATGAAATGAAATGATTAAGAAGGATGTTCCCAGATAGCGCTCCAATGCATTGGGTATTGATTAATATCATGATACGTCAAGTGGAATGAGGTTATACTCATTCTAATTCATGTTTCACAAGGGTTTACTCATGATCCATATACAATTATCCATTACTCATGCTAATATCATGTTAAATGATGTCGCCACATTTTCAAGTTATGATAATCATTCTATATCATGCCTTTATGTTCTTGTTTCTATTATGATCCATTGATATGACTTCTTCATAACATGTATTGTATTCTTCATGTTATTCCATGGTTACTCTTTACTGGGCTTTATAGCTTACCCTTTTCTTATGAATGTCCCAAGGTTATCCCCTATATTGCTAAGTACGAAGAAATGTGTGTGGTCATGTAAAAGAAGTTTTCAATAATGATATGTATTTCATGTTTTATGTTGTTATGTAATGTTCCTAATCCCAAAAGAAACTATACCTCTCAATATTCTAGGTTTTATGAATTGAATATTTTATGTAATAAATTATGTTTATGTGTGAAATAAATAGAAGGGTTGTTATACTTATTATCATAATATAGGTTTAGATATTTTTTGGATTAGGATTAGAAAATCCTTGGAATTTCCTTAGGAATAAGACTAAGTATAATAAAAACATACCTAAATTTGTTGTGAGTATTGATTAAGTGTTTTATCAACAAAATACATCATTTTCTGGATATGAGTAGCTAGAGGCAGCTATGGCACATATGTATCAAGCAGTAAACCATGAAAACACAGCTTTGAGTTAGACATGAACAATAACTGGTGCACGACAATGGGAATTACTGCACTCTTGGTTATGACACTCCCATGGGATATGATTCAGTAAATTCATAAGCTTAGTATGAACCATTATTAAGGGAATTAAAAAAATGACCCTAAGAATATATGTTGGGAAGTAGATCATGGATAACATAGATATGTTAAGGAAATTAATTTAATTTATGAGTTATCCCATTTTGTCATTGGATTCCCCTTTATGCATTTCCCATAACATTACTTTTATTCCAACAAATGGCCAGTAGTAGGATAAATCGAGCTAACAACTGATGAACAGATCAATGTGATGATTGTTCTAATGAGATTCCCAATCCAACGGGGGTGGGAATCATGAACATTGTCATGAAACACTCTCAGTTAAATTATGTTTTGAATATAAACATGGGTCAAGAAGAAAATTCAACCCCCACCCCCCAAGAATAAACAAGATGTAATAGAGTGCTTTTTGAGACAAAGGCCTCCTTATTTTAATGGATCATATGATCCCTCAATCTCTAAACAATGGATCAACTCCATTGAGAAGATATTCTCCATCCATCAATGTTCTACACAAGAAAATGATCTTTTGAATGCTTATCGTATGGAGGGGGAATCTGATCATTGGTGGACATTGATAAAAAATACGAATCCTAAGGAGTATATCGAGTTGTTGGAATGGAAATATTTCCAGAAATTTTTTTCCAATAAATATTTTATGTGCACCCTCCAACTTAATATGGAAAGGGACATCCTTGCCCTTAATCCAAAAGACGAAAAATCCTTTTGAGCATATAAGTCAAAATTCACAAAGCTTTCACAATATGCCTCTAGCTTTGTTGTTACACTGGAATACAAGGATGACCACTAATTTGGTGGGCTAAAACCTAGCCTACAGAAAGCCATATCGATCCATGACTTTGATAGCTATAAGGAAATTGTCTGATGTGCCCTAAAAGTCAAAATGGAGATTAGATAATCTTAGGGGTATCATGGGGATAATATGGGTAAGGTGGAATTTAATTCTAGCAGTCTGATGGATAAATTCAATGGTGCTAAGAAATCCAGCATCCCACTTACCAAAGGTGCAGAAAGAAGCAACCCGAAAATTTCCTGAAGGGGACAAGGAAATGCTTTAGTTGTGGAAGAGATTGAAACCTATATATTAACTACTGAAAAGAAAAACCTACTACTTTGAAAAATTAGAGGAATTCTCTATTTGACCCTCAAGGCATTGTTAACTTCTTCATCTATAAAGAACCATAGAATTTTGCATACCAGTGCCTGAAGATAAGGGATTTTGGAGGTGACCAACATCCTTCAAGACAGTACCAGAGAGATTTTAGCACCACTAACATCGAAGAAAACCCCGTCAAAGAAGTGGTGATAGGTATTATAGTTGTTAATTCAAGAATAACCAAGCATACTTATTTATTCTTGTTCTATCAATTATTTTATATCCTGAACGTTTTCTAGAACAATACCAACACCACCAAAAAACATGGATGTAAATATGTCGGTGAGAAAAGAAAATGTGGAAATCATTTCAATGCATTAATATATCTCCTCCGTTTTCATAATTTGTGGATTGAAATTTCAGTAGAACCTCATCACACTCTCTCTAGTGTAATTTGATGAAATTATTGGAATGGAAGGTCTTTCCCTATATAAATCCATCATAAATTGCCATGAGAGGTAAATCACTCTCCATATTGAAAATCGACCGTCGATTTTGTATAACTGAATGGAGGAGGATGAATCCTCTTTTGAACCATCATCTCCAGCATGGATATTAATACCCTATTAGAACATGTATCTTGATCAAACAATTGAGTATAAGGAAGAAACCATCCTTGAAGACATGCCTATTGTGAGGGAACTCATTGAAGTGTTTCTCAAGGAATTTCATGCTCTTTCTCTTAGAAAACATTTTGAATTATTGATTGATCTTATACCTGGGGTATTACCAATATCCAAGACTCTATATAGAATGGATATTCTAGATCATGATGAGCTAGAGATACCACTACAGGAGAATCTGGATAAAGAGATTATATACCCATGTACTTCACCATGGGGTTCACCACACCTCTTCATCAAGAAGAAGGATTGGTCAATGTGGCTTCGCATTGATTATCGTGTGCTCAAAAAAATCACGATAAAGAACAAGCATCCCATGCGAAAAATTTATGACTTGTTCGATCAGCTATGTGGAGAAAAATACTTCTCCAAGGTGGATCTGTGGTCGGGATATTACCAAGTTAGGGTGAAGAAGGATGATATCCCCAAGAATGCTTTTCATACAAGGTATAGGAACTATGAATTCATATTAATGGCTTTCAGACACACTAATGCTCCAAAATTCTTCATGGACTTTATGGATAGAGTGTTGTGATATTACCTCAAAAAAATTTGTAGTCTTTATAGATCATAATCTAATATACTCTAAAACCATTGAGGATCATGAGGAGCATCTAAGAACTATACAAGAGACCTTATGAAAGGATAATATCTATAAAAAGTATATCAATATTGATTTATGGTTGAATGAGGTTAAATTCAAGGGCTATATCATCAGAAGAGAAGGGATATCTGTGGATCCCTCTAAGAAAACTGTAATTGGGTGATGGTTGAGGCCAACATCGGTGAAAGATATCTATATCTTTGTGGGTTAGCTGGATATTATTGTAGATTTGTTAAAAAATTATCATGATTGTAAAACCCTCTTACCAATTTAACTCAAAAGGGAGTTAAGTATTATTAGAGTGTTGAATGCAAAGAGAGATTTATGGAGTTCAAAAAAAGGCTTATCACTGTGCCTATGATCACTTTACCCACAAGTGGAGAACTTTTTGTGGTATTTAGTGATTCATAGAAGAAGGTTTTGGGATGTATGATGATGCAAAATGACAAAGAAATTTCTTATGCTTCAAGGAAATTGAAATTTTATGAGTAAAACTATCCAACACATGATCTGGAGTTAGATGTAGTACTCTTCACTTTGAAAATTTGGCGTCATTACCTCTTTGGGGAGATGTGTGAAATATATATTGATAAAAAAAGCATCAAGTATATATTCACATAGGAAGAGTTGAATATGTTCAAAGGAAGATGGCTAGAGCTGATCAAAGACTATGAATGCTAAATCCATTACCATCATGGGAAAGAGAACAAGGTGGAAGATGCTCCAAGTAGAAAGGAATCATCAATTATATTGTTGAAGTGAATTGAAAAGGATCCAATCTTCTTAGATTTTATTAATATTGATATTTGAATCATAAAAAAGTGAACAATATCAATCCATTCACAAATTATTGCTCAACCACCTCTTTTGGAAAGGTTAAAGGATGACCAATAGGATGATTTTGGAATTCAGAAGAATGTGGAAACTATCATAAAAGGAAAATCATCAAAGATAAATGTTAATAAAGAAGGAATTTTGAGATTTGGGTCAGGACTATGTCTTCCATCCAATCTAGAGTTAAGGAAATAACTTTTGGATGATGCACATAGTTTGAATGTATTCATCCACCCACGAAACAAAAATATGTATCAAGATCTATGAGATCATTTTTGGTGGGATAACATGAAGAAGAAGATTTCAGAGTATACATCAATGTTCTTGGTATGTAAAAAGTTGAAGGCTGAGAGGTAGACGTCTAAGGGGATGATGCAACCATTACCTATACCAATATAGAAATGGGAGGACATCACCAGGGACTTTTTCACTGGACAACCAAAGACATCCAAAGGAAATAATGCTATCTGGATTGTTGTGGATCATCCTACAAATACTACACACTTCATTGAAATTCGAGAGGATTTCCCATTGGATCAACTGGCATGGATATATATCAAAGAACTGGTATGGCTAAATGGAGTACCACTATCGATTGTATCTTATCTATATCCAAGATTCACTTTTATGTTGTGGAAGAGTCTTCAATATGCTTTGAATACTGAGATAAATATTATTATGCCTTGTCATCCTCAAACTTATGTCCAATTTGAGCCGACTATCCAAACACTTTAGTAAATGTTGATATCATTCTTAATGGACTTCAAAGGAGGATGGGATCAACATATTTCTCTTGTTGAGTTCTCTTACAATAACAGTTTCTACTCAAGCATCCAAATGGCTCCTTATGAATCACAGTATGGGAAGAGGTCTAGAACACCAGAATAGAGTTGGCGAGAAAAAAACTCACAGGTACAAAAATGGTAGAAGAAATGGTGGAGAAGGTTAAGAACATATGAAAGCACATTAAAGTTCATTAGATTTGACAATAGGGTTATGCAGATAATCTTTGACAAGGCCTAGAGTTTGATGATGGTAACATGGTATTCTTCCATATATCACTATAGTATATAGTTATGAGATTTGGTAATAAGGGAATGATTATTCCAAGGTACATTGATCCTTTTGAGGTCCTTGATTGAATTGAAGTGGTTTCTTATCAACTAGCACTCTCACCAAACCTATCTCAAGTACATGATGTATTCCATGTATCACTCTTGAGGAAGTACAACCTGACCCCTTGCATGTACTCAATCTATAGGTGGTACCATTAGAGGATGACCTCTCCTATGAAGAGAATCCGGTGAAGATCTTAGATTATAGGGAAAAATTTCTACGAAATAAGAAAATGCCCCTCATCAAGTTGTTGTGTTGAAACCAAAAGATTGAAGAAGAAATGTGGGAATTGGAAAACGTGATGAAGCAGAGTTACCCTCATATTTTTTATTGTTGGAGAAAAAAAAATCAAGGGAGAAAATTCTTAAGGGGGGAAGATTTTAACTACCCAAACTTTTATTAATGAAAATTACTCCTGATCTAATTAAATGACTTATTAGGTATAATGGTTATTTAAAACATATGCAGTACTTCGGTTTTATGTTTTTGGATTTTAAAATACCATTATGAATTGTTACCATTACTAATATAGACATTGAACAGTGATCACAAGATTAGTATAAATATAGGGCTTTAACAAATCCAATTTACTCAGACAAAGGAAGTGATGGCCTCATCCATTATAATTGCTCTGTACGAGTCCCATTTTTCATAGCTCGAAAAGTAGGTGGTTTCATTGGACTTCTCCCTTTACCAAGGCCATTAGCCAAGCTTAAAAACGTTATTCTTGAACATAATCACTTGTGGGAGAAGTGGATGTTAATAGAGATTAACACCCGAGCAATGTTATCCGAGCTACCATAAGAGTTTGTCACCATCGCATACCTTAGCCTTAGGTCTTATGTGGGTTTTATAAGGGGTTATGTAACAATACCATAGCACTATGATTATATACATTACTTTTTTTTAAATGATATACATTCATTTTATCTTTTTTACTTTGTAAAAAAAAATTAAAGAACAAATAGTACTTTATGTTAATATTCAATTAAGAAATCTATTTTGATGAATTAATGGATTTTTCAATTAAATAAGCTTTTAATGAAATATTATTACTAAATTAATTTTTATTACATATAAATAATCGTATAATTTTTATGAATAAAATAGACATTTTTATTAAGGGTTGAAAGCTGTTTTTGACTAAACCCATGAGTTTTTTATAAATGTCGTTTTTTATATTAAAAGTAAAAATTAGAATATTTAGAAAATTATTTAAATAATAGGAATATTATTTTTTGTATTCAGGATGTCGACATTATCTAACGGTGAATTTTTCATAAAATTTTGAGCCATCCAAATTTTTGGGTAAAAATTAAAAACGATTTAAATATATAATGTGTTTTATGACATCATAATGACCCAATAGTGATGTAATAAAACACTATAAAAATTATTTTCGGCCAACATATGTTTTAACTTTATAATAATGTGGTTTTATATTTGTTTTATTAATTTTACAAATCCTTGGTGGACCCTCCAAGACGTAAAAAATAATTTAACTTTTTAAAATGACTTCCATAAGAGTGTGAATCACCTCAACCTAAGCAATAGTAATATTTTAATAAGTTCATCCATTTTCCTTATAAAATATTTTTTTCTTCTCCCATTTGGAAAAAAACATGGGTAAAAACCATGGTATGGTTTGTGGTTTTGATTAGTTTAATGTGTAGTGTCCAAAACATAAATAATAAATAATTCCCTATGCTTTTTCAAATAAATCCAATCAATCTCCCATTCTTCTTCACTCAAACCATTTTGATCTTGATCAACCCCTGAACTCCACTCTGAAGAATCCTCCCAAGGTACCCTGATCTCCCAAGAAGCCTCTCTCAAGCCTCTCCCAAGCCTTTGGGATCACACTTCCCCGTAAGGAATTTCTCCCTTTCTTATTTTTGTCCAAATTTCATTATATTGTTATACCTTTTGGTTTTAAATTAAAAATGTTAGGGTTTGATTCATCACCTCCCCCATACATCCCACCTTATTTTTGAATGATTAGAGACCCCTTTATCTCTAAATAATGCTTCCCATATACTTTTGTTACAATGTTGAAATTCCATAAGGGATTTCTCTCTCCCAAATTACATTCAAGCAATTCATTTATATTATAAATATAAATTCCATTACATATATTGGGAAATGTATCAATATAACCCCCTTATGGGCCATTTCATGTACATATAATGAGATATCCCTTTATATCTCATCAACCATTTTTTTGAATTCTTATGTCATGTCATTATGCTGCCAAAATTGCACCACAATTTTATAAGCCAAAGTCATTGTGTGGTGAATACCGAGCCCATTTCTCTATCAAGGGTATTCACCTTCATGAACATTTAAATTTTGATTCTATAGTTTCATTTATTAATTCCACAAAACATTATCGTGTAATAAATGAAGATGTTTAATGAATCCATTTTGTATAATCTATGTGGTACACTTTTGCATGAAATGAAATGATTTAGATGGGTGCACCTAGATAGCGCTCTAATGCATTGGGTAAAGATTAGTATCCTGATACATCAAGTTAAATGATGGTTTACTCATGATAATTCAAGTAAAATTATGGTTTACTCATTATCCTTCTGAAATGATCCTTGGCTCATGCTAATATCATAATAAACATTGTTTCCTCATTTCCACGTTATGATAATCATGATATATCATGCCTTTTTTTTCATGTTTCTCTTATGCTCCATTGATATTCCTATTTCCTAACATGTATTTTCTTCTTCATGTTATTACATGTTTACTCCCTTACTGGGCTTTATAGCTCCCCCTTTTTTTATGCAAGTCCTCAGTTTATCCCATGCAATGCTATGTACAAAGGAATGTGTGTGGTCATGTAAAATAAGTTTTCAACAAAGATGTATATTTCATGTTTTAAGTTGTAATGTAATGTTCCTAATCCCTAAAGACACTAGACCTCTTGATCTTTTATGTTGTACCATGTAAATACTTTATGTAATAAATTATTTTTAAGTGTGAAATAATTAGCAGGGTTGTTATACAACTTTGTTATATATAATTAAGAGGGATTAAAAGGTGGATCCATCATTGTAAGAAAATATATAATCCATTAATAATTGTATGTTTATTGACTTTAATATTGATGAAGAAGGTGTTTTATTATTTGGAAAATGTTTGTGTGTCCCTTGTGATTCATGTTTGAGGAAAGAGTAGTTGAGTGAAGCTCAAAGTTCTCTATTTTCCATTCATCTCGGTAGCACTATGATGTACAAATACCTTCTAAATTATTACTAGTTGGATAGAATGAAAAAATCTATTTCCAAATTTATAGTAATGTGTTTTAATCCTCAATAGGTTAATGCATAGAAACATTTACCAAAGGGGAATCGTCAATTATTTCTAATACCAGAGTGGAAATTGGAAAATATATCAATGGATTTCGTTATAGGAATAGAAAATATTTCTCAAGATGATAATGTGATTTGGGTTATTATTGATCGACTAACAAAATATACACATTTTCTTCCAATTATAGATATGATTACTTTATAGATTCTTTCTAGAGTTTATTTAAATTGTATTTTTAGGTTACATGGATTTCCTCTGTTTATTGTATTAGACTGTGATCCCAGGTTCACTTCTAATTTTTTTAAAGGACTTCATAAGTCATTGGGTATTGAATTAAATTGCAGTCATTGGGTTAGTTTCCTACTTAGTTTCCTTACCTCTAAGATTTTCCTAGGTAAAAAATGTATTTATAATTTCGTTGTTAATGATTTATACACTAGATTCTTCTCATGTTTTGAGTCTTGAAGTAGTTTAGTTGGGAGAGAATCTTTCCTATGAGGAATAACGAGTTCAGGTTCTTGACCAAATAGAGAAAGTGTTGTGGGATAATGAAATTCAATAGGTTAAGGTTTTATGGAAAAATATATATGGTTGAATATTCATCATGGGAATCTAAAAATTCTATAATGGAAAAATATCATCACTTATTTAATAAGTGAATAAAATTACGAGGACGTGATTTCTAAAAGGGGGATGGATGTAACATCCCAAATAGTTATAAAATAATTCCCTTTCATTTTTATTAATATTTATGAATTATATAGAAATTTTAACTTAATATTTGATTCTATTTATGATATAATGCCTACAAAACAACAATGAGTTTCTCTAAAATCTTACATTGCATGCAAGAGTGAGTTATATTGAAAAATATTATATTTTTATTTTTATTATTTTAAGTGATAGTTATCGCCTAGCCATTGTGTCAGTGGGTACGAATAGTAAAAACTATATTATGTTTACACATGTTTGTTAAATTTTTTACATTAATAAAATAAATATTATAGGATTAAAGTAATAATAAATACAATTTCAAGTATAAAAAAGCTATATATTTTTTAAAAGGTAGTTTTGTTTCCTTTTAATGGTGCACCGATTTTTAATAAAATTTTGGACACTTTTATAATTTTTTTATAATAAAAAAACATATTTTTTTCTGAAAATAAAAATATCAAAATTTACTTTGGGAGAATTTTTGGCATTTTTCTGAGAATATTCATATTTTGATAAATAGTGAATAATACAGAATTTTAGTTCAAAATTTCATTTTTCATTCAAATTATTTTTATAGTTAAATGATGTTTTGGATTGGTTTTAATGTATAATTAGATAAATTTTATATCATTAAAACTAATTTTTTTCATTGGATACAATTTCACATTGAATTAAGATATAAAAATATACCAATCTTTTGACCATTTTCACTTTAAAAACATGCTATAACATCCCATCTACGTGATTAATTTTAAATTAATTTGTGAAACTTCTGTTTCTTGAATTTGGGAAAATGGATTCCATATTTTTAATCAGAATAATTTAAAATTTAAAATAATTTCAACTTAGTTTTTTTCCAAAATTATTAGTAAATGTAATTAAAATTAATTATAGTGATTAAGGAAAAACGAGCTGAATTAATGACTAAAATTGGAAAACAAGGTGTAAAACTAACCCTACACTTGTCTAAAAATTATTTAATGGACCTTTTTTGACCATTAAACCTATAATATCTATAATAGAGGATTTTAATCTCTTGTTGGACAAGTAAAACATGGGTAGCACACAATTCGTTCCAAGAACACCCAATGTGTCTTTTTCCCCACTTTTAAAAGGCCTCCTCTCCTCCCCCTCTGTTTATACCTATCAATCCATTTTGGATCCAACAAAAAATTTCCAAATAACCACCAAAATCCATACTCTCACCCCAGAGACATTAAAGTTTTCATAAATCCTACAAAAAGTTCTTTAGTTTAATCCAAAATGAGCTTCCTAAAGAAAAGGTAACTTTCATCAACATGCATTTTTTACTTTTTCCTTATCCAATAAATTAATTTATTATTAATACATGATTATATAATAACATAAGTACCATAAATATAATAATATGTTATTATTATATGTTTTATACCTAAACCTACACACACTTCCATGAAATGGGTAATCAAATTCATGTTCGTGTACGGTAAACTACCACCTCACGTAAGGATGTCATTTGTTTTTCCATTACCACCTTTCATGGTTGTGAATTATGATGGAAAAATTATATATATAAATATATATTATATTTATTATGTATTCATACTTATTTAATTTTTTTATTCACATTCCTTTATGATTTCTATTTTTTATAAATATGATAATGTTTCTTGTGGATGTGTGGACTATCGCCTCCTTAAAGTGATGTGATACATTAACACAACACATGTAATGTATTACGGATTGGTCTAATAAAAAATATGTGACATAAATGACATATATAACATATTAATGACATATTTAAATTTCTTCAAACATAATATAACATTTAATTTATAACCCTTTCACACATTAAAAAAGTGATAATGTCGTTCGTGGACATGTAGACTACCACCTACTTGAAGCAATGTGATTCATTTTACATCACCATAGCTATATATATAATTATATATGATTAAATAATATGATATATGTGATATAATTATCATAATTTGAAGACAAATTTTTTACTTACCTTCTTTACATAATGAACATTGAAAAATGGGAATGTTACTCGTGCGTACGTACTACGTACCGTCTCCATGATTGTAACATTGGTCCATTTTTAAAAACAATATTCCATGATTTTTAAAAAAAATAGTATTTATGTATAAATATTATAATTATTTAATTATTATTATTCTACATATGTTTTTATAATAACCCCTTAAACCATATTTGACGTACCGAAGACTTTTTTGACACATAAACAAAATATGGTCAAAACACTCGATGAAAACATAATTGTTTAAGTAGTTGTAAAAAAAATTAATAATTAAAATAAAAGAAATAATAAATTTTTAAATGGTTCTTGTGAAATTAAATAATTAATATGTTTATTATTCAGGGATATAAAGACACAAGTGACAAGTCAGACCCAATGTAAGTGATTTCATCTCAATCTCCTTTAATAAAGACATTTCTTGAACTTATGCACCTTTATTATTTCATAAAGTGTATATAAATACACTTTTACACCCCATACACACATTATATCAATTATAATGTAATTTAATGTTTTATTAAATGTTATTCTTTCATGCGGTTTAGGATTTGAATGTTCAATGTTGTATGAGATGCTTTGAATGTTTAAAGATTTAATCCATTCTTTCATTTTAATATTCTTGATATTATTTTACGTAATTATTTATAAGGATATTAAAGTATTATAAAGAAAATTTTATTTCAATTTTGGTATTTGGTTTCCTCTATAATTCTTCATGTTTTTAAAAAGAAAAATAAACCCATATTTCCCCTTTTTTAGGTATTTTGTTATTGAAAATGGGTTGTGAAAATGGATAGATTGTTTTAATATCATGAAATTTTAAATTTTGATTGAAAATGAAATTTTATGAGTGAAATATTGATAATTTAAATCTTTTATACATTATTATTATATAATTGTACTTGGAAATTTTAGGGGTGGTCCCGTAATAAACCAATGATAGGTCGTTCTATGATAAACCAAGGAAGTGTAGGTATGTGATAGCCCTCAAATACATTGGGTATGGAATTAGACCATATGGATATTCCATTTATAAGAGTTAAATGTATGTAATTGGACCATATGGTTATTCCATTTATAGTAATAACAAGTATAATGATGTCCCAAATACCTTTATGTATTTTCTATGATTTCTATGGGTTTTATGGTAATATTGTGATTACAGAATATGAATGAAATAATATTATTTTAAATGGAAAGTATTTACTAATTATTATGGGTGAAAGTTATTAATTTATGATAAAGTTATCATACGTTTTAATGTTTATCAGTGGACTAAGAGTTTCCTTCTATTATATCCCTTACTATGTTTTTTATGATTTTCCCATAATTTTTAATGTTTTTTCACAGGACATAAAGATGAGTAAGGGATTGGAAGAATTTTTGTTGAATGTTGTGAATTGTTTTAATAAAATAGATCATTCTTTATGTTAAATGTTTTATATTATTAGAAAAATTGATCCTATTTGAAAGTTTCCAACTTGTATTGTATGGTTTTGTTATGTATGAGTTATGGACTAATTATCTAAAACTCTAAACCTAAAAAGATCCTAAATGTTAAAGAAAGTAAAATTATTGGCATAAATCAAGATTATGTAATGTTTTATGGTAGGGGGATTATACTACCCATATGAAATGATTTCATGTTTTGGATAATGCTTCAACCATATTCATCTTTTATTATTATGGCTCCATATAGGATGGTTCCAAAAATTTTGTGTGAGTTGAGGTTGTAGGTGGATGATCTATTGTGGAGGGGTCTTATTCAACCCAGTGTGTCTCCGTGGGGTGCTCTAGTGCTGTTATCCAATAAGTTATATGTTAGTTCCAAGTCTAGGTATAAACTACCATAGTTTGATTCGGGTAATGATTAAGAACTGTTACCCTTTTATGAGGATCGATGATTAGTTTGACCAGTTTGGATGAGCTTTTTGGTTCTCAAAGATCATTATGTGATATGGATATCACTATTTTTGGGTGAAGGATGAGGATATCCATAAGACTTCCTTCAAGTGTTTGTATGGTCACTTTGAGTTTTTTGTCATGATGTTTGGTGTTAGGAATGAACCAACCATGTTCATGGGGATAATGAACTCCATGTTCCATGAGTTCTTAGATCAGTTCATCATCGTATTCATTGATGATATTGTTATCTAATCGAAGTTAAAAGAAGAGCATGCTGAACATCTTAGAGTTGTTTTGAAGGTCCTTAGTCACCACTTGCTCTATGATAAGTTGTACAAGTGTATGTCCTGGATGTGAGAGGGTCACTTACTAGACATTTGGTGTTGTAGTAGGGTGTAATAGTGGAAAAATCAAAGGTTGGGGTAGTTGTTTCATGGGAATCACCCCCTGATGTGGTAGAGGTTTTCAATTTACATAGTCTCATTAGATATTATCAGAGGTTTGTGCCTGATTTATATTGACCTATAACCACACTAAAGACATTGACCAAGAATGACCAGGATTTTGAGTGGAATAATTAGTGTGTGGAATCATTCTTTTAACTGAAGGATAATTTATTTAGTGAACTAGTTCTTCGGTTTCCTAAGGAGGGTGTGTTGTTTTAGTATTTTTGGCATGTCCTATCTAGGAGTGGGATGCGTGTTGATACAGCATAGGGAAACAGTATCACATGGGTATAGGTAGTTACATCCCCATGAGAGTATCTATGCCACCAATGATATAGTGATGGTGGTGATTGTGTTTGGGCTAAATTTATGGTATAAAGATCGCATGAGTGAGAATTTTGTGGCTTTCACATACTACAAGAGCCTAGAATATGTTTTCCCTGAACGAGATCTGAATCTATTACAATAGAGGTGGAAGGTGTTTCTTTAGTATTATGACCTTGAGATCTCTTAAAACCTATGAAATGGGAATCTATTTGCCAATCCATTTATTCATAATTTCTAAGGAGATGTGACTTAGGAGTCTATGGATGTTTAGAAATGAATAGAGGAGTTTATAGTGGAAAATCATAATGTCATATGGAGGATTTCTCGAAGTTGTCCTTATTAAATGACCATGGAGTTGTTTGTTTATAGTATGTGGAAGAGTATGAGTGGGGGAACTCATAGGTAGAGGTGATTTATGATAATATTGTCTTTGGGGTCTCTCTTGAGGGATGTTTAGAGGATGCTTGGAATTAGGTTTTGTTCTAGGGGAGGTTTTTTGTTCTGCAGGTGATGCAAGAGGGGTTCCTCCATTAGTTTCATAGCTCACTCTTAGTGGTACATACATGTGTGGTGAATATATATCATAGATTGAGGAGTAATATTTTGTGGCCAATGATAATATAGTCAGTGGTAGAGTTTGTGGTGATGTGTCTGGTTTGTCAGCAGGTGAAGGTGGAGCACCATGTTCCTCATGGTTTGTTATGGTCCTCAGATGTTACCTAGTGTAAATGGGAGGAAATAATGATAGATTTTTTCATAGTGTTACCCTGAAATTTGGGAGGATGTGGATATTTTGGGTGATATTGGATCAACTAATGAAGTCGGATCATTTTCTATCACTCCATGAATCGAATGTTGATGATGTTTTGGCAAGGCAGTATGTGGATGATGTGTTTATGGTTCACGGGGTACCAAGGACCATCATCTTTGATTAGAATCCTCATTTTAACTCATTAGTATAGATGGGATTTCATCATTATTTTTTATCCTAGATCTTCTTTAACATTGCTTTCCTCCCTTAGACAGATGGGAAGATGGAGAGGACTAATCAGAAATTGGAGGATATGTTCAAAACTTGTGTCATGGACACTGGAAGAAATTAGGAACAACATCAACCTTTAACAGAGTTTGAATAAAACAACATTTATTAGTCATACATTAGAATGGCCTCATTTGAGGTATTTTATGAGAGACCGTGTCATTGTACATTGTGATGGAAAAAGGTTAGGGAGTCAACAGTTCTTAGTCCTGATTTGTTGTAGAGCATGACTAAGAAAATAAATTTTGTTTGGAAGAAGATGAGGGTGGTGTAAGACCATCAAAAAAATATGTTGATCATAGGTGGTGGCCCTTGGATTTAGAGGTTAGGTACCATGATATGTATTACTATTGTGGGATGTTTTATAACAAAATGTCTACTCCTAATTCATCATAATAGTTGGCTAGGTTCATCTCTCAAGGAGAAAGGGGAGAGAGTCTCACTATCCTAGAACTTATGTATGTCTACTTTGTTTTATTGATTTTAAAATCATAAAAATTTGTTTTCTTATTTTTATTAAATGGACATGTGAAAAAATGAAACAAAAGACAACATAATAGTGGTTAAAAGGGGCATGGATCTATGTTCAATCACAACAATTATTAATTTTCCTTTGGTTCTCATCTAAAAATAGTGTCAATATCATTCTTCCATTGCTCTCTTATATCTAAATTTTGGGTATGAACATACACAAGAGAGTTATACCCTGATACATCTAGTTATACTTCCTCTATAGTGAAGAGTCTGTAAACACACTCAATCGGGGAATTCATTATCTCAGCACCCAAATCTATCATGTGTTGTTCATCCCTCAATCCATTGTGCTCCATTGGTATATACTGTGAACCTAGATTGGGGGGGAGAGAAAATTTAATATATTTGAGAGTGAAACATCTCATTATTGATAAGATATGAATATCATTGATCTCCATCTCACCATTTCACTACTCCATCAAGGATGTGATTCATATTATAAACAAGGAATAGAGTTCCTATGTGATCTCCCCTGGGGACCTAGCCCTTGAGTTAGTTCTCTATAGTTTAGATTTAAAATATCATGTTACAGCATGGGGATTAATGAAGAAAATGAATAAATGGGGAACCTAATAAAAATGCAATACAGTTAACAAAGCAAAGTGAAAATTAAGCTATAATACAAAACAATTTCCAATTGTTGAAAGAAATAGGGTGTGGTTAGATCCGCATGAGCAGTCACTTTACTATTCCTAGAATTTAAATTTTTTTGCCCACTTGGATTAAAAAATAATATTATTAAGTGTACTATTTTAGTTTAATAAATTCCAAATAATGATAACCCAATTAAGTTTATATTTTTATCCTTCAATATATTTCCATTAACTGAATGGATTTGAAAAATTAATTCCATAGGTGTATATAGAAATAAAACATATAGTTTGATCATTTTAAAATTAAGTCCATAATTAATAAAAAAATAAAAACTATTATTTTACTTGGGTATTAGAAATAATTGGGGGTATTTTTAATGAATAATAGATAAAAAAATGTCGAAAATTATAGCTCACATCACTCCCCCACAATTAGTCTATTGAACTCCTAGTAAATTGATCATTGAATTTTAATTTACTTGAAAAGAATAGGAAAAAATATTCATCATTCCAATATTAAATTTAATAGCCATAGAAAAATAAAATCACAGATTCTTCCACTATGAAAAATTACCATGCCTCATATGTGAATCAAGTCACCACCTTTTTTTAATTTAATCAAACGTTTCTGGTCAGATGTGGATTGAATTAGAGTTCAGTGGAAGAATTTTTTTTAGAAAAAAGCACAAGAATTCATCCCTCTTTATTAAGTTTCTTAAACCATGACTTCATGTTACAATTAGTTGATATAACTTAAATGAATGTTCTATAAGTTAATATCCCCTATTTCTATGGGTTCAATATTCCCCTCACCTAAATAGACTCATTTTTGAAAAGGGCCATTTATTTAATTTATTTTTTCCATCCATAATTGTGTGGAAAGCATTATGCACACCACTTATTTGGATGGATTTTTTTAATTATAGAGACATAACTAGTTCTCCTTGTCATAGAGATCCATTATGGGCTCCCAATTATCCATTTGTATTCAGGGTTCAAAAGACTTATCTCATTTTCAATTAAGTTGGATCCCTAAGGTATTCTTATCATAGAGTTTTTGTTACTTAGATCAAGATAAAAATCCAGTGACATGAAGTTATCAAATTGACTACCTTCAATTCTATTCACACACACTCCATCCCATAATTTGAAGACCAAATTTCCATAAAACACTGACTAATTCACTCAGAAATCACTTAAGTATTACAACATGAGGACCAATGAATTCCCTCAACTGTAGCTTGTAAATTCAAACAAGATAGGGAAAATTTTTGGTTCAATAAAATAGTGAAAAATAAAAACAAAAACTCTACAAAGGAAAATTTATAATACTTTATGTACATAACTACATTTTTTTAATGTAAATAGAATCATATAGTATAAATGTACATATTATTATTTTTTTGGATTTTATTTATTTTTTTGTTTTCTTTAAATGAAAAATAGATTTAAAAAAGAAGAATGGTATTTACAGAACATTTACACGTAGGAAAACACTTTTTTTTATATTTTGACTTTTTTGTTTTGTTTTTGTATACACATTAAAAATGATGCGCATACTTTTTTTTTGCCTCCTCTAGTTTCAATTCTCACAAATATGAATTATGAAGTTAAATTATTTTTAAAATTATTCTATCTCATGTTTAATTATCATCTAAATCTATTCTATTATTATTTCACTTCGTAAGATAAGATGACAGACTTTCACAAAGTACAAGTCACCATTCCGGTTGAGTGACTATTAAGGAGAACTCACTATTGGACTTCTCACCATTGGAAGAAAATCGACAATGTATCAGCTACCATTGATATGGACCAACCAATAGTATGTCTTACATTGAACTGTCTCACCATCAGTACAGATGAAGAGTTCTAATGAAGGACTAGACACCATTACCTAAGTCACTATCCCATTGAGTCATCATTGCATTGAGCTACTGATATAGCTATTTACATATGGGATCATAATTTTTACTAAGTATGAGTTACTAGTATTAGATACCAATAGCTGAGTCACCGTCAAGTCAAAGTAAAATTCCTGACCTACCGTTAATGAGACACCATTCATGACCTGTCATTTAGAGACCCTGTTGATTCTTACATTGTCATTTAAATTCAAAATTATTTCTAACTATCATATATTTAAAACCTAGTACTCTTATTATATTAATGAATTTGTCTGCATTTTGTAGAAAACATTTAAAGCAATGTCAGAGTGATGTACAAAGCACATGGTACCTAGATCCAATAAAAAACATGATTCTTATCAGCTTCCATGTATAAAGTGAATACCTAATCCAAATGCTAAGAAGTGTAGAGAACTTGTGTTCATGAGAAAATAAAAATAACTATTGACTTTTGAAAGAAAAATATATTGTTATGAACACAAAAAAAAATATATTTTGTAGAAACAAACTATAAAGGATAATAACACATTGATCAAGTTTAAAACATCACTAAAAAATAATACATAAGCTCTCACAACACTCTGTTTTGGTGTCTGTTTCCAAAAGTTGAATCAAGCTGCATTTTAACACAATTTTATGATGTTTTAAGCTGCATTTCCAATCATAGAGAGCCTTATAACTCTATTCTCTATAATGTTTTCTCTATTTGTGAAATATTATACTTTAAGAGGATTATGTGTATCTCTGTTCTATAAACACACACTTACTCTTGTGAAAAACTATAAGATACATAGATATCATTACAAACCATCTATTTCACATTACACTACCCATAGATAATAGTGTAAGAGGTCTCTGCCAGACCAGTTTTTCTTTTTCATTCCCACAAAATCTATGGATGAGGTCTTGATAACCTGGAAGATTATGTATACTATTGTTTACCCCTATCTAGGGTGTGGATAAAAGGTTATTTATATAAACTACTTGGTGGTGGGTGATCACCATATGGAGAGGATTAAGTTTCTACTTGAGACTAAACCTCTTGATTTGAATTCCACCATGTTATTTCATGTTTGGTTTTATCTATTTTGTATTTATTTAAATAAAACCATACTTTACTATGATATTTAATCTTAGATAGTGTTTGTATTAGAATTTTTTTTGTATATTGATTTAAAAAGTTAAAATAAAAATCCATATAGTTTTGACTGAGAACTAATCACTCTTTGATAAATATTTCAAACAACCAAAAATTATATAAATTGCTCCTTTGGTTATCTGGGCTTTATTAATTTTAAATTGGGGGATTTTTAATAAATTTTTTATATAGAAACTTTTACAGTAACTCAAT
The DNA here is from genome assembly GCA_963277665.1 of Viscum album. Lineage (NCBI taxonomy): Eukaryota > Viridiplantae > Streptophyta > Magnoliopsida > Santalales > Viscaceae > Viscum > Viscum album. The sequence goes on along the minus strand of OY728121.1, from coordinate 1,195,507,121 downwards.
TCATCCCCCTATTGAGTGTCCTACTAGGACCAACATATTTATTTATAGATTTTTAAACATTAACTTAAAATATATACTAAAAACTATTCTATTAGGTTTGGATTAATCCCCTAAACTTATTCAAACCATCTCATTTAAAGTTCAAGTAGAATAAACAACATATTTAAAGCATTAACAGTGTAAATATATATATTAAACTTGGTGGTTTATTTTCTAGTAGGTTTGAGTTATTCTCTCTATTGGGTACATTGTGGATAGTGGTGCTAGCCTATTATGCACTGTCTACCTATGGAAAACTGTAAAAACAAAATAATAATAATAAAATAATAATTTTTTTTATAAATTAAGTAAATAAAAATGATAAGAGGGGGGATAATATTGTGTTTCACCCCCAATGGGTGCTATAGTATGATTTTCCATAGCAGGATAGTCAGTTGGCTTGCCCTAATTCGTAGTGGGATTGGTCTTGTGTGATAAGAACCACCACATCTGGTTCTATCCAAAGAAGATCAACTCTACTCCTTGAAGGTCTCCATAGATACGGTGTCATATGTGTAGTGTGTCCAGCCCATCAACAGTTTGGTTTATATCATAATGTGGGGGTTATTGGATCAAAATTTGGCTCTCCTTGGGTTGTTCCTAATTGATTCTGGTTTTCTCTTCATCCTGTGGTAACTACACTTGTACTACTTTATAAACAACCAAAGGAGAGTCAATAAAAAGTTTAATTTGAATAAAACTAAACCAATTTGATTTTAAATAATAATATCCCCTTATGAAAATTCGTTTACACTATTTACTCATGAGAAATAGCTACTGGGTATTCCAGTTTTATAGTTCCTCCCTCTGGTAGATATTTTCTATATTGTCGAAGGAGTAATAATTTCACCATAGGTCTGAAATATTCATCATCTTGAGCATCCATTTATCTTATGTAATTTTCTTCATAATTCAACTAATGATGATTTTCAAAGTAATATTTATCCATATCATCATTCTCATCGTCCTAGGAAACTACATCTTCAATTTCTATTATCTCAGGTTTTATTTTATGTTCAAGGAGGCCATGTCATGTTCTTCCTTTTCTTCATCCAGGGTAGGCATCAATGGTATTGAGTTTGTAAAACAAAAATTAGGGAGATTAAAAGATAACTAATTTTTAAAAAATTGAGAAGGAAATGAGTCCGGTTTAGGGTACCTCCCTCATCAGTTTCAGTATATTCATCATTTGTTGGTATAATGCCTCATTGAAGGTGTATTGTTTGGATGAAATAAACAGTGGAAATTCTATATTTTCTTCAAATTTAAGTTCAATCACTCAATTTTTTTCCTCAACATCCTCTAGGTCCTGTATCAGTTCTTCTAGTTCTATGATTTCATTAATAGAATGTGTGATATTATATGACAATTTATTTTCAATAAAATCATAAAAATAATGATTGAAAGAGTTTCTCCCTATAGTGATTCCACTTTATGTATCATTATCTGGTACACTATTTCTGGGTAGATGTGATCAAGGGAGAATAAGGGAAGATCATATTATTCTAAAAAATCACCCTCCTCTTCTTGGATATCTTTTTTGGAAAATATTAGGGGCTATAGATTTTAAGCTTCTTGTTTCTTCATTTTCTCCACAAGTTTTGAAGGGGTGGATATTGTAGCTTATATACCTCTAAATTCTTTAACCATTTCTTTTTTTTGCTCCATTTTTTGGTTCACTTGAAAATATTTCATCACGGATGAATAGCTCTAAATTTCATATGGTGTAACTTCTTGATAACATTAATAGTGTGAGGGAATGTATTGTTGATGGTTGTTGGGTATATTCATGTAGGAGATTATATCCTCCAACCCATTTGTGTGTACCAAAGGTTTTTGGTGTTTCTTATGTAAATTCTTCTCTTAGGATACCTATGGGAATGTACACTAGGCATATGGGTGATAATACATTAAAGAATTGTCTCACTGGAATGTTTATCCCATGTTGAGAAAAAGTGAAAGTGGAAAATGAAAATAAAGAAAGATATAAAAAAAAGGAAATAATATTTATAGATTAGCCAATGAAAGGGGGAACTCCAACTCTCCTCCTCATCAATGGATCCAAGTTTATGTGTTCATCTGTCGTAGGTCATGGTCAAACAAAATTTCTTCTCCTGATGAAGCTAAGTGGCCAACCCGAGTCATCTCTAAAGGAGAAAGGGTAGCGAGTCTCACTATCTTAGAAATTATTTATTTTTCTTTTGTTTAATTAATTTTGAAAGAAAAAAAATGGTTTTTTATTAAATAGAAATAGGAACATAAGAAATGATAGACAACAAAATAGTGGGTGAAAGGGGTTTGGATCCAGGGTCAATCAGATAGATTCTACATTTTACTTTGGATCTCATCCAATAATAATGTCAATATTATTCTTCCATTTCTATCCTCTATCTAAATTGTGGATCTAAACATACACAAGATAGATCTCCCCTAATAAATCCAGTTCAACCTCCTTTATAGTAAAGATGCTAAAAACACACTCAATTGAGGCATTCACTATCTCAACACCCAGCTCCATCATGTGTTGTTCATCCCTCAATTCATAATGCTCTACTGGTATTCACTATGAACTGAGAGAGAGAGGCAGAGAATATTTGATAGATTTGAGAATGAAGCATCTCATTAGAGGGAGAAGATGAGTATCATGTATCTGCTTATCTCTATTTCACTATTTCATCAAGGATGAGATTCGGCTTAAAAATAAAAAATAATGTGATTGTGGGATCTCCCCTGTGGACCTAGCCCTAGGGTTTGTTATATATAGATTGGAGTTAAGAGATCATGTTTTAGAATGGATTTGAAGAAGAACATAAAGAATTTGGGAAGATAAGAACAACACAATATAGTTAATAAAACAGATTAAACATTAAGTTATAAATAAAAAAACAAATTATTGTGAAAGAAAACTAAAGCTAATTGCAGAGGCATGAATATAGTCAGCAAAAGATAAATATTTAAAATGGAAAATAGTGAGATATATTTATATGGAGTAGGTTAAATGGAATATTATTTTTGGAACTCAGTGTTTGGGTGTTTTTTGGATGGATGCGATGTGTTTCAGCAAACAGTCAGGATTATTCCTCATAACACATATTCTTCCTTCAATTGCCTACAAATTTAAAAAAAAATCATTGCTTTGTGGTGGTAGTTTCTTGTGTTGCCCTAGATTTCATAGGGTAATATTTGATGTGATGTTATGTCCCAGGTATCTACAAGCGGTATGTGATTTGATGTGTTGTGTTGTTATACAGAATGGTGGGAGCACTGATACATTTACTGTTGGGATGTGTGAGAGGCTAATCAATGAAAAAGTGTTATGAGGTGACTTTCATCGATATTCCTCATATTATGTAATCATACTTGGATGAATTATTTGGTGAGTGATCAATGGTGAGGGTGGGATAGGTTATTATACATGTATAGGTGTCCTTTGGATCTACTATTTGATCAAGGGTGCATTAGTATTTTCTTTTCACATGTGCATGGGAGACTTTGGTTTTCCAAAAGAGTATACTTGTATGATCACCCTATACATATGAAACCATTTCAATGTCTACAGGAGGACTACATGCATCCCGTTAAACATAACTAGCTCAAGTCTTAGGATAGTTTTTGTGTCGCTAATTTATCTTTACTTTGGTTATTTACTATGGAGACATTTATCTGTATCAATTTTATGAATACATTCAGTGTGGGATAGTTTTAGATTTATTTTATTTTTTGTTAGGGAGTTTCTATGGATGATTCATATTATCTTCATATTCTATTTATATTATAGAGGGTAATGTCTCTCATATCTAATATTTGTATACCCTCAGTGCTAGTTTCCATCCCCAGGCCTACTGGAGGTGGGTCTCTAGGTTCATTATCTCTCTCCCTTCATTGTGGTATCTTTTGTGGGAGTGGGTCGTGACAATTATCATTGGTGTACCACAATCTAGGGGAATTAAATTATAAATATGAAATAATAATGAATAAAAATAATATTAAATTAATTATGATTTCATATAACAATCCAAATCATTTTAATCATGAATGAAACTTTCACTTACATTATTAATAACATAAATCATGATATATTTGAAACTTATATACATAAATTTTTATGTTGTTAACAGAATAAATAATGTAAATTTTACTTTTCAAAATAATGAATTGAGTCCTTGTACATGATAACAATATTCTAAACATATCATTTTGTGTATGGTTTTCTAACATGGAATGTAATGAGTAAAATTTTTTGAATGATAATTGTTTCTTGAAAATGTGTGTTATATTTTTCACAACAAAAGTATATCCCTTTATTAATGAAATGAGTATAATTGAGATGTGACCATTGGGTTTCAACCATTATATAACCTTTAGTCAATTATGACTGTTGGTTAATAAGATTGTTGGAAACAATACTCTTAATAATAATTTTAATGTTATAATTAGTTTTATAAATAAAAATGATAAGGCTTAAGTAATGTTAAAAGAAGGGACGATAACCTCATATAGTTGAATCAATCCGTACGAAGCACATTTTTTGGAGCTTGGGAAGGAGGTTGCATCACTGGGCTTCACTATAGACCAAGAATAAACCAAGTTTCAACATGTTAAGCTTGAATGAAATCACCTATGGGAGAAGATCAAGTTAGACGAGATTACAACTTAGGTGATGTTATCAGAGTTTCCCCAAGAGTCTATCACTATCACACACCATACCCTTAGGTCATATACAGGTGTTATAAGGGGTTATGTTTCAAGGTCTTAGTCAATTAAATTTTAATCCCATTGTTTTAATAAAAATTTTATTTCTTCATTTATATTTAAAGAATATTTTTGCTTAATAAAATATATGTTTAATAAGAAAAATTTGATAAATTTTTTTTATAGTTAAAAATTGTACCTTTTAGATACTTATCATACATATAGAACAGTTATAGTAAAATAAATATCATTTTTGAATTTCAAATTTTAAAATTAATCAAGGGTGAATTTTTAGTATTTTCTATGGAGTTTCTTATTTTTTATGAATAATGAAAAATTATATATTTTTGTTTAAATAATTATTATACAATAAATAATTGATTTTGTGATAGAATTTTTGAAACAATAACATACACAGTTGCAATTAAGAAGATATTTAGAGTTTGATAACATTAACTTAATTTTTTTGGTGAATAGTAACCTGACTCTTTGGAATTGTAATGTTACCCCAATGAATTGTAATATGACCACTGGAATAGTAACCTCACCTAAGGAAGTGTAGATATAATTTAGACATATTATATTGTAATATGATATAATTATATCATATTATAAGTAAATAAATTTTTTCCAAATTATTAGTTAAGTATTAGTATTTTAATAAAACATAATTTTTTATTTAAAAAATTATAATTAATATGATGATTTAAAAGAAAATGAATTTTCATAAAATAAAATTATAAATTAAAATTTTTCTTTCTTATGATTATAATTTAATTGTATGATCCTTAGTTAATTTTTCAAAGTATTATAAAATCATCTATAATTTTAGAATTGGTATTTTTCAAGTAAATGATGATTTTACATTAAACTTAAAATTCTCAGATAAATAAAATTATTTTCATAAAACGAATTTCATTTTCTAATTCTACATATAAAAAAATGGTTAGGGTGAATTTTTGAGATTTTTTTGAAATAGTTAAATTTTCAGTGAATATTAAACACACGGTTTTGAGTTTTCGGTATGTTTAATGGCATCGTAAATAGGTCATAATGATGTGATGGGTAATATAAAATGATGGTATACTATTTTGGATTAAAATAATGTAATATTTTTCCCTTGTGGCTAATACCATGGGAAAATAAAATGGGAAAATTCCATGGCCAAGCTCATGGTTTTGCAAATACTGCTATTGAGGTATCCTTAAAAATTAATAAAAAAAATCCCTCACTTTTTATATATATATACACAAATTTATTCGTTTAATTTCATTCCAAATACTTCCACCATGAAGTTATTATAGTATTACCTCCCAAGGATTCCTCTTAATGTGTCCTCAATCCCCCATGGTGTCGATCTTGGTTTTTTAGGAGTCACTCTTTAAGGTATGGGAAATCTCATCTCCTCTTTTCCTTTCAAGTTCTCTTTTTATGTGGCATCATTAAATTTCCATAACATATTATTATATAAATTTTTTATGTCCCTTTACTTTATTAAGAGTCTTTATTAATGGGATATCTCTATCCCCACTCTTTTTAATGTTTTCTGAACCTACATTTTATAACCGTTATGGTGCTATATGTTCATCTCAAAAATTCTATATTTTTATCAAGAAATTATTTTATTTTATTTTGTCAATAACCAATCCACTTTATTCTCTAGGGGTTTTTACATATATTCCATAATTAAATAATTTAGTCAGGGATAAACATACAAGAAACTCGCCTTCCTTTTCTATGGGTTAAAAATTACAAAAGGATCTTGTTTTTAAGCACTTTCTAAAACACCATGAATTTGATATAAAATCTATTTATTTTATTATCCTTGGGTTTTTTATGAAATTTTTTATTAAGATATATGAGGCTCAAATTAATTAATAAATAATAATGGTGCACTCTGATAGCACTCAAATTCATTAGGTAAATAATTTAATCTCTAGACATGACAAGTTTTATGATACCTTGGTGAATAACCATGGTAATTTTTATGAAACCTCAGTGATAAACCTTTTTGATATTCTAATTAAGCTCTAAATTAAATTTTTTATCAACATTTACATGTTATGAAATAGGTTCCTTTTATTATGATATGTCTCTTTTTTTATTTCTCAGGATTTTATGTTATTCTTCAAGTTCTTATGGATAGTCCTCAAAATCATAAGTAAACTGGTTCACTTGTTTTTCCTTACTAGGCCTTCTACTCAACATTTTTGTTGATGTATGTCCCCATGTTATAAGATGAAAAAAAATTGCTAAGGATGAACCTTTAGTAATCGTTTCAAGTGAAATAGAATAATTTTTTATGCTTTCATGTATTATGTACCTTTTTTCCAAGAGACTAAATGTTATAAGATCCTCTGTTTGTAAAATTCTACTTAAAGTTATGTAATAAAAATGTGGTATTCCATATTGAATCATTTAAATGATTATTAGTTATCTTTGATAAATTAAAAACTTATTCATATTCCATTCTAGAAACTATAATTCATAAAAAGCGGAAGACAAATTTGTATGTGTTGGGATTGTGAAGCCTCTTCAAGTCCCAAATTCAGTCAATCGGAAGGATTGATATTGGAAGGTAGTACTTGTCATATGAAGGAAGTAGAATCAATTGAATATAGTGGTTTGGGAGATTTAATATAAGATTAAAATCTTCTGATGGGTTTTACGCAGATAGTTCTTCTATTCCCCTGATAGAGGACCGAGCCTGAGTTCAGATGGGTGGATAGAGGTGATGTGTTTGATTTAACGAATATAGGAAATCAAAGTGAGGATTTCTATAGGTAATCGATAGTCACTAAACCCAACTGATGCCACATCGCATATATCAAAGGTCGAAGAAAGCATTTGATTGGTTAGAACCTACTATAAAGGTTGGTGGGACCATATGTTGATGTGTAGTACGATCGTTGATTTTAGTGATATACATGGCTGTAAAATCACAATGATTGAACAGTTATATTATATTTATGATGAAATAAAATGACACAATTCTTCTTCCATGGTTTTAGTACTCAATGTATGAACCTTGAAAAGCATTATGTGTCTTTACATCCTTTTATCCTCTCTTATGTTTGCTTGAATGTTCTATGAGTAGTGAGTGAAATTTCTAGAGTAGTGTGAATCAGTGTGGTGATTAAAGTGATTCATTCTTCATAGATTTGGTACATTGATGTTTATAATAATTCCTTTACGATCCTAATTTTTCCAATGTAGTTTTGTTGACCTTTCTTCTAGTGAGTGAAGTTGGTGCAGGGTTCTCAACAAAAAATTGAGGCCACCTTATAAAAATTTTACTCAAAAGAATCTGAAATTTAAAAGTAAACATATATAATAGATTTTTTATCTCCTAGATAAAACAAAAATATGATTTTTTTTATATCTAAAAAAACATTTAATAATTTTTCATATTCATCAGACCAATCCATGTCAACTTTTCAATTCATGTTATTTTCATTCTATTCAAATTGTCCACCATGAGAAGTTTGATAAGTAAACAAGCCTTATTTGTAATAATCATACAAATATAATAGAGAATAACATTCTAAAAATGAAAATACTCATCAAATTCATAATATATTTCACTAAAAAATATTCCACAACTCTTAGTTTGAGCCTTAGATCTAACATAACAACTACAAAAAACATCAAAATTTAATCATCCCAATATATTGAAATTTTCTCATCAGGTATGAAGCCATATAAACCATGAAATATGTAGGATTGTTTCACACTTATACTAAGTTAACATAAAATTTCAAATTACCTTAAAATAGAGGTATTCAATTATTGGTAGTGGAAAATATGTTATGTTATAAAATGGTTTAAATCACTTCTGAATTGTATCCACTTTCTCCCATCCATCATTAAAAAGTGTAATTATATGTAAATTATGATCATATTACCTATAAAAAATAGAAATTTATTTTATGTGAATAAAACTATCAAGTATAAAATATGTATAATTATATATTGTATAACCGTCAACTCAGAACACCATTATTACGTTTAACTAAACATTTTTTCAAAAAATTTATAAATTTTTTATGTTTTAATCAGCAACAGGTTTCATACTCCCCGTACCTTTTCAAATCATATCGACATCATAAATTTTTTTAATCATTTATATACTATAAAATATAAACATGAAGACAAATAGAATAAAAAAATAGTCCATCATGAAACAATTTTTAATAAGAAAATTCATATTTTTCAAAGAAGAAATCAATAAATTATTATATCTTGAATTATCTAATGTCATGAAACAAACATTTCCGTCAATTTTTTATATACATGAAATCAGGGTCACTCCATCTGTTATAAAATTCCTTGTAAGATAAATGGTTATGCTTTTGAAAACAACTAACCTTTTTCATTATTTAATCTTTGTCAATCTAATGTGGTATTACACCCATGAATTCATTATAAATATGTTAATATTTCATATTGTCAAATGTTAAATCAATTTTTTTCAAGTTGCACTTCTTAAATATTTCATCACATCATCTTTTTTTCTATATCATTTATATTTCTTTTTTATGTAGCTCCACTCGTGAACTTTACTTCTAGATTAACAATATAATAATGAAGTTTTATAGTATGATTTTTCAACAAAAGTAAATAGAGTTGAGTTTTTTTCCATAATATATTATTTGATGAGGTTTTTCCCCTATATTCCTTTATAAGTGAGGATGTCAGAAGCATTATTACCACCACAACATGGGTAAAGAATCTCCAAATAGTGATTTAGAAGATATTTTTATGCTCTGATTTCATAGGGAATGGATCAGGGGGTGTAGAGATAACCAAGAAGATGAAAAACACTAGAGCTAAGATTTTTTCCACAACTGTTAGGTAAATGTTTCATAACATTCAAAAGTGAAGGTCATTTTTCATTTATATTCAGGTATAAATGAGTTTCTTGGAACATATAATGTTCTAAATGATATCATCAGGGATCCCCTCATATCACTAATAATGTCACCATCTCTCATGATACCCTGATCACATGAGACATCAATTTTGATATTTATATATGCATTGGGAGGCTTCCAGAAGACACACTAACCCTATATAACATTACTATCATCATACCAAAGGTGAAAAAATTTGGGGCATAATCTTCTTAATCGATGAAGACATATCCTATAATTTAATAAAACTACCATGATTTGGGATTTGTGACCTCACTTTCACTTTCATGTAACTATGATAACATCTTCTTCCTCAATTATTCCCTTTTTTCTTGGCTTCCCAAATAGCCAAAAAGTCTACAAGAAACACCATGATGTGTGCCCTTGCTTCTACGAAGGTATGATCACACCCTTGAAACCACATAGAGAGAATATTCTAGATAAAATCTACCTTGGCCATGATTCCAAGGTAGTCTCTTAGTAGTTTTTGTATTATTATCACCCACTACGCCATGAAAAATATATGAAATGAAACAGGAAAATTTGAATGCTACGTATATACCTTTTCTTTGAAATGTTTTTATATGGGAATGACATCATTATGAATGCACCAAAGCATAATGTTAAACATAGATAGGATATTATAGAATTAGAGAAGACTTTATCACTCCTAAATTTCCTACTGACGATCATAATTATTTAGAAAATCTAAAACACTAAATTCAACTAATGTTGTTCCAATGAACACTCACGAGCATGGTTCTCCCATAAGTTGAATACTATTAAATAGAGATATATTCTCTATGATACAAGATATTGTGATGAAGTTGGGATTCCTATTATAAGGCTTGAATAATTATTTTCATACATAAATAGAATGAGTTAGGCCATTTTTGTTTCAACAGTTTCATTTAAATTTAATAATCATGAATGACCAATATAAGTTCAAAAATGAAAAATAACAACAAAAAAGAAAAATCATATGAATAATTTTCTTCATAAAGCATTTAAATTATTTAATTAAAATATATTACATTAAAAATATAGTATTTATTTCCTAATTTTATAATTTAGAAATATAAAACATATGATTTATGAAATAAAGAAGATAACCTATCTTATGTGTAACATGAGTGATGATGAAATTTTTTCATGTCATACAATTATTTTTTATATTGGTAATTAAATTTATTTTATAAAATTATTCTAATATAAATTCAAAATTTCATCTATTTTTTTATAGTAAATAAAATCCCACATAGGGCCTCATCCTACCCAACCAAGGAAAACCATGTCCGATTTTAAAATAATGAGTAGTTTTTATTTTTTTTAAACAACCCATGTACTATTGAAAATTAAAATTAAAACTCACATTGAATAGATAAGGATAAAAAAATAAATTCAAGGGTAAGAAAAAATAAACTACCAAACATCCCTCATTCAATAAAATTTTATGAGTTTTAAGAAGGGTGTGAAATAAATTTCTCTAAACATATAATCCAAATTTTTTTGATTCAATGGTTAGGTAAATCCATGGGCCTAAATTCCTCCAGAATATGAGGTTTTCCAAAAATATGAAAAATGTTATTTTTGTAAATTCCAGTACCACCATTAGGTTTTGAGTCCTCAAGTGTGATATAAATGGTAAAACAAGCCACAAGTATTCTGTTTACTTTAGTTACCTTCCCTAATGCAAGCTACTCAACATGTACCATACTAATTATTTATAAACAACCATCAATTTGGTGAACATGTCTATAAATGAACATAATTCAATAGATTAATGGTTAATGGAAAACAATTGGTAGTTTATAGGCATACCCAATTATTTATAAATGAAAAAATCATTGTATGATTCATTCAATAGGTTGATTGATAAAATATTAGATGCATAACATGAAAGATAATTATGATCATTATCTATAAACTAAAATTTTTATTACATGTTTTTTGTTATATTCCATGACTACAAAAATGAACCATGTCAAGGAAATATTCTTTATTTGGGTTGAATTTTATAACCCCATGAAAGAGGTCTCTTCCATAATCAATGTAAATTTCATAGTACTACACCATGAGATATGTTCTACCATGAACCCATTATAAGATGCATTACACAATGAAATGAAATACATACACTCTTAGTTATTTCTATATAATACATATCTGCTTCATCAGATTTATCTTCATCTTTATAGTCACTATCTAGACATAGATTTATCATAAAATTTTATATTCAAGATAGTATTGTGTTAGGACCAAGATGTTGAGGAAGGAGTTTGTATTCAAATTTTGTCTTCTGTTGTCAAGGGAGCTTAAAAAGAAATGAAAAATCACATAAAATTGTATTTTTTGAAATTTGGATAGTCTATCATATTCATAAGAATCAAAATCATAATGCGTGAAAAGGTCCATCATATTTGGGAGAAAATGGATGGAAGAAAAGGATCATCAAATTCACATTGAATCTAAAAGGAAAGGATCAATTGTTTGGAAGAAGAATCTTGCTGGAAGAAAATGGTCATCAGGTTTATCGTGAATCCAGTATGAATGGGTTGATCATAATGGGAGAATCAAATTTTGCCTGACTATGATAAAATAAATATGATGATTCTTTTTTTATCTTATAATTCTCATAAATTATATGTATGTTGTGAAACATATGATTCAAGCTTGATGGAAAAAAGGAAGAGAGAGAGAGATATATGATTCCAATCATATTCAGATTAATCGAATCTAGCTGAAAATAATAAAGGTTGTTGGATATCATATTCATTCCAATTGTATTCTGAATAACAGTTTTTAGGATGAGAAAGAAAGAAAAATGTTTCTAGAGTATTGGGAAGTTACAATACATTCAATTCTAAGAAATTAAATGTAGCATCTGATCCTCAATATATTCAAAGGAATGAGAAATTCATGTAATGGGAAAAGAGATTGAGGTTTTCAGAGGTATCGTATTCTAAAAATAATGAAGTTATTGATCAAACTCCTTATTCCATCATAATTATAGAAACAATTTCTTGAGACTTATCAATGCCAAGAAAATAGAAGAATATGATCAAAAAAATTAACCATTTTTTAGGGGTTGAATTTCTTTGTTTTTCAATCAAGTGGGTCAATAGAAATAAATGAAGCAGAAGTTGTTCCTTTCAAATGGATCAAGAAAAGAGATGAAGAAAATAGATTGATATGTTGTTGAGGGGAGATTGAAATTCAATTATTGTTTTTCAATAATTGTAATAGAGATTTATATTGAACAAATCAGATTGATAAATCGGATCCAGAACTTTGATTGAAAAGAAATTATGAATATGTTATAAAGTTTAAATAAGATTCAAGAAGATTCAAGAAGTGTTAATGAATTCATAAATGATACTGAAATTCAAGGGAAATTGAGATTTTTGGTAATTTGGTTGAGTGGGAATGTTTTTGAGATTCTCACCAAAACCACTTTTTGGTCACCTATAAAAGGAGAAAGTACTTTGTAATTTCTCTAATGTTTGATGTAATGTTCACATAAAGATAAAGAAGCTCTAAATTTCTAGAGAGGGACGAATTTATTAGTATCAATCTAAGGTGAAGAAGGTTCAACAAATAAGTGAAATAAGAAGAGAAAAAATTGAAACATTTTTTAGTTGATCATCACAATCAATGTTCGTCATATTTAGCTAGTTACCATATTATTCTTGTTATTGTTTTCAACTGATCACTATATCTGGATAGATAACCAGATCAGTATTTTCATATTGGGATTTCTCGATAGATGAAGGAAGTGTTCTGAATTGTCTCAACCGTACTCTAACAGAGTCATATCAATCATATTGGGAATCAATATTTGATGATAGGATTTGATGAATCAGAGTGGGAATATCAGATCTGAAGAATCAGAGTGGGAATATTAGATCTAATGAATTGGAGTGGGAAGATGAGATTATAAAATCAGCTTGAGTTTTTTATTATGAATTTCAGGAGGTTCATACCAACCTCCGGGTAAGAAATTGAAGAATTGTCTCAAAAGAATACATTTTAGGAATTTGAAAAGAATCACAGGTATCATTTTTTGTTACAAAAACATTGATTTTAACAATTTGTTCTATGTGTGTTCACACACACTATTGGATTATTCTAAAAGTGCTACACGATGAAAGATCAAATCCTACTCTTTGTATTCCAAGGATTGTTTTCTAGTGAATGTTGTGGTATTGGATCCTTTACAAACCAAACCAAGTACGTAGATATTCTTATTTAATATTGAACCTTGTAAATTTTGTGTTTCTGTGAATGTGTTTTTGAATTGTTTCCAGTAGGGAATAAAATCTTTAATATGAGTAGAAGGTTGATTCAATGAAACATAAAAGAAAAAAGTATCAATGATTCACCCCTTTCCCCTCTTAGTGATACAATTACACTGATTAAGCACTTACAAGTTGTATCATAGCCAAAGGTTTCCTTCACTTATTCTTTGTTGATGAGGAATTTGAATTGTGTGAATATTAAATGTATTATGATTTTTGATGCTATGAATTATCAAATATGGAATGATAGAATTCTTCCTTATCTTATATCTAATGGTTATGAAGTTCATGAATCTATAACTGTTGGGTTTCCCCTATTGATGAAAAATTTCCTCTGACATCTTTTGATAAGAAGAATATTGAGAATGATAGACGGGATAAGAATGGTATATTATCATCACTTTCTTAATGTGAATTATTAAGAGTGAAAGGTGTTTCCTAAACCAAAGTAATATGGTATAAATTGAAAATATGGATAAAAAGGGAATAAAAAATTGAAGAAGGAAAATTTGCAAATTTGGAGGATGAATTATGAATATTTGAAAATAGTTGAGAATGAATATATTTGGGAATTATTTATGAGGGTGAATGAAATTGTTATCACTGTCAGATATCTTATTGAAAAGCTAAAAGATTCTGTAGTTGTTGAAAAAATATTTAGTATCCTTACCAAAAGGTTTGATTCCAATGTTATCTTCATTGGAATATAGATATCCCAAAACATTAGCTCTTGATTATTTGCATGACACTCTAATCAATTTTGAAATGAGAAGGGATAAAGCTATGAAGAGAGAGATAAAAACTAATAGAGAAACGCCTTTCATGGCTAAAATTTAAAAAAATTCAAAGAATATTCTTATTGATGATGAAGTTGGCGAATCGAGTTCTCAAAATGAGGTATCTGAAAATATTGACGCAATTTTATTCTTATTTTCTAAAAATGTTAAAAGAGGTATAGGGAAATATAGAGGGAAACTTCCCTTAATTTTTTTTAATGTGGAGCCTTTGGGATCATTACAGACAAATTTTCTCGAAGAAATAAAGAAGAGGATAGTGAAGAAGAAAAAAAAAATCCAAGAAGATCATAGGATAAATAAGTATATAAAAGGAAATCATTTTTTATAGCGAATGATAGAAAATACATCAAATTCAAAAGAAGAATTTTCTTATCTAAAGATGATGATGAAGAAGATAGTGATTCTAAATTTCAAAAAAAAATTGAGTATGTTATTAATAATACTTTAATTAAAGTAGTGAATGTTGATGAATTCAGAAGCAGTAATTCTATAGAATAAGAAACCCAATGTGAAATGCATTTTATAGAAGAGTTGAAAGAATGTTTGAGAAAAATTTAAAAAAAAGTGAAACAAAAATTTGAAACATGAATGTACCTCAATAAGAAATCAAGAATTATTTGATGATGAAAAGGTAAAGCTGGTAAAATAAATTCATGATCTGAAGAAATATCTTGAGGAAGAAAAGAATCTTAATGAGAATTTGAAGGTTAAGCTGAAGGAAAAATGAACAAGAGTTTCCACCTGTCCAACAAAAACACTAAAAAGATGAAGATAAATGTACATGTTTCAAAACCTATATCACTAAATTTTGTGTAAGTTCTCATAATGAGAAACCAGAGAAGTTTCAACAAAAGGAACCATCAGAGGTTAAGAGGAAATATGGAATTGACTTATAAAGAAGAAAGTTTGGGAAGTTATTTATGTGGTGATAACCCAAAATGATGGTAACTCAAAAGTTTCAATATTCTATGAATATAAAAATATTTGTAATACTATTGGATCTAATAAATGGGAAATTAAAAGGAATATTTTTATTGATAACATAACAGATGATGGCTCAGAAAATAAAGGCAAGAAAGTTGTCGAGAAACATATTCACAATTATGGTCAGTATGGAAGTTTCAAAGGAACATACTACTTCTATGGATATTATTGGTATTGTGGAGGATTCAAACATAGGAAAAATATGTGTTTGTTCAACCAAAAACATTTCTATTATCCCGCATGTTATTGAAGGTAATGTTTGAGGGGGATCTAATCTAGTAAAGAATGAATTCTTAGAAGGTTGTTTTGAAGAAACCTGAAAAGGATAGAGTAAAGATTGACAACAAGTTTGAACCATTGGAACCAATTTTTGAAATATGTGATCAACCAAGAAACCTTTGAAAATAATGTATTGTTTTATTACCATCCCAAAAATGTTTTTTTCACAATTCTCAGAAACTGGTGGTAAAGAAAGAAAAAAAATAATAAAAATCTTTTGTTGTTGAAATCGCATTAAAAGATACAAAAGGAGAAAAAAAATAGATTCTTAATAGTTGGTGTTATTCTCATATGATAGGTTATTTTAAATTTCTGAATAATTTGAAAGACTTTAATGAAGGAAAAATGACATTGGGGAATGATGAATGCTTTAAAATTGAAGGTGTTGGATCAGCCATAATTGGGAAGTAAAAGATGAAATTCAAGTAAAAATTCTATATTAATGGGATGAAACACAATTTGATAAATGTTTAACAATTGTGTGACGAGGGTAAACATGTTATCTTTATGAAGTATGTATTTTTTAGTGAAAGGTTAGGAGGATGGAATGATTATTACAAAGGACCAATGTACAAAAGGAAACTTGTATTATATTGGTGAAATACAAAACTCATGTTACATTAGTATGGTGGAAGAGAATCAATTGTGGCATAAAATGATGGGAAAATGTGTCAAAGAAACATAAGGAAGTTATAAAAGAGATATAGTGTCTAAGGAATTACTAATTTTCCAAGAAGAAAGTATTGGTGTTACAATAGTTTTCAAAAAGGAATGATTACAAACTCAGTGCATAAGAAAGTTAAGATTTGTTCAAGATAATCCCTAGATCTGATTCATTCTAATATTTATGGTTCAATGAGAAAAAAATCAATAAAATTTGTTTCAAGAAATATTTATGTCACATAAAATAAATATTATTCCCTCATCTTAATTATTTATATTGATGACATTATCTTTTTTGGGAATGATGAATGTTCTTGTGAAAGATTTGATGAAGAAATGGAAAAGTTGTTTAAGATGTCCATACTGGGGGAAATGAAATAATTTCTCTCGTTGAAAATTCTACAACGTAAGAAACACATTTTCCTTCTCAAGAATTGTATGATAAGGATATTCTTAAGAGTTTTGGTATGGAAAAGTAAAAAAATATTTCCACACCATTTTCAGTTGGAACAAAGTTGTCTAAGGGTGGAGAATTAAAATAAGTTTTTTGAAAAGAATTTCAAAATCTAAATATAAGTTTTCTGTATTTGACTCCGTCAAGACCCGACATTGTTTTTGTTGTTACCTTATGTGAAATATTTTAGATTGATCCAAAAATTACATTTATTTGATGGAAAAGGGATACTGAGATACATAAAATGCACACAAAATTTGAAATTAGTTATGTAAGCACATATAGTATTGATTTGTTTGGGTATTAAGACGAAAATTGGGCAGGAAATGTAATTGATAGAAGATCCACATATGGTGGAGCATTCTTTCTGG
The DNA here is from genome assembly GCA_963277665.1 of Viscum album. Classification (NCBI taxonomy): domain Eukaryota; kingdom Viridiplantae; phylum Streptophyta; class Magnoliopsida; order Santalales; family Viscaceae; genus Viscum; species Viscum album. The sequence continues at coordinate 1,195,489,631 of OY728121.1, read as the reverse complement.
GAAAAAATTATGTTATTTTTCTTTCAAAGAAATAGAATTATGTAACTATTAGTATGACTGAAGCAAAGTACATTGTTTCCACTCAAGCCACTACTCAACCTAGGTGGATGAAAACTCAATTAGAAGATTTAATTATTGAATTGAAGTTTCCCTTTCTCTTGGGTTTTGAAAATAAAAGTAAAATTAATCTCTCCAAGAATTTGGTTCAACATTCTCATTCAAAACATATCCATATCAAATATAATTTTATCAAAGATATTGTGGAGAAGAATGAATTGAATCAGGAATATTTTCCAACATCAGAACAAGTTGAGGACATTATCAAAAAACCATTATCGAAATAATCCTTTCCTAAGTTGAGGTTGAAAATGGGTGTCCAACCTCATTCTCATCAAGTTTGAAGTAATTGTTCCTATCCCATCACTTATCTTACCTTTGTATAGTGTTGTGAAGGGGTAGAATTGTTTCATAAAGCTATTTTTTTAATGTATGAAGAAGGATTTAGTTGTGGGTAAGTTATGTTTTCAGTATTGTAAGTGTGTGAACTATTATAATTATTTGTTAGAGTGGTTTTATGAAATAATTTTTTTTATTCTAGGAAATTTGAAGAGATGAGGAAGATAAGATGAGTAATAAAATCCAATAAGTAAACATAATGAAGGTTTTCATGATCACAACTTTTGGAAAACATTGTTTTGTGGTCAATAATTCTTGTTTCCTATAATGAGTTATCCAACAAAGGCATAGAATTATTGATAAGTAATCTATTTGTTGAGGATAAAATGTTTAGTGATTTATTAAATTTTTTTGAATGAAAAATCAAAAGGGGATATTGTTAGGACCTAGTGGTTGAAGAAGGTGATTGTATTCAAATGTTACTTTTTTTCAAAGAATTTTAAAATAAAAGGAAAAATCGCATCACTTTTTATTTTGTGAAATTTGGATTGGCGATCATATTCAAAATTAACGGTCTAACAATGCTTGAAAATTTCCAACATATTTGGGAGAATCTAGATGGAAGAAAAGGCTCATCAGATTCACACTAAATCCTAAATGAAAAGATTGATCGTTTTAAGGAATAATCTTTTTAGAAGTAAATGGTCATTGGATTCATCTTGAATCTTTTATAAATGGTTTTGTCATAATGGAAGAATCAGATTCTGAATGACTATGATAAAATAAATGTGAAAATTATTTTGTAATCGTGTAGTTCTCATAATTCATAAGTAAGTTCTGAAACTTATTATGCAACCTTGCTGGAAGAGAGGAAGAGAAAAAGAGACACTTCAAATTGTATTCAGATTAATTATATCTGGATGAAAATAAGAAAGCGTGATGGAGATTTTTTTCAATAAAATTGTATTATGAACAATCGTATTAAGGTTGAGAAGGAAAGAAAGATGTTGTTATATTATTGGAAAGTTAAAATACTTCCAATTGTAAGTAAGACACTATAGTGGCACATCCTCAACATATTCAAAGGAATGAGGAAGTCATGTATTGGGAAAAGATAATTATTTTTTTCCAAGGAATCATATTCAGAAAAGAAATAAGCTTCTTATTAGACTCGTTATGCCATCGTAATCAGAGGAAGAATTATTTGAGACTAATGAATGTAAATAAAAGAAAAAATATGATTAAAAATGTATTTAACCATTTAAAAGTGGTAAATTGTATTTTTTCATTAAAGTGGGTCAAGAGAATGATATGAAGAAGAATTTATGCATTTCAAATAGATCAAGGGAAGCACTAAAAAATATATGGATATGTTATTGAGGGGGAGCTTGAAATTCAATGATTTTTTTCAGTAATTAGTATAGAGCTTCATATTGAAGAAATCAAATTGAGAAAATCAGACTGATAAATTAAATCCGAACCAACAATTAAAAATAAAGTATGAAGAAGAGATAATGTTTTAATAAGATTCAGTACAATTCAAGAAGAGTTGATGAAGTCATAAATGAACCCAAAATTCAAGGGAAATCGAGATTTTGGGTAATTTGGTTCAGCAGGAATGTTTTTGGGATTCCTTCCAAAACAACTGTTTGGTCACCTATAAATGGAAAAAGTACATTGTACATTCTATAACAATGGATTTAGTGTTCATGTGAAGAGGGAGAGGCTTCAACTTTCTAGGTAGAGAATAAGTTTTCCATATTGATCTAAGTTGAAGAAGTTTTTACATATAAGTGAAAAAATAAGAGACATGATTATAACATTATTTATCTGATCATTGTATTTAGTATTCAACGTATTTAGCTAACTATAAAATTAGGTTTTTCATTGTATTCAGATGATCACCATATCTGGATAGATAATCATATCGAGATTTCGGTATTGGGATTTCCAGACTAAGGAAGGATGTGTTCTAAATTATCAAGATCGTATTCTGACATAGACATATCTATCATAATGGGAATTAAGATTTTGAACATCCAATATAAATAATCTAATTGAAAAGATCAGATATGAAGAATTTGAGTGGGAAGATTGGTTCTGAGGAATTGGAGTGGGATGATCGTATTGGGAAATAAGTTTGAACTTTTTATTATGATGTCTAGGAGGTTCTTACTAGATTTTGGGTAATAAATTGAATAATTGTCCCAAAAGAATAAATTTATGGTTGTTTAAAAGAAGCACATGTAACATGTATTATTACACAAACATTCATTTACCCTATTTTTTCTAAGAGGTTTCACATGAACTATTAGATTATTTTAAAATTGTTACATGAATAAAAGAGAATATCATACTCATTGTATTCCAAGGATTTTTTCTAGAATATTTACTTTTATATTAGAGCATTTCCAAACCATACCAAGGACCTAGCTATTCATAATGAATAGAAAACCTTGTAAATTATTATGTTCCTATGGATGTGTGTTTGAATTGTTTTTAGAAAGGAATGAAATCATTAATTGGAGGTAAAGGTTGTTTCAAGGAAACATGGAGGAAAAAGTATCATTGATTCACCCCCTCCCCCTCTCAGTGATACAATTACACTGACTGGGCACCAACATATTGGTTTGAAACAATAGGGATTAATATAAAGAGCATGGGATATCAACCAAATTTTTTCTTATCACTTTTATACTTGTGTGTATCATCACTATTAGAGGATTCATTGAAAATTTATATTTAGTAGTAATCATCAAGACCCTTAGTTAAAGGTTTATACATATTAAGAACTGAAATTTAAAAGAAGTGATGCAAATTTGATTAGGCCATATTTTCATAGAAATGAAAGGAAAATAGTCCACATAAACCCATGGAAAATTAAATAAACCATTGAAGTAAAAAACTAAATGATAGACTACCACCTGATAGTAAAGAAAATAAAACCCAAAATACGATGTCGAGGACAAGAATCTCATGAAGGGTCACTAATGGATATCTTCTAGAGCCATATATCTATGTATACATGTGTTTGTGTGTTTTTGAACATGCATGTGGGATACAATGGTTAAAACAGGAGCCAAACAAATTAAAAATAGAAAATCACATTTCCAACAATCTTTTGTAAATCTGAAGCATGTCGATCATCAACACAACACAAAAAATAACAACCAAAGGTTATTGAAACTATAAAGGATTCCATAAATAGTATTAAAACAATTTTAACTATTAATTATTAGAAAGGATGAGACTCTTGGAAAACCATAGGATAAAAAATATCCAATAAAAAGCATCATACATGCATACATACATGTATAAATAATACCAAACGAACCACTGGGGATCCAACCTGAACTCATCGAGAAATAATATTTTAGTGATTGTACCTTATTGAAGGAAATGGGGCTGGTAAATAGTGTAGCTACAACCTAGTACTTATCAACAATTTAACACCAAAGAACAACACGAAGCAGAAATCATTAGGCATCAAAAAAATTGATTTGAAAAAAAACTGATGCAATGGAAGGGAATAACATGACTCATGATGACATCAAGAAACCCAATGATGAGAGGGGATGAAGATAGAGTGAAGCGTCAGAGGGTGTGTAGCGATGCTGGGCAACCAAATATAAGAGGGGATGAAGATGGAGGGAAAGGTTAGAGGGTTCTCAGCGACGCTGGTAAATAAAAGAATGAATTTTTTTCTATCCCATCATGAATCAAAGGAGTCTATTCAACTTTGTGTTTTGTAAAATAATAATATAAAAAGTATGAAATTTGGATAATACAATATTATTTTATATAAAGGTAAAATGTTATGTGAAACAAAATACATTCCAACTATATAAAGAATATTTTAAATTAAATGATAATGTGTATAAGAGAATAATATGAAGAATTACACATTAAAATTATATATTTCATAAACTAAATAATTTTAAAATGATTTAGAATAAAATGAAATAGTAAATTAATCAAAGAGAATTTTGATATAAGAGAAGAATAACCTTAGTAAGAGAGAACATATAAAAATTGTTGTGTAGTATAAACTATTTTCTAAAAATAAAATTGAATTACAATTCCAGGACATGTTAATGAAATATAGCATAAATATAAAAAATAAATATAAAGTTCTATTTAAATATAAATTTAAGATTTAATATGAACTCAAATTTCAGATCTTGAACAATAATCAATTCACTACGATGATAACACCAAAATCAGATATGGAATTAGTGAAATTCTTTCAAGTAGAAGTGTTAGTTGTAGTAAAATAAACAAATATAAATTTAGTGGAATCATATGTCTAAGTAAGTGAAACAATGGAAATGTTTATGAGTGGTGGAAAGATAATACATATGCAAGTAGATTGAGAAAACATAACAATACTAGAAAATATACTTTACAAAGGCTAATGAATCCATTTTCCAATAATATTTTTCAGTTCATCTTATATAATATAAGAAATATTTAATGTCTATTTAAATTTTATGTGTAGTCCTAGTGAAAATACATAGTTAAATGTGGTATCATTGAAATTCCATAGTGTATATGCAGGTAACGGTGTAAAAGACTGCATATTAATTAGTGAAATTGCATAGTTATAAGAATATAGATTGAAATTGGGAAAAAAATTAAAATAATAATGATTGATTTGTTATGTCTGCTTAGTAATTGTGGAAGGTTACAATATTAAATTGAAAATATTAAATTGAAAACATGTAATGAATAACTGATTATTATTTTAGACTTTTTATTGAAAGCTACTAATTGTATAATACTAAGTAACCATGTCACTATTAACCAAGTCATCATTGGTGGTCGCTCATTGACCATAAAAATGGTATGAATTTTTAAAATATGAATAATCCCATGGAATTGAAGAAAAGATTTAAGAAGTATGGATACATAAAATTGAAATAAATTATAAAAAAATTAGAGGATAAAATACACCTGATAATTTCACATGATAATTGAATCCTTATAATACAAATTTTATAATGGGAATATATTTAAATAAATTAATCAATAACTCCAAATTAAAAAAATTAAAATAAAACTATTTATAGAATTAGGAATATTACCAATGCTTCATCGTCAGTTGTCCAAAATTGGTACATGCAATGCATAAAAACTCAGAATTTATCATTACATGTTTGTCACCATAACAAAAAAGATGAAATGGGAAATTTTTCAGGAGTATAGTGATGAAATTTGAGAATGAAATTTAGAAATTTAATGAGGTAATGAAATTAGGAAATGTGTAAGAATTTAAGATAAACTAACCTAATTGTTCATTTCACTTGAAATCTAAGAAAAAGAAAAATGAAAAATAGTTTGGAACATTTAGCAATACGGGAGTGATTGTTAAAAGTAAAACATACCATAAAAAATTTATATGAGGCATCGTCTAGTTTCAAGGTTAAAGATGAATAAATGAGGGAGTATGAAAGGAAGGAAATAAGGAAGAAGTTTCCATGAGGTAAACCCTAGGATTTAGATCAAGGAAATGAGAAGAGAGTAGTTGGAGGGAGCAGATGGGTGAAAAGTGGAAGTACTAAGAAGGAAACCCTAGGAAAAAGGTGGATGTGGGAATATGGAAATTTGGGGATCCATAGGCTAGGAGGTAGAGGTTGTGAGGCTAGGACATGGGTGGATATGAAGAGGTAGGAAACCAGAGAGGAAGGATGCATGGCAGAATAATGTCTGGATGAGAGGAGAGGTGGAAAGTTGAAAAATGTGGAAGGAAAAAAACACATGACGGGACGACACATGTTCATTGGGTAACCGAAGTTTAATTTATATAGTAGAATTTATATTATATAGTATATGTTTAATGATTAATGATTATTTAAAATAATTTAAATCATTATTTATCATTATTTTATTATTTTTTCTATAATTATATCATTTCCACCATTATTTATTTTAATATAATATGTTCTGGTATAATTTGATTTTTGTAAAATATTATTGCAATATATGAAAAGAGAATTTTTAAAATTATTTTGGTTAGGAATACTATCATAATTATAATAAAAGAATTAAATATAATTAAATATAATTATTTAATGTTTCATGAATCAAATAAGAGTGTAATAATAAAAAAATATGGGTTTATAGTTGTTTAGGATAATTTTGATCCCTACTCAACTCTTACTACATTCATCCCCAATAATAAGATCCTCAAAATTAGTGGATAGATCACACAACTATCATAAATCAATGTGTATATTATAATAAGTCTTCACTCTTAATAGACACCCAATGAGTGTTCATGTAGTGTGAAATTTATTTCCTCTAACCCCTTAATAAGAAAGTGAAGCATAAAAAATTCTATAAAATAAATGTAGTATTCTCCGCAAAAAATAATATTTGAAATTATTTTTAGAAAAATTAAGAGCATTGTTATAAAAAAATTTCAAATGTATGAAAAATAATAGCCTCCTCATTATTATCATTGGTATTCATTGGTTTTTTACTTAAATAAGAATAGAAATAATGGTTTTGGATTCTATTTCTCAATGTGTTTCTTGCTTGATGGCACTTAATTTAATTTTCTTGAGATGTTTCTTGTAAATTATTTACAATTAATTTTTATAACCTTAAAATTTAGGGTTACTTACCATTCATTAGTGGAAAAATATCCTTGATTTCCATATTAGGAAGGGTGAAGTTTGTTTTAAATTAGTGACTCAAATAACCGAAAATAGAAACGTCAAATGTTAGGCCAACCTCAATATTCCAATATTTTACAACATGGGACTTTAATAGTGATAGGATTATCATGTAAAGGCTCAAACCTTTCATTTATATTTTTCTAGGTATTAGGGATCTTGTGATGGAGTTTGGTTGTGTTATAGAAACTCAAAGTTGAATTTTGGCAATTTAAGGGTAAACCGTAACATTGATAGGCCATATGATAAACCACTGAATCTATATAAAGTATAATTACATGAAAATGTTAGATCTAAATTTAAAAAAAATAAAATTTATAAATAATTTTCATAAGATAAAACCATTCTATTGAAAATACTTTGGGTTTTTTTCATAAGAGACTTTCATATTCACACAAGCAAGGAATATGAAAAATATGTAAGAAAACATGATATCATAATCAAAACCACCCATCGATACTTCATATGATAAACCAATGTGTATCCAACCATGAAATATAATATCATGTTTGAAACCATGTATAAATGAAAAAGTACAATATTTGGGATCTAGCTTAGGGGAATATGCCCTCATACACAAAAAGAATCCTAAATTGGGAAAGACATGGATCCAATCGATATTGATTATAACTAAAATATATCGATATCAAGCTACTCATTATCTAGTCACTGTATAATGAGCACCTATGGAAAACCCCTAGTGGTGAAACACACACACTAAGGTGACATATCGATTTCCTAATGCACCCAAGGTTCCCAATGTGCTAGTTTTGCAAACCCATTTAAAAAACATGGTCAAAATTTATAAAGAAATTCAATGAAAATCATTACCACTTCTAGGCATGAAATTTTTTTCCCATTTCAAAAAAACCCTTATGGAATTTCACAAAACATTCATAATGAATCATAACGACTCCCATGTTTAAAAACCCATTTTAGAATCAAAACCACCTTAAGACATTTTATCACATCACAAAATATTCTCAATTCCATTTTTAAAGAAAAACCTATAAAGACGTTATTTTTTTCTTATAAGACTTTGAAATATATAAAGGAATTTTTCCAAAGCCATGTACTTAGAGGGTGTATTATTTCATGTCCTGGTGAGTCTAGAAATAATTTTATAAAAAAAATTTATATATTTTATATCAAGTACATGATTTTTTAGAAAAAAATGAGATATATCATAAATAGAGTCTAAAATTAATAATATGAGATAATTTTTGACTTAGGAGTGTATGATTTACCCTAGGCGCGAGCTAAAGTTGGCCAGTATGAGATGTTCAGATAAAGAGACTGTGGCAAGGTGTGTTTAAATTAAATTAAATTAAATTTTTAATTTTTTAATTTAAATGACCTAAACATAAATCCTCTATAAATAAATTATTATGGAAAACTGCCAGGGTTAGTCACATAACCTTAGGATTATTGAGAGGAGAATCTACAACCCAATGTTGGTGAATTGATATCAGGAAATGACAATCTTTAGTATCCATGTAAACTAAGGAACAATGAGTGAAATAGATTTACCCCCATCATTACGTTCTTCATCAATGATTGATATGAATCTTGGTAGGACATTTAATTTTTTGATTTCACCCCTTTTGATAAAAATATTTAGCATTATCAATTCTATTTCATTGATATTCATTTGACTGACATTATTTGCATCAACTAGTTTTTCAGATTTTTGTTTTTAATTTAATTTATCTTCATTGTTCCATGTTTTTCACCCTAGTTATCCTTAATATATATATTATTTTCTCAAGAAGGTTTGGATAATTATTGTTGAACATTCATTTTTTTACTTTTCCCTCATATTTCTTCATGATTTTTTGTTGTTGACCCATGGGGACACAGTTTGATTTTTCCAAGTGGGATTGAGTTTGATTGAACCCCAAGACTCATGGAAGATTTTTAGGCGATGAATGGATTGAGGATTTGGGGGTATATTGTGACTATTTTTAGGATACATGTGATTACACCGTGGATCAATAATCCAGTGAGGTAACAAGAGATAGATGGAGATAGAAAAAAATGTTTGGGATTTCTTCTTGAGAATCGAAATCTTATTTCTGGCCACCAGAGGGCTATATTTGACAAAATAAGTCCTCCCCCATCGATTTCGGGTAGCATATAGGCGTGTTTCAATGGATTAGTAAGATCCATGATCCCTATGATGGATCTGGGGTTTTCTGAAAACCCCAACTACATGTCATATAGTTTAAAGAAAACATGGTGTGCATCCCCCTTGCTGCAATGACTAGGGTTTTGTGTGAGCTAAATATAATAAGCCATGTGGGCCCCCCACACACCATGTGACTAAGTGTTGGCAGCCTGGTGTGTAATCCGAGAGTACATGGACATAAACACGACCAGGAACACACCATGTACCAGCACACAACCAGGTACATGGACAAGACCCAAAGGACACAAGCATGACCTAAAGAACACCGTTTTCCCCAGTTGGCTGAGACATGTTGTGTAGTACTCTTACACATCTTGTATCACTACATGGATGATGAGTTGTGTGCTAGAGAGGACAAGAACATGTTTCAGAGTATGACCACACTCCATGTAGTTCCCATACATGTTGTGTACCTCCTTTTTAGGAAACTTATACTACTCGTATATCCTTTGTTTGGACTTGTATTTTATCCCTTGAGTAGCCTATCCTAAGTATTTTTTTCATATAGAACATTATGATATCCTTCGTAGTGTCTTTTGAGAGATTATGCATGATGTTATGAGACTGATTCTTATTTAGGTGGTGCTCGATGAGGGAAGTGATTAGGAAATATTATCAGAGATTTCAGATATTGGTGGTACTCCCATATGGAATTAGGGAGTGAGTTATATATATATAGAGATAATACTCCCTTATTATACTAGGGAGTGAGTCCAATACACTCATTGAGCAGAAATAGAGACGACACTCCACTGGTGTGATAGTGTGTGGGTCCTTTATACGTGGAGATGATACTCATTTTTTGTATCAGTGTGTGGGACCTCTATACTACTTATCATTGAGGTGGTACTCCCCTGTGGCATCATAGCGCGGGTCCTCTATCGATGGAGATGGTAATCCACTATCGTACTAGGGTCCGGGTCCTCTATACATTCTATACTTATTATAGAGGTGGCACTATACTATGGCATGAGGGTGAGAGTCCTCTATCAATGGAGATGGTACTCCCCTATCATACTAGGGTGTGGGTCCTCCATACATTTTGTACAGACTTAGAGATGGTACATTGTTTTCATGACAGCATGGGGGTCCTCCATACTACTTATCATAAAGGTGATACTCCCCTGTTGTACTAGGGTGTGAGTCCTCTAAACATGTAGATGCTACTCCCCTATAGCACTATGGTCTGAGTCCTCTATATGACTTCTTTATATAGACATGTGAGATTTTGGGCATCGTTGATGGACCTTTGGAGCTGAAGGCAGACTCATCGTCTGGAGGTGGGCAATGAGATGGGGATCCCCTTTTCTATCGTGAATGGGATTTTTTTATGATAATATATATATACCTATATATTGGGTTTCTTAATGTGAATTGAGATTTCTACTTCTATCATGTCTCATATTTATTTCATCCTTCAACTTTCAGGGTGTCGTACTGGCTATATATATACTCACTCCTAAAGGGGATTTTCCTGCACGTGTCATACAACAACCCTTCTCTTAATTACCCATTAATAAATGATTTATTACATAATATTACACTTAAAACAACCCATAATATTGAGAAGTATAGTTGTGTTGGTAATTTGTTACATTACATTAACAAATTAAAATATAAAATACACCATCTTTATTGAAAACTTCTTTAACATGCTCATACTTAAAACTGCATGGGATAAACTGAGGAAATACATAAGGGGTGATATTTAAATCCTAGGGAGGGAATAAACATAAAATAACATGAATAAAGTATTAAATTTAAGGAAATAGGCATACCAATGAGCATAAAATGAGTGAGAATCATAAACATGTACAAAGAGACATCATGATAACATAAAAAAATCATGGTAAATGTGGAAGAAAATTAAAACACTTCATCATAAACATAGGTCAAGGATAAAACACCAAGACATAATGGTGGAAAAACCCCCATAACAGAATCAGGATTACTCTATATACCTATATGATGTCTCATGAGACTAAACATTACCCAATGCATTAGAGTGATATATAATTCTAGGTGCACCCATCACTTTCATTTCATTCTCATGCTTAAGTGTGCCCCATAGATCTTACAACTTGGATTCATTAATCTTAATATGTTATTCTATTATCAAGGTGTGTGGAATAAATAAATTTAAGTACCAATTCATGAATTATAAGTACATAAGGATGTACACCCTTGAAAGTAAATCACTATGGTATTCACTACAGAATTTTTTTGGCATGAAAAATCATGGTGAAATTTTGGCAGCATAACGACATCACATAAATTTTTATAAAATATTTTGATGAGAGAAAAATTGTTTTATAATAATTTCAATATATAATTTGTAGTAATAGGTACATGTAATTACATATCCCAACATTAGGAATAAGAAATTGAAGACATAAGATAATAAAGAAACTTGAATAAATAGGAGATGGTGAGGATCCCATACCTTGAGAGTGTGACTCAAAATAGTTGGGAAGATCTTATTGAGAGATTGAGAGAACATTTTGATGACTTTATAGAAGTTAGGTAATATTAATTACTTGATACAAGGTTTTTTAATGAAGAAAAGTGGGAGGTTGGGTGGGTTTATATAGGAAATGAGTGGGGAATTCTTTATCATTTTTCAAACATAGGTTTTGGACTCTATATAATAATATAACCAAAACTAAAAACCTTCCCATTTTATTTTCCCATATTTATCACCAAAGGGGAGTGGTTTTAATTATTTTATAATGATATGGTCAGAACTTAATAAAACAATACCCTTGGTTATGTGGAGGTGAGTCATACTCTTAAAGAAATGATTTTAAAACCATAAAATATATTAATGGTTTTTTAAGAATAGTAATTGATTTATAAAATTAATAAAATAAATATAAAATAACATTATTTTAAATAAAAAAACATATATTTGATCGTGGATACCCATTATAGTATTTGTCACATCACTTTTAGTTCATTATGATATCATAATACACAACATATAGTAATACAGTATTTAATTTTTACCCAAAAATTTGAGTGACTTTGAAAATTATGAAAAAATCACTATTTGATAATTTCTATATTATGATTCCAAAAATAATATTAATTTTTTAAAAACATTTTTTTAAACATTTGTAATTTTAATTATAAAATAATAATTGACATTTATTGAGAAATGAAGGGTTTTTGACCATTATAGTTTCCAAACCCTTATGAAAATTACACTTGACTTCATAAAAATTATATGATTATTTATATTTGATAAAAATTATTTCTTAATATAAATTGATTAAAATATTAATTATTTAAAAAATTCATTAATTCATCAAAATAAATTCCGTAATTGAATTTGAATATTACCCAAAAATACTATTTTTGAATTGTTGTATAAAAATAAAAAACATTTATAAAGTAATAATAATACGGTGAAAATATATTAATAATTATTTAAAATTTTAAATACTCATATTTCTATAGTAATGATACATATCACTTTAGTACCCCACTGAAATCCCTAAGGGTAAGGTGCACAATGGTGAGACTTCTATTGGGTGGTTTAGCGTACATGGTGTGGGTCATGATCTCGATAAGCTTGAACTTCTCCTGTAAATTTTTTTTTCATACTTATGTTTTTCAATCATAGATTGGGCTCGATCAAGGGAAAATCCCAGTGATGCTATCTCCCTTGAAATCTCCAAAAATTGATGTTTATAGGGTATAATCCTACTAGTTTAGGTCATCACTACCTTTTTCTGTGTCAAATAGATTTGGTAAAACCCTATATTTATACTAATCATGTTATCACAATTAAAAAACTATAATACCAATGGTAATGATTCTTAATAGTCACTTAAATCTGATTGGATATAATAAAAGAAAATAATTGTATGTGTTTTCTATAATAATAATTCATAATAAGCCATTTAATTAAATTTCCAAGGGAATTTTATTTATAAATGTTCATGTCGTTACACTCTTCCCCCTTTAGATATTTAACCCTCAAAATTTTCATTTCCCCCCACTTAAATAGATGATGGCATCTCTATTTCATCACTTCCTATGGTTCCCATGTCTCTTCTTCAAAAAAAATTTGTTTAACCACAACACTTTAACAGGGTGCATTGTATTATTTCATTGAACTTTTTCTCTATGATCTAAGATCTTCACCACCTACTCTTAATATGAGATATCATTCTCCAATGTTACCAACTTTGGATTGAGTAAATGTTAGGGGTATGATATAAAATTTCTCATAAGTGATGCATGGGATACATCATGTAATTGAGATAGGTGGTATAGATAATTGATAGAACACCACTCGGATGTGATCAAGGATCTCAAAGGGGCCAATGTTTCTTGGACTAAAATTTCCCTTCTTTAAAAATCTCATGACTTTTTTCCATGTAGATATGATGAGGAATACCAGGTCTCTAACATCAAAATCCAGTCCTCTTCAATGATTGTCAACATAGCACTTTTGTCGACTCTAAGTAGAATTGATGTGATGTTGAATGGCCTTGACCTTTTCCACAATTTCCTTGACCATTTTAGGACCTAACAGTTTTTATTCCCCAACTTCATCCCAACATGTATGTGTTTTTTACCTCTTCCCATAAAGGGATTCATAGGGATCCATTTGGATACTACAGTGGAAACTACTTTTTATGAGAACTTCACCAAAGGATGATGTAGATCCCATCCTCCTTTGAAGTCAATTGAGTATTCCCTCAACATTTCCTCAAGTTTTTGGATAGCCTGCTAAGATTGAAAATTATTTTAATGGTGATTTTTTGTGATGAAGTTCAACTATGTATTTAGATCATGTTGGATACTCTTCCATAACATAGAGGTAAATCATGGATCTCAATTTGATACACTTGATATTGGTGTTCCATGCATCCTCAACACTTCTCTAATGTATATATTTGAATGTTTATCGAGTGAGAAGTCCTATCAAGTCATAATAAAGTGTGTATTCATTGTAAGATGATCTACCTCAACCCATATAACATTATTTCTTCTTGATGTCTTCTGAAGATTATTGAGAAATCCCATGGTGATGTTTTCCCATTTCCATGTAGGTATGGGTAATGGTTTCATTATCCCCTTGGACTTTTGTTTTTAATCCTTCACTTACTGAACCACTAGGTACTTAGATGTATATTATTTTATCTCTTTCTTTATATTATCCCACAAATAGTTCTCTCTATGATCTCAATACATCTTTTTTTCTTCCTAGATGGATGGAGAAAGTCAAACTATTTGCATCATCCAATATATCCTTATTTATCTTACGATTTTATGGTACACATTTTTGTGACCAAAATATTACAACTCCTTCATTAATATTGAACTCTAAGGATTTCACTTTTCTTATAGTTTTTACTTTCTTCTAAATTCCCATATAATTTCTCGGATAATCCTTTATCCTTTTCATAAGTGATGGTTGAGAAATAATTTGTGAAAGAACTGATTATGTTCCCTTATGATTCCCATGTAAATCCTTTTCAAATCTAAGAAGATCAAATCATTTTCAATTATCATCAATGATAAAATTAGTGGATCCTTTATAGTTATAGAATCTTCCATTTTATTCTCTTTCCTAGAATGGTGGGTAATTGATTATTTATAGTCCTTGATAAACTCTAACCATCTTCATTGGTGCATATTCATCTCTTTCTGTGTCAATATATACTTGAATATTTTTTTATCCATTTATATTTCACACTTCTCCACAAAGAGATAATACCACCGTATATTCAATGAAAAGATCACTGAAGCCAACTCCAGATCATGTTGTGGGTAGTTTTTTCGTGATCATTTGACTTCCTAAAAGAATAGGCTATCAACTTTTCATTTTTCATTAACAGATAGATGAATCCATTCACCAAATAATCCCTAAATACTATGAAAAATTATCCCCTTGTGGTTACTATGAGTATTGGTGTAGTGATAAGACCCTTCTTAAACTTCTTTAATCTCTCTTCAAGATCCTGTATAGGGTTGAAGAATATTCTTACCACCTTGTTTTACCCCCATAGTTGAAGTGGGTGCATGATGTCTTCGATCTGTAACAGATGAGGATATATTTGCATGATCCCATGCATTTCATTAGTTGGTGTGAGTTGTAAATCAAGGTTGGATCCACCTTTGTAGAGACCCCAATGATGATTGAGTATCAAAAAGAGAGGATCCTTCATGGATGAACCATTCTTTAGGTTTTTGTGTTGTGGCTGCACTAAAGCATGCAGGAGGCTCCTCAATGTGGGAGAGCCAAATGCAGGCCCAATATCCCAACTTGTTTGTTTATATTTTTCTTTTAGAGGAATAAAATCTTGAAGGAGAGAATAAATTTGATACCCTTTTCCCTTGAAAAAATTTTAAATATGTCATGTAATATTTTCAAAACATAGTGCTGAGATGACACACAATTTCGAGACCCTGTGATCCCAGAGTTAATTTTATAAAAATATATAATATATTTTATACCACAAATAATTTTTTTTATAAAAAATACAATATCTCCTAAATGGAGCCTAAAAACAAAAATATTATACCACAGATGAATCTTGATCATGCGATTTACTCTAATCATGACCTAAAGTCGGTCATTGTAGGACATTTGGATAAAAAGGCTATTGGTAGGTTCCTTTAAATTGAATTAATTGAGTAATATATATTTTTAATTTAAATAACATAAAATTAAATCCTCTATAAATATTTTGTTCGGGTGAATCTCTGTTGGTAGCTACATAACCTTAGGATCATTTAGAGGAGGATCTACCACACATAATTAGTGAATTGAGATCAGATGATGATGAGCTTCCAGATCCAAGTTAACCAAGGAACAATGAACACAACAGGTCTTCCCCCATCACTAATAAGTATGTTCTTCATCAATGATCAATCCGAATCATGGTAGGTCTCATCATTTGTGGATTTATACCCTTATAATTAAAATATTGTGCATGATATATTCTATTTATTTTATCTGCATCAGATTTATATACTTTGTGTGAGCTCATGTATCAAATTTACATTATTTATTCAAGTTATCCCCATTATTCAATGTTTCTCACCCCATTTATCCACAATTTATATTCATTGGATAAGAATTCTTGAACAAAAATTGCTGTACCTTCATTTTTGTTCTTTTTCCCCATATTTCTTAGTGATTCTTCATCATTGTCACATGGAGCCATGGATGGACTTTTTCGAGATGGATCAAGCTCAATCAAAGCCCTAGATTCATGGAAAAATTTTATGTGATGAACAGATTGATTATTTGGGTGTGGATTGTGATTATTTGTAAGATATATGTGATTATACCATGGATATGGAATTAGTGAGGCAATGGTATATGTGATGATGTGTACGGGCTTCATGCGGGAGAATCATAATCTGATTTTCAGCCACCGGAGGGCCAGATTTGGGGAACTAAGGCATTAAACTTTGCTTTTAGGTAGTCTATAGGCATGTTTTGATACCATACAAGGATCTGGGATCCACACAATTGATATGGAATTATGTTAAAAACCATACTACACACTATGAAGTTTGAAGAACACATGACGTGTAGCCCCTAGCTATGACGACAAGGGTTTCAGGTGAGTTAAATATCACACACTTTTTGGGGCCCCCACATGTTGTGAAAATTATTGATGGAAGCTTGGTGTGTACTCTTGGAGTACACAAACACAAGCATGGATAGTCACATGCCATGTACTAGAATACAACCAGGTACACGGATGTGGCTCGATGGACACGAGCATGACCAGAAGAACCATGCTTAGCCACAGATGGCTGTTAAATGTTATGTAGTACCCTAACACATTGTGTAGTGCTACATGGCTAGCTATCCATGTGTCATAGAGGACATGGATATGTATCAGAGTGGGACCCCATCCCGTGTTTTTCCTTTACATACCATGTACCTCCCATTGAGGAAACCTATTCCACTTGTATATCATTTATTTAGACATAGATTTTGGATTGCGAGTTGCATATCCTACGTTTTTCTTCATAGAACATGATGAAATCCTTTATAGTGTATTTTGACATATAATGTGAGATGTTCTGAGGAAGATGCTTCTTTAGGTGGTACACGATGATGATATTGATTTGGAACGATCATCAAAGAGTTCAAATATGGGTGGTACTCCCTTATGGTATCAGGGTTTAGGTCCTCTATAAATGGATATGGTACTCTTGTGTCATACTTGGGTGTGGGTCCTCCATACTCATTGAGCAGATATAAAGCTGGTACTCTGTTGGAGTGATAGTGTGTGGGGCCTTTATCCATGGAGATGGTACTCTGTTTCTATATCAGCATGTAGGTCCATCAAACTACTTATCATAGAGGTGGTGCTCCCCTATGGAATTAGGGTGTGGATCCTCTATTAATGGAGATGGTACTCCCCTATAGTACCATGGTGTGGGTCCTCATACTTTATGTACTTATCATATAGGTGGTACTCTCTAATGAAATCAGATTGTGGGTCCTATATTGATGGAGATGGTACTCCCTTATCGTATGAGGGTGCTGGTTCACCATACATGTTGTATAGACATAGAGAGGGTACTCCACTATCGCGACAACATGAAAGTCCTCCATATAACTTATAATATAGATGCTACTCCTCATTCGTTCCTGGGTGTGAATACTCTACACGTAGACATGGTACTCTCCTGTGGCCCTAGGGTGTAAGTCCTCATTATGACTTCTTAATATAGACTTGTGAGATGTTGGGCATCATTGATGGACCTTTAGATATACAGGCATACTCATCATCCAAGGATTATTTATGAGATTCTGATCTTATTTTCACTCCCAACTAGGCACTTTTTAATGATAATATTTATATGTATACATGGGTATTGGGTTTTATTTTGATGGTAAAAGATGTCTACCTCTATCGTGTCTCATATTTTTCCTCCATAAGATTTCAAGCAATCGTATTGGATACTTATATACTCACCCCTAAATGTTATTTTCCTGAATGTGTTATGTCTTATAAAGATGAAGAACATGTCAATGAAAACTACATAGGAGAATAGGGGATACCTGGGTGCATTTGTCCATGTATAGGGGTTGGGGATTGGAGATACAAAGATAGGCTCTCTCATAATTTACATTATTTTCCAGTTACTATCAGGTTGGGACATCTTGTATAGTTGGGAATTTATTTTTCCCCTTTCCTTTTCAGATTATTTTATCATACTCCGTTATATTATCCAGAGGTTGTTACATGCATGGTCATTAATCTAGATTTTACTGCCATTTATTTTCATTCCTCTGTAGTTTTTCATAGATATGGTTGGGCATATGTGTACATATACTTAGTTAAAGGCCTCCCATTATAGTTATTCTTTTGGTGTTGGTTTCCATCCCTTGTCTTATGGAGGTGGGCTTGGGGTAGTCACAACTTGACCTTCCACAGACCAGTCAGGCCCAATGGGGCGATTCATGACCAAACCCCCTTAAAAACATATATCTCAAGAAGAAAATCCATTTTTATGACAAATTAACCAATTTAATACCATGAAACAAAATAATTTATAATAAAATCATGTAATTCATGAATTATAAATTTTTTATAGAGACAAACTTCTCATGATTAGAGAAAAATCATGAAGAATCACCATCCCAAATCCAGGTGTTGTATCCGTTCAGGAATAGATTCATAGATATTTGAAATAATCTATTTGGTGACAAAGGATTGAGAAATAAAGGTGAAAGATCAACTCAATTCAATGGGATTTGAAAATTTATATGTAGTTTGGTCGTTAAAGACATGCAAATGCATGTTGCAGAGCCCCTTCCCATCCCATAATCACAACAAACCAAATAGCCTCTATAAACCATGATGCATACCTCACCTAGATTGTATTCTACCATGAAAAGGCTATGATTTATCCCATAAACCATGTCGCAGCTACCCCCAAAATAGAAGAACCGTCAAACATACCCTCATGGAACTCCATGCCATAGCCTTTGCCTCCACATTTTAGGAAGAAACCTAGCAACAACCCTATATCACAGACTTTTTTCCATGGTGAAAATATTCCAAAATTGGTAGTAGCTCTAGAATCTCTATCTTAGGGTTCCATTCCATAGTTGTGTCCTTATGTCGTATCCATGCCTGGATTGGAAGAGGCATCAAAATTCTTCCTCTAGGGAACTACGCCATAGCCCATTGGTCCACGTCACATTAATCCCACTCCACGTTGTATCCGATACAATCAATAGTGTAGTCCCCTATAAAATTCCAAGAAAAATTCAAATTACTTAATGAAACTCCCAATACCTAAAGGGACAACTACTAAACATCAAAAAGTGAGCATGCCCAACCTATAGGGTGTCACAATTCTCCCCACTATAAAATATTTCTATTTCTAGAGGATATAAATTCAAATTATAGGTCAAAAAAGGTAGGATACCAAGCATTGTTCTCCCCACCATTTATAAATGAACTAAAATTATATAAAAATTAGAAACTTCTTACCAGAAACAATAAAAATTCACCGAGAAACCACATTCCAAGAATATTTAAAGGGAATTCATGAAACTTGAATGTCCAAATACAACCACACACAATAGGTTTGAAAACATAAGAAGACCCATATTCCTAGAAATATCCCAAAGGATCCCGACACTAGATTAGAAAAACATGGAATCCACAAAAGGAGATCACAATGAAAAACATACATTGGAATGAAATGACCAGGCTCTAACCTAAGGGTCACAATTGGTAGATGAGGGTGTTTAGATCCAACTCCCTAGAGCACTAAACCATGGTAACTCTGATAGGAAACAGATCCTCGTCGCATTCAGATCCCTATAAAAAATACACCCTAAGTATCTAATCATGCATGCTAGTTCCTACCCATATCTACGAATACTGGTATATTCGAACCCATGGTCTATACCACATGTAATGGGCCAATGTTTTATCAATGGAATTCCCTTATTATAATTATGTATTATGGTATAATCATATTATATTACTTATAGAACACAATAAAAACCTTATAGGTCAATAATTACTGAAATAAAAGGTATCTCTAGAATTTGAAAAACATATGCCTAAGGAATAGTAACTTGACCATTGGAATAGTAATATTACCCTTATGAATAGTGAACTAGCCAATGTAAAAGTAACCTCACTAATGAAAGTATAAATAAAATTTATCCATATTATAAGTTACAATATGGTATAATTATATCACAGTATATATGAATAAATATTTTAAAAATTATTGATTAGGTGTTAGTATTTTTGTAAGTCATGTATATTTAATTACAATTTTATGATTAATTTAATAAATTAAAAAAAATATTTTCAAAAAATGAATTCATAAATTATTATTTTTATGTCTTATGATCATAAGATAATTGTATGAGACTTTAATTAATTTTTCAAATTATTATAAAAGATGTTTTAATTTTAAAATTTTTATTTTTCAAGTAAATCGTGATTTTATTTAAAAATTAAATATCTCGTAATTAGAAAATTATTTTCATAAAATGGAGTTCATTTTTGAATTCTACACATCAAAAAGTGGTTATGGTAAATTTTTGGGATTGTTCTAAAATACGAGAATTTTTGTGAATAGTAAAAACGATAACTTACAATAAATGTTAAATATAAGAATTCTTGAGTCATGGATGATGTTATTCTGAGGTAAGAAACCTTGGTTCAAATTCATATGATCTCTAGACTGTTTTTGGTCACATGAATCAAGAATATTCATAGTATTTAAAAAATATTAGACTAAATATTAAAATAATATAAAACCCCTCATATCTTCCACTATAAAAACCACCCTCACTCCCCTCTTCTTCTCCCTCCTCTCAAGCCTTATACCTTGTCTAAATTTTGGAGCAGACCAGGTACTGTAGAAATACTATTCACTAGAGGACCCTTTGGGAGAAAAAATGATCTTTCATGCCCCTAGACCATCGAGCTATATAATGGGTCTTCCTCTACCCAGTCAAAAGATGTATTTTCTTTACTTTAATAAAAAAATGTGGCTTTTGCCCCAACATTTTAAAAAATATATAAATTATAGTGGTAAATTCATCTTTTCTTTTATTTCATTTTATTTCATGTTCTTTTCATTATTTTTCTATTTGTGCCTCCTTTCAACCAAATATTTTGATAACTACAATACATTATATAGACTATAATTTTGTTGTCATAATGTAATAATTCATTATCATCTCTCATTTCCCCTCCTTTTATACTAGAAATGAAAATTCCATCTGATATGTGTTAATTTATCACATACAAGGACCATGGGTTTTAAATTACTATAACTATATTCAATTATGGTCATGAAACCATTTTAATGGTCGAAATATAAAATAAAATTTATATATTATTTCTTATGTAAGGTTCTTGAATCTTCTGTACACATTATACTAATTTATAAAACAAAATTAATTCATTGTGACAAAAAAATTTCAATTAACCAAAATAGTTGTCATTAATGTTCTATATAATGATTCATCTACACTCCAAATAACCAAAGTAATTTTATAACCATATAATCTTATGTATGATCACTAATAATATATAACTCCAATTTGGGATAACCATTCTCATCCTATATGTTTATCCTAGCATGTATATAAGTAAATGAATCATGAAAACCAAGAAATAGATGCTTCCAAACAATGAAATTAAACCTCTTAACCCATGAAAAAGGTTAGGCATGAACACAATATGGTTGTACTAAATAAATTACTTGTATAATAGGATATGTACATATTTATTAATGTATGAAATTTAGTTTTCTATGATATTAATATCAAGTTAAGGACACCATCAAACTTAAGGTAAGGGATTCTACCCGAACCTCCATTATTCCTCCAGATTACTCTACCTCTCTTTTTTACAAAATTAATTTATCTATTGTTTTTATGTACATATTATAAAGGCTATATATATGTTCCAAACTAATTTATCAAGATCCATTAATCATTCTCTTTTAGGGATATTCATGTTTTTAAGTGGTTCGCTCCTCAATTCTTCCAGGAAAGAAAACTCGTTTTAAGGGAACTCCCTGAATTCCTACCCATTTCCAAGTACACTATAAAATCTATTTTTATGCTGCCATTATTTTTATAAAACTAATATTTTTATTATTCAAACATTATTGATTCACTTTTTGTTTTATATAAATTATTATTCTCTTTAATGATTTAAATTTCCTTTGATATATTCCTTCAACCAAACTAAAATTCTTTATTTATAAAGTTTCTTAAGTACAATTTTTATATGTTGTTACTTCATGTCAACATCAATTTTCATGATATATTCCTATTCTACCCTATTATTTTCCATGAATTATATAATTTCTTTCCTTCATGGAAATTTTTACAATACATTCAATTGTTAAGCCTTGGGGAATGATTATGATACCCAATTATTACCATGGGTAACCCTTATGTTTATGTATGATTAATTATGTATGATTCTATATTTGGAAAGAACATTAATGAACATTTTATGATGGGTGAACCCAAATATAACTCCAATACACTGGGTAAGGTTGAGTCTTATGAGATGTCATTTGAAATGGTCTTGGCAGTTAGCCTTGACTCGTGCTACCATGTGCAACGATCTTAGTGGTTAACCTTGACTTATGATCCTCTATGTGAAATGATCCTTGACTCAAGAAAATGTAATTTTTTATGTTTTTGACACATTACTATGAATCCATGTTTATATTATACCATGTTTATATGTTATTATTCTATATTTCCATTTCTTTTAATATCATTATTTCATTCCTTATAACCAATGTTCTAAAGATTTGTTCTTATGTTTATTCCCTTGCTAGGTTTTTTCACTTATTACCTTGCTCATGTTATCCTATACAGATGTATTAGCACAAGAGAAGTTAGGAGTTCTTAATGAATATTAAATAAATAAATGTTTTTAGTCCCATGTTTATAGTTTTATGTACCTAGTCTTCCGAGACATTGGAATTTATGATCCTTGGCTTGTAATTTTAATTTTAATTATGATTAATGTATTGTAATGATTTGTGTAAAAGTCTTGGGTCACTATAGATTGTATCAATGAAACCTCTAGTTATTTTTGTAGATTATTAATATATAACTTTAGTAATAACCATAGGGGTGAGATTATGTATAATAAAACATACCTAAATTCTAGTAAGTATAGAGTAAGTGGTTTATCAAGAAAATGCATCCCTATCTAGATACGAATGAGTGGATGTGGCTCTGGAACAGTTGTATCTAGGGTTAAAATCTGAAAACACCTCTTTGAGATAGATTCGAATGGTAATTTTTGCACAACCAAGGTCCTTTCATCACTCTTGGTTTGACACTCTTGTGGGTTGTGATTTGGTAAATTCATAAGCTTAATATGATCCATTAATAAGGAAATTTAAAGAAAAATAGAATCCCATAATAATAAATGTGAGGACACAGATCATGTGTAGCCTGGATTGAAACCTATGGAATCACATGTTGGGATATACTTTTCCATTAAGAGTTTATCCTTTTATGCTTAAATTTCCCTTTTTTATTCTTATTAGATAAGTATTTAAGCCCTCTAATTATACATTGTTTCTCTTAGTTAATGGTGGGAAATAGAAGAATAAGTTCCAAAAATCATTGTGATAGGAAATATAAAAATTCCCATAATGATATGCCTGATATGATGGGAACGTTTCTCAAAACATTATGGTAGTACTTTCTTAGCTGGATCAAGTTACGAATAATAACTTGAATCATGTGTAACGCCCTACACCTCCAAGGAAAGATAAACTTGATGTAGAATAATTCATATGGAAAAGGCCTCCCAGGTTTAATGGAACTTCTTATCCCATCCTCATGGAACAATAGATTAACTCTATTGAAAAGATATTATATGCCTCCAGTGCTCAAAAGAATAGAAATTCATGCTGGTGGCGAATAGTTTTGATGAGGAATCTGATCAGTGTGGGGAAACTAATCAAGAATTATAAGTCCAAAGAGGAAATTGATTCCATGGACTGAGAGGAATTCAATAAAACGTTTTTCTATAAATAGTTTCCGTGAACCCTCCATATCAAGATGGAAAGAGAGTTCCTTAGGCTGAAGAAGAAGGAAGATGAGTCCATCAGGGAATATGAAGAAAACTTCACAAGGCTTGCAAGATATGAATTAGGCTTTGTCATGAACACTAAAATAAAGGTGGATCACTTATTTGGAAGACTAAATCCAATTCTACAAAAAGAATATTGAACATCCCATGTGTCAAAATTGTGGAAAGAAGAATCCTAGTAACTATCTAAATGGAACCATAAATTGCTTCAAATGTAGAGAGAGGATACATCTAGAGAAGAACATATAAAGGGATATGAAGAATCCCACTAATGTGGAAGAAGAAAGGAAAGTTCATATCAATTATCCACCATTAGTGTAGTGTTTCAACTGCAAGAAACATGAGAATTATGAAAAACAAATCCCAATGCCAAGTGTTGTCGGAGTCAATAAACAACATCCTCCACGAAAATAAGGAAGGCATTTTATTATCACAACTACTAAGGTGGATCCGGAAAATGATTTGGTGACAGGTACACTATTTATTCATTCAATAATTAAAAACTTACAATTTTACTCTGGTGGAACACATTCTTTCATATCATGAAATATTAGTAAAACTATTCAAACACCACCTCAAAATCTAGTGATTGAGTTATCTATGAGAATAGAAAATGGGAAATTATTGTATCCAAACTATATAAATCCACCCCAATTAACATTTTTGGACTAAACTTCCCAATAAATCTCATCATACTTTCATTAGTGGAGTTTGATGTTATCTTGGGCGTGGGTGAGCTATCTTTATATAAATCCAACCTCAACTATTGAGAAAGGGAGATCACTCTTCAAATCCCAAAGAATCCTTCAATTCATTACATGTGTTAGGAGGAAGATTAATATCCTTTAGAATAATCTTCTCAAGTGTGGATATTGTTGCCTACTATGAAATCATATCTCACTCAAATTATTGAGACAATGGAGAGAATCATGCTTGAATACATTCCCATTTTAGGGGACTACACTGATGTATTTCTCGAATAATTCCATGGTATTCTTCCTGATCAAGAGGATGAGTTCTCAATTGAACTTATTCATAGATGTATACTTATATCAAAGACACCTTATAGAATGGACACTGTAGAGTTGGAAGAGCTGAAGTGGCAGTTACAGAAGTATCTTTAAAAGTGTTTTATATGCTTGAGTGCTTCACTATGGGGAGAACCAGTCCTCTTTGTCAAGAAGAAATATGGTTCAATGAGCCTATACGTTTATTATTTTATGCTCACTAAAATAATGATAAGGAACAAGTATCCCCAACCTCAAGTTGAAGACTTGTTCAATCAGCATCATGGGGCCAGTTATTTCTCTAAGGTGCACCTTTGGTCAGGATATTGCTAATTAATGGTGAGGAAGGAATATATTCCCAAGTATTCCTTTAGAATGAGGTATGGACACTATGAGTTCATAGTGATGCCCTTTGGGCACACCAATGATCTAGAAATTTTCATGGATTTAATGAATAGTGTCTTTAAATATTCCCTCAAAAAAAATTTGGTAGTCTTTATCAATGAAATTCTGATATACTCCAAGAGAAAGGAGGAACAAAAGGATCATTTAAATACTATTCTAAAGACTTTGCATATAGATAAGATATTTGAAATGTATATTAAATATGAATTTTTGATAGAGGAATTATATTTATTAGGTAATATTATCACAAGAAAAGGGATATCTGTAGACCCTTACAAGACAAAGGCAATTGAAGAGTGGCTCAGGCCAACATCTTTAATGAAGATCTATAGCTTCCTCGATCTAGCTGGGTATTACTGACAATTTTTGAATAATTTATCTTGATTTTCAAACCCAATGACAAAGATGATACAGAAGGGGGTGAAGTTTGTATGGACTCAAGAATGTGAGGAAATATTTATGGAGCTCAAAAATATGCTTATTACTACACTGATACTCACACTACTAACAATTATAGAACACTTTGATGTGTACAAAGATGCTTCATAAAAGGATTAGGATGTTTACTAATGAAAATGATAATTTGATAGCCTAAGTCTCAAGACAATTGAAAATCTAGGAGAAAAACTATCCTACGCATGATTTCGAGCTGTAAGTTGTGATCTTTGCTTTGAAAATATGGAGACATTCCATCTATGGGGAGAAGTGTGAGATATATACTGATCACAAGAGTCTCAAATATATATTCACACAAAAAGAGATTAATATGTGCTAGCATAGATGGTTAGATCTCATGGAGGATTATGACTCCTCAATCCACTACCATCCTGGTAGGGAAAATAAGGTGGTAGATGCTCTAAGTAGAAAGTATCCTACATCTTTATCAATGATGATAGTTTAGAAGGATCCAATATTCTTATATTTTTTGAGGATGGAACTGGAAATCATTAATGGAGGAACATCGTCAATAATTTCTCAAATGGTTTATAAACCATCCCTCATAGAGAAAATAAAGGATGCCTAGAGAAATGATGTGGAAATTCAGAAACGATTGGAAGCTATTAGAAATGGTAAATTATTTGAGTTCATGATTGATGAGGATGGAGTTAGGAGATTTGGTTCATGATTATGTGTACCATCTAATCTAGAGATGAATAAGGATCTTTGGAATGATGCACAAAGATCAAACTTATTTATTCACCTATAGAGCACAAAGATGTACTGAGATCTCTGAGAGAACTTTTGGTGGGACAATATGAATAAGGATATAGCTGAATATAGATCCAATTTCTTGGTATGTCAAAAAGTGAAGGATGAAATACAAAACACTAAGGGGATGAGGAAACCACTACCCATGCCTACATAGAAGAGTGAGAACATTAACATGGACTTTTTCACAAGACATTCAATGAAATCCAGAGGGAACCTTTCTATATGGTTCATTGTGGATCATCTAACAATGACAGATCACTTTATCTAAATTCTTGGGGACTTCTCATTGGATAAACATACATGGATATATATTAAAATGATGGTAAGGCTTCATGGAGTAGCACTATAGATTGTATCCAACCATGATTTGAGATTCACCATGATGTTTTGGAAATGTCTCCAACATGATCTAAGCATTGAGATGAACTTCAATAAGTCCTATCATCCTTAAACTGATGGCCGATCTAAGAAATCTATGTAGAAATTGGAAGATATTTTGAGATCATGTTCTATCGACTTCAACGGAGGGTGGTACCAGTATCTTCCACTATTAAAATTCTCTCACAATAATTGTTTCCACTCCATCAACTAAATGGAACCATATGAATACCTTTATGGGAAAAGGTGCAGAACATCGACATGCTGGGATGATGTTGGTGAGAATAAGATGCTAGAACCTAAAATGCTCAATGAAATGGAGGAGAAGGTGAAAATCATTAAACAAAACATCAAGGAAGCCCAATATCTACAAAAGAGTTATGCAGACAATCGTCGATGGGACCTTCAGTTAAAAGATAGAGACATGGTAGTCCTCCTCATATCTCCATGGAAGAAGGTCAAGAGATTTGGGAAGAAAGAAAAGTTGACTCCGAGGTACATTGAACCCTTTGAGATTCCTGATTGTGTTAGAGATATAACCTATTGACTATCACATCCACCTACCATGTATAAATTACATGATGTATTTCGTGCATTCCTATTAAGTTACTACATACTAGACCCTTCACATGTACTCTCTTCAAAGGTGTTACAGTTGGAGAATGATATTTCTTATGAGGAGTAGCCCGGGAAGATCTTGGATCATAAAGACATATTTATATGCAACAAGACTACTCAACTGTTCAATGTACTATGGCAGAACCATAAGTACTAAGAGGCAACATGGTAACTTGAGGAAGCAATGAAGGAAATGTACATACACCTGTGTATGGCTTAGGATGTAAAATGAATTTTCGATGGAGAAATTTCATTAGGGGGTGAAGAATGTAATAAACCAAAGTTTTATCAATGGAATTACATTATTATAATTTTAACTTATGGTATAATCATATAATATTACATATAGAGCACAATAAAATCCCTAAAAGAGAAGAATTAGTAAAATCAAAGGTATCTCTAAAATTTAAGAAACATGTACCTAAGGAATATTAACTTAGCATTTGGAATAGTAATCTGACCCTTATGAATAGTATACTAGAAAATGTAATAGTAACATCACCAATGAAAGTATAAATAAAATTTATCCATCTTATAAGTGAAAATATGGTATAATTATATAATTGTATATGTAAATAAATATTTTAATAACTATTGACTAAGTTTTTGTATTTTTGTAAGTCATGTATATTTAATTAAAATTTTATGATTAATTTAATAAATTAAAATAAAATTTATTTTCATAAAATCAATTCATACATTCTTATTTTTATGTCTTATGATCACAAGATATTTTTATGATACATTAATTAAATTTTCAAAGTGTTAGAAAAAGAAGTTTTAATTTTAGTGTTTTTATTTTTCCAATAAAATTTGAATTTATTTAAAAATTATATATCTCATTTTAATAAAATTATTTTCAAAAAATGGAGTTCCATTTTGAATTCTACACATCAAAAAATGGTTAGAGTAATTTTTTTGGAATTTTCTAAAATACATGATTTTTTTGAATAGTAAAATACGATAATTTAATATAAATGCTAAATCCAAGAATTATTGAGTCATGGATGATGTTATGATAAGTTAAGAACCCTTCGATCGAACTCACATGCTCCCTTTACTATTTCTGGTCACAAGAATCAATATTATTCATATTCTTGAGAAAAAAATATTAATCTAAAGATTAAAAAAATTGAAACCCCTCCTCTCATCCACTGTAAAAACTACCCTCACCCCCTATTCTCTTCACTCCTCTAAAGCCTTGTTCCTAGTATAAATTATACTAAAAACTCCTGCCAAGATCCTCCCCAGGACCATCAGCCATTTGTTTCTTCATAATACCAAATCTTATCCCCTAAAGGGCCTCTCAAGGAAGATAAATTCAAGAGGTAAATCCCACTTTTCAATTATTTTATTTTCATTCAAGTTCTTTTAATTATTTTTCATTCTTCACATACTTTCATCCAAATGTTATGATAATTACATTACCTTACATATACAAGAATTTTCTTATGATAATTTAATAATTCATTATAATCTCTCCTTTCCCCTCCTTGTATACTAGAAATGAAAACATCATCTGAGATGTGTTAATTTATAACATTCAAGGATCATGGGTTTTCAATCTATATCACCCTCTTCAATTCTGGTAATGAAACCATTTTTATGGTTTAAACATACAATAATATATATATTATGTCTTATTTAATGTTATGGAATATTTTTTACACATGATACTAATTTATAAATAAAAATCAGTATATAGTGATAAAAAACCCACCAATTAACAAAAACAGTTATAATTTATGTTTTATATAATGATTCATCATCACTAAAAAAATGAATTTTATAACCATATAATATTATTTATATTCAAAAATAACATATAAATTCAATTTTTTACAACCATTTTAGTATTACAAGTTTATCCTTACATGTATATAAGTAAGCTAATTAGGAAAACCGAGGAAACAAACTCTCCAAAACATTGAAAATGAACCTATTAACCCATCAAAAAGGTCATGAATGAACATAATAAGGTTATAATAAATCAATTACATGTATAATAGGTTCTTTAAATATTAATTAATTAATTTAATTTAGTTACCTATGACATTAAGATCAAGTGAAGGACACCATCAGACTTAAGGTAAGGGAGTCTACCCGATCTTCCATTATTCCTTTGCGTTACTCTCTCTTTATTTTAACCCCAAATAAGTTATATCTTATTTTTATTTAAATCTTATAAATGATTTTTATATTTTAAAAAATATTTTATCAATATCAATTCATTATTATATTTTTTGGATAAACATGTTTTTAAGTGGTTCCCTGTAAGAACCCGGATCTTCTTTTTAGGTATGATTCTCTTTTATAGTCATTTTTTAGAAAAAGAGGAATTTCTAAGGAAAACCCTTTAAAGTTGTTGAGGTTGTGTAGGGGTGCATGGTTGGTGCATGGTCTGAACAAACCATGTGGCCAGCCCAAGGAAACTGTGCACCCTTGATAGTGGACTCCGCACGGGCGGTGCACGGTTTGTCAGATCGTGCGGGAAAGCTATGCGAAGTCCATGGGTGAGACAGTGGGCTCCGCACGGGCGGCGCATGGTTTGTCCAGACTGTGCGGGAGAGCCGTGTGAAGTCCCTTGAAGAGAAAGTATCAACTTCACAGTTGGTGCACGGTTTTCCAAACCGTGTGGGGTAATCATGCGGCCACATAAATTTCAGGTTTTTACGTCATGGGCCACTTGGGATTTCCCATTCCTCTACCCTTATTCCTCCTACTCACAACTCCTGTGTGATCCACGAGTATGAGGAAGAAGGGTGGAGGAATGGGAAATCCCCAGTGGCCCAGGACTTAAAAACCCTAACAATAAGTGGTCGCATGGTTACCCCACACAGTCTGGACAAACCGTGGGTCGCCCGTGCAGAGCCCACTATCTCACCCAGGGACTTCGCATGGCTTGCCTGCACGGTCTGACAAACCGTTCGCCGCCCGTGCAGAGTCCACTATCAAGGGTGCACGGTTTCTTTGGCTGGCCGCATAGTTTGTTCAGACTGTGCACCAACCATGCGCCCTTACACAACCTCCACAACATTAAAAGTTTTTCCCTAGAAATTCCTCTTTTTCTCAAAAATGAACACAAAAGAGAAACATACCTGAAAAGAAGATCTGGGTTCTTTCCAACTTCCCCCCTTAAAGAAATTAGTCCTCAAATTTCCCTAGCATGGCGTAGAAGAAGAAGTCACGAACAGTTCCAGCCACTGTGCTCATACATCGGCCTCCCTCTCCCAAGTCTTGTCCTAAACTAACTTTTACTACCACAACACTCTTACCAAAGGAACAGACTGGCCACGGAGAACATTTGTAATGTGACCCACAATCCAGATAGGATGCTCCTCAAATGATTCATCTACCTCGAGCTCATCCTTCTCAGGTTGAAAGACATGAGACAGGTCTGAAAAGTAACGTCAGAGATAAGAAATGTGGAAGACATCAGGTATAGCATGGTACCTCTGAGGTAATTGCAACCGATAGGAAATCAGACCAACTCTCTCCAGCACCTCAAATGGCCCAAAGTACCTTGGTGAAAGCTTACCATGTCTCATAATCCTCTTGTTCCCCAACCTCGGTGTGACACACAAGAAAACCTGATCCCCGGCCTCATACTCTAGAGGTCGCTTCTGCTGATCCGCATAAGACTTCTCCTGAGACTGTAAAGTAGCCATCCTCTTTAGAATCCACTCTATCTTCTCTATGGTCTCCTGGACAAGACGAGGACCCAGCAAATCTGCCTCTCCTACCTCCAGCCAACATAAGGGTGATCAGAATGACCTACCATACAAAGCCTCATAATGTGTCCTCTGAATAGTTGCTTGAAGGAAAGCTCCACAAGAGGTATATGCTTCTCCCAAGAACCTCCAAAGTCCAAAATGAAAGCTCGGAGCATATCCTCAAGCACCTGAATTGTACGCTCGGACTGGCCATCTGTCTGGGGATGGTAGGCTTTACTCAAAAGTACATATGCACCCAAAGCCTTCTGAATCCCCTGACAGACCCAAGAATTTAAACGCGCATCCCTATCTAAAACAATGTAGTGTGGCACTCGATGTAGACGTAAAATATCTCGGATGTACAGATGTCCCAGCTCATCAACACTAAAGGTCTCCTTGATCGGCAAGAAGTGAGAAACCTTCATAACCCTGTTGATGACAACCCAAAAAACATCATTCCCTCGAGGAAACCTCGTAAAACTGGTCACAAAGTCCATCGTGACATTGTTCCAATTCCACTCCAGAATGGGTAATTACTACAAAAGACATGTTGGTCGTTGATGCTTCACTTTCACCTGCTGACAACTGGAACACCTCATGACAAAACAAGTAACATCTCTCTTCACACCTTTCCACCAATACTACCAGTGTAGATCATGATACATCTTGGTGGCGCCAGGATGAACTGCCCAAACTGAGGAATAAAAATCCCACATCAACACCTCGTGTATGTCTTATATCACCCATAAGCGTCCCTGGAAACGCAAGATCTCATCATCACCTACTGTCCATCCAGGAAGAGTTTCCTTTCCTGACACACTCTCCCACAAGACTAGGCCTTCTGAGTCTGATAGATGACTCGTCCATACCTGATCAAGAAGACTAGAGGTAACAGCTACAGAAGATAGAAAAGTCTACCCATATCTATCATGCACCTCCAAATGCATCTCGGAGAAAAAAACCATAAGCTGCCACTAACTGATGTCCTCCTGAACTACCTATATCTAAGTTCTCCTACTCAATGCGTCAGCCACTGCGTTTCCCTTCTCAGTTGTATAGGCAAGCCCAAATTCAAAGGACTAAACATACTTGACCCACCTGCGTTGTCTCAGATTCAGATCACACTGAGTGAAGATGTACTTGAGACTTTTGTGGTCAGTTAAAACCATAAAATTCTCTCCCATAAGATATTGTCTCCAACATCATAAGGCATGAACAATAACTGCAAACTCCAGATCGTGTGTCGGGTAATTCCTCTCATGTGCCCTCAAATGTCAAGACCCGTATGCAATGAATCTATCTCCCTACATTAGCATAGCTCCCAGCCTGATACCTGAAGCATCACAGTAAATATTATAGCTCTTGCTCGGCTCTAAAAAGAATAGTATCGGTGCTGACGTCAACCTCCCCTTCAGCTCTTTAAAGGCTGACTCACAAGAATCTGACCACAAGAACATCGCACCCTACTTAGTCAAACTTTTCAGTGGTGCTTCTAAATGTGAAAAGTCCTGTATGAAGCATCTGTAGTATTCAGCCATCCCTAAAAAACATCGTACCTCAAAGACATTCTTTGGTTACTCCTAGGAAACTACTTCCCTTACTTTCTCTGGGACTACTGATACTTTTGTCTCTAAGATAACATGACCTAGGATGTGAATCCAATCCATCCAAAAGTGGAATTTTGAGAGCATAGCATATAAATGATGCTCTATCAGTGTACTCAGAATGATCTCAATATGGGTAGAATGGTTGTGTCGAGTGTGAGAGTACACCAAGATATCATCCACGAAAACCACCACGAATGAATCCATGTATGGATGGAACACTCGGTTCATCAGTGCCATGAAAACTGCAGTCACATTTGTGAGACCGAACGGCATAACTGTATACTCGTATAGACTACACCTTCTCCTAAAATCTGTGAGAGGTATATCAAATGGTCTAACGTGCAAATGATGGTAACCATACCTCAAGACGATCTTCGAGAACACCCGGGCTCCTCGAAGATGATCAAAGAGGTCATCAGTCCTGGGAAAGGGATATTGGTTCTTGACCATCAACTAGTTCAACTTCCAATAATCCTGGCAAAGCCTAAGAGTACCATTTGCCTTCTTCGCAAATAGGATAGGGGAACCCCAAGGAGAAGTACTATGTCGGATGAAACCCTTTTCCTGTAACTCCTCCACCTGCTTCTTGAGAACCTGAAACTCTGGTGTAGCCATCTTATAAGGAGGAATGGACACTGGTGCCTCTATTGGTATAAGATCAATAGAAAATTCTACCTCACACTCTGGAGGAAAACCTAAAAAGTCCTCTGGAAATACATATCTGAAATGATTTAGCATTGGAGAAAAGTATAACTATGAAGTCCCCTGGTCATACAAATAAAGACTAGAAATCTGGGCTGTAACTACTCCTAACATGTGATGCTCTAGTCCCTCTATGCTCGCCTGGACATCTTACTCGCCCTTATGAAGAAAATATCTACCCTCTAGTGATATAAAACTCACCCTTCGGTAGGAGCAGTCGACGACTACCTGGAAGGGAACTAGCCAGTCCCTTCCAAGAATGACATCATAGTCGGTCATCTCTAGAAAATAAAGATCCCAAAGGAAGTGACACCCACCAACCTCGAGAGGGCACTCCTTTCACTGATGTACACTAACTGTTCTAGTCCACAACAGAGTGTCTAGCGTCAAGACATCAGTAAAAGAAAATATACAGATCCCAAGGCTCTCCAAAATATCAACAGATATAAATCTATGCGTAACACCGGAATCAAAAATATGTAAAGATAATACTGAGGCTACTTGGATCGTACCTCGAACCATATAGGGGCTGGGATCCGGCTCTTGATGGGTCTACTCCACTGCAAAAGTCAGGCCTGCTCCACTTCCCTGTGACCCTTCCTGACTACTCTAAGAAGATCCACCATGCTGTCACTAGTAGCTTAGTGATGGACCACCATGGACACGACCTCCACCTCAGCTTGAATGGCCAGAATAACTTCAGTTCCTGGACTAGTGAGAAACTGGTGGAGCTGCTCCTGCATGAGGAGTCATAGAAGAATCTCTGTCACCAGCAGCTGGTGAGAAGACCTTATAGAAGTGCTAAAGGTGACCCATATTTCCACAAGATCGACACTCCACTGGGTTTCTCTATCATTGTATCCTCATAATCCCACTCTTCCTGCACTAGTAGCATACCATCTAGATAACGGATGATGTTTGTCGCCTCCTTAGATCACTACACGAAGACTCCCTATGGTGCTTCCTGTTGTTAGTAGAAGGAATGATAACTCTAGATGTCGAGCCTCCCTAGCTCCCAACTCTCTATTCCCTCAAATTCCACTCCATGATCAGTGCCTGGTTAATGATGGAGGAAATGGAAGTCAACCTGAAGATATTCACCTGAGAGCGGATGTCCTGTCTGAGGCCATCCTCAAACTTCCTTGCCTGGAATACATCTCCTCCCAGGAAGGGTGTGAAACGCTAAAGCTCGGTGAAACGAGAGTAATACTCCATGACAAAAAGAGTACCCTTATCTAGAAACATGAAATCCCATGCTCGGTCGGCCCTCAAGGTCTCCAGGTAGAACTAGTCATAGAAGATGAGTTGGAACTCATCCCAAGCCATAACCTGCTGCTGACCCGCCTGTAAGATCACATCCCACCATCTATTGATAGAATCTCATAGAATATAGGTAGAAATCTTGACTCTCCTCTCTGGAGGCATCTTCAGATGCTCAAAGATTGTTAGCATGGCTTCTAGACATGACTCTACAGTCTAATGTCCTCCTTCCCCTGAAAAAGTGGGAGGATGCTGCTGCTGGAACACCCATGTCAGATTAGCCATCAACAAGGTAGGAGGCGGTGCTCCCTGAAAGGTTTCATAATCCTTAGGAAGTCGTCCCTGAACTGTGCATCAGCACCTATGTCAGGTACAACGGTCGGTGCCAAGACTGGCATAACGGGAGGATCTGTAAGAAGTCACTGATCAGCTATATTCGGCGTCTGATCACTACTTTGTAACTAACGGGCAACCATAGGACGTCTTGGTGCATGACTCTACAAGGTCATGCGGACACAATAAATCAGGATTAATAGGGACTGAAATGTAGGAGTATATGGCATGTATAGAGAGTACACAGCGTGTACTTAATAAATATTGTTTCTTCCCGAACAGAAGAACACATGTTGTGTAGTCAAAATTACACGGCATGCATTCTGGGTTTTTCCAAAAAGTAAGCCTCAGAAACTACTCCGTATCCCAGAGAAACACTAAAAAGAACATTTAAGGTTCCAAATTCTGATCTGTGAGGGCCCATACTCCCCAAAAATCAATTCTTTCCATCTTACAGAAGTTATAAACAAGGTAAATAAGTCAATGATCCACCATGTTCTGGTCCATGAGGGCCCACAACACCTCAAGAACCAAAATTTGGAACTCATCCAAACAAAACATTACCCAATCAATTCTCTAACAAGAAGCATATATTGTTATCAAGGCATATATCACAACAGCATGCATATTCTACACAACATCTATCACATCAACGTGCAATTGCTAATGCATCCTAGATGACATGGCAAGAATGCATGACATGTGATTTCTAGCAAGTGCTTATATGATGTGTGAGATGGAATACCCTCATCTCTTCAGGTTGAGACAAAAAATAGAACCTCAATAACTTAAATAAAAACCAGCATAAAACATGTGATTCACCAATGGTGAATATCAAGGCACCCATAAACTTGAAAAACCATAAAATTGCATCAATGCGGTAGATTGGCTTTTCATTGTACATGGGTTAGCTACTCCCGGACACAACATAATACCAAGTACAGATTCCTTTCTATCCATGGATAAAGTCTCCAAATAGTAAATCAATAAAAAGGAAACCCTATGATACCACTTTGTAACATCCTGTTTCTGGAAGCCACCCAGAGGCACCCCGTACCCGGTTGGTCACATGGCCTCAAGCGCATTTCCCCGAATGCCAGAGGCTGCCGACTAGCAGCGAGGGCCTGGGGTGTGATATAGGGTAAAACAATGTCGTTATATTGGATGGAGGTAGGAGAGGAAGTTGTGTTGGGTCCTCATCTTGTCCAGGAGACCACATAGCAGATAGAGTTGATTCGAAACAAGATGGCTACTGCACAGTCTCGGTAGAAGTCTTATGCTGATCAGTGGAGACGACCTCTGGCGTTCAAGGTCAGGGATTAGGTTTTTCTACGTGTCACAACGAGGTTGGGGCACAAGAGGATTAGGAGATAGGGTAAGCTTTCACCAAGGTACGTTGGTTTGTTTGAGGTGTTGGAGACAGTTGGTCTGGTTTCCTATCGGTTGCAGTTACCTCAGAGGTATCAGGCTATGAATGACGTCTTCTACAATTCTCAGCTCCGACATTACTTTTTAGACCCTTCTCATGTGTTTCAACCTGAGGAGGTTGAGCTCAAGGTAGATGCGTCGTTTGAGGAGAATCCTATCCAGATTCTGGTTCACAGTACAAAGGTTCTCAGTGACCAGTCTGTTCCTCTAGTACGAGTGTTGTGGAAGCACAGGTGAGTAGAGGACGAGACTTGGGAGAAGGAGGCTGATGTATGAGCACAGTGGCCGGAACTATTTGGGGCATCTTCTTCTATGTTACGCTAGGGAAATTCAGGGACAAATTTCTTTATGGGGGGAAGTTTGTAAGAACCTGGATCTTCTTTTCAGGTATTTTTCTCTTTTCTGGTTGTTTTTTAGAAAAAGTGTAATTTTTGGGGAAAACCCTTTAAAGTTGTAGAGGTTGTGATGGGGTGCACGGTTGGCACACAATCTGAAAAAACCTTGCCGCCAGCCTAAGAAACTGTGCACCCTTGATAGTGGAATCAGCACAAGAGGCGCACGGTATGTCAGACCATACAGGAAAGCTATGCGAAGTCCCTCGGTGAGACAGTGTGCTCTGCACCTGCGATGCACGGTTTTTCCAGACAATGCGGGAAAGTCATGCGAAGTCCCTCGAGGAGACAGTATCAACCACACGGTTGCCATACAGTTTTCCAAAATATGCAAGGTAACCATGCGACCAATTGATGTTAGGGTTTTTAAGTCCTAGAACACTCAGGATTTCCCATTCCTCCACCCTTCTTCCTCCTACTCATGGCTCATGCGGGAGTTGTGATTTTCAGATATTGGTGGACCTCCTTGGCTCGTTTTTTGAGGAAAATAAAAGGGGTTTCTTGGTTGATCGAAGTCTTTTCTCAGGTAAGTCCCTCCTCTTGTTTTCTCCTTGTTTTTTCCAAGATCTTCTTTTCCCTCTCTCTAGGTTTTCTAGAACTACATCTGTTGCATGTAGATATACTGTTGGTTTTTCCTTGAGTGTTGATTTTAGGGCTTGTGGATGATAGGTAAGGATTTATAGAGTGGTCTTACATGAAGAGGTTTCTCAGATTTGTGGGTGTGGTTGATTGTGGATCATTTTTTCCAAAACCCTAAAGGTGGGTGGTTTGTGCCTTTCAGTTTAAGGTCTTTTAATTTTATGTGAAAAATCTCCAATAACCATGAATTGTGTATTGTGTGTTTACCATTTTTAACCCTATTTATTACATGTTTTGTTGGTGTGTCCGAGTAGAGATTATTTGTATGTGTATAGAGTTTCTTTCTATGCTTTGGAGGTGTTGCCCATGCATGTTGTTCTTATGATAGTTTGG
The DNA here is from genome assembly GCA_963277665.1 of Viscum album. Taxonomy (NCBI): domain Eukaryota; kingdom Viridiplantae; phylum Streptophyta; class Magnoliopsida; order Santalales; family Viscaceae; genus Viscum; species Viscum album. The sequence goes on along the minus strand of OY728121.1, from coordinate 1,195,451,239 downwards.
TTCTACTTAGCCTATTAGGCTGCTTTGTTTTTCCCATGCCTAGTATTTTAGGATGGAGGGATCTTGTGTATCTGACATTCTGGTATGCTATAGACTGTCATCCAAGTAGTTCATGTGGTATAATTTGGCTGATACACATTTCTATACTCGTTTGACTTACACAGGGCCGTGAGAACATGGTGTAGTAGACCATAGGGATAATGGACATAAGGGCTTCTCCAAAGTGTCTTTATATTTATACGATGCGAGACCATAGGGGGAATTGACGTTGAGTGCTTCCCCAGAGTGTTTGTAGTTCCTCGACGCGGGCCACAGGGGGGATTGACATTGAGTGCTTGCCCAGAGTGCCTTTAGTATGATACGAGACTATAGGGGGAATTGACGGTGAGTTCTTCCCCAGAGAGTCTATGGTTAAGCTGAACCAGAGGGGTTAAACTGAGTGTACTTCCAAGAGGGTTGATTTTACTTATTAGGTAGGACCAGAGGGGATAGGCTGTCAGAACTTCCCAAAGGGTTACCTGTTTTTTATCTGCTTTCTGGTATCTATTAGGTAGGACCAGAAAGGATAGGCTATGTGTACTTTCTAGAGGGTTACCTGTTGTGATTATCTGCTTTGTTTAGTTGTTGCTTGATATTTGGACTGTGGATTGTTTACTACTGATTACTTCCTGTTTACTACTTTCTGTACTTTACCTGCCATATATATTCACTGACTGCTAGGCATAGATCTTGTGGTCGTTGCCTATTGGGATTCGTCTCACACCCTGTTTGGTCCATGATTTTGGGCCCAAATAGATTATATTGTTACAAGTATTGACAAGGGAAAGATCCCTTCTACTTCAGGTTCTTGATTTTCCATGGAGCTAGAGAGCATGATACTAAGCTTAGTCTTGCAATACTAATGAGCAGTTTATCACTTATTTTTGGTACTTTGGTTTACTACTGTTGCATTCCAGCATTGTGGCTTGTTTGGCTGCTTTCCTAGACATATGTATCTTGCATCATTTATATATGTGCTCCAGTTGTTTTATTATTCCAGTCTTCCACTATTTAATCATGTATATATATTTACTGCTTCTGCTATTGTATATTTGTTTCTCTTCTGGTCTGTTACTCTTCCAATGAGGGCATAGTTTCCCCGCTATCACACCCTAGGCCCTCACATCTAGTCTACAGCCTCTGGCATTTAGGGAAATGTGCTTGAGTCCATGTGACCAATCGGGTACGGGGCGCCTCTAGGTGGCTTCTGGAACTAGGACGTTACATTCCCTCCTCAATTCTTCTTAGTTAGCAAGTTTGTTTTTTGGGAACTACCTGAATTCTTACCCCTTTCCAAGTACACTATATAATATGTTTTTAAGACACCATTATTTTAATAAACCCACTATTTTTATTATGAAAACCATCTTTGTTAACATATTATTTTTTAACAAATATTATTCTATTTTATTTTTTAAATGACCTTTGATTTTTTCCTTTAACAACAATAAAATGTTTTAATTCTAATATTTCTTCTGTACTCTTTTGACATGTTATTACCTCAAGATGAAATAAATTTTCATGATATATGCCAATTATACACTATTATTGTCCATTCATGATCTAATTCCTCTCCTTTATGGAAATTTTTTGATACTCCCAATTGTTATGCTTTGTGACATGATTATGATACCCAATTCTTACCATGGGTAACACTTATATTTATGTATGATTGTTCATGTATGATTATATATGCGGAAAAAATATTCATGAAGATGTTATGATGGGTGAACTTAGATAGTTCTCTATTTCATTGGATAATTTTGAGTCTCATGAGACATTATGTGCAACGGTCTTGGCAGTTAGCCTTGACTCATGCTACAATGTGTAACAGTTATGGTGGTTAATGTTGAATTGTTCTCCTGTATGTGCAAAAATCCTTGAATCGTGCTAAATTAATTTTTATGTTTCTAACACATTACTATGAATCAATATTTATATGATTCTATGTTTATATGTTATGACTCCTTTTGTTCCTTTCCTTTTTATATCATTATGTCATGTCTTTTAACCCATGTACAAAATCTTTATTATTATGTTTTTTCCCTTGATGGGGTTTTTAGCTCATTCCATTGTTAATGTTATCCCTAGGTTATCCTATGAACATGTATGATCACAAAAAAAATAGTATATATTTTGGAATATTAAATAAGGAAATATCTTTTTAGTCCCACGTTTTCATTTTTATGTACCGAGCCTTCCAAACACTAGACATTACGATCCTTGGCTTGTAATTTGATATCTAATTATGCTTAAAGTATTGTAATTAAATGTGTAAAATGATAGGGTATCTATAACACACGAGGTTTAAAAGTAACAATTCCTATGATAGGAAACCAAATAATAACCATAGATGCATTCGGCCATAGATTCCTCCATACAAAATTTATCCAAAAATAATTATCACAAATCCAAAAATGGTATTTCATCCAAAAAACCTCAAATATATCCAAAAAATGAAGGAAACATTTTGAACTCAAGAACACAGATGATTATCCAATAAAAGTTGATCCCCACTAATCGAAATATCATGCTAAAGCTCATAGTTCTAAACCACTAGACCAAAAAAATCTAAAAGATCCACTAAAGTAGTAGTACCTTAGAGGAATCTAGGAAACAATACTCCTAGAAGAAAAAAACACAAAAATCAATAAAAAAATAATGGTTTTACCAAAATCTTGTTCTATAAACCAGTTCACCATTAAAATCGGGCCTTCCTTCATTCATAACTAAATTAAACCCATTTTAAAAAAAGTATACCATAATCCCTTACTTGACTTGGTTAATTTTAAATTTTTTTAAAATGAGTTCAAAACAAACACCACTTATTTTTAAACCAAATCCTCATTCTAGGTTTGAAAATAAATCAAACACCTTCCTTTTTGAAACAGTTTCCAAATCACTTACCCTTTTAAAATATACTCACCAAGGGTACAAGGCCAAACATGCCACAAAATCAATTTTTAAATCAATGGTTTCCCTTAAAATAGTATACCTATATTTTATACCACCATGTTCACTTGATTAGAAAAATAAGTCACAACTGAAAATCTTTCTAAATCCCCAAATTAAATTAACTATTTCTAAAACATTTCGTGAAACAATCCTCATTTTACCAATAATCCCTAAATAATTTCATTAAAACCAAAAACATTTCCCAGTGAAACCAATTTTTCACCAAAAAATGAATTAAAAATCACATGCACAAAATCATAATCCAAGGCATAATTCTTGAAATCCTTAGTCCATCACCCATCTCCGGACATCAAGGCATAACCCAACCCCCTGCCCAAGGCTTCACAGTGATATTGAAAAAACCCAACCGGGATTATCATGAACCAATGTTGGATCTGAAGATAACCCCACATCCAACCTTTAAAAGTAGTACTAGGTTCTAAACATTTCCAACATGAGGATTAAAATAAAATAGAGACCATACATAGGTCTCCTCTCCATTAATATTTGATCTCAAATAGTGCAACAACAATCATCTACATCAATATAACAGAGCATCGATAAGGCAAATGAGGTTCCACATTTGACATAAAGGAATCCTCCTAGATCTAAATCCCTAATCAGGGGGAAAACCCTTATCTCATAGTGTGAAACTATCCAATAAAAAAAATTCAATCCTATGAAAAGGTACCATCCCCAAGAAATATCTAAAAGATCATTGGGTCGAACCTCCCTAGTAATATTTGCAAAGGAACAAGAAATATCACCTGATCAACCACATCTCACATAACCCATAGATAATTCCAATTAAGATGTGATTTAATGAGAAATTACAAGGCCCAAGTCTTGGGTCATGAATTCTCATTTATGGTAACTCAGGTTTAGAAATATCAACCCTACGGTCCCCACAATCCTACTAATAACAACATATCACAAGCGGATATCTCAACCAACCAATCATGAAATTAAATCATGTTACCCATGTACATACATAAGGTTTACTATTTCTAGGGAACTATACCAAATCCCATGTAAAATATTCCACCATTAGGTGATCCCATATAACAATGTTAATAGAGTGAAAACTACAACAATATAGAAGAAACTCGGAATGACCACTGCCCTCAATGAAGTAGTCATAGGAGGATATCATGATCACTTAAAAACAAGTTTATCCATAAACTGAAATCACTCTAAAACTTATGAGTGCAAACTCAAAAGTATTAGCACATAAAAATCTGGATACACCTAAGATTCCCCTCTTCCCAAGGAACATAAGAAAACTAGGAAAACCAATCCTTAAAGACCAATCTACTCAAATATACCTATATTATTCTCTTATCACGTCACAAAAGAACGTCATCTAGATTCATCACAATACCTTCCCTCACTAAAACACTGAGAGAGAGAGAAGAAAACTCACCACTCCATTCAGATTCTGTGCAATACTAAAGATATATGAAAATAAGACTACTCTCAAGGAAGGCATTACACTCCAACTCAAGACATATCTATAAGGCTCACTCAAACCACACAAGAGGGGATCTCCATATAGTCATGTTCTTTAATGTACATCAAATAACCCTTACTCATAATAATTTCTTAGGCTAAACATATACATCAACAAAAAAAGTAAACACTTTCATAGAGGTTTCAAATAAAACCTACTCAAGGATCACAAAACTCCTTCAAAAAATGATTTGTTTTGGAAACCTCAAAAAATCACTTGAAAAGGAGTTTCAAAAACAATTGGTTTCATAAATAAACATCATTCAATACTTTAGAAAGTAATCCAAAAGTGGAACATTTCAAAACATTTCAATTAGAAGGTGAAACCTATTACCATTCAAATAAAAGCCTTAAATAGGACTCATTTTACTCTTGGGGTTTTTTCCATGTTGTAAATTCATTAAATGAATCTACCATTCAACCACCAAAATCATTTCTTTCACTGAATAGGTTATAAAATTAGTTATACTTAAAATTTGGAATCTTATTTTTAATTTATCACTCCCCTTTCCAAAACCATTCACCATTCTAGAATAAAAGTTTGAAACAACCATTATTTTCATAACATTTAAATATTATTGAAAAAATTATTCAATCATGTGAAATTAAATCATGCAAGATCATTAACTAGTTTTAAAACCTAATTTTTTTTGGTTTCCATGAACAAAAAATCATTTCCAAAAACATGTTCTAGATACAAGACATCATTCTACTGGAAAGCAATAAAACATCGCTTTTAGGACAAAATGCATTTTCATGAATTTCATTTCACATAATAAACTGGTTATTCCATCCCTTCACAACAAAATCATTCAGTAATTATTAGTCAAACATATTCTTGATATCAAAATATCCCATGAACCACCTTGATTCCATTCCATTCAGTGAGAGACACTCAAAGAATCCAAGAATCATGGGTTCTAAACAGCAAAATCAAAGGGTTGTGGAGTCGTGCTCAACCTAGAAATGTGGTTGCGGCCATGTGCTATGTATGCCACAACCCATTTAATGCTTTCAAAACCAAGTGTCTAGTTACTGAATGGTTTTTTAGGACATATAGATGAACTTCACCACTTTCACTACTAAAAATATGGCCTTTATCAGTGCTAGAAAAGGGGATTAACCTTGCTAAAAAAAGAACTGTTAATCGAGGAGAAGATAAAGGGTGTCCCATTTATCAGCACTCAGAAAAGCACTAATAAAGGACCATTTTTTTAGTGCTAAAAAAACATTTATAAAATGGGTCTTTATGAGAGCTAAAAAAAGCGTTGATAAATGTCAAAAATTAAATAAAAACAGCTTACAAGAATATATAATGTGGGGGGATCTTTTAATAGTTCTTGACCACCCCCCCCCCTTATCAGCAATAGGCGGAACCCCTCGCACTCTCTCGCGCACTTCCCTTTCCCACGCCATCCCCCACATGATCGTGCGCCCCTCCTTTCTAACACTCGAACTCAAACCCACGACCTCCCCCTTGCGCGCCTGCACCTTTACCACTAATCCATTTCATTTTCTCTTAATGTAATGATATATCTATTTATTTATACATATATATATATATATAATTATATTTATTCATATATTAATATAGATTCATATTAATATAAATATATTTAGTTACATTAATACATATATGTTTATTCGTATTTTAATATATATATATATTAGTATATTAATATATATTTATATATATATATATATATAGTTATATTTATTTGTATATTAATATATATTCATATTAATATAAATATATTTAGTTATGTTAATAAATATATATTTATTCATATATTAATATATATTTATATGTATTTATATATGTATATATAGTTATATTTATTCATATATTAATATAGATTCATATTAATATAAATATATTTAGTTATATTAATACATATATATTTATTCATATATTAGTATATATTAATTTATATTTATATTTATTTATATATATATTTTTAGTTGTAATTTTTTATCTGTATATTAATTTTTATATTAATATATCTTTATAAGATTGTTTTAAATACATTTATAATATATGTTTTTATGGGTTTTTATAAATAAATAAATACATGCATATATGTATACCCACAATACACACACACACACATATATATTTATGAATAAAAACATATATATCTGTGTATTTGAAAACCCATAGAATGTTAAAATGATAATAACTTCTCATCCAGAAGTCCATTTCAACTCCACAACTAGTCAAATCGAAGAAAATGAAAAAATATTTGAAATAATATGTTGTATAGGCCTAGAAGACATCCGAATCAGAATTTAAACCTGTTTGAATGTTAAAAAATTTGGGAATCCCGACTAAAAACTCAGTTTTGGAGGACTTTTCGGCCTTTTGGGCCTCTAAGTATGTCACAAAAGTTTCTCTTGGGTCACTAGCATGTAGATATCGTCACAAGCTTTGATTTGATATGTTGTAGAGCTCAAACAGACACTCAGATCAAAAGCTATAGCCGTTTGAAGTTTGAGTTCCATTTACAAATTATTTTAGAACTATTATTGATTTTTTTGGTTTTTTATGTCTTCAAATTATTATTAAATTATTATTAATCAGTGATAATTATAAAATTATTAATAAATAATATTTTTTAAAATATTCTAAAGACATTTTCACTAAATTTCTTATATATTATATGTAATTGTCTATTTATAATTATCCAAAACATATTTAAAAATATATATTACATATATATCAATATAAATAAACTTATATAACAATATATTATTTTTCATGATTTTTTTTAAATATAAACATTATCAGAAGCCACCCCCCTAGTGATACTAATAAACCTTCTAATAAAGGGGTCCCCTTTAAAAGTAGCAAAAAAGGACTGGTAAAGGGGAAGGGGCCTTCATCACTGCTAAAAATCACTAATAAAAGGTAACTTTTAACAATTATTTTTTAGCACCATTAAATTATCCCTTTATCAGTTCTTTTTTTAGCATTGATAAAGCCTCCACCTGATTTATCAATGCTTTTTTTAGCATTGTAAATGGCTGGTGCTGTAGAAACCTAGTTTTGTGGTAGTGTTGATTACATTTTGTTTTACACCCCAAATCTAGTATAACTCCCAAAGAAACTAACATGTTCCAAAGATGATCATAATTCAGTACACTAAACCATAACACAAGGAAAAAATAAATAAAAGAAAATAAATCTTGATTTCCCATGGTAAAACAAGTGGCAATACGAAAGGTGGTGATCAAGAACCTACTCACAATGTACCCCATGATCCCCAACATGTCCTAGATCTAGCTTACTATACTCCCTAAATTTGACCAATGTAGTGTCATATCCATCTAATTTTGTAATCCATATGATAACATTTTTCAATATACTAGACTAGTTTGATCAAAACACATCACCTAGGATGGTCCACCATAAGGTTATTTTCATCAAACAACCAAACAAGTATTATGTATAACCAAAATAAGTCAAAATAATAGAGTAAAATATATATATGAAAATGATAAAAATCCAAGAGACATACAACATCCATACAAACCAACTAAACAGGAAAGAGAAACAAGACAATAATAAAATGGGTCTCCATGTGACCATCCATGTAATGTCTTGAATCCATGTAGTCTAACCCATTGCTAGTTATTGAAACTCGTGGTGCTTGGAGGAGGTAAAGAGTGATTCTAGAGGGGTTTGGCTACTAAAATATGGATTTAGGGAGAATTCAAAAGGTATAAATATTTCACACCATGTATTATCAGTTCACAGATTGTGAGGCCAGTTCACCGGGTGTTACACAGTGTGTAAATTTTCAAGATTAAATAGTTTTAATAGACACATTTTTCATCATGATCTAAAGACCTACATTTACACAACGTGAAATGGTTTCACACCATGCAAATACCTTATGTGGCACAGCTTTATAAATAGCAGGGTCATTAGGTTTTCTCAAACCCTACGAACTTCCTCTGAAATTTCAGAAGATCGCCAACCCTTCCTCCAGGCAATTTTGACTCCTTTGACTGGGATCAATTCTTAGCTTCCTGTATTTAATCTGTGGTGATCTGAGGTATGTTCTACCTCTTATATCATGGTTCTTTTATCTGGTTCCTTTTATTTAGTCTTTTAATGCAATGGAAAAACATCTCTATTTTTATAATGGAGTTTTTCTTGGTTTTTTTGGAATTGTGACTGTGTCATGGAATCCTTGGAGGGATGCAACTTCTTACAGAATAGGTGATCGAAATTGACAATGTTGTTCCATCTCATGCAAATAACATTGACACATTTGAAGTGTGGGATTAATTCCATCCCTATTTATTTACATGCAATAACAAATTGATAATGGTTTATCCCATTGGGTGGAAATTGAATTAACTTAATAATCATCAAACCAGATTAATAATGAATTGGGTTATATCAATTACATGTTCATTATTAATACCATGATATTGGTTTGCCTCTTTATTTTATTGATAGTTTGATATCAATGTTATTCTTTATTAGCATGTTTTTATGAGTGAATTATCATGTTGAAATTTCTAAAGATTGTAAAGGTGGTATTAATTGATAATTAATTGGATTAATAATTACAGAAGAGGCATGGTTAAAGGGATGGGACATGAGAGAGTGGTATCAAAGGTATTGGTTGAGATACACGGTGGAGTATAGAGTTAGGCACTTTGATTTTTTCATGGGTTAGAAGGGAAACAAATGGTATTTGATCTTGTTGTGTTCCATTGATTAGGAAGATCAATTTGGACACAAGATTCTTGGGGCCCTATGATCTTGTGCATGGACTATGTGCATATTGGATAACTAAATTTGGTGGACCTATTTTTAGGGTAGATTCCAAGGAGAAGTACAGGCATCATGATTTTTTTTTCATTTTTAAAATTGGTTTTTCTGGGAAAATAAAATGAATTAATTAAATATTCTTTGATAAATTCCATGCCACCCAGATTTAGATATTCTCCTTGATTTTAATGAATGGATGCTATTCAGCATTCCTAACTATCTCTGTAAGTTGAGGCTCAGTAGGCTGATCCACTTGTTCATCATAAGGTCAATATAATAGAGGAGGATGAGGCATGGTAGAGGGATTTTTGTTCCTTTCAACAATAGCATTTGGGAAATTATGAGTGGATCATATCTAATCTCCACAAAGTTTGTTGGTTGGAGGATATCAAGATTGATTTTAGTTTGATTCAATAATAGGATAGTTTTTGGATTCCTTTATCAGTTAGTATGGTGTGGGGAGATATACATAAGTAGTGGACGATTTTTATTAGTGATCTTTAAGAGGTAGATGTATTATTTCCCGACTTTTAGTGGGAGTTCCGGGTGGAGTTCTTATCATCAACGATGAGGGAAGACCAGATGTAGGATCTAGTCTCCCTTTAGATGGAATATTGAGTGTGTGGTAGCTTGGGATTGGGTTCAAGGACCTCATACACATTCCCCAGATGTTTTTGTAGTTGGTTAAACCATAGTTCAGTGTTTGGAGGAGGCTTTATGCCCATAAATCAGGTATGTTGTCACCCCATTCAAGATTCATATACATTTTTAAGTGACTAAGTAGGTAGTAATGGTTGAGAGTTTGTTTTATCTAAGAGTTTATCCATGAGAGATTTGATATTGGGGTGTTTTTAGGATTATATCATTAGGTAAAGGGTCATAGGTGTTCAGGAAGTTGGGGTTCCATTCAATAGGGAACCAACTACAATAGATTCCTCTATATCTATTAGGGATAGATGGTTTCAAAGACCCTAACAAGGGACTTTTGTTTTTGTGATACATATTCAGGGGACATGTGAATGTCGATGATTAGTATCCAACCTCTTAGAGAGGCCAGTTTCATATGGTCAGTCAGGCCCCTTTTCAGCAGTAGTAGTTTTCATCCAGGCATTTTCAACAGCAAGGATCCCTAACACTTGTTCAGTACTTGAGGACAAGTGGTGTTGTCCAATGGTATCCTTATTATAGACCATTTCCATAGGTACCTAGGAAATATTTTATTCATATATGATGAGAAGAGAGGGGAAGAAGAGCTGGGTGTGGTTAGATGCATGTGTTAGAGGCGGCAGCACCAGTAGATCCAAGAGTTGTTTGAGGCATGATCAATTTATCATCAACCCTTGTTTCTACTTTGTTTGATTTGGGAATCTCTCATGATTTTGTTTCTCCTACATATTTATATTCATTATGATTGGATTTGGAGTAGAGGCTTCTAGTTTCATTGGTGTTATCTACACCAGTTGGAGGTGAGACTTCATTATTTTATGTGTAAGAGGATGTAGACTAGTGATTGTGCAACCCCAGTTAGTGGGGGACTTCTTCTTATTGTAGATACAACAATATTATGTTATCCTCAACATAGATCAGATATATTTTTCATATGAATTCATTTAATACTTTTTAATGAGTGTTTTTTCTAATGTGGAGGACTAGTGAGTGGTATTCTTTGGAAGGCAAGGTTATTGGATATGGGGTAGGTAGAAGAAGCCTCTTTTGTCTTAGTTGGGGGATCTATTCGTAGGATATATGATATAGGGTGTTCCCAAGGTTATTGATGAGTTCTTGGATGTTTTTTAAGATGATTTTATGACCCTACCACCATGAAACGATGCCATGTTTTGGATAGACCAAAAACTGAATGCATCTCCAATTTCAATGGATCCCTATATGATGGTGCCTACGATGTTGTGAAAGTTGAGGTTATAGGTTGATGATCTAATGAATAGGGGCTTTCTTTGACCCAGTGTGTCTCTATAGGGTGCTCCAATGTTGTTCTCCAAGAATGAAAATTGTAGTTTGAGGAAATTCATATACTACCAAAGGTTAAATCAGGGAAAAGTCAAGAATCATTACCCTCTTATGTGGATCAAAGATCAGTTTGACCAGTTGACAGGAGCTAGTCTATTCTTAAGGATTGGCCCATGATCTATATGTCACCAGTTAAGGGTGAAGGATGATAACATATAGAAGATTTCATTATAGTGATGGTATGGTCACTTTGAGTTTTTATTCATGATGTTTAGTGTTATGAATGCACTAGCCATGTTCATGGGGATTTCAAAATCCATGTTCTATGATTTCATAGATGATTTCATCATCATATACATTGATGATATCATAATATACTCAAAGTTAGAGGAGGGTCACATCAAGCATCTCTGAGCTATTTTGTAGGTCCTTCAACACCACCAACTCAATGGGAAGTTGTACGTGTGTAAGTTGTAGACATGGGAGTTTCACTTCCTTAGGCATGTGGTGTTGTAGTAGGGTGATAAAGTGGATAAAAAAGGTTAAGGTAGATATTTCATCGGAATAACCTAAGAATGTGGCAGAGGTTCATATTTTTTGTGCTCTCATAGGCAATTATTGGAGGTTTATGCCATATTTTCTGTTGAGTTGAAGACTTGATGAAAACAATTGACCAGGAAGGACTAGGATTTTGTGTTGACTGGTCAGTTTTAGGAAGCATTCAATTACCTAAAGTAGAAGTTAGTTAGTGATCCAATGCTTCAGTTTCTCGAGTAGTGTTCATTGATTGAGTTTTTTTTTGTTGTGTCCTATCTGGGATTGGCATCTGTATTGAATTCGGAGAGGGAAATAGTCTCATATGGGGCTAGGAAGTTACATCCCCTTGAACATAACTGTTCCACCCATGATATAGAGTTTGTGATGATTTATTTCGCGCTATATTTTTGGTAGAATTATTTCATCTATGAGCGTTTTTTGGGTTTCACAGACCACAAGATCCTAAAATAAGTTTTCAATCAATGGGATTTGAATCTAGTACAGTAGATATGGTTGTATTTTCATAAAAATTATGACTTTGAGATCTATTATTTCCTAGGAAAGGGGGATGTGGTTGTTGATGCATTGATTTAGTAGTCCTGAGGAGATATGAATTCGGATTCTGAGGATGTTTATAAATGAATGTATGAGTTTATAGTGATACATTTTGATTTCATAGGGAGAAGTGTCCAATGTTTTCATTATCAGATGACTATGTAGTTGTCTCTGTTGTAGTATGTGGAGGAGTACTAGTGGGGGAACTAAAATTTATAGCTGGGGCATGATCATATTGTCCACGGGGACACTCTTGAATGATGGTTAGAGGGTGGTCCAAACTGGGTGTTGTTCTATGGGAGGTTGTTTATTCCATAAGTGATGCATGAGGGGGTTCTCCATGAGTTCCAAAGCTAAACCTTTGTAGTATATCCTAGTGATATTAATATGTAACATGGCTTTAGGAGGCAGATTTTGTGGCCAGTGATGAAATGGTCTGTGGATGCGTTTTTGGTGAGGTGTCTAGTTTTACTATATGTGAAGGTGGAGCAACATGTTCCTAGAGGTTTGTTATGGTCCTTGGATGTTCCCTAATTGAAAGGGAGGAAATCTAAATAGACTTTTTCATAGGGTTACCCTAAGCTTGTCGAGTATGTAACATGGTTTGGGTGATAGTGGACCGACTGATGAAGCTGCCTCATTTTCTAGAAATCCGTGAATCGAATGTCGTAGATGTTTTGGAACTGACGTATTTGGATGATGTGGTTGGGATGAATGGGGTACTAAGTAATATAATATTTAATTGTTATCCTCATTTTACATCATGATTATTGATGTAATTGTAAAAAACTTTTGGCTTCCAGTTGTGCCTTAGCACTACTTTCCACCCTTAGATGGATGGGAAGATGGAGTGGGGTATCCAGACACTGGAGGATATAATAAAAACATACATCATGGAATTTTGAAGAACTTGGGAATAACACCAACCTTTAGCAGAGTTTACATACAAAAACTTTTGTCACCCATCCATTTTCATGGAATCATTTGAGCCATTATATGTGAAATTGTTTAATTCTTTATTGTGTTAGATGAAGGTTAGGGAGTGCATGGTTCTTAGTCTTGAGGTGATGTAGAGCATGGATGATAAGAAAAAATTGGTTTGAGAGAGGATAAGGGTGGTTCAGGACCATAATATGGACTTTGTTGATATTATGTGAAGTTCCATGGAGTATTAGGTTATATAACATGATGTGAACGACTATTGTACGATGTAGTTAAACAAAATTTCTACTCCTAATGCAGCCTTGTATCTAGATAGGGTCATCACTCAAGAAGAGAGTGTAGGGAGTATTACTATCCTAGAGATTATGTATTTTTATTTGTTTTCTTAGTTATGATGGAATCAATTTTTTTTGGTTTTTTATTAAATAGAAACTAAAATAGAAGAAACCAAAGACAACACAATAGTGGGTGAAAGGAGTTTGGATATAGGTTTAATCACAAAGATTCTTCATTTTCCTCTCATTCCCATCAAAAAATGGTTTTAATATTATCATTCCATTTAACTAATATATCTAAATTATTTTTAAAAAAAAATATAATAGTGGTATCCCCTAATAAATCTAGTTCCACCTCCTCTAAAGTGAAGAGGCAGTAAACACACCCAATCAAGGCATTTACTATCTCGACACACAGCTCCATCACGTGTTGTTCATCCCTCAATTCAAAACACTCCACTGGTATACACTATGTAAAAAGAGAGAGATGGAGATAATATTTGATATATTTATGATTTTATTATCTCATCATAGATAGCATATGAATATCGGAAATCTTATTCTCCACATTTTTCTACTATATTAAGGATGGGATTCTGATTACATATAAAGAACAGGGTGCATGTGTAATCTCCTCGGGGGACCAATCCCTCTTGTTAGTTCTCCATAGTTTGGAGTTAAAATGCCTTGTTATATCATGGCTGTTATATAAGAACATGAATAATTGGTGAAGAGAAGAACAACTCAATACCTTTAACAAAACAGAGTGGCCATTATATTAAAAATGCAGAAAATAAATTATAGGGATAGAAAACTAAAGCTAATTGGTGGAAATAAAAATATTATCAATATAGGTATGATATTTAAAATGGTAGAGAGTGAGGCATATTTATATATATTTGGTGAAATGATATCTTCTTTCTGGAATTTAGTGTTGAGGAGAGATTTGGATGGATTCCATGTGTTTTAGGAAACAGTCAGGAATAATCTTCTTAACATGCTTCTTCCTTTAACCATGCACATATTTAAATTTTTTCTAGCGATTTATAGTGGAAGTTTCTTATTTTGGAAATAGATTTTGGAACTAGATGAATTTTTACATCAGTTTTTGGCTTCAAATGATGGGATCAAGGGTAGTTGTCACTTCTTCTCCAAGGGCTTGAGCGGTAGGGGATCTTCTTCTTTGGGGAGATGGTTAGTGGTTCTGATGATTCTCAAGAAGAAGAGTGCACAAGGTATTTTCTCCTATGCAAGAAGTGTGTTGGATCTCCTATTGTGGAATATCTGAACCAGAATAGTGGGTTTCAGCTTTAAAGGATTCCACAACAAGGTCTATGACTATGAGTGGAGCTCACAGGCAGCTTAGTATAGGAGTCATGGTCCAGAGGGTGACTGTGGATGCCTCTTATGATACGGTGCCTCACAGTAATTAGACTATATTTTAGGGATTTTTTATGGTAGGAAGAGGCACATGGTGTAGTTACCTATGCTTGGTCAATCACTTGACCATGCATGGACTTTGTAATTTTTCACATACTTCTATAACAAAAAATATCATTCACTGAAGAATTTTTCATTAATAAATTTCAAAAAATAATAACCCAATTAAACATATATTTTTATCATTCAATAAATTTAAATTAACTGTATGGATTTGAAAAAAAAATCCATAGATGAATATAGAAATTAAATCCATAGTTTGATCTATTTAAAAATTAAGTCTAGAATTAATGAAACTCACATAAACTATTGTTTTAATAGGGAATTGGAATTATTTTTCTATGGGGGGTATTTTCAATGAATAATAGATAAAAATGTGGAAAATTATGGATCCCATAACTCACCCACACTTAGTCTATTGCACTCTTGGGAAATTTATCATTAATGTTAAAAAAAAATTAAGAGAAAAAGAAAAAGTATCATCCTATCTAGATTAAAATTAATAGCTAAAGAAGAAGAAAAGAACATATTCTTCCACTGTGAAAAATTATCATGCCTCATATTTTAATCAATTCACTACCTTTCTTCAAAATAATACAAACTTTTAGGTCAAGATCGGATCGAATTAGAGTTGAGTGGAATAATTTTTTTTAACAAAAAGAATATCTATTCATCCCTCTTTATTATGTTTCTTTAACCACACCTTGATGTTCCAATTCATTGATACAATATCAATTAATGTTCAAGAAGTCAATTTACACTCTTTATATGGGTTCAATATTCCCCTCCCCTAAATGGACTCAATTTATGACAATTTCATTATAATTAATTTATTTTTACCAATTGTAATTGTGTGTAAAGAACTATTAATATCACTTATAAGGATATATTTATTTAATTACAGAAACACACTCAGTTCCAATTTTCATAGAGTTCAATTGTGGGATACCAATTTCCCATGTGTATTCTAGGTTCAAAAGAATTATCTCCTTTTCCTTTAAGGTGGATCTCAAAGGTGTTTTTCCCCCACATGTTATGTTACATAGATCAAGTTAAAAATATAATGACTTAAAGTTATCAAATTCATTCTATTCAATTATGTTCACTCACACTCTATCCCTTAATTCTAAGACCAAATTTCTATAAAACAATGACTAATTCACTCAGTAATCACTTAAGTCTTACAGCTTCAGAACTAATGAACTCCCTCACATATAGATTATGAATTCAATCAAGGCAAGTAAAAATTTAGGATTAAGAAAACGGTGAAAAATCACAACAAAAACAGTACAATGGTATATTTACAATACTATATTTATAAAACTACCTTTTTTAAAGGAAACAGAATCCTATAGTTATGATTTAATGGTTAATAATTTTTTGGTATTTTTTTTTTGTTTTTAAATTACAAAAATATATTTAAAATAGAATAAAGGTATTTATATAACATTTAATTTTAGAAAAAAAAATTATATTTTGAAATTTTTGTTTGTTTTTTATACACATTAAAAATGAACGTCTTTTTTTATTTATAGATTTATATCATGAGCTAAAAATATATAATAAAAACTATTATAATTTTTTTGGATTACCCCCCCCCCCCACACACACAGACATATAAAGTAATTCAACACTTATCATTTAAGGTTCAAGAAGAATACATGACATATGTAATTCATAAATAGTTGGAAAAGAGAGATATAGCCTCATGGTTAATTGTCTAGTAGGTTTGAGTTAGGCTATCCCATGAGTGTGTTGTAGATAGTGGAGATAGCTTCCTATACACTATCCACATAATCAAAACTATAAAAAAATATAAAAAAATAAATTATTTATGAAGTAAGTAAATAAAAAAGGAAAAGAGGGGGTGAGAATCTTGGGTTTAATCCACCAATGACTTCTATAGTTAGATATCCCATACATGGATTGATTATTGTCTATCCACAATACATAGGGGGATTGGGCTTGTGTTATTGAAACCTCTATATGTAGTTCCTTCTAAAATAGCTCAACTCCACTTCCCAAAGGACCCCGTAGACAAGTTGTTGTATGTGCAGTGTATCCAAACCCTTAGTAGTGTGGTGCATCTCATAAAGTATGGGTGGTGGGATCAAAATTGGGATCTCCTCTAGTTGTTCCATGTTAATTGTGTATTTCTCTTCATCTACTAGTAACTCCACTTATGCTACTTCATAAACAACAAAAGGGTAGTCATTAAAAAGATCAATTTGAATAAAATTGAAACAATGTGAGTTTCAATCAGAATACCATAATTATATGTAGAAAATTACTATATTTCCTCATGAGTAGTGACCACTAGGTATTCCAACTCCTTAGTTCCTACCTCTTTTAGATGTTATTTATATTGTTGAAGGAGTTGGGGCTTCACCAGAGGCCCCAAAGCTTCTTCATATCGAGAAATCACTTCTCATATGGAATTTTCTTCATAAGTAGACTCATGTAGTCTATCAATGTACTCTTTATCCATCTCCTCTTGCTTATCATCCTGGGAAACTTAATCTTTAATATCTAGTAACTCCAGGTCCATTTTCTCTTCAAGGGGGGATGTATTAGGTTCTTCCTTTTCTATATCTAAGAAAGGCATTGATGGTATTGAGTCTATAAAATTGAAAGTAGTTATATTAGAAGATAATTCATTTTTTCAAAATTGAGAAGGAGGTGAGTCAAGTTACCGGGCAACTCTCTAAAAAGTTTCAACATGCTGATCCTTTTCTTAGTACAATGCATAGTAGATGGTTTCTTGTGTGGATGAGAGAAGTAGTGGGAATTATTTATTTTCTTCAAACATAATCCCATTAACTCCATTATCACCCTCGAAATCCCCCATGTCTTGAAATAGTTATTTTGATTTTTTCATATCATTAACATCAAGAGGGGAATTATAAGACAATTTTTTCTATAAAAAATTTAATGTTTGAAAGAGATTCTCCCTCCAGTGCTTCCACTTTATGTTTCATTTCATGGTACACTATCAATGGGAAGATGTGCTCAAGGGTGAATAGGGGAAGATCCAAATATTCTAAAAAATCAAGCTCCTCTTCTTGGATATCTTCTATGGAAACTTTTAGAGGCTCTAGATTCTCAGCTTCTTATTGCTTTATTTTATCCATATGTTTTTGAAAGGAAGTGGTTATTACATCTTGAATAACATTTAATTCCTTGATCGTGTCTTTTTTTTCCTTCAATTTTTTGTTCACTTGAAAACATTTCAGCATGGATGAGTAGTTGTGAATTTCCTTTGGTGTAAGTTGTTCTTCACTTTAATGGCATGAGGGTATGTGTTTGTCTGGTTGTTGGGTACATTCATTTAGCATCGTCCACCCTCCCACACATTTGTGTGTACAAAAGGTTGTTGGTGGTGTTTCATTTAGAAACTCATCTCTTGGGATACCTGTGGGAGTGTACACTGGGTATATTGGTGATAATCTATTCAAGAATGGTCTCACTGGAATGGTTATCCCAGGTTGAAAAAATGATAAAGTAGAAAAGGAAAATAATTTAAGTTAAAAAAAAGTAAATGGTATTTACAAATATGTCGATGATAGTGGGAACTCCACATATCCTAGCCGACAACAATACCATGTTTACACACACAAATGTTGTGGTTTGTGGTCATATAGAATTTATACACCTAATACAACCTAGTGTCTAACTGGGGTCATCTCCCAATGAGAAACTATAGGGAGTATCACTATCCTAGAAATTTGATTTCATAATTATGAATGAATCCAAATACATTTTTGATTAAATAAAAATAGGAATAAAAGAAACAAAATACAACACAACAGTGGGTGATAGGGGTTTGGATCCAGGTTCAATCACATAGATTCTTCATTTTCCTCTAGTTCTCATCAGAAAATGGTTTTAATATAATTCTTCCATTCCTATCCTATATCTAAATTGTGTTTCTGAAAATAAACAAGGGAAATGTCCCATGATACATATAGTTCCACCTATTCAAAAATAAAGAGGTAGTAAATGCACTCAATCGAGGCATTCACTATCTCAACACCTAGCTCTATCATGTATTGTTCATCCCTCAATTTATTATGCTCTATTGGAATGAAATATAAGATGAGAGATAGAGGGAGAGGACATTTTATAGATTTGAAAATGAATAATCTTGTCATAGATAGAGGATTAATATCATTAATATACTACTCCTCATTTCACTATTATAGCAAGGAAGAGATTAATATTATAAATAAAGAACAAGGTGCTTTTGGGATTTCCCTCGGGGTCCTATCCATCTGGTTAGTTCACCATGGATTGGAGTTGAAAGATCATGTTACAATGTAGGGGTTGAAGAAGAATAGACATAATTGGGGAAGGTAAGAACCACACAATTCAGTTAACAAAATATAGTGAACATTAAGTTAGAAATGCTAAAAAAATTACAAAGAATGAAAACTAAATCTAATTGGAAGATATATGAATATAGTTAGAATAGGATGAATATTTACAATGTGAATGAGTGAGATATATTTATACGGAGCAGGTGAAACATAATTTTATTTCTAGAATTTAGTGTCTATGTTATATTTGGATAGATTCTATGTGTTTTAGCAAACAGTTGAAATTATTTATCTTGACAATTCTTCTTACTTTAATCATGTACATATTTACATTTTTTTATATTCTTAGAGGTGGTAGGTTCATGTTATATAAATTTGAATTGATCTTAGAAAAAGTTTTACAATAATTTTTGGATTCAAATGATGGGCCTAAGAACATACATAACTTCTTCCCTATGGCCTCAAGCGGTAGGGGATATTCTTCATTAGTGAGGCGGCTAGTAGTTTCAATTGTTCTCAAGTGGTGGGGAACAAATGGTGGATTTTCCATCCATAAGTGGTGTAGATTTTCTCAGTGTGTAGTAGATATGAACTAGCATGGTGGGTTTTGGATTCACCTATTTTCATTAAAAAGGTGGTGTTTTAAAGGATAACGATAGACCCTGGTAATAGATCCCTAACTGTAGTTCACTAAACTAGTGGTAGATCACTGAACCAATGGTAGATCACTAAACTAATGGTATATCACTAAATTAGTTACTCAAACAATTGAAAGAAGAAATTTTTAATTTTAGGATAACCTCAATATTTAGACTGGTGACAACATGGTACTTCAATGGTGACAGGATGCTCGTGTAATGGCCCGAACCATTGCTTCATATTTTTCAAAGCTTGGGGGTCGTATGAGGGAGTTTAGTGGTATTATAGAATCTATGAGTTGATTTGTTTCCATTTATGGTTATAACACACCATGTTAGTGGGTGTGTTGGTGGTCATTTTGATGTTTGGTTGGGGATGAGGGTGTGTTTGGCCATTTTGGGTTGGTTGTGTGGTTCTTAGCGTACCACGACCAGTGAAATGACTTGTATGGCCGTTTTTGTGGGAATGTTGGTATGGAGTTCACCCTATGTAAAAAATATCTATAAGAACACCCTAAGTGGGTAGGGTACTAGACGTGGTTCCTCAAAGGTTTTCCTATGAGAAATGGTGAAGCAAAGAGATCACCATGTTGTGGTACTTGGGCTAGTGAGGTGAGACGACTTGGGTCTTTACACCACGCCTTGGTGTAAGGTGTGGTGCCGGTCAAAAAAAAAATTAATATTTTTTTAAAATACCCAATATTTGAGGATGGAATTCATAGAGTTGAGTCTGTGTTTGAACCAAGGCCATCATGGCTTGGTTAGAGGTCACAATGTCGCAGTGAAGGTCACATGATATTTCCCTATATATAGGGTACCCAAACTCCTTTTGATAAAATTCTTTTCCACTCCTTTGACCCTTGACCGACCTCAATAACTTCACCCATCCTATATTCATTTACTTTAGAGAGCCTTACCCCATGGTCCATTCAGATCTAATTTCCTTAGATTGAGGTATCGCTTTTGTAACAAACCCCCCTGGGATGATCCAAACACATCACCTGAGATGGCTCACCAAAAGATGAGTATCTTAAAACAACCCAAAAGGTCTCATGTAAAACCAAAATAATTCAAAATAATGGAGTACATCATGGATGAAAAGGATTCAAATCCATGAAACATACAACATCATTCCAATGTGGATAAAACTGAAAGAGAAACATTTAAAGACAAAAACGAATCTCCATGTGACTATCTTTTACCTCCAACCCATATTAAAAATAAGGTGATGATACACATGTGAATTCGATGAACTACATGACTCTCTTCGATTTACCTGTGTCCGGAAAAACTACATCTACAAATTCACAAAGGCAAAAGTAGTGTGTGAGCACAACGATTATTAGGATTTCACCAATTAATTTATATAAAGTATAATACCATGAAATTATTTTCCATTTATAAACTTCCCTTAAAATTTTTTAAAAAGATTAAAATGAAGCATTACCACTCCCATGCTTGCAAAATCATTTAAAATCAAAACCACCTTAATGAATTTCATCACATCACAAATTGTTCTGAATTGTGTTTTTAAATAAAAACATGTAGAGAACATATTATTACCTTATAATACTTTGAAATATATCAAAGTATATTTTTGGATCTAGGTTCTCATACGGAACACAATTTCAAGGAATGGGGAGTTTGGAATTAATTTTTAAAAAATATTAAATATATTTTATATCAAACACCCAATTTTTCTGAAAAAAATGAAATATCTTCTAAATGGAGTCTCGAATAAAAAATATAAGAGAACTTATGAGTATGGAGTGTGGGATTTACCCTAGGAACAACCTAAATTTTGTCGGTGTGGGATGTGTGGTTAAAGAGGCCATTGGAATGTGTGTTTAAATTAAATTAATTGATTAGTTTAATTATTTAATTTGAATGAACTAAACTTAAATCCTCTATAAATATGCTATTAAGGAAAATTTAAAGGGTGATACACATAACACCAAGATCATTGAGAGGAGAATCTACCACCCATTGTTTGAGAATTTGGATGGGGTGATGACAAGGTTCCCTATACAAGTGATCTAAGGCGATGCGTACACAAGGGATTTTCCCCCATCATTGGTGAGTGCGTTCTTCACCAAAAATCAGTCCAAACCAGAAAGGAATCATCATTTGTGGATTTTATCCCTTTTTATTACGATATTGGGCATTATCAATTCCATTTCTTTGATATACATCTGATTTATATCCTTTTCATGAGCTTGTGTATCAAATTTTAGTTATCTATTCAATTTATCTTTGTTGTGCCAGGTTTCTCACCCCAGTTATCCCCACTTTATATTCTTCTATCAAGAATTCTTGGCCAAAAATTGTTTCACATTTGTTTTTTCTCTTTTCCCCTATACTTATTTTCAATTTTTTATTATTGGCCCATGGGTCTATGGTTTGACTTTTCCAGGTGGGATTGAGTTTGATCGAACCCCCGAATTCACATCAGATTTTCATATGATGAACAGATTCATGATTTCAGGGTGGATAGTGATCGTTTGATGGATATGGGTGATTCTACCATGGATCAAGAATCTAGTGGGGTAAAGGGAGATAGATGGAGATGCAATAGTGTAAGAAGGCTTCATGTAGGAGAATTAGAATATAATTTATGACAACTAGAGGTTCAGATTCGATGAATAGAGGCCTTCCCCCATCGATTTTCGGCAGCCTACATGCATGTTTTGATGGAATAGGAAGACCTAGGACCTACATGTAGAATTTTGAATTCTTTGAAAAAACAAAAATACACATCAGGTAGTCTAAATAATACACGTTTTGTAGCACCCTAACTAAGGAAAATTGGATTTTAGTTGAGTTAAATATCAATCACCGTGTAGGGACACCACACTTTGTGTGACTATGTTCGGGAATCCCAGAGTGTACTCTAGGTGTACATGGACACATACATGGAAAAAAACACACCATTTTCTACCACATGATGTGGAACACTGATGAGGAATGAAGGAAATAGGAATGACAAGGATAACATGGCTTCACCCTTGGTGGCCTAGACACCCCATGTAATACTCTTACACTCCATGTTGGACTACATGGCCAATGAGTTGCATGTTGATGAGGACACAAATAGGTAGTAAATTAGGACCACACAACATGTGGGTCCCTTACACACCTTGTACAAAATTTTGAGGAAACTTATACCGCTCATGTCTCTATCATTTGGACTTTTATTTTAGCATTCTAGTATCTTATCCTGAGTGGTTTTCTTGTAGAACATGATGATAGCCTTTGTAGTGTATTTTGAGTGATGATGCGTGATATTCTAAGCATGATGTTTCTTTGGGGGGTGCTCGATGAGGGTAGTGATCAAGAAATAACATCAGAGAGTTCAGAAAGAGGTGGTGCTCCCTTATGGCATCAAAGCACATGTACTTTATTTATGGATATGGTACTCCCGTATCATACTAGGGTGCAATTCTTCCATATTCATTGGACATATTTAGATATGGCAGTCTGTTTGAGCGACAACATGTTGTTTCTATACCATAGAGATGGTACTCTATTTTTGTATCCATGTGAAGGTCCTCTATATTACTTATCATAGAGGTGGTACGGCTCTACGGCATCATAGTGTGGGTCCTCTCCATAATTTAATTACTTATCATAGAGGTGGTACTCCGCTATCGAATTAGGGTACGAGTCCTCTATTAATGGACACGGTAATCCCATATTGTACTAGGGAACTGTTCTTCCATACATGTTACACAAACATAGAGACGGTACACCACTATCAAAATAGCATGTGGTTATTTCATCCTACATATCATAACGGTGGTACTACCCTTTCCTACCAAGGCATAAGTCCTCTATATTAGGAGACAGTACTCCCCTATGGCACCAAGTTATAAGTCATCAACTTCTTTATAAAGTCACATGAGATGTTGGGAATCATTGATGAACCTTTAGAGCTGCATGGAGACTCAACATATTGCTGTGGGATGTGAGATGGAGATCCCCCTTTCTCACTTGAATGAGATTTTTTATGAACATATATATGTATAACTATGTATTGGGTTTTCTTATTATGCATTGAGATGCCTACTTCTATCGTGTCCCTTATTTCCTTCCACTATCATCTTTTGAAGAATCCTATTGGGTTTGTATATACTCACCCCTGTATAAGATTTTTTAGTAAGAGTCATGCATTATGAATATGATGGATACATCGATGGTGATTACAGTTGATCGTAGGGGATACATGGGTGCTTTTTTCATGCAAAGTGGTTAGGGATTGGATATTTTTTTCTAAGATCTCTTATAATTTACTATCATTTCTGGTTATTATTAGGTTGGGATATATTTTTTGGTTGGGAATTTATTTTTTCTCATTTCTTATAAAACTATGTTGTCGTTCACTATTGTACTCCCTAATTGTTTTTACATTCATTTCATTACTCTAAACATCTACATAAATATGATTTTTTGTGTGCATATATGTACTTAGCCAAAATCATCCAATTATAGTTATGCCTTTCGGAAATAGTTTTTATCCCCTTGAATATAGAGGTAGACATAAGGTAGTTACAACTTGACCTTCCATTAGCAAGGTGGGCCCCAGTAGGTTGGGTCATGAAAAATAGAGGGAGGTTGACCTCAGTGTGATGTTTGGAGTCATGTTAACTTATTATATTTTATTGAGAACTTTGGAAAATGGTTTCAAAGTGTCTCAAGTGTAGCTTTTAGGATAGCGAATCCAATGGTGGTGAAACAACCGGTATATCTATTTACTAGGACTCTGATTATGTTCTTGTTGACTCGGTATACTGAGTCATTGGTTGCATGAAAACATTTGGCACGTGATTCATATAAGATTGGGTCTTTTGAAGTTATTTATTGATTCATATCCCCATATACATATATTCTCATCTGACCATGGTACTTCTTGATTAAAATTTCAGGTTGTCTCTGAAAATATATCCATCCAGGTTACCAATTCAGGATCATAAAAATCATCTAGTGAGTAATGAGGCCTTATTTCAGGGGCCATCACATGAGATACTTCCTCTAGGTGGTAAGGTTGCATCCCCATTTCCTATTGAGCAATAGATTTTACCGGTTGGGTAGGTTGAGTATGAGCATAGTCTTAGTTCACTCTGCGAGTTCTAGAACCAGAGGCTGCTGAGGTTCTGTGGTGAGCCAGATCCCTAGAAGGATTAGATTGGATTGATTGAATGGTCTAAGTTACCAGATTTATGAAGACACCAACTAATTATGTGGTTTCACTGGAATCCAGTGTTTTCCCTAGATTAGCTAGGCATTGGTGTATTCTAGACATAGAGATTCATGATGTGTTAATACTATAATGAAATGACTTCCAGTAGGTTTTTCATGAGGAGTATTTTCCCTCATTTCTGCACTCTGTTTATATTCAGGAGATACTAGAGAAACAATAATGAGGGATGATTGTTTTCAAGTATGCTGCAAGGTTTACTGACCATATGCGATACTCCCTTGACATGATTCGGGATGTAAACTTCTGAGTGCATAAGTTTTATCAAGGTATAAATAGATATATTCATGATACTGTGGTACCCCTATGAATACCCACATATTCTATAGTATTGGAGTGGTTTCTAGTGATCGATAGATTCATATATAAGGGATTCCATGTAGCTAGTGCAGTCAGTTTTCATTCCAGGGCTGAGTCATCTACAGCAGCTGACAGGCAACAGGAGGAGAGGCACGAAAGGTGTACCCATGATTGGACTCAGGAATGTGGTTATGTGATTCAGGGACCACACAATGGACAAGGTAACCTTGGGGAGGGGTTGGTGATATGAATGTGATGATAGAATTCACATGACACATGATTTCCCAACCCAACATACTAAGGAGGGCAGACAGATAGCGGATGGACCACCATGATAGAGGAAAAACCATGATCATGGATCTCTTAGGTAAGGCTAGGGCATCCCCAAGGGAGTTGAAATAGGAATAGGAGTAGGTTGGGCTCTTAATGGAGGAGCTTAGGGTGGTGGTATATGTTATGATATTCCTCCACCACCACCACTAGGTAGCCCATGTTAGGCTCAGGTAGCTAGCGGTCGGGGCTATGGGAAGCTACAGGCTATGGATTCTTATTACTCGATAATTTAATATGTGATTAGAGGTGTGATTTTTTTTATTATACTCTTTCATTAGTACTAGTAGACACAGGTTTGATTCATTTGTTCATCTCCTTAATCCCGGTGTGATATTTAGAGCTCCCAATTGATACTTTATCTCAGCAGCTCCAGCATGCGGTTTCTACAAGGAATTATTCTTTGATATAGTTTATCTATCGACGGTGCAAGCTATAGATTAGCGTAGATTGTTTTTCATAAGAACTCTTTTTCATCAAAATTAATCCCTATAACATCATCTTGCATATAGATTGATTATCTACGGTTCAATCCAATATTGGTTATCACTACAGTAGTGTCAAATTACTTCAAACTAATGAGATGAGTTTCTCCTTTGTGGGTGATAGATATATCATGGTAAACAGAGTGGATCTTGCAAGAAAGAAACTATAACCCATAATCCATCAGTTAAATATTTTATACCTTGGTGTAGTATGAACTTCATGCATCTTGATTCCTTTAGTTGTGTAGGATTTTATGGATGTCTTCCCCAAAGAAATTATGAGGCTACCCCCAAGGAAGGATTGATGTTTTTCATGGACCTTCATCCTAAGACCACTTTAATGTCTTCCGAGTCATATTTGATGGCCCCTATCAAGTTCTAGGAGTTGAGGGTTTTATTATAGGACCTTTAAGATAAGGGGTTTATCCGACCCAGTGTTTCCCCTGGGAAGCTCTGGTCTTGTTCATAAAAATGATGCATAGGAGATTACAAAATTATCTGGATTATCATTGCATGAACCTAGCCATGATAAAGAACAATTACACCTTGTTGGGGATTGACCACCCCTTTGATCAGTTTCGAGGTGAGATATGGTTCTCAAAGACCGATCTCAGGTCTAGCAACCACCAATTTAGAGTTCACGAAGCTGATATTAAGAAGATGGAATTATGATGTCACTATAGACACTATGAGTTCCTGGTGATGCCCTTCAGTGTGATGAATTATACCACTATTTTAAAGGATCTACTGATCTAAATATTCCCACCATACTTGGAATGATTTATATTTGTCTTCATTGATGACATACACATTTATTCTACATCAAAGGATATGCTTGGAGATAACTTGAGGATGGTCCTAGACTTTCTTCTGGAGAACCAACTTTATGATAAGCTCTCAATGCTCTAGTTTTGGATCCAGGAGGTTCACTTTCTAGGGAATGTCTTTTTTAATAATTAATTAGTTATGGACCTAGAAAATATTGATGTCGTACTTTCTTGGGAGACACATAAAGGCATGTTGGTGGTACAAAGTTTTCTTTTCTTGGCAGGGAAATACAGGAGGATCAGGGAAGACTTATCTAGGATTTAATCCCATTTGACCCACCGGATGTGGAAAAGAGATCCATTTACCTATACTGAATGGTTCTAGAGTGCCTTTGAGGAGTTGAGTTTGAGGATAACGAGTGCTCTTATTTTGAGGCAATCCGAGGATGGTGTAGAGTACATAGAATACTGCGATGCCTCTAGAGCTGGGCTTAGATGTGTGTTGATGTATTGGTATACAATGATCACATATGGTTCGAGGTAGTTTTGTCCCCATGAGAATAATTACATTACTCAAGACCTAGAGTAGGAAATAGTGATCTTCTCTATGAGGATGTGGAGGCACTATCTCTAGTGAGAGTGCCTTGTTGTTTACTAAAACTATCTTAGTATTAGGTATTTCTTCATGTAGAGAGAACTAAAACTATAAAAAATGTGTCAGTTGGAGTTCCTACAAAATAATGACTTTGAGATAGTCTATACTAATCTGATGGAAAACATGGTTCCAGATTCCCTTATCTGGAAGTCCAATTTTCACCTGGTGGAAGAGGCATCTGAGCAGTTAGCATCCTTGTAGCTAACCCTAGTAAAGTAGGATGGTGCATATTTTCTTTAGTTTATGGTGTTCACCCCTCCTCTTTTCCAGCGTGTGAGGGAGACACAATTAGGAGACATCAACTTTGAGGTCTTACATGACTAGATATCCTTAACAGATTCACTAGATGGATTTTATGATGGAGATAATCACATCATCTTATTCTAGGGATAGACGATGTTCCTGATAATGATGTTGGGTGAGGTGGTGGGGAGTTTCACACTTCCCCATTGGAGGTACATCCCAATGTGGTGAATATGTATAGATATCTACAGTGTAAGTTTTAGTGGGATGGAATGATCTAGATCATGGTTGAGTTCATATCTCGGTGCCTCACATGTCAGTGGATAAAGGATGAGCTCTGGGTTTATGTGGGTTTGTTGTGGCCTCTTGAGATCACATAGTAGAAATGATATGACATATGCATAGACTTATTGATAGGACTTCTATGGACAGCGAGATTTCATGATTCCATTTGGGTGATAATTGACCATCTTACAAAGTCAGTGAACTTCCTTGCTATGATGGAGTAGAGTTTGGTGGAGTGTTTGGTTCAGTTGTACTTTTGGCAGATAGTATGCCTTCATGGTGTGCCCTCGATTATTTTCTCTTTTCATGATTCACAGTTTGTTTCATGTTTGTGGAGAGGCCTATTGGATCCATTCAAGACCCATTTTAGGATGAGTACAACCTTTCACCCCCAAATAGATGGGCAGACTGAACACACTATCTAGGTGTTGGAGGATATGCTAAGGGATTTCATACCAGACTTCGGCAGGAGTTGGGAGGATCACATACCATTAGTATATTTTTATTATAATAAAAGATATTACTCTACTATCAATAAGACATCTTTTGAGGTCGTTTATGGAAGGCCTACAGGCCACCCAAATACTAGAATGGTATTAGTGAGGCATCTCTTATTGGGATGTTGGTGGTGTATGTGCTGATAGAGAAGGTCCAGGTGATCCATGAGTCGATTAGGACAGCTAAGGAAAGGCATAAATCTTATGTCAATCAATTTCACAGGCCTTTGGAGTTTGATCAAGGAGACCATGTTTTCCTGAGAGTATCCCCATGATGATTATTGAAGAAATTTGATTGGAGAGGTAAGTTATCCTTCAGATTCATTTGGCCATTCATGATCTTTCTGATGATTGATAAATTTTCTTACCACCTCGCTTTACCCCCAAAGCTGGAGCGGGTTCATGATGTCTTCCTTGTGTAACAACTAAGGAGATACATGCATGATCCCACACATGTAATTAGATGGGGCGAGATGGACATCTAGGACGGATCCACCTTTATAGAGCACCTAATGAAGATTGAGGATCAATAGGAGAGGATCCTCTATAGATGGACTATTCCTTTGGTTCATGTGTTATTGCGTCATGGGAGCGTATAGGAGAGATCCTCAAATCTGGAGAGCCAAATGTGAGATTAGTATCCGAACTTGTTAGTTTAGTTTTTTCTTTTTAGGGATAAAAATCATAAAGGGAATAAAGTAGAGACCATGGTTTTACCTCATATGACATTGAAATATATCGAGAAATATTTTTGAAGCTAGGTACTAAGGCGGCATGCAATTCCAGTACTAGGGGAGCCCGAAATTAATTTTATACAAATATTAAATATATTTTATATTACGCACACAATTTTATGGTAAAAAATTTAATATCCCCAAAACAAAAGATAAAACCAAAACTATGAGACCAAGGCTGAGTCTGGAGCATGACATTTACCCTATGCATAAACTAATGTTGACTGACATGGGATGTTTGGATAAAGAGACCATTGGCAGGAGTGTTTAAATTAAATTAATTATTTAATTTAATTATTTAATTTAAATGATCTAAAATTATATACTTTATAAATTCACAATTATGGAGAATTTCTAGGGTTAGATGCTTAACCCTGGGATTGTTCAGAGGAGGATCTACTAAAAATCATTGGAAAATTAAGATCAGATAATGACAAGCTTCCAGATCCAAGTGAACCAACGCACAATGAAAACAATAGATCTTACCACATTGTTAATGATCATATTCTTCACCAATGATCGATATGAATCCAGGTAGGACTCATCATTTGTGGATTTCACTACTTATGATTAAATGATTGAGCATGATCAATTCTATATTTTTGATATGCATTTGATTTATATCATTTTTCTAATCTTGTGTATCATATTTCTGTTATTTATTAAATTTATCCTACTTGTGCCATGTTTCACACCCCATTTATCCCCAACTTATATTAATTGGATGAAAATTGCTTCACCTTCATTTTTTCCTTTTTCCCATCATTATTTGTCATTCATCGGTGTTGGCCCATGGAGCAGCTATTCGACTTTATCGAGCAGGATCAAGCTTGATCGAACCCCCAGATTCATGGTAGATTTTCTTGCGATGAATAGATTGATGATTTGGGAAAGTATTGTGATTATTTGTGGGATACAAGTGATTCAAACATGGATCAGAAATATGATGAGGTTAAAAGAGATATTATGATATGTGACGGTGTGTTCAGGCTTTGTGCGGGAGATTAAAAATCTGATTCCCAATAACTGGAGGGCCAAATTCAATGAATGGTGGCCTTCCTCATCAATTTTAGGTGGCATGCAGGCATGTTTCGATAGTAGAGAAGGATATAGGATCCACATGATAGATATGGAATATTATGTAAATCTGGATTATACACTATGTAGTCTAAAGAACACACGATTTGTTGCCCCCAAGTTGCAGCGGTTAGGGTTTTAGGTGAGTTAAATATCACATATCATGTGGGGATCCCACACTCCATGTGAATCAGTTATGGTAGCCTAGTGTGTACTTTGTGAGTACACGAACAAAAACACAGATGGGAAAACACCATGTACTGGCACACGACCAAATACACAGATGTGAACTAAAGGACACGGGCATGACCTAGAGAACACAACTCAGCCCTGGGTAGTCGAGCCATGACATGTAGTACACTTATACATTATGTAGTACTACATGGCTAGCAATCTATGTGATGATGAGGACACAACCAATTACTGGAGTCAGACAACATGTCATGTGGGTCCCTTACGCACCGTGTACCTCCTTTTGAGAAAACTTATACTGCTCTCATCTCATTCATTTGGACATGGATTGAGGCCCGTGAGTAGTCTATCTTGAGTGATTTTCCATGTAGAATTTCATGAAAGCCTTAATAGTGTGTTTTGATATACAATGTGAGATGTTCCAAACATGATGCTTCATTAGGTAATGCTTGAGGAAGATTGTGATGTAAAACCCCAATACTTTTCAATATTTTCATTTTGGAATAAATTTAACTTTCTTGCTTGCATGATTTGTACAAAATACCATTCTAAGATTTCACTACAGACAACAAAGAGTTGGCTTGCATTGCATGCAATGTTGTGTTTTACCAAACAATAATATTATGTTAACATGTCATTATTTAATATAATAAGATATAACCTAGCTATTAAGTTGGAAGTTATGAATAATATTAACAAACTTACAAAAATATATGGTTGAATGAATTGGTAAAAAATTAATTATAAATTAATCTAGGAAATAACTGAATATATAGGAAATGATTTTATAAAAAACTATTTTTATGCTCACAAAGTCCTTTAATCCTAATAAATTAAATTAATAATAATTAGTGAATGATCTTAAAGTAATATATATATATATATATATATATATTATATTCAATAAAAATATTTTTTACATTCATCCAATATATTTAATTGGCAAAATATAAAAACAAATCCAGTATTACTCATAAAAAACCTATATTTTTATAAAAGTAGTTTTATCGCCTCTTGATGAAACACTTGTTTTAAATCTATTTTTTGAAACTTTTATAAATTATATATTAAAAAATAAACTTCTTGTTTTAAAAAATAATATAAAATTTTAATCTAGTTTAATTTTTAATATTTTTCAGATAAGTTTCAAGTTTGGATGAATAGTGATAAAATATTGCATTTTAATTCAAAACAACTTTTTCTTCTAAATAATTTATAGTGTTAGATCATTTTATTAATTGATTTTAAAGTATAATTAGATCGATTTTTTATCATTTAATCTAATTTAGTTCATTTGAATAAATTTCACATTGAATAAGGATATAAAAACATTTCAATCTTTTAAATAGTTTCACTTTAAAAACATGTTTTTTCGTTCTGTCAATGAGATTAATATTATATTAATCTTAACCAATAATGTGTTTTGAATTTTAAAAAATGTATTCCATATTTATAATTAGAAGTCCCAATTTTAATAATTAATTTACATTTATTTTTTGAAAAAATATGAATAGTAAACATTGCCAATTTTTATTATCACGGTTAAGGGTAAATCAAGTAATTAAGGGTAAAAAATATATTATAAAATTATAAGAAAACTTTTTATAATTTCATTTGATAAGTGATTGTCGACCAAAATCATCGTTGGGGAGTTTTTTTGAGATTTTGGAGCAACTTGGATGACATTATGTTATTTATAATATTTTATTCATTGAAAATTCTATTTTGTGGCTATTTTTTTAAATGGGATTTTGAAAAAATATCAAAATGTGGTAGGGCTCCAACTATTCTTTAAAAACGTTCTAGAAATATTTGAACCTTGTTAACACATCTTTCCTCACCAAGAAGCATGAATGGGGTTAACACATCCTTTTTAATCTTTATGAAGGATGCGTGAACCCTCTTCACACATCCTAAAGAAAGGTTTATATTTTTGATTTTTTTGCATTCAAATTTCTTTTTTATTTTATTTTTTTGTTTTGTTATATATATATATATATATAATTTCAGTAGAATATATCTACTATTTAATATCAAGTAGTACTACCATTACAGTAGTCTAGATTCTGAAAGAAACCCTCACCCAGGGCTTTATTTTATAAGAGGGCTTGTCCTGGAAATCATTCTGCATTTCTGATGTGGGATTTAGGTTCTCTCGTTCCTACGCAGAACATTCTGCATTTCATATGTGGGATTCTGTTTCAAGTACATGATTTTGGAAGACTATAAAATACAAACTATAAGACCAATATAAATGAAACTTAAAACATGGATTATACATATAAGAAATAGTTGAAGATAGAAATAATTTTGTAAAAAATGTTGATAAATACTAATTTATTGGCTTTCAAAACCATCAACTTGAATCTTAAAAATGTTTCAAGTACATGTCTTTGAAAGACTATAAAATACAAACTATAAGACCAATATAAATGAAACGTAAAATATAGATTAAACATATAAGAAATAGTTCAAAATAAAAATCATTTCGTAAAAAATGATAACAAAAAATAATTTATAAGGTTTCAAAACCACCAACTTGAAACTTAAAAATGTTTTAAGTATATGGCTTTGAAAGACTATAAAATACAAACTGTAAGACCAATATAAATGAAATTTAAAAATGGATTAAACATGTAAGAAATAGTTAACAAATAATTAGTCAATTAGTAATATAATTATTAATTAGTTAATAATTAATATAATTATTAATTATTAATTATTAATTATTAATTACTAATATATAATAATTAATTAATTAATTAGTAATATAATTATATAATAATAAATTATTTAATTAGTTATATAATTATTAATTGATAATTAATTAGTTAATTAGTTATTTAGTAATATAATGATTCATTATAATTATTCATTATAATTATCAATTATTAATTATTAAAATTTAATTATATAATAATTAATTAGATAATTAGTAATATAATTATTAATTATATTTATTAATTATTTATGTTATAATAGTTAATTAGTTATTAAGTAATATAATTATTTATTATAATTATTTATTATTTATTATATAATAATTAGTTAGTTAATATTTAATGTAATTATTAATTATAAATTAATTAATTATTTAGTAATTATATTTATTAATTATAATTATTAATAATTAATTATTAATTAGTTAATAATTAATTAGTTAATTATTATTATAATTATTAATTGTATAATAATTAATTAGTTAAGTAGCAATATCATTATTAATTATAATTAGTAATATGATTATTAATTATAATTAGTAATTATTAATTATATAATAATAAATTAGTTAATTAGTATTATAATTACTAATTATAATTATTAATTACTAATATAAAATTAATAATTAGTAAATTAGTAATATAATTATATAATAATTAACTAGTTAATTAGTAATATTTGTATTAATTATACAATAATTAATTAATAATATAATTATTAATTATAATTATTAATTATAATTATTTATTATTTATTATCTAATAATAAATTAGTTAAATAGTAATATATTTTTTAATTTAGTTATTAATTATAATTTTTTATTTTTAGTTATTAATTACTAATTATATAATAATTAGGTATTTAATTAGTAATATATTTATTAATTATATAATAAATTATTAGTTAATTAGTAATATAATTAGTATTTATAATTAGTAATATAATTATTAATTATAATTATTAATTATTAATTATATAATAATTAATTAGTTAATTACTAATATAATTATTAATTATTAATAATTAATTATATAATAAATAATTAGTTAATTAGTAACTTAATTATTAATTTTAATTATTAATTATTAATTATTAATTATATAATAACAAATTAATTATTTAGAAATATAATTATTAATTATATAATTAATCATTATAATTATAATTAAATATTATATTCTGAATTAACTAATTGATTATTATTTAATTAATAATTATATTACTAATTATCTAATTAACAATTATATAATTAATTATTAATAATTAATAACTAATGATTATAATCATTAATTATAATTATTTATTATATTACTAATTTACTAATAAACTAATGAATTACTATATAATTAATAAATATGTTACTAATTAAATACTTAATTATTATATAATTAATAATTATATTACTAATTAATTATTATATAATTAAAAATGATATTTCTCATTAACTAATAATTATACAATTAATAATGATATCACTAATTAACTAATAATTATACAATTAATAATTATATTACTAATTAACTAATTAATTATTAACTATTTCTTATATGTTTAATCCATGTTTTACTTTTCATTTATATTGGTCTTATAGTTTTTATTTTATAGACTTTCAAAGCAACATACTTGAAATGTTTTTAAGTTTCTAGTTGGTTGTTTTGAAAGCTTATAAATTATTCTTCATCAACATTTTATAGGAAACAATATTTATTTTCAACTATTTCTTATAATTTTAATCCATATTTTATGTTTCATTCATATTTGTCTTATAGTTTTTATTTTATATTCTTTCAAAGCCACATACTTGAAAGGTTTTTATGTTTCACGTTGGTGGTTTTGAAATCTTATAAATTATATTTCATCAAATTTTTTATACAAAATTCTTTTGGTATTCAACTATTTATTTTATTTTTAACTCATATTTTATGTTTCATTCATATTTGCCTTATAGTATGTATTTTATAGTCTTTCAAAGACATGTACTAGAAAAAAAATTAAGTTTCAAGTTGGTGGTTTTGAAAGCTTATAAATTATTATTTATCAGCATTTTTTACCAAATTTATTTTATTTTCCACCATTTATTATATTTTAAATCCATATTTTTAGTTTTATTTAAATTGGTCTTATAGTTTTTATTTTATAGACTTTGAAAGACACATACTTGAAACAGAATCACAAATTGGAAATACAGAATTTTTTGCGCACGAAAGGGAGAACCTGAATCCCACATCGGAAATGCAGAATGATTTCTAGGGCTTTCCCTCTCATAAAAGGGAACTCTGGGTGAGGGGTTCTGTTAGAATCAAAACTACTATAATGGAAATACTGTTGGATATTAAATAGTAGATAAATTCTGCTAAATTTTTTTATTTCATTTATATGTATATAATCAAAAAAACAAAAAAAATTGTACAAAAAATTAAAAAATTAAAAGTTTTTGTGTGATGTGTTAACCCCGTCCACGCATCCTTCAGCAACTTCACGAAGGATGTGTGAACAGTTTTTACACATCTTTTGGTGCACCTATGATGTCTAAACCCCATTCACACATCTTCCTGGGATCGGTGACGCACGAACGGGGTTCACGCATCTTGGGACCCATTTTTTAAAATATTGGAAACCTTATCCCGTTTTTCAAAAAAAACATAAAAACCCATTTTTTTTAAAATACCGAATTTTTTCATACTTTTGTTTTTAACAAGTGAAATATTTTTAATATGGGGTTATATAGGTTATATATTCAACTATAAATAGTCATTAGAAATATAAAATGTATATCTTCATAATTATAACTTATTTTTAAATTTTAGGGATGAAATAGTTAAATTAATGGCTTGCACAATGGTGATATAGTAATTGTTTAATCAATGGACATATTAATTAAATGTTATTAAAAATATCAAAATAAATATTATTTGATATAATAAATGTCATACATGAATTTTATAGATTACCTAGACATATTAGGGATTTATTAATGGTTTTTTTGATTTTTTCTTCTATATTGAAATTTTTAAAATTTCATGTAATGAATAGTGTCACAATTAACACTAATGATATTTTAAAATAAATAACATTTTATTAAATGATATAAAATTCAAAAAAATATAAAATTATGAAAAATTATTGGAATAAATTTTAAAATGTCATAAATTACTCATTTATAGTTCATTTGTCATTTTATAGTAACTATATTAACCCTGAAAGAGTATAAAATCAAGTTGTCATGGTAAGATTTAAAGGGTTTAACTAAGGGTTAATGCCCAATGATAAGGTTAAAAATGTGACCTAAAAATGTATAGAATTTATTTCATGAGATTATTTCGACACATACAAATATTGTATTTTAAATAACACACTTTTAATCCATTTTTAATAAAAAATTAATTTATATTAATTTAATATTTTAAGAATTTCCAAAAGTTCCCCTCACCTAAATTATAAAAGGGAACCTCCTCCCACACTTTCTCACAACACATTGAGCCTTATATGTCAACAAAGCTTACCATTTCTCCTTGAAAATTCCCTATCTTAATCTTAGAAGACACCATTTAGGTATAAATATGACCAAGGAAGTCTTTTGTTATAAACTAAAAGGAGTTGCCTGAATAAGATGTAACATTCTTCAGTATACACTTATGTTTTATTTATTTATCCACCCCTTGATTAATTATTATTCCATGATTATATAATAACACCAGTATCAAAAATATATAATGATATTTTTTATGTTAAGGGTTCATCCTAAATCTATACACACTTCTATCAAATTGGTAACAAATGTGTCGTTTGTGTATGGTGAACTACCACCTCGTAAAAGGATGTCGTTCATTTGTGTAACGTCCCGGACCTGGTTGCCACGCAACAGGTGCCCCGAGCCCAGTTCATCACGTGACCTCAAGCGCATTTCCCCTAACACCAGAGGCTGCCAACTAGTAGCGAGGGCCCATGTCTGATAGTGGGGAAACTATGCCCTCATTTATCAAAGGGTAGCGTAGTGGAATACCAAAATAAACATACAACAAATAGTGGAAGCAGTAAACATACACAAATGAAATAACTACAGCAGCGGATATAACCAATAGTATATAAGTGATGATTCTACATGTTTCAAGTTCTAAGAAAACAGCCAGAACATGTTATACATCAATACAGTACAACAGAAAACAGAGTACCACAAACAAGCAAACAGCAAGCAGCGGCATCGCGAGCCTAGGCTCGGTCCCATGCCCTCCTACTCCTCAGCAATAGTCAAGTACCTGTATAGGGACTCATACCCCTATCTACACCTGCAGCAACATAATCTGTTTGGGTCGAAAAGTGTGACCCAAACAGGGTGTGAGAAATATATCTTAGTAGGCACCCACCAAAGGCCCGTGCTCAATTGTGTGTAAAAAATGCACCAAGTGTGCAGTAGTAAAATGAAATAACTAAGCAGTACTAAAAAGTAACTAACATAACAGTTAAATTTCCATTTTATTATTCATTTAATTCCTTTAATTTAGTAACATTTTTGTGCTCAACAGCACCAAGCCCTCAGGCCAACAAGAACCGTGCCCACAGCATAAAATAGTAACCACGCCCCCAGGCTTGCCCTCAGGCCATACAGAATCCAACCCTCAGGTATTACCCTCAGGCATAACAGAAATTATCTCCCTCAGGCATATGAAGTGTCCCCCTCAGGCACAGAAGTGAAGCCCTCAAGCACGAAAGGTTTCCCTCAGGCGGAATAATGACAACCCTCGGGCTAAAACAGTAACGCCCTCAGGCCAATCACAACAGCACCCTCAAGCTAACAGGTAACTGGGCAATTCCCAACATATCAAAATGCAGTAAAAAAGCAATTCCACTCAAGGGAATTCTACAGTTACTACA
Organism: Viscum album; assembly: GCA_963277665.1. Lineage (NCBI taxonomy): Eukaryota > Viridiplantae > Streptophyta > Magnoliopsida > Santalales > Viscaceae > Viscum > Viscum album. The sequence goes on along the minus strand of OY728121.1, from coordinate 1,195,412,867 downwards.
TATAAGGCATACCCTCGGGTCTCCTGGCCAAACGGCTAAATAGAGGAACACACCCCTCGGGATGGTCCTGGATCCAAGCAACAATCCCAAACAGCATTTCATTATCACAATTTAATCACCTATTCAATTCTTGGCATTAAATATAGCAACAGCCTCAGCCATATGACACCCCAACATGGGTTCGTGGCATGAAAACGCACAAAAACGCACGATAGTTGGAAAATGATCACAAATCCACCTACCTTAAAAGCCAACAAACGCTATACCCGAACGCCGACTCCAGAAACGCCCAAGAATGGCATAGATCTGACGAAGAACAAAACCCATTCAAACGTAAATAACTTACGTTAGGAGAATAATTGGCAAGAATGGTACCAGGAGGAGGAAGGGCTTACCCTTGCGGTTCAAACGAAATCATCCGAAGCCGAATCAGATTCCAGACGAACGCCTAGTGGATCTTCAAAGATCCGGCCTCCTCCTTTGGCTCCAAAACGGCTCAAGTGCCTCCTCTGGAAAATGAGGAGGCTACTGCCTGTTTTAAGCTGAAAAAACAAAGTACACGGTGTGTACTTCAAAGTACACAATGCGTACTCATTTCATTAAACTGTTCAAATGGCGTCACCGCCACACTGTTCATCTGCCGACAAGAGTAAACGGCATGTACTCCCAAGTACACGGCATGTACTGCCGCCCAGCTGGTGGCATCTCCACCGCCTTAGTGTTTAAGCCTACCGACTGACTACACGGTGTGTAAGGTACCACTACATGGAATGTAGTTGGTTCCTACACCCTTCATTGCCGGCATGGCCACATGCCCCGTGTACTCATCCCAACACGGCCAAAAGTACACGGCGTGTGGATAAATTACATGGCGTGTAGTTCCAAAAAAACATTCTTTCCCATTTTCCATATTTTCTCAAAAACACTTATGGAAAAGGAAAAGGAAGAAGCTCGTACCTTGAAAATAAGAACTGGGTTCTTACAAACTTCCCCCCTTATAGCAATTCATCCCCGAATTTCCCTTCCAAGGATGGCGAAGAATAAGCTCAGAACAACTCTGGCCACTGATCACGTACTTCGGCCTCCCTCTCCTAGGTCTCATCTTGCACTTGGCCATGCTGCCATAGCACCCGTATGAGAGGAACTGACCGGCCTTGGAGAACCTCTGTGCTCCAATCAACGATACGGATCGGATGCTCCTCAAAGGACGCATCATGCTGAAGCTCAACCTCCTCTAGCTAAAGGACGTGAGACGGTTCTGAATGGTAGCGACGCAACTGAGACACTAGGAAGACGTCATGCATGGCTCGGTACCACTGCGGTAACTGCAATTGATAGGTAACCAGCCCGACTCTCTCCAGAATCTCAAATGGTCCCACATACCTCAGTGAAAGTTTACCCTGTCACCTAATCCGTTTGTGTCCCATCCTCGGCGAAACACGTAGAAAAACCTGATCCACGACCACGAACTCCAAGGGTCATCTGCGGCGATCAGCATAAGACTTCTGATGAGACTGTGCGGTAGCCATCCGCTTCTGAATCAACTGGACCTGCTCAGATGTCTCCTGCACGAGTTGTGGCCCCGGCAAAGCTGCCTCACCTACCTCTAACCAGCACAAAGGTTATAGGTATGGCCTACCATATAAAGCCTCATATGGTGCCATCTCAATAGTTTCCTGAAAACTATTGTTATAGGCAAACTCGACTAAGGGTATATGCTTCTCCCAAGAGCCACCAAATTATAGGACGCATGCGCGCAGCATGTCCTCTAGCACCTGTATCGTCCGCTCTGACTGGCCATCTGTCTGAGGGTGGTATGATGTGCTCAGAAGCACCTGTGTACCCAGTTCCCTCTAAAAACTCTTCCAGAAACGAGATGTAAAGCGGGTTTTCCTATCTGAAACGATCGAACGAGGGAACCCATGCAGACGTACGATCTCTCAGATATACAACCTTCTGAGATCGTCCACACCAGAGGTCTCCTTGATCGGCAAAAAGCAATCTACCTTCGTGAGTCTGTCCATGACAACCCACACGGCGCTATTACCTTGAGGTGACCTTGGAAATACCATCACGAAATCCATCGCAACATCATCCCATTTCCACTCTGGAATGGGTAACTGCTGTAATAGCCGAGCTGGTCTCTGATGCTCTACCTTCACCTGCTGACAGGTGGAACACCTCGTAACCAAACCAGCTATCTCTCTCTTCATACCTGGCCACCAGTACTGACGTCTCAAGTCACGGTACATCTTGGTAACCCTGGGATAAACTGCCCAAGCTGAAGCATGTAACTCCCGCATCAACTCCTCGCGTATATCGCCTGGAACCCATACTAATCCATGGAAACGCAAAACCTCATCATCGCCTATCGTCCAACCGAGAGGAGGGTCCTCACTTGCCACCGACTCTCGTAGGACTAGGCCTTCTGAAACCGATAGCTGCCTCATCCTCACTATGTCCAGGAGGGTAGAAGTCACAGCTAACGAGGAAAGATAAGCCTTCCCCTGACTGTCATGCACCTCCAGATGCATCTCAGAGAACAAAGCCATAAGCTGCCACTCACCACTAGCCTCCTGCACTGCCTGTATCTGAGTCTTCCTGCTCAGTGCATCGGCTACTGCATTACCTTTAACAAGTGTATAGGCAAGCTCAAAATCGAAGGACTGTAGGTAATCGACCCACCTTCTCTGCCTCAGATTCAAGTCATGCTGAGTAAAGATATACTTGAGGCTTTTGTGGTCGGTGAAAACCACAAAATGCTCTCCCAACAGATAATGTCTCCAACAGTGAAATGCATGCAAAACTGCAGCCAACTCGAGATCATGTGTCGGGTAATTCCTTTCATGCGGCCTCAACTGCCAAGACCCATATGCAACAACTCGGTCGCCCTGCATCAAAACGGCTCCCAGCCCAATCCCTAATGCATCATAGTAAACTGTTTAACTTTTCCCCTATGCTGGGAGTATCCGGATCGGTGTTGATGTCAGCCTTCCCTTCAGGTCCTGAAAATCTGTCTCACAAGATTCTGACCAAACGAACTTCACACCCTTCTTAGTCAGACCTATCAACGGTGCTGCAAAGTAGGAGAAGTCCTATATGAAGCATCTGTAGTAACCAGCAAGCCCTAAGAAACTTCTTATCTCAAACACGCTCATGGGTTGCTCCCAGGAAACTACTGCTCTCACCTTCTCTGGGTCCACTGAAACTCCTACCTCTGAGATGATATGACCCAGGAAGTGAATCTGGTCCATCCAAAAGTGGCACTTCGAGAGCTTAGCATATAGGCGATGCTCTCTCAGTGTACTCAATATGATCTCAAGATGGGTGGCATGGTCGTGTCGAGTGCGAGAGTACACCAAGATGTTTTCCATGAATACTACCACAAATGAATCTAGATACGGATGGAACACACGATTCATCAGAGCCATGAAAACTGCTGGCGCGTTCGTGAGTCCGAACGTCATAACCATATATTCATATAGACCATACCTTCTTCTGAAAGCTGTGAGAGGTATATCAGATGGTCTAACACGCAGCTGATGATATCCGGATCTCATGTCAATCTTCGAGAACACTCGTGCTCCATGAAGTTGATCAAACAGGTCATCTATCCTCGGAAAGGGATATCGGTTCTAAACCATCAACTGGTTCAGCTTCCGATAATCCACACAAAGTCTGAGGGAACCATCCGCCTTCTTTGCAAAAAGGACCAGAGAACCCCAAGGAGAAGTACTGGGTCCTATAAGGAGGAATGGACACCGGTGTTTCTCCTGGAACAAGCTCGATAGAGAAATCCACCTCACGCACTGGAGGTAGACCTGAAAAGTCATCTGGGAAGACGTCCCTGAAATGATCGACAACTGGAGGGAAATCCGTCTGACAAGTCCCATGGTCATCCAGATATAAACTCTCAATCTGGGTTGTGACTCCACCTCGCCCATGATGATCTGGTCCAGCTCGACTCACCTGAACATCCCACTCGCCCTTGTATAGAAACTCCCCGCCCTCTGGTGACGTGAAACGCACCCTACGACAATAGCAGTGTACAAAGGCTCGAAAGGGAACCAACCAGTCCATCCTGAGAATGATGTCATAGCTCGTCATCTCTAGGACATAGAGGTCCCAAAGGAAGTGACACCCACCAAACTCAAGGGGGCACTCCTTGCATAGATGCACACCAGCCGTTCTAGTCCCCAATGGAGTGTCTAGCGTCATGATATTAGAAGAAGTAGAAACACCGAGCCCAAGGCTCTCCCCAATGGGTACATATATAAAACTATGTGTTGCACCCGTATCAAAAAGTACTGAAGACAAGACAGAAGCTACTAAAATAGTACCTCTGACTGTCGAAAGTCTGGGATCCTGCTCCTGCTGGATCTGTTGCACTACATATGCGTATCTAATGTCATGGGCCTATGACACAACATGGCTACCCGGAGTTATCCCTCCCTGTTGCCTCTGAGATCCTGGTGTTTGGATACCACAGCCATGACCACCATCTCTTCCTGCACGCCCTGACATATTCCAGTTCCATGACTGGTAAGAATCCACTGGTCCTGCTCCTGCACGCGGAGTCTGCACAAAAACCCTCTCACTAGCCACTGGTAAAAACACCCTACAAAAGTGTTGCAGATGGCCCATCTTGCCGCAAGCTTGGCACTCCACTGGGTCTCGTGGACACTAAGGCCTCTTGTGCCCCTCTCTGCCACACTGGTAGCACCTGATCAGGCCACCTGAAGAAGCTGTCTGGCTAGTACTGCCGCCCTGATAGAAGTCCATCTGTCTCTTCCTCTTGCCAGCAGAAATAGTACCAGTAACTGGTGCTGAACCGCCCTAGCCCACACCACTAGATTCTCGCAGGTTCCTCCCTGTAATCAATGCCTGGTTCACAATCGCGTGTACAGTAGGCAACCTGAAAACATTCACCAGCACTCGGATTTCATACTGAAGACCATCTTCAAAATGTCTGGCTCTCAGCGTCTCATCACCCACCAGCACGGGTGCAAAACGCGGAGGCTCTCTAAAACGAGCAGAGTAGTCCATCACCGACATAGCGCCCTACTGCAGATTCATGAACTCTCGAGTTCTATCTGCCCTTAGTGTCTCGGGAAAGAAAAAGTCATAGAAGACTACCTGAAAATACTCCCACGCCATGTCCCTGTGATGCTCTAACTGGGTGGTAACATCCCACCACCTCTTGGAGGAATCACGCAGCATGTAAGTCGTGAGCTTGACCCTTCACCCTGGAGGCGTCTCAAGATGCTCGAAAATAGTCTGCATCGATCCTAGACAAGACTCTGCAGCATGTGGTCCTCCATCCCCTGAAAACGTAGGCGGATGTTGCTGCATAAAGATACGCATCATCTCGGCCATAGATGTGGAAGCCTGCCGTGCTCCCCGAAAGGTCTTCATGAACCGCAATAAGCCTTCACAGAACTGCACCTATGCGCCTGTGTCCGGTATAACAGCTGGTGCCACATCTGGCTCTGCTGGTGGATCAAATGGTAGCCCATGGCCCACCATCTCCAGAGTATAATCATCACCACTCTCTTGGTGAACAACTCGCGGTCATCTAGGCAGCATGAATCTACAAGGTCAAAAGAATGCCTCAGATTCAAGATTATTAAGACTGAAATCGAAGGAACCACAAAGAAACAAGAGGAAGAAGGCGTTTCTAAATTTTCCAAACAAGACTACACGGCATGTACATTGACTACACGGCATTTACTTGACTTCCTTTCCCCTGCCCGGGTCCTTCCACACGGCTAAGCCACATGGCTCCCATTCAACAAAACTACACAGCGTGTATAATACCTACACGGCGTGTTCGGTGTTATTTTCCAGCTTCCTGTGTCGTCTGTGACACGGCCGACTACTCGGCTTTACTCTACATGGCGTGTTACACCTGAACACGGCATGTACACCATCCCGTTTCCGTGACACACGGCTAACTCCACACGGTCTATCCTCGTACAAGACTACACGGCATGTCCTAAAGGTACACGGCGTGTTCTAGGAGAGGTGACACCGGCCCATGTTGTTAGTTACATGGCCGAGTCCCCAGGTCACACTACACGACGTGTCCCATCAAGGAGTTCACCGACCTGTGTTGTTAGTTACATGGTCGGACTCCGAGTCAACACTACACGGCGTGTAAAAAAACTACATGGCGTGTTTTACCCAAGCCCTTCCCTACCCCGTGTCACCGCCCACATGGTTTGTGACACGGGAAGAGACTACACGACATGTACTCAGGGTACACGAAGTGTACTCAAAAAGTTCATTTTTCTTCCCGAACAGAAGAACATACACGGCTTGCATAAAAATACTACACGACGTGTATACTGGGTTTTTCGGACAGTATGCCTCAAAAACTTCTCTGGAACCCATAAAAATACTGAAAACAACACCTAAGTGTCAAATTCAAACCTGTGGGGGGCCATACACCCCACGAATCAAAGTTTGACATCTTATTTGTGTTATAACCAATAACCAGTCAATGATCCACCAAATTCCAGTCACTGGGGGCCCATACTCCCCAAAAACCAAAGTTTGGTGTCCATTCTATAAACAATCTCAAACAAAAACACCATATCACAAGGCAGGTATTTATCAAGCGGCTATCACAACTGTAACACCCCAAGATTTTACAAAAAATATTATTTTTAATTTCATTAATGTCTTGTGTTGTACGCTACACCAAAAGGAGCTTGCAAACATGCATCCCTGACTTGGCTTGCACTACACGCAATCGCGACCTTCCACGATAGCGTGTGTTGTATGCAATACCGAGTTTCACTAAACAACGATATGCTATTAAAATATTATTAAAACTAGCCGTTATAAATAGTAATAACCACTTTTTAAATTTTTTTAAATTTCATATTTCAAAATGGATTTCATTTTTGGATTCAGAATATCGAAATTATCCTAGGGTGAAATTTTGGTATTTTTCTGAAAACATTCAATTTTTTATGAATAGTGAAACCACTGGGTTACTATTTAAAAACTGACTTTTTATTTAAATAATTATTTATTTTATTTAATTTCATTTTAGGTCAAAATTGATACATAATACTTATATAAGTTCAAAGTAATTCATTGGAGTCATTTTATAATAATTTTAGATATATAAAAATTTTATTGAACTTTTCACCGTCTTTTACCCACCTCCTAGGAGAATTTCCAAATTCACATTAAACCTAATTTTACCACTTCTGTGAGTGGAATTTCAAAAATCCGAGACACATGGTTGATGTTATTAAGTAAAATTTGGTTCATTGAGATGAAAATAATTTTTGGTCAATAGTAACTTTTTACCTTTTTTACCACGGTTAAAAGTAAATCGGGTAATTAAGTGTAAAAATGATATTATTATTACCCTAACACAAGTCCTAATTCTATTGGATAAGTGTAATTAGATCAAAAACAACCTTAGGAATAAAATATGACCATTTAGGCCCACTTGATTTAGATTAGTACATTTAATATTAATTTATTTAAAGAAGGGTTAAAATAGTTAAAATCAATGTTTAATAAGTAAATAATTTTTAATGTAGGGATATAAATAAGATAAATTCGACTATAAATATTCATTATAAATATAAAAATCTTTCCTACATAATGGTATTTTATTTGTAATTTTTAGACTTTAAATAATTTAATTTATTTATGACACAATGATGATGCAGTAATTATATTATTAATGAAATATTGACATAATAGATGTTATAAATAACCAAATAAATGTAATTTGAAACTTTTTATGAATCCCACTAATTTTTTATGTTAATATGACATGTTATTAATGATTTAATTAACTTTTTTCTAACTAATAATTCTGTTATGATTTTCAAAAAAATCAATTACCAAATAGTGTCAAATTTGACATAAAATAGTTTTTAAAACAAATATTATATTATTAATTTATATTTTATTCCTAAAAAAGCTAATGATTGGCCAAATGACTTAGATAAGGTTATATATATTAATAATAAACAACTTTTGGTTCTTTTGGATTTTTATAGTAGGTTAATTAAACTTATAGTGTAAGAAAACAAGAAGACAAGGTAAGAGTAAAATTATTTAACTGAAAGGTAAATCTAATTGATAAGGTTAAAATAGAAACCTAAACTTGTCTAAATTATATTGGATGAGAGGATTTCAACCCATACCCACCTTAGCTTTTAAATAAATCAATTTTGAGCTATTTAAAACCGAATATGACTTTATAATAAAATAATAGTTTTAGTTTTTCCAAAGGTTCCCCTCTCCTCCCTTATAAAAGGGAACCTCCTCCCTCTCTTCCTCACACCACTTTGAGCCTTAAAGCTCGGAAACCCCCTGCCAATTTATCCCCTCCACTTTCCTAGAAACATCCTATAGGTTCTACTCTTCTTCAAAGACCAATCTTAGTGCCCTAAGAGAAGGTTAATAAGAGGCACGTCAAAGAAGAGGTAATACCCATTACCGATCCTTTCCAATTTCTTTCTTCTTCAACTTCTTCTTCATTATTTGTTTCATTATGAGGTAATAACATCAGTATCCCTCATATACTGATATGTTATTATAAATATGAAACAACCCTATTTCACCTCTTATCCATCCTACGGAAAATGAAATCACCGCGCGTGCGTACGTACAGAATACCATCTCCACTCCGTGGTGTAATCTATTTTCCACCACCACCTTACTTGGATGGGTAAAATGGTGTAAATAATAACAATACATAGTTATTATAACATCATACTAATTCTGATATATTGTATCATCCACTCCAATTCAATTCAATAATTATGGAAATGATATCATCGCTCGTGCATACGTACGAACTACCATCTCCACTACGCAATGAGATTCATTCTCCATGTTAACCATTAAAGAATGATTATAAAGTATATATAAGCTATAATAATGAAATATATGACATTATAAAGCTACTGGATTTATGTATATATATATGTATGTCATCTACTTAATTCTATTATACTCAATGAGGAAACGAAAATAGAGTTCATGCGTACGTACGGCCTACCGTCTCCATGAACGGTGTTTTTCTTTCCATTTATTGATCTATTATATATATGTATATTCTGAAAATATATTATATATAAATCATGTTTTATATTCTGTAATTAAGTAATCATGATCTAAGTAATCATATGAATAATTACAAGTCAAAACACGGACGAAAAATGAAACGATTTTACCCAAAACGCTCTTTAACATGGAATTTACAAAAGAACGGGTAATATAAAGTCATAAGTGAACCATATATGATATCATAACAATGAGTATGATTCTGGAATACATCAATGACATTATTTGAATCATTATACAGGAGGTTAGGACACTTACAATGCAAATCGGACCTAAGGTAAGGGATAACTTTTCCAATCTCGTTCTTATCCGAGATTGTTTATTCGTAAGTATTTACTGGGGTTATCTTTATCATCCAAGCCCATGTTTTCTAAAAATGGTTTCATGTATGTTTAATTTCCTTTTTACCCATTTTTGACTTTTACTACATGGTATGTAAGGAATCTTTCTTTTTTTACGTTACGAGGTACTTTTTGACTTTTTTGACAAAAGTACGAGGAGATTTTTATTTTTAACTTATACAACATGAACAGATTTTTAAGGTTTTATAAAGCCTTATTTTCATGAAGCTTACTCCAAAATATTTCATGACTATTTTCAACAAAATACTTTTCTTTTAATATTGCATGATGTTTTGTGAAAAGAAATTGATTTTGAAGAAGAAAGGATATTTTCCTCAAGAATTCATTTCAAGTGTTTTATCAAAATCATTTTCTATCTAAGATAACATTATTTCATATGTGTATGTTTCAAGTATAATGTCTCTATGATTTACATGGATTCAATTTTCTTATGATGAAATATCCATTTGTTTTATATGGATTATGTAAATATGTGATGATGTTTATGAAACCCATTTTATTCTTTCGGTTATGATGAATGTTTTAAGTTTATTTTGTTGCACAAGTAAGAATGATTTCACTATGAGATGGGTGGGACCTATATCTCCCTCCAATGAATTGGGTAAAGATTTATATCTCATGAGATAGACATGGCTGGAAGAGCAAGTCAAATCGGTTCAGTAATATAGGACTGGAACGAGGAGTGAACACGATTCAGAAAGGGACTTTGTCCACTAAGATGGTCTTGGCAGCAATGTCGTGGCTAATATGGAAATCATATCATGTGCTTAATGGTTTCCACAATTACATGTTTATTTCTATGCTATTTTATCATTCTTAATGTTTCTTTATGATCTATGCCATATGTACTTCCGTGTTTTATGTCATTGCTCAAGCTTTTGATGTTTAAACATTATGTTCATGTTTTTAAGTTCAAATGTATATAGTATGTTTTATTTTATCCATGCTTACCCTTACTGAGCATTTTAGCTCACCCTTTTTGTGTTTTCTTTTCCCCAGGATATAAAGAAAGGTTTTAGGTAAAAAAAATGAAGATCTTTATGGGAGATGTTGAAGATATTTCACCACGATTAGAAGGTTATGTTCCATGTTTCCAAAGACACTAAACTATTACGGTCCTTGTGTGTCTGTTTTTGTTATGTATTAAGTATTCTGCAAAAGTAATGTAATGTTCATGTAAGTTATGATTTGGGTATCTACAGTTGGTATCAAAGTAAAGGTTTAGTCAACCTTTGGAAACTAGAATGCAAAAACATTAGTGAGATCCCTAGAGATATTTCTAAGGTATGTCTAAGGATGTCCCTAAGGTTAAGTATATGTATAGGTTATAGTCCTAGAATTGCGCTAACGATCTTAGAATTTATCCTAAGATGTTAGATATTGAGGGTACTCCCCCTTTACTATGTTGTATTCCCTAGCATGATTTTTGCCTCTCCCACTATTCTTTTTGGGTTTTAGAAAATGGCTGGAAACAGGAAGATTCATGATAATGGAGGATATGACGGACAATGGAATGATATTCTTCATGAGAAACGAAATGAAACGGGATTTGGAAGTCCAAACATTGTTATTATGCCTAATCAGAAATCTCATAATATGATCAATAATATCAACTTTGGTAAGTTTCCCGACTCAGATAATAAGAGGATGATGGAGTTTCATGATGATCATAGAGGAAAGAAAGTTCAATTTCCCTCATGTAAATCATGTGGGAAGAGACATCTGGGAGATTGTTTCAAAGGAACTGGAAGATGCCTTGGGTGTGGAAAAGAAGGAAACAAAGCCAGTAAGTGCAAAGGAAAAGGTTCAGTTAACACCATGGATGAGGATAATGGTATTGCTAGGACATCAACAATGGTTAAATGTTTTAAATGTGGAATGTACGGGCATTATGCAAACCAATTCCCTAAGGGAAAGTCTCATGAAGAGAATCAGTACGGCCGTATGGGTTGTATTTATGTTGATGATGATGAAGAGACTACAAATGATATGTGAGATGAAATAATTGTTGAAGCTTGGTCAATGGTTTAAGAAGGTAGTGGAATGATTACATGTTTATAAAGTTTAATTTTGTATAAGTAATCTCATGGTACTATGGAATAAAGAGACATCTAAGGATTGTTACATTGTTTTATTTCCTTGAGTTTTGAAAGTGTATGTTTAATGGTACCAGTATCCATGAAAGGTTATTCGGATATTTTTGGAATGTAGATGATATGCGCATAATGAAGGGATAAAGAAAAAATTAAATGTTTAATAGTATTCATAAGCTCATGACTGATATAAGGAGAAGGTTATATCATGGCTTGAGTATATAGAATTTTTGGATTTTGTTATGTGGAAAGAGTTAACTTTTGACAGCATTCATGTTTTCACTAAGGTTTAATGGGTATTCATTTTTCAAGAGAATACATGATTAAGGTATTCACATGATTGGAATGTGACCAACATGATATATGGGGGATAAATGATGGTATTCACATGCTTGGTTGATGACATTTCAAGTAATCGTTTTCTTTATACTATGAGCTTGGACCGAAGTATTTTATATAAGCCTAAAGATTGGAATGGATTATGTTGGACATAAGTTAGTATTGTTTAAGGATAGAACTTTTATTTTGATATTATTGATGGGATGTTATAGTAATGTAGTTTTAGAAAAAGGAAAACCTGCAGGACGGGCGACAGCCCATCGCGTCTGACAAGGCTGTGGGAATCGAACCCACAACTGAAGTGCAACTGGCCTTTATCACCTACCACTGGCCTACAGGAAGTCCCTGTTTAGTAGAAACTAGTTTTATTATATTAAGCTGTATGATATATGAAGTATAAGTCCATTTTAGGAACCATATATGATTAACCTCACCATAGATGGACTTATGTATATTTGATAACTTTTTCTAACCTTTTGATTGAAATAGATGGAATGACTCATCA